>CM035632.1:100020328-101270328 GCA_020496765.1 Gossypium stocksii | reverse complement strand
ATTCCAATACAGTATTAGGATTACTAAGATTTTGTAAATATGATATTAAGATCATGATGATTCCAATACAATACAAAAAATTTGCAACCAATACAATTACAGTGCATTCAAATATAGTATTAAGATTTTGCAACCAATACAATTACCATGGTGATTCTGATACAATACTAAGATTTTACAAATAAACGGTGATTCCAATTAAGTGCAAACTAAGATTTTACAAAAGAATGGTAATTCCAATACAATATATTTAGCCACCAAATAGCTACTATTTTAATAACTCACCATTAAGGTGATTCTAATAAAGTACTAAGATTTTGCAAATGATGATTCCAATACGATACATTTAGTCGTTATAAATTTTCTAAAACAACATTTATTATTTGACATTTTTGAGGTTAACACCTTTTTTAAACTACACATAGTGTTATAATCTTTTTAAAATGATGCATAATTATCATTTCGTGGTGTTTGTGCCTCAAGAGAAGAAACAAAAGTTCAATTATTTAATTAAAAATCCAAGTGTAAAAATATAGAATACAAACTATTGATTTCTAGCCTTATTTAATTCACATGCGCAATTATTCCAATCAAAGGCATAGGAAAAATCGTTATGCTACAGAAAAAACATTGTATTATATATTGGGAATAGAGATCAGGATGTATATTAAGAATATTTTTATTATTATTCTGCATACGGTGAAAAAATAATTATTCTTAAAGAAAATTGTGTCTAATTTTTTGAATCCAAATTTTTTATACAATAATATATGACGTTGGAGATTGTTAATAAACAATATTTATAATTTATTTCCATTTATATAATTTTATTTATTTTAGGAAGTGGTTAAATTTATATAGGAATAACAAATTTCAAAAAATATACTTTATTTCTTTAGATAAGAGTAGAGGTGTTCAAACGGTCGGTTCGATTAATACTTAAACCAAATTACTATTAATCGAATTATCCAAAATGTAAAAATCTTAAACTATTAACCGAATCAAATTTTTTCTAATACATTAACCGAACCGAAATATTTCGGTTAATGCAGTCAGTTAACTAAATTAACCGAAATCGAATTAACTGAATTTTATATATTTTTGTCTTTTGGTTAAAATAAGTATAAACCATATAAAAAGTACATTACTAATGTTCATTTTCTTTTATTTAATAGTTCAAACAACTTTAATTGTGACATTAGAAACATTACATAAGTCTTGAAAGTTAACAACTAAACATTATAAGTATTGAAAACAGCAAATATTTTGGATAATTGGTTAATTTGTTAATTACTTGATTTCAAACTAAATTAACTAATAACTGAATTTTCAAAAATCATTAATCAACCTCCAACTAAATTAAATTTGACAGTCGATTAATCGAAATAGATCGGTTCGGTCAGTTGATTCGATTTTAACTGAACTGTGAACACCCCTACTATATACACAATTCAAATATAAAAATTGGTTTTTAAACAAATAAATAGCATAAAACAAATTTCTCAATGCTTAGTGATCAATGTGTTAATTAGGTCAACCAATAGTTAAATTGTATATGTTCACTATACTTAAATTTGTTAAGTTCAAATAAACCTAATTAACAAGTGCAACATGATGATGGCCATTTGACAAACATCCAATCACCTAACAGTCACATTCAAACCATTAATCACATGCCAATTTAGCTACTCATTAGAATTATGCACAAACAAGCATTAACATTCACCAATTCAAACATAATTCTATAAGAAATTTAAGAGTAAGGCCAAAGAACACTCCATTATACTTGGAGAGATCTAGATAGATTGATGGAGTCCATCCACATTTCATAAGCATTTCCCTTCAAATCTCCACCTTCTTTGAGATCTTAGTGGTGAAAGTTGAAAAAAAAAAAAAAAACACCACCCAAATTGTATTACATAACTCAAAGTCTTGTAAAGAAAAATCTAAAATGCTCTAAAAATTGGCTAAATTAGACATATGTTGTATTTAAAAAATATTTGAGTGATTAGATTGATTTTTGGGATATTTATCGAAATAACTTGATTTTAGAAGAAGAAGGTGAAAACGCGTCCAAGAAACGAATTGTATCAACATTTTCTGACGTAATTAAAACAAGATGAAAAAAAGCAAATTGTATTAACATTTTTCTACGTTAATAGTGAGATATGACAAGTTACTTGTTTTAAATCCATTATAATCTTCAAATATAATAAATGATTCAAGCTAGACTTGTTTAAGATTCAAGTTACTCACCCAAGCTTGAAGACTCACCCGGAATATGGGAGGATTTGAATAAAGCTACAAGGTCCCAAAAATAAGCTTAAGCAAAAAAAAAAAAAAAACTTGTTTAAAATATAGTTTAAAGTTGAATTTCGACATTCAAGGTCCAAACCTGACTCAAACTGTTTTATACTTTTATAATATACTTTTATTTTATTTTATATATTATGTAATATATATCACATAAAAGTAAATATATAATAATATAATACAATATAAACTTCTAAAAATATTTTATCTGTATTTAAAATTTTAATAGAAGAAAAAAAATCTAAAATATCATATATTAAATTAAAAATAGAATTTATTAAAATAAATAATATGAGCAAACTTAAAATGAGCTTAAGGTAACCATTTACAAATATATAAAAACTTAGATAAAACTATATGCCCATATTTCAGGCTAGACCAAGTTTAGATAAACATAAATTGTATTAGTATCATACACAACCTCGGCCCAAACTTGACTCGGCTTTGCCCAATTGATGAGCACCTCTAATTCAAGGCCAACCCTCTTGAATAGTTGAACTCACCATTCACCCACCCTTCCTATCAAAGGTAGAAAAATAAATCGCATAGGTGCGAAAATTAAGCATTGTATTGTTGTCATTGATTTAGTCCTAGTTTGGTTAATATTGGTATTGTTGCTAGTACAAGATCATGAGTTTAAGCGTACTCAAGCACCTTTATCTTTCTATTTAAGAGTAGAGGTGAGATTATAGATATTCTATGTATTTAAAAAAAATAAAATTAACGAATCAAATTCTCTTATTATTAATATCAACCAAGTAGTGCATGTGTTACTCTCTACAAATCCAACAAAATAACAGTTTGACGTGTAGAAAATAGTGTCTACATGTATATAGAAAGTGAGAGGAGAGGGAGTGATGGAACTATTCAGGCTTGTGAAGATGATGAAGGATGTACAAAGAAGCAGAAGAGAGGAAAATACAGATAGCATAACTAAGGAGATCCATGCCAGTGTTTATGGCTACCATTTTGCTTCTTTCAAACATCTTTACCAATAGAATCATCACTATAACATGTCCCACTTTTGTCTTCAGTTCATCCAGTGAACTTATTTTCATCCATTTTGGCCTCTCCTGCAATGGTTTATTGACTTTTCAGACTTTTTTTCAAGACCAATGGTTAATGACTTTGAGCGTGTTTGTTACCTTCATAGCAAACATTCCGAACAATGACGAGCCCTTAAGGGCACGATCGACATCGGCAGGCAATTCCGGGTTCAAGTTACTGATGAATAATCCATACAATCCCATACCAAATATTAACATCACTGTTCCAGCAAGATAAACATCTGCACCATTCATACACATTGATTAACATTGATCACTTCCTTTTTGCAGCTATTCCTATATTGTTTTTCATTTAAAATTTGAAACTTAGCTTCCAAATCAATAAATATGTAAGTTGAAATAAAGGTACTCAAAATCAAAGAATGCTGATATATGATTAAGCAAGGATTAAATATGTAAATGGTTTCAATTAAGTTTTAGAAGAAGTTACCAATGGCTTCAACCAATCGTAAAACCATATTCCCTGTGTGAATCCCTTTAACACAGCTTGTCCAATAGACCTTGTAAGCTTCAAAAATATAAACACAACCCTGCAAAATCTCACTAATTATTACATTAATATATATTATCAGTTACACAAAACATGTTTTTAGCTTTAAAACAAGAACAAAATATTTGCTAATGCTGGGAATTAGAAAGTACATTTAGAAAGCATAACAGTGAACCAGCCAACGAACCTCCAATGGCAAAAAGTGCTAAGAAACGGAAGTCAAAGATCATCTGTAGATCACGAATTATAGCATAAGCTTCGGGAAAAAAATAATTTTTGTTAACAGGGAGAAATTCAAACAGAATTGAGGATATGGGTTAAGAGCTGAACTTTCTTTAAAAAAAAAAAAAAAAAGAGGGCAAACACTGAAGTTAAATAAATACCTTTTCGATGTTGGACTCGGTAGAACGAGCAATCCCAAGTAATGAGTCGCCTTTAGGACTGGCTAACGCATACTTAAAGCTGCCTGGGTTTGAGTGTTGATGAGTTTGAGACGACAAAGTATTTTCGCCGGCTGAAGTAGTAGGAGGAGGAGTTACTGCTGTTGATGAGGGTGGTTGAGAAGAAGAGGAGCTTAAAGTAGCAAAAGTTGGGGAACGATGATGATGAAAACGGTGGCAGCAGAGAGAAACACCTAAAGGGCGGCGCGTGAGAGTGGAGATGGCGAGTGGATGGGTAAAGACTGAAGCAGAGGAGAGAGCCATGGGGCCAAAGAGAGATATTTGTTTAGAGATTTTGTTGTCTTCTATTTAGTCGTGAGGAGTAAATGAGCTTCAATCATGAATGCTATTGGCGGGTAATGGATGGGAACTAACTAGAAATTCATCTTTTATATTTGATTATGGGTTAAAGTAGTTGAGAGGTCCTTGTATTATAATAACTTAATCAATTTAGTCCCTTTATCATTGAATAGATCAATTTAGTCCTCTATTCTGTTAAAAAATTCAAATAAGTCCAAATTGTAATAGAATTAAATTTATTACATAAAAATATCTTGAAAATCATTTGTTTTAATTGTAGTTCAATTCCAAATAAAATATTTTATTTACAAAACCATAAAAACTTTAAGGAAAAACTACACCATTAGTCACTAAATTATGGGTAAATTTTCATTTTGATTACATAACTAAAAAAGTTACATTTGATCACTAAAGTTTAAAAAAAATCTAGTTACCCAACTATTATGTGGCACTCTTTTGTTGGTATAATAACAATTTTAATCCTCGAACTTTATATTTCTATCAATTTGACTCTAATTCTATATAAAAATTATAAAAAATTCTGTATAGAAATTCTAGAAAAATAAAATATCGAAATTGTTGTTGTTGAGAACTAATATGTATGGGGAATAAAGAAAATTGACATTCAATAGAATCTAATAACAAATTAAAAAAAAAAACATTACATATTTCTTCAACATTTCTCGAAACTAAATTAGTAATATTTTAAAGTCAAGTTCTATACCCCTAAAAAATCAACTATTACAAATTTTGTAAAATCAATTTTGGTGCCTTTGTTTTAAACAAAGATTATAGAATATATCAAAACTTTTTTCAGACTCAATTCATTTAAATTACTTTTCAAAACTCAAATTGTAAAAAAAATAAATTATATTATGAATTTTTTCTTTTCTTATAACAAAACAACTATGTCAAGAAAAGAAGAGATAAAAAATAGATAACAAATAATTTTGCTTAATGTTTTTTTTATATGTTTTTAAAGAATGTGTATTAGATATTTTTGTACATATAATGCAAAAAGAAAAATTAAAGGGTTTAAAAATATTTTTTTCTTTATTTTCTCTCACTTTATTTTTGAATTTTTTATCTACTTTTTTTTATATATTTTTTAGAATTTCTAAATCTTTTAAAATGAATTTCATTTTTTATCATTTTAGATATAATCAATGTCAAATTGACAATAAATATAAAAACTAAAAACTAAAAAAGTGTCACTTAACAAGCAAATGACAGAAAAAAACAATTTCAAAAATTTTAGTAATCAATTTGTAACTTTTTTTAGTTAAGTGAAATGAAAACTTATTCATAGTTTAGTAACTAATGGTGTAATTTACCCAAACCTTAAAAATGTTAACTTTGTTAAACTGTAAATTATATTTTCGAAATAATAAATGTTAATTCTATTTTAATTTTACCTTATTTGATTTCTTTTAAATAATAGAGAGACTAATTTGATCAAATCCTTATAATAGAGACCTCTCAGATATTCACTTTTGATTTATGCATTGTTGATGAATCAAATATAATTTTATTTTTTAATAATAAAATAAAATTTTATTTATTAATTAAGTATTTTAATGTCCTTCATTGACAATGTATGAACTTATATATTGTAAGTGGTAAGGGTTGTCTAGACCAAACATCTTAAAATTTCTTAATATCACAAGGTGGAAGAACAATGTGAAAACGCTCTTCTAATAAGGTTGGTATGTAATAGTCAAGTTTTGTCCCACATATTTGCTGAAGTGCAGCAAATTAAGAGATAATATACTTGTAATTAACAGTTATCCTTCTCATATGTCGAATGGGAGCGCCATTTTAATGGCACTTGTTTTTAAGGTTGTTGAGTTTATTCATCTAGAATAGTTACCTCACATTGAATAGAGAGTTGTTCAATATTGTTTTGTCGAGGTTCTAGATTCATTTCTTGATCATTAGGTATGAGAACTTGAACATCGTTAAAAGTGAAAGTAGGAAATAAGTTAGAATACAAATTCCTCCTCAAAAGTAATGTTTCTAACCTTATTTCTCCCTCCAAACTTAACACCCTAAAAAAATGTTGCAGTTCCCATCTCAAAAATATTCCTAATTGTGGGATCATAAAACTTATAGCCTCTAAACCACTCAGAATAACCAATAAAGTAGCTGCTCATTATTTTGGAGTCAAATTTCTTTTCATTTGGCCTGTAAAGCCTTGCCTTAGTTGGACATCCCCAAATGTGAAGTGTTTTAGATTATGCTATTGACTTGTCCAAAGCTCGTAATTTTTTTTTTGCAGCTAATTTAATAGGTACTTTATTTAGAAAGTAAGCTACTGTTTTTAGAGTCATTGATCAAATGAACACTTTCAGACTTATCATGTTTCAACCTTTCTTCTTTTTGCACGTAATGAGAAATGAATTCATTAGGAGTCCATTTATCCTTTTGACAGATGTAACCAAGTTTAAATTGGTTAATTTGTGTAGGAAGCAATACCAAAATTATAAGAACAAGTAATTCCTCAAAAAACTCGATCTTAAGTGTCTTAAGTCTTGAAGCAATACCGAACATCTCCATAATGTACTCCTTTATATTTATTTGACCCTTATAATTCATAGACATCAAAGAAGTCAGAAGTGATGTCATCTCAACCTATCATTTTTGGCAAAACGTTTCTCAATTTCGTCAAGAAAATTCTTGGTCTGAGTAATCTCTTTAGATTTTATGCCCCTAAAGGCTTTTGGTATGTTGTGTTTCATGATCATTAGAGTCATGTGGCTTGAACGATCCCACCTCTCAAAATCCTTTTTTAACATCAGGGATGTTTGATGTAATGAAAGGTGCGGGTTGTTTTTTCTTTAGTTTAAGGTCTATGTCCATATAGCCAAACACTATAAGTAAGTGCCTTTTTCATTCCTTGAAATCTGTCCAATTAAGCATGGGCATAGAATTGATATTAGCAGATATTGTGGCAGCAAAAGATGAACTAACTGAGTATAGAACAAAATAAATAAATAAAAGCAAGCTCACATCAATATTCATAAGTAAACAATACATTCAAAATAATGGTTTAATTCCATTTTAATATACCAAATACAACATTAATAATCAAGTATTTGGAAAATAATATTAATAGTAAGTAATACTATTGTTGTAGCAATCAAACATTGACAATAAATTATACCAAACAATAAATTAATCTTTGGACTAACATATTATTCACAGAGAGTACTTTATAATTGTCACATATTTATCACTATAGATATCATTTAAATTCTACCAAATATTGATTTACTTTGGGGTTAATTAATAAACGCATGAATCACAAATACATACAATCATTTTGATATTTTCGTTCAAAAAAAAATCTTAATATTTTAAACAAACTAATTTATGTAAAAGAAGTCACTTTGATGATATTTTGTTCCAACTAATCTATTTAAAATACTAGGCATCATTAATTAAAACCCAAAGCTAAAATCTGAATTCATTTGTTTAAAGTATTTCTCTTAATTTCATTTTTGGACAAAATATTAACTTGTAAATGATATTTTATTGTAGTAATCAAAAACTGATAATAAAAAATATGTTAAACAATAAATCTTCCTTGGGCTAATTTACTACTCACATGTAAAATCGAATAATTGTCACATGTTTATCACCACAGTTACACATGTAATTTTGTTAAATATTAACTTTCCATTGGTTAATATTAACGTAGCTTAAGCTACATACACACAACCTTTTTATATTTTAAAACAAAATATTTTGACAACTCATTGCTTCAGATAAGTTTCAATATTCAAATTTAAAATTCCCACAATAATCAAATGTCAAAACTAAAATTTTTGAGCATTATGATTTCTAAATTTTTACAGTAAAATACAATACCAAACTTAAAATCAAATTATGTATCATTGTTTACATAAAATATTTTTTATTTTTTATTTATTTTTCAAGAAAATAGTTTCAGTTTTTGTATAGCTCTGGGATGTGGATAGAAAAGATATACGAGATAACCTATTTATTAGGGACTACTACTACTTTAAATAACTGATTATTAAATCAATTTTGGGTATTTATGATTTGGCCTCTCATCAAATTATAAATTCAACTTATGGTATCTACATATTATTTTCATAACACTTTAATACCTTATAACATAATTAGTCACTTAATTTTATATCACACTTTATAATAACATTATACATTATACATATATATCTATAATAGAGGATTTTAATCCAACATTATATACTTGGCATTTATCCTTTTAATTATATACTTTTTTTTTTATTCTCTCTTTCAAGCTTCTATTTAAGAAAAGATTGTAATTGAAGTTGAGGGTTGTAAAATACTGTTATGATATTTGTATTTTTTTTAATTTTAATCTTGTTTTACTATTTAAATTTATATATATTCTCTAACATAATAAAATCTTAAATTATATTAAAATCAAATTCAACGCCTTCAAAATTTAAATAAAAAGATGAGATTCCGACGAAAAGACAAGGATTTCCATCAAAAACAATTACTTGTAGATGCCCTACATAAGTGACAGCTCTCCAAGATAAGATTGAGTAGCTGCCCTTGCATCGTTTAGATTTGTACATGAAAGGGATTTGGATTAGAGGAGGAGGAAAGAGACTTAATGATATGCATTCCACTGATTAAATATGCATATCCAAAATAATATTAGAAAAAATTTTTTTTTGAAATAACAAGAGAGTTGGTAATAGAGACAGATTTTTTTTTTTAGAATAATCCCTGCTCCAATATATGAAATTACCGTATTAGATTTGTATATATATAAACTATTAAAATGGTAAAAATGCAATAACGTAATAAAGAAAAAAAGTAACATATTTTATATTGAAATATCTTTTGAAGAATTATATTTAAATACTTACTTAACGTTAAAAAAATAAAAATATTAAAGATAAATAGCAAAAAATAAATTGAAGTGGAACGGGTCGGGGTGAGGTGGAGTGAGAATGGATGTATACAATAGAGATGATAACAGTTTTCAAAATTTTGCATCCATAATAAAGCAAGGTGAATGGTGGAACAGAGTATGTCAACTGTAGAGTGGTAATAGATTTAATAATATTGACCCATATGGCCACTACAGAGTGATGATAGATTTAATAATATTGACCCTCGCCTTGCTCAATTGTCACCCCTAGTTGGTAGAGAAAATGGGATAATAAAATTTATTTTATTTACAATTAATAGATTAATACCTTAAATCAAAATAAAATAGGATTAAATTTATCTTTAAAATCTTTTTAACTTTCCAACTTATCAACTTTTCCCATCTTTTATCATAGAACCGCATTGTCATATTTACGGAAAAGTTAAATTCTAAAAAAAGTAATTGTTTTTAATATATTAAATATTGGAATTACTTTTGAAGTAATTAATTTTCTAATAAATTTATTATTAGTGAATATACACAACTCTTATTTTAGCTCCCAAGTAATTCAATGTGGCCTTGCATGGGCTTATTTTATGAGCTCATTGACTGTCCAATTTTCATGGGCCGCTACACAACCTAAAGGGCTTTCTTCCACTGCAAATATCCAACAAAGTAATTAGTCAATATAATAGTTTTAATGACCCAACAATTTCAGCTTATATCTACTACTTTTTACACATTGTCTAATACTATTTATAATTCCTCTCCAATTATAATATGTTTCAATACATTTGAACCTAATTTTTTTACATTAATAATAATACCTATATTAATTTAATTAAAATTTAATTGACTTAATTTATGTATTTTTAATGTCTAGTGTTTCTTTTTCTTTTTAAATTGATTTTTTAAATATTAAAATTTCATCTGCGATGTATACTTTTCCACTCATTAAAATTTGTCATTTTCTTGACACAAAAAGAGATGATGAGCATTTCGTATTATTAAATGTAAATATATATTAAAATATAAAATATTTGTCATTGTTATTGAAACGAAGATATAAAAATTAAAAATATCACTCATATTGTAATATAAAATCATAAATTAATACATAATATCTAACTATTTAGACATAATCATACTAGAATTTTTAATATTTCATCCAAATAAAATGATGTAGCATTACTATGATATAGGTTATTTAATTCATCACTAAATTTTAAATAGTTTTAATTGAGTTTTTAAAATATAAATATTGTACGAAGTAAATTATTCTATTAGTTTAATGCTAGTTTGAATAGATAATGTCATTAAAATTTAAGAAGGCCATTTGTCTAACCCATTATATCCAATCTCCAAATATTATTCGAGTAGTAAGTACATAAACTCTTACCAAATGGGCTTGATTGATACAATATGATACTCAGATGATTTAATTAAAATATTTTGAAGTTTGAAGATAATTTAGAATTTAAGCGGTAATATGAGGAGTCCTGATGCAATTAATCCAATCATAGATTAGAAAGGTTTTCTAAAATTTCGTTTCAACCATTCTCGACCCGCTCCAAACTCCCTTCTTTCCCACATACCCGCCGCCAAACAAGCCTCTCCCTCCCTTCTGGTCCCTGACCCAAGCCTTCTCTTGGCTTCAAGTTGCCGACTGGCCAGGAAACCAAATAAGGTAATTTTGAAACCCTAAACTTAAGTTAATATTGTGCATGAGTCATGGGATTTTGAGTTATTTGCTTTACTTTGCTATATTTGATTTTCTGTTTTCAATCCTACTGCTTGCTACTTTGTCTCATCTATACTCTATCCCTTTACTTTGTTGAGAAGAAGGGTTTTTTTTTATTCTTTTTGAAGCTATCGGTTTTGAGGAAATAGCGGACCGTTGTCGCTGCTGTTTTCTGTTACACTGCTATTTGCGGTCACTATCCTCTGCTATTGATGTGAAACCGCCATTGTGGTTTCTTTGCGGTGGCAGAAGGTGCTGCTACCACGAAATAGCGGCTGTGGCACTGATACGCCACTGCTATTTGAAACTCTGCTAAAAGAAATCATTAAATCCCTTTTCTCACCTTTCAGAAAGTAGAGAAGAGAAAAAATGGCGTCAGCAACATTAAAAAAGAACTATCGCTGCTCTCAGTCGCTGCAACAGTTTTATAGTGGCGGCCCATTTGTGGTCTCATCAGATGGCTCTTTCATTGCTTGTGCGTGCGGTGAATCCATAAAGATTGTGGATTCATCAAGTGCCTCCACGAAATTTACCATCGAGGCTGAGTCCGGTACCATCACGGCATTGGCTTTAAGTCCCAATGATAAGTTGTTATTCTCTGCTGGACATAGCAGGCAAATTAAGGTCTGGGATTTGGATACTTTCAAATGCCTACGCTCTTGGAAGGTCAGCCTTTATTTATTTGTTTGCTTTTGTTTTCCTAAATAATGTTATGAAGAATTTAAACTTGTTCTTTGGCTCTACAACTATGAAGCCAAAAGGTGGGATTTGGTGTTAAAGCAAATTATTTCTTTGAAGAATTAAAAATGTACATTATAATTTTGCTTGGAACGAAAGTTTAGCATGGTTTTGCTTAAATGAGGTAAGTAGAAATGAGTTATTTTAAATTAGTTCAGTTAAACTGCACAGAAAAAGTCAGTAGCAAAAGTAACAATGGAATGAAGCATTAATTATCATAATGGTTTCTTTAAAATCGCATGACTTATAAAGTTCATATTTTTCAGTCATATTATAATGAAGCGCTAACTGTTATAATGACTCACCAAGTTCAAGTTAGCGGGTCTTGTAACCAACATCAATTTCAATGAATTGGTCTTAAAAGATACGCTAAGCATGTGCATTGGAATGTATACATTTCTTTTTACTTGAATACCTTGAAACTTTTTTTTTTTTCAAGTGAAGAAGAGTGTCACATCAGAATGGATCTCAATTTTTACCTAGCTTAGGACATCTGTAATTAGGTACAATGACATTTTATGATCCAAATCACTGATTTCACATTGAAGGGGAAACACAAAGTGGTTGTTAAATGTATGACATAAGTTTTATATTAGTATTAATTTATAGTTATTGTTGTTATGTTCACGAACTTGGCAGAGTTTTTGGCCTTATTTTTATTTTAATATTTATCTTTGAGTAGGGGCATGATGGTCCGGTAATGGGTATGGCTTGCCATGGCTCTGGCGGACTGCTTGCAACTTCAGGAGCTGATAGGAAAGTTCTTGTTTGGGATGTTGATGGTGGTTTCTGCACTCATTACTTTAAAGGTCATAAAGGTGTTGTGACTAGTATTATGTTTCATCCTGATGTAAATAAAAGCCTTGTAAGTAGTACCTCAGTCTATTTAGACTGCCTTTTTTTCTTTTTAACCCTTGTGCTAGCAATTGCTTTATGCTTTTAAATGTAATCTGTCTGAGCCTTTTTCCTTGTTCCTGTAGCTTTTCTCTGGAAGCGATGACACTACCGTACGAGTCTGGGATCTTCTAGCAAAGAAGTGTGTTGCAGTGCTAGAAAAACATTTCTCAGCAGTTTCTTCTATGGCAGTGTCAGAAGATGGATGGACGTTGCTAAGTGCAGGAAGAGATAAGGTAGGGGCAAAGTTCCTTTGATCTTGATATAATTATTTTATAAAATGTCTATTATACAGATTTTAAAATAAATGTTTTTAATCAATCTTTTTGTAGTTGTGATTTTGTGAGTATGCATATAGTAACTCTACTAAACAGTGAGAATTTCCTGTAAATGCCACAAAGACTTTTGACAGCTTTAGTGCTTTTTGCGAACCTTTTAGATTATTTTAACTTGCGGTTTTTGGTTCTTCTATATTTTTATCCCTTCAATTGTTTCTTTTAACCTTGTCAAGTTTCTTCTTCAGTCTGATGTCTCTCTAGTCTTTACTATAATATTTTGGATTATTTTCCTAATGCTTTGTACTTCTAGGGATTTGTGTATACATTTGCCTAAATTCTTTACTATTATATTTTTTATTCTTCTATATTTTTACCCCTTCAATTGTTTCTTTTAACCTTATAAAGTTTCTTCTTCGGTCTGATGTCTCACTAGTCTTTACTATAATATTTTGCAGTATCTTGCTAATGCTTTGTACATCTAGGAATTTGTGTTTACATTTGCCTAAGTTCTTGGGTGCTTTGCTTTATGTTATGTTTGACTGGAGTGTATGCCGCTTTTTTCTTCTAAACTGAAGAAAGTTGACCAATCATTTGTAGCAATTCAACTGCATTATCAAATTTTCAACCAGAAAGCTTTTCTTTATCATCTCAGGTTGTAAATTTATGGGACCTTCGTGACTATAGATGCAAGAGTACAATACCTACTTATGAGGTGCTTGAAGCTGTGTGTATAGTTTATTCTGGGAGTCAGTTCGCCTCGTCTCTGGGTTCATTCCTCCAGCAAAGTGGAAAGAAGAAAAGCAGATCAACCGGAATTTATTTTATCACAGCTGGTGAACGTGGAATTGTACGCATCTGGACCTCTGAAGGGTAATAAAATGGAATTATTATTGTACTTCCTTTAAAAAAAAAAAAATTCTAGTTTGATGAAATAGATATCCATTTGATTGCTTTTGGTCATCTTGCTGAGGATACCTGTCTTCAATTTAACATGTGCAAAATAAATTTATTTATTTTTGTTTGTGATTCTTTTGGTATTCCCTATGAAGATGCTTGTCTTTGCATTTATATATACTAAATAAATCTTATTTTTATCATTTAATTTGACAGTGCAGTTTGCTTGTATGAGCAAAAGTCCTCAGATGTTACTGTTAGCTCAGCCGAGGATGAAGATTCAACAAGGGGTTTCACTAGTGCTGTTATGCTGCCCTTGGATCAGGGATTGCTTTGTGTGACAGCTGATCAGCAGTTTCTCTTTTATTCTCCAGCGGAGCATCTAGAAGAAAAGTGGTCTTTAAAATTGACCAAAAGGCTTGTGGGTTTCAACGATGAAATTGTGGATATGAAGTTTCTTGATGAAGAGGAACAATATCTAGCTGTTGCTACAAATCTTGAACAGGTGCTGTAGTAAGCTTGCTGGTGGTGCATTTTGACATAGTGCTACACAGGAATTAGTTATCTCGATGTTTAATGATTCAATTGTTGGCTTGATTTCAAATTTGGATTTAATTGTGCTCCTTGTTGGCCCTTTTCCTTCTTCTGAACCCAGTAATATTTGATTGATCTCTGCTGGAATTTCTTATCGGATTGATTTTGTTAACGTGTTTCTCCTTCAAGGGTTTGCTGTGTGCCTATATAACTTTACAGACACTTGATGTCTACGAATTTATGCGGATGAAAGTGTAAATGTCTAATTTGAATTAATTTACTCGTATGCAGGTTCGAGTGTATGACCTTTCCTCCATGTCATGTTCCTATGTATTGGCTGGTCATACTGATACTATTCTATGCCTTGATACATCTATATCAAGTAATGGAAGAAGACTTATTCTAACTGGGAGTAAGGACAATAGTGTACGTTTTTTCTGCTTTCTGACTTGTGCATATAAGCTTGCCGCTAAGTATTGCCTATGTTAGTGGTTCTGACATTGCTAATAAGTTTGGCTTATTTTTCTTCATCTACATTTTCTTTTTATAGGTAAGGTTGTGGGAATCAGAAAGAAGGTGTTGCATAGGACTTGGCATAGGTCACATGGGAGCGGTTGGAGCTGTTGCTTTTTCCAAGAAGTGTCGTGATTTTTTTGTCAGTGGCAGTAGGTGAGCACTTATCATGGGAAGCCTTGTCTATTTGGAGATGCAATTTACTTTTACCACATATGAGTTTGTCAAATAACATGATGCTTAGTTGCTGATTATTTTCATTCTATATTTGTGGTGGGAATGAAGTGCTAAGATTTAACCTTCTCTTATGTGATCTAACACTGCTTTTTGTTCCTTGACTTGACAAATGAAATTAGGTTTTGGATTGTAGTTGACTTGACTTATGATACACAGCCATTATGCCTTCAAAACTGTCTGCCAATTATGCTTGGTAGCATGACATTAGATCTTGTTTTAACTTAGTGGCTGGAGTATTTTAGATGACAATAAAGAAAATAAGTTCACGATGCATCTTGGACCTTGTATTTTTGTAAGTTATGCTACATGATGGGGTCATATTTGGTTAGAATTGTGGATTGATTGTTTTAAATTTGGCGACTTAAAAAATACTTGTTTTGTCCTCTATCTTTTATGTTTTATGCATGTAACCTTATGCTGTGTGGAAGTAGAAACAATAAAAGGAAAACATAAGTATAGAAGCTTTTAATCATAACTGTTGGATGCAAATAAGCCCCCTCTAATCCTTGCCATTCAAACTCATTAAAAAAGAGCACCTGCTCGTCGTATACCAAAGAAAAAATAAAACATAGTTAGTACCCTTAACTAAAGTAGAACAGGAAACATAAAGAAAAACATTTCTAGATAATGAATGGAGATAAATTCTGGAGTGCTTCTATGACATATTTGTTTTTTTGCTTATGTTATATCTTTATATTCTGGAGTGCCTCAATTCCATACTTCTCCTGATATAAGAATTTATGGTTGTAAATTGTTGCTAAGATTGCAGCTTACTGATTTTATATTCTTACACATGTACCATCTTCTTCAGTGATCGTACCATTAAGGTTTGGAACTTTGATGGACTCTCTGATGATATTGAAGAGCCTATTAGTTTAAAAGCAAAGGCAGTTGTAGCAGCACATGATAAAGATATAAATTCTCTGGCTGTTGCACCAAATGACAGTTTAGTGTGTAGTGGTTCACAGGTTAGTAGGCAATACATCTTAATCAACATACTATTTAGTTATGGTATTATTGATTTTTTCCTTTTATTAGAGGATGCTGAAACTACATATATTATATCGGACGCATGCTTTTATGATTCCAAAGATAATTTTAAAAGGTTAAATGTGTTTTTCTGGCTGTTAGGATCGTACTGCTTGTGTTTGGAGGCTTCCAGAACTGGTACTTGTGGTTAAGTTTACAGGGCATAAACGAGGGATCTGGTGTGTAGAGTTTTCACCTGTTGATCAATGTGTAATAACAGCATCAGGTGACAAGACTGTAAAGATATGGGCTATAGCTGATGGTTCATGCCTGAAAACGTTTGAAGGGCATACATCAAGTGTATTAAGAGCATCATTTCTTACACGTGGGACCCAGTTTGTTTCATGTGGTAATAACTTCTTTCTCTTCACTCATTAGGATTTTCTTCCATTTTAATGGTTTGGTGACATTTAGCATGCAATTCATCATTCAGGTGCTGATGGGTTGGTTAAGCTGTGGACAATCAAAACAAATGAATGCATTGCTACCTATGATCAGCACGAGGACAAGGTGTTAGAGTTATACTTTAATTCTTTTAATGTTTGGGTTACTTTCTTTTCATAGATTTGACAGGATTCTGTGGGAAATACGATGGTATACCATTAATAGATTTTTAAGGACTTTCTTGTGCTGTGTGGTATTAATTCATTTTATGATAAAATTTGGTGTGCAGGTTTGGGCATTGGCGGTTGGGAAAAAGACAGAAATGTTAGCAACAGGTGGCAGTGATGCAGTGATCAATCTGTGGCATGATTCAACTGCTGCTGAGAAAGAGGAAGCTTTTCGTAAAGAGGTGTGTCCTCTATACTTTTTGTACCTAGATATTATTTCCCCTTGAAGTTTATTGGAATATAGAATGGGACAAATTTAATACTGGGCCATTGGATATGCTAATTGACTGAGTTACTTGTTGCAAATATGTTTCAATGTTGATTCTTGAATTTTTTAAAGACACCTGGAATATGCTGTTACAAATAAAAAAGTAAAGGTTTTCTGTAAGACTAGTATATTTTCTTAAGGGGTTAAATTACTATTTGGGGTCCGAAGTTGGCAACTTTTCTCACATTGGGACTAAACTTTTTTCCGGTTCAGGTTAGGCCTTGAACTTGGCAATTGTTCCTACACGGGGGATTGAACTCTAGGGTTTTCAAGGTCGAACTTGGATAAAAAATAGTTCAAGCCCTAATGTAGCAACAATTGCCAAGTTCAGGGCCTAACCTGGACCAAAAAAAAGTTCAGGTCCCAATGTGGGAAAAGTTGCCAAGTTCAGGCCCTAAAAAGTGATTTAACCCTTTCTTAAGAGAAACTCAAGCTGCGGATTAGAAGGAAATAGGAGTTAAAACATTTCTAGAGCCTCCTAAATACTTTTCTTTCCTCAACTTGTTTTAACCAGACTATGAAATGAAACGGATAAAATTTATTTTATCTTGGATACACGACCTTGTTCAAGCCAGAATATTGATCTTTCTATTTTCCTTCCCACTTTTGAGTAACTCCTTGGGCTTTGTGAAAGTACTTGGAGCTTGGAATAAGACCTTTTGTGAAAGTTAGCTTTTTGTAGGATCCTAGCATTGTTGTTTATCAACTTTGACTGATATGATGAGGGCCTTTCCTCCTTCATTACATATTGTTATGTATTAGTTGCACAAAAAGTTTTAAATATGTTTTTCCATTCTGACACAGGAAGAAGGGGTTTTGAGAGGGCAAGAATTAGAAAATGCACTGTTAGATGCTGAGTACACAAAGGCAATACAAATTGCTTTGGAGCTTAGGAGGCCTCATAAACTTTTCGAGCTGTTTTCTGAGCTTTGCAGGTTAGTATTGCCTAGTCATATCTGTTTTCTGAGTACGCAGAACATTTTCTCATAGCAGAACGTGATATAGGAAGAGAGAAGCTGGGGACCATATAGACAAAGCTCTTCATGCCCTTGGCAAGGAAGAATTTCTTCTACTTTTTGAGTATATACGAGAATGGAACACAAAGCCAAAGCTGTGTCATGTTGCCCAATCTGTTCTTTTCCGAGCTTTCAACATTCTTCCTCCGACAGAGATTATTGAGGTATTCTATTGTAATATTCACTTGATGTTAATAGCCTCATTTGGCTGCAGGGAAGATGCATATGGCTTTGGATAACCCATTATATTTTACCAGTCCCACCACTAACTTTGAAGCAAAACATTAAGTAAAAACCATTATCATATAGCTTACTACAAATTTAAAAGTGGTTTAGGTTTCCATTTGGTCATTGTTTCTTTGACTTTTTTTTTTTCTATGAAAATTGTTAAACGGAAAACAAATGAATGGTTGAATCATATTTTACTAAAGATCAAATGGTCTATTGATGTTCATAATAATAGTTTACTAAAATTGTTTCAAATGAAGTTCATATTTACTGGTTTATTGTTTATTATGGAAGTTGAATATTAGTGTTCAATCTCTTTCAAAATTTTTATTTCTGCATCTAAATGCGCTTTTTTCTCCTAGTATCAAAACATTCTTTAAAGAAGTAATAGCAAAAACCTAAACCATTGTTTTAGGTTTTCTGCTTGGTTGATTGAAGGTTAGGTGTTCATTTTGTTGGATATTTTAGCTTTTTACCTGCTGAATTTGTGCTTGAATAAACTATGTTGCAGATAAAAGGCATTAGTGAACTACTAGAAGGTCTTATCCCATATTCTCAGAGACATTTCAGCAGGATAGACAGGCTTATAAGAAGCACATTTCTGTTGGACTACACTCTTCTTCGAATGTCCGTTATTGAACCCGTGACTCAGGATGATTTGAAGACCAAATCTTTATTAGATTCTGAGAAAAATATGGAAGATGCACCTTTAACAGATAATGCTGAAGAAGATAAAAAGCAAGTTTCCGAAGAGCAGAAACCAAAGGCCTCTGGGAAAAAGAGGAAATCTCACAAATCTAGAGACCATTCACGCTCACATAAGAAGGTCAAGGACAGCTCAACTCATGCAAATACTGCAGCTGTGCCATTGCAGGCTTGACGGGATGTAAGATAGTGTTCTCCTTTTTCCTGATTTGCATGCATGTTGGCTGATCTCTTGAGAAGTTTACGGTACAGTTTTGTTTCAGAAGGAAATGCATCTTCCAACCCCATTGAAGAACAATTTTGAAGCATCCCTGAAAAGTAAACAGTTTAGGGGGTTACAAAGGATTGCAGTTTTTTTGTTGTTTAACTTAAGATTAGTCTATAGATACGTCTACATTTCTAATCCCTTCTTTATTATAGAATATATGATTTTTTCTCCCAACTCTTTTAGTTGTAGTGTTGCTCATACCCCAAGTAATGTCAATGGACGTACTGTTTGTGGTTCCGTTATTGATTTCATATAGATGTTAGTATGACCTTATTTCGTACTTTGCATTTTTTCAATGATAAAAAGAATTCGAAAATATAGTGATCGGAATAGATGGTTTTTAAACCCTAATTAATTACACTCACTTGAGAAGGAAATTATGCGTTTGGTGGGTTGCAACTTTCAGGAATCTCTTAAAATTACTAACGTAAATTAAGCCTGTATAGTGTTTGGTGGGTTGCAATTACTAAATTAAAATAGAGGGTTTTGATTGATATGTTAACTGATGACTTTTCTTTTAGAAAATTATGAAAAAAAATGGAAAAAGGAATAAACTTGCATAAAAGTCATTGCTTTTGATATATTAAGTACAAATTTTAATATTAACTTATGTGATGGTTTGATGGTTAAATGTGTTTACGGCTAGTATTGGATTTGAGTTGCACTAGTTTTGTTTATTGTTAAGTTTTTTTATTTTAAATAAATAATATAAAATTTTTGTAAATGTTAATTTGAATATATAAATAATATCTTAGATATTAAAATAATCTATAAATTAAAAGATATTAGATATAAAATTTTAAAATTATATAATATTAGTGTGTGGAAAAAAAGATGTTTGCAAATAATGTGGTTGTATAAATGAGGAGAGTTTTGTAGTTTTACAACATCAAAACTTGCTTCTTTAAAAGCTTATCTTTTGCATTTAGGTTGAAAACTTTGTTTGAAGATAGAAGCTGGTTATTTAGTTTTAAAGAATAAAAGGTAATGTTGGTGGGACATAACCACTTCAAATGATTATTAAACTCATTTCTTTAAAACAGTCTTTTATATTGAAAATTAGATTATATTTTTTTATTTTAAAAAAAGTAAATTAATTTTTATACTTAGATATAGGGTAAATTAGTCATTCTATTGAAAATATCATTCATCTCTATAATTAAAAATTGGTCTATATACATTAGCATGATGTATATATAGCATATCACATGTCATCGTTTGGTTATGTTATCAGTTATACCATTTTTTAACAATAAAAATAGATGAAAATTTTAATATAAAGGATTAATTTGCTCTTTGATCTAATGTACACGAAATAATTTGTTTATTAATTTGAGTAGAGAGAACAAAATGCAATCTCACATCTAATAATTAAATTTTCAAAAATTAATTTCTATTTTTTAAACTATAAAATGTGAATAATGTAAATGAAAAATATACTTTAAAAACAAATGTTAGATAATTAAATCAACTTTTTAACTTAAAAATGTTGACCCCCCCATTTTTTCTCTATATTTCTTATCTATACTAAAAAAAATTATGAAAAGAATATCAGACCAATTGTTTTATTTATACTATTATTTAAAATTTGAATTGAGTTGGTATCACAAATTAATTTGACATCAACTCAATTAAGGAAAGTACGAATATTTTTTTATATTTAAAATAAGATATATTATTTGATGGTATTTTAATCTCGCTATTTAAAAATCAATAAAAATATGCATATGATGATATTTGAACCCATACTAATTGTATCAATAAAACATTAAATTTAGCACTCATCCAATATTTTATTTTAATATTTTTATACATCTAAATTTTATGACCTCCATCAATTTTATATCTAAACTATTATTTAAATCCATTACTGGATTGATGTCCCGAGTCAATTAAGCATCAACTCGGTTAAGAAAATTATAAAAATATCTTTTCGTTTTTAAAATAAGTTATATTATTTGAGGATATTTTAATTTTCATAGACTATAAAACAGACCTGGAGGACACCTTGATATACCAAAAAAATTAATATTAAAACCATGATAAATAATTATATTTATTTAGTATTCTTAATCTGATGTATTTATATGTTTAAATTTTTCTTTACTCAAAATTTAGTTTGAATTTTGTTTTTATCACAATTTTTTAATTTTACTATTGTACATATTTCTTGTGTTATTAGTAATTAGTTTCAAATCATATCTTTTATTATTTATTTAATGATATTTTTAAACATACCTCTTTATTCTAAATACGAAATTTTCACAAATAAATTAAAATATTTAATTAATTTATTATTTATTAAAATTTTATATTTTGATAATTTCTTTACTAGTAAACTGAATCTCAAATTTAAATTTGTAGTTCATTGTTTTGTAAATTTAGTCAATTCTTTAACTCCATTTTTTTCGCTAAAATTGATTACTTTGGTTAAAATATATTTCAAGTCATTATAATTTTTTATATGTTTAGAATTTATCTTTTTCATGAATTTAATCTTTTTACTTTTTCGATTTTAAAGTTTAAGTGTAATTCTTAATACTGTTAAAATTTTTTATTAAGTCCGTTAGTATAACATTTTAAAATTGATAGTCATATAACAAAAAAATCATTACAATAAACCTAAATTTAATAAAAAAATTAATTATTTTAACAATTGCAATTGCATTTTTAAATTCGAAAGAAATTAAATTCTTTTAAAAAAATTAAAATTTTTAATGCAGAAAGAATAAAAATACTTAAAACATATTTTAACATAATCCATAAGGATGATTTCCATGTAAAAAAAAAAAGTTAGATTTTAAAAAATAAATGTTTAATTTAATAAGAAATAAACCAAAATGAAGAAAAAGAAAACTCGAAAACAAACCCACTAAAAACATACAAGTGTGAGGATCATGTTTAAACAAAGTTTACCCAAAAAAACAATTGATGGGACATAGTGATTTATTCAAATTTACAAAATCGTCATGTATATTCAGATTAAATTCATTAAATTTATGGTAATTTTATTAACAACTGAATTATATTTTATTAAAAATTTTAGTCGATTGGATCTTTAACTCACTTAGTATCGGTATTATTGTCAATATAAGAGGATGTTGGTTCAAATATGCTCTCTTACCTAAGAATCAGAAGAGGGCTATGGAAGTATTGTATAAAAAAATAGGTGAATTGATCTTTGCATATTAGAATAAAAAATTAATTGGTTATTTTATTAAAATTTTCATCAGCATGATGAAAATTAATTTCTGTATGTTAGTTTGAAGTACACGTGTCACTGTTTGATTATTCTATTAATCATACTAGTTTTAAAAGTACAAATAAATAAAATTTTTTTAAAAGATAAATTCATTAATTCATTCAATGAATGGAACCATACAATTTAGAGAAAAAATAATAGACACTCGTCATAGATGAGGAAAGACAAGCTCTATCAACACAATAAAGAATTTAGCCTCAACATCAATATAAAATTATGGCACGTTGACAATTGACTTTATCACAACTCAAGTACGATATATCTGGAGTGATTGTAAACACTTAATGTGATGGTCTAAAGCAACAAGCAAAAATCAACAAAAGAATCGAACATTCACAAATCATCCTTAAAATAATTTATAAAACTAAGATTGCATGCATAAACATGACTAAAAAACGTGTTATAAGAGGAGATAAAAATTTCTAAAACTGAACACTTATTAAACAATGAAAAAGTAAATAAAAAAATATATAAAACTTAAGACAACAAAAGTTCAAATCGACATGTGAAATTATTTATTATTATAAAATACTCTAAAAAAAAAATAAATTAAGAAGTTGACGAAGAGCCTCTTACTTTTCAAGAAAAACTGTTAGGTTGGTGGAGTTTTATGAATGACAAATACCGTCATTTATCCATTATAAATTGTAAATATAACAAACATATCCACAAAATAAATGTGTAAATTGAAAAGAATGAATTGATGAGGGAGAAAAAATGCGGGTAATATTCAAACCGCTTGAAGAAATTTTTTTGTTGGAGATTTTGTTAACAAAAATGAAGAATTTGTCGTTTGATATAACCTATAGTATTAATTATAGAAATCGACCTGTCCTCACCTTGTCCTCGTGATATAAATTTGCACCGTTTCCATCTCTCTCCTCTTCTCTTTGGTTTTCATTTTCCTCACCATCCAAACAATCAAATCAAAGGCACCTAAAATCCTTTCCTTCCCCTTTACTCTCTTCTTCTCTCCCCCATTTCCTCACCTACTTTTACCTTCTTTTCCTCTTCCTTTGTGTTTACACAATCTAAGCTACCCGCATGGCAACTCCCCTCCCTATCTGATCCTGAGACCAGTTTTTTCCAATACCCTTTTCTCCTTCTCTCTTTTTTCATTATTAAAATCCTAATGGAGACTCTTCATGGTTCGGCACCAGCCGCGTGTGCGGACACCGCAGTCAACGGCAACACGGTGACGCCTTTTCTGAGCAAAACCTACGACGTCGTGGACGATCCGTCCACCGACTCGGTCGTATCGTGGAGTAGTGATAACAACAGCTTCGTTGTCTGGAAAGTGCCCGAGTTTGCGAGGGACCTTTTGCCCATGTATTTTAAGCACAATAACTTCTCCAGCTTTGTCAGACAACTTAATACTTATGTGGGTATTTCTTTGATTTTATATTATTTCACTTTTCTTTTCTTTTTTAATGTTGCAAGTTGCAATTTTTTATACTTATGGAGGCTAATGAGACCTCAGCTTTAGGTTTATTTGGATTTGGACATTACACCAATAAGATATTATTATATATACTATCGGGAAAGTTTGGGTTGTATGGAAATTTGGTCTCACTTATATTGCCTTAAAAAAATTAGGCGAAACTGAAGTCACCTTTGAATAGTTTTGAGTCAGTGATGGAGTGGAAGGAGAGTTTTCAGAACCGATATGGTTGTTGGATAATGAATTTATGGTGTAAGATGAATTAAATGGAATATGAGTTTGATTGAATGGTCATATTAATTTGTTGAAATCTAGGAGTAGGGATTTGCCACTGCAATTTTTACTGCTTTCTGAACTTTGATAATCGAGTAGCTCTTGGCTGTTGGAGTTCCTCATATTTTATAGGATTCTCAATGGCATGAGGATGATTGGTTGAATTCATTTTCCCTTGAACATAAATGTGGAAGAATAGATATGAAACGTAATATGTAAAAACTGAATTTTCGGGTATATGTATGGGGCTCTAACCTAATGTTTCCTAAGTTTGGCCAAAAGGGTTCAAGGAGCTGGTAAAACTCTATTTATTTGGCCGTCTATTAGGCTAAATTTGGAAATTTTGAAGTAAGGCTAGCTGAAAGAACTTATTCTTATCTACCTTACTGCCATGGTGGAATGCTGATGAGTTCTAGTGTCTTAAGTTCTCTTTTTCCGATAGGAATCCTGTAGTAGTTACTAGCTTGATTTGGTAGACAGACACATTTGCACTTAATTTCCATCAAACATGAATCCATATATATATATACCTATTTATATATTTTGACAGATTTTGCTATCATATTAGATGATGCTAGTTTAGAAATCACCTTTCTTTCCTACTTGTCTTATATGTTGAATTTGAATTAGTTAAAAGTTTCTTATACATTCTTCTATCCATGTCAATAGTTGGAGCCTGAACTGTCTAGTGCTATTGCTCATGCTTATTATTTGTATTGATCTCATGTTCCTAAAGGCTAAAGGTTCCAAAGCCTCACTGACTTTCTTTTTTCATATAAAATGCTATGAAGTCTGGAGACTTATCTTGCATTCCATGATATTTTCTGTAGTTGATTTGTTTCTTCGTTGTTTTTGCCTTGTTTGACCTTAACTATACTTGTTTACCTAAGAAATGAGTCTAGAGGAATTGCATCATAAGCTAACATGTTCTTTTGAGGGTCTTTCTAGTAAGATACAAAATCCGGCGGACTAGCTATACTGACAAATCAAATCTTGATTCGTATTAGCTTTTTCGTCATTCCTTTTTTTTTTTGAAGTTCGTTTCATGCCTTAAGATGTTTCTCAACTAACAAGTGAACGAGAGCATGATGGAGAGAGTGTTATTTGTAAGCTGCTGTCATGGGTTGTAATTTGGAATTATTCATTGAGAGGGTGAATGTTAGATATTTAACTTTTCTGACATATTTTCTTTTTCTTGAGCTGAAGAACTCATCAAATTGTAATTGTGTTTGTCATCTGCAGGTTTAAGTATGTGCTTGTAATTACTAATCGATTATGGTCAGGCATTGGGGTTCAACTGAGCGCATGATATGTGATTCACTTAGATATAAAACTTCAATCCTGCTTTATGCATTGCGGACTTGCTATATTCGGTTTAGCAAGTGAACACGATAACTCATGTCTTTGATTATCCTAATCTTTTTCCTGTAGGGTTTTAAGAAAGTTGACCCTGATCGTTGGGAATTTGCTAATGAGGGATTCCTAAGAGGTCAGAAACATGCCTTGAAAGCTATCAGCAGGCGGAAGCCTGCTAATGTCCATTGTAATCAGCAACAGAACTCATCCATTGGAGCTTGCGTTGATGTAGAGAAGTTTGGGCTTCAAGAGGAGGTTGAAGGGCTTAAGAGAGACAAGAATGTTCTCATGCAGGAACTTGTTAGGTTGAGGCAGCAGCAGCACGCCACGGACAACCAATTGCAAGCTTATGGCCAGCGTGTACAGATGATGGAGCAGAGACAGCAGCAAATGATGTCTTTTCTTGCTAAGGTCATGCAAACTCCAGGTTTCTTAAACCAGCTTTTACAGCAGCAAAATGAAAGCAACAGGCAACTGACTGGAGCAAACAAGAAGAGGAGACTCCATAGGCAGGATGAAGACAATTTAACTGGTGAAAATGGTGCCGTATCTCCAAATGGGCAGACTGTAAAGTTCCAGCCTTTACACAATGAGCACCAGATGATGGAGGTGAACACATCACCGAGGCGGGAACATGGCGCTCCTCCTTCCAGTGCATTACACAGCAGTAGCTCCTCCAGCGAGATTTCGGAAGTGACTCTTTCAGAAGTCTCACCAGCTTCTTGGCAGTCATATCTGCAAGCAGAATCAGGGGTTCCCGACTCTAGTTTGTCAACTGCTGCTGCTCAATTAACAACTGACACAAGTGTGCATAAATCACAGAAAGATGCAATTTTCCGTAGCGTTCCTCAAATGCTAGGATTTGTACCTGATAATACTGTTGGGCCTGAGAGCAGGAATGCTGAATATCTTGATCCAATGTCAGTCGTATCAAATGCTACAATGCCCGTAGAAGCTGACGAGTCTTGTGCAGGTCAAGATATGGAGATCATGCTTGATGGAAGCCCTAAACTTCCAGTAATTAACGACACATTTTGGGAACATTTTCTTACAGGAAGTCCACTCACTGGGGACACAGATGATATTAACTCGAGTTCCTTGGAATGCATAAGGTGGATAGGAAGCAGTTTTAAAGGAGGAGAGTGGATGGGATGAATGATCTTTGCTGACAAATAGGCCGTCTTTACATCACATTAGCAGGAAGGGGTGATGTCCTGCAAGTTGTATACGCAAATACATGTTTGTTTTTCTTGCTTTTATGAGGTAAAATTTGGTACTGCCTGTGTTCCTGCTCATTATGTGATCGGTTTATTTATGGTTTTAGAAGGCGTAATATTATGTTCAAATTTTGTATTGGTATCATGTTGCGATGAGTATATTCTGAATTAGTGGATGGACAAGGTAATGCTTTTTGTTTAAACACATCATTTACTCTAAAAATAAACAAGGTGGCTTCTTTATTTTTAGAATCTTTTAGGCTGTCCTTGACAAAAATAAAATAATTTTAGGCTGTCAGGTTATATTGCAACAATAATAGCAATTTTTACAAAAAAAAAAAAAAAAACTGAACATACATTAATTGAGTTATTTTCCTTTAATTAATAAGCCTCAAATTCTAATTCCAAATAACAAGTATTTATTATTTCAATCAATAGTTAGTTTTTTCTTGATTAACAATTATTAGAACTTTGTTTGACAAAAATATAATGCATAGATACAAAAGTATTTGAGGAAAAATAAAGTCAATTGAGTCATTGCATGAAATTCACACCAATTTAGCCTTGCTGTTACTAAACAAATCAATTAAGCTTTTCTGTCGATATTTTTATTTTTCGTCTTTAACCATATTGATTGTTAAAATTAATTGATAGATTAATCAGTTAATTGATGAATAAATCAGATGTTGATAACTTATAATTTAATATTATATTATTTCATAGAAAAAATATTAAAAAATATTAAAATTTCTATAAAATTATTGAATTATAGAACTTAACAATTTTTTTTTTTATAAAACTCATAAAAAACTTATAAATATTATAAAACTTTTATTAAATTCTAGTAAGTTATAAAATTAATAAAACATATTTAAAATGTTTACAGCTTTATAATAACATATAAAAATTCATAATAACTTGTAAAAAATATAAAAAATTAAAATAAATTATAAAAATTTTAAAAAAAGTCATTTAAATCATAAAATCATAATAAATACATGGCATCACACCATCCATTGGATAATGAGAATAGCGAATTGTTTGGGATATTTTCATGTTGAATAAAATGTTCTCAATCATTCACAAATAAGAGGATAATTACAGGATCCTCTCATTTTTATTGATAAATATTATTTTTATTTTAAAATTTTTATCTCCAATTTTTTAGGTACAACACTAGTTTGGATATTGAAAAATTGAAATTTGTTTACTAAGTATTGTATGATATTAAGTATTGTTTACTATAAAACAAAAATCTTAATATCCAAGAGTTGCAAATATTAGCATATGCTAGTATTTATTCGACGGTTGGTATAATGTCACATGTTCATTTTGATTTTAGGGGTTTAATTTTTAAAATGAGGAATCAATAAATGAATTTTTATTATCATTATATGTTTTTAATATTTTATAATTTTTTTAAAATATAATTTTTTTATAATTTATTAGAACTTGTTTTGAATTTTATAAGGTTTATAATTATTGATATTTTATAATTTATTAAAATATTTATAAATTTTTATGAATTTTATTATAAATTTTATAATTTTATAGAAATTTAAAATATTTAAAATATGTTTTATTTTTTTATAATTTATTAGAATTTTTTATAAGTTTTTATGAATTTTTTATAAGTTTATATAAATTTGTAATGTTGCTATATATTTTTTAAAATATTTTTATGTTTTTTTATGAGACAGATATAAGATTTAATCAAAAGTGACTATGTGTCGATATTTGATTGGTCAATTAATTTTAACAGTTAATATGATTCAATATAGAAATAGTTAATAGAAGGGCTTCATTGATTTTATTTCTGTTAACGACGTGAGCTCAAGTGGATCGAATTGGATCAAATTTTGTATAGGGGCTCAATTGATTTTTTTTAAATACGTTTAAACCATTAAGAAAAAGGTAAAAGTTTGAAATATATATATATATATATATATATATATATAAAGTAAAAAAAGTACAATTTTTATTAAATAAGTTTACACCGGTAAAAATCTCATTACTATTTTACCATAAGAAAAATCACATTTGGTTGTAAAAAGAATATCAAATGATGTTATTGCATTACAATAAAAAAGTTCTAATTATGGTAGTACAAATATTCGGTGAGGAAAATCTAAAACACACGAACGAAACTTGAATAGAAAATAAAGAAATAGGACAATACTCCAAGGCATGTATCAAGCCACTATCTTTAATGTTATACTCGCCTCAACCTATATTCGGTATGCAAAAGATTCTCAAGCAAATTAACCTCGAGGATACAATGAAGCCAATGACTATTTGCCTTTTGCATTTACGAGAATAGTCTATTAAGCACTGAGCAATGAATAACAAGAAACTCAATTTTTACAAAGAATTTCTGCAGTAACTCTTTATGGAACAATATAATAATATTAGAAAATGAGGAATGATAGAAAGAACTTTTAGAACTTGGTGTGATTTTCAAATGAAATCTCATTCTTATTTATAGGAATTTTTAGATCTCTTCATAGATATATCTTTCAATAGGTATCTTTCTAAATAATAATGTCTTAAAAAATATAATTATTTATTTAATATTATAACTATTCAAATAATATTATTTGAATAGTTATAATTCTTTTTCAAAAATCAAATGATATAACTTTAGACTAATGAGCAGAAAAATTATCTTTTGATTACTTACACTCATTCATTTCTAGTTATTGGAACACTATAAATATTTGAAAATGTTCAAACAATATCCCCCCATTTTTAAAATATTTTAGATTTTGATATTCTTGGAAATCAATTTGCATAAATGAATATGTCTTATGATTGAATCTTTACTTAGTGAAAATATGTTAAAGTTAATCGAAATTGCATGGTAGACTAAGCTTTGAACCAACTATTCTATTTGATTAACCGAATACATATTACACAATGATTTCAACATCAGTCAGTGCATAGTATCTAAGGATACACTTCCACTCACATAGGTAGATCCCATCAAGAGTGTTCTCGTAATTATAACACTCTAACATATTTATGTTATGGGTCTATTAAGAGTACATTACTCATCCTTCCTTTATCATTACGGGTACCTAGCACTCTAATCTTAGGATGGTTTATTTATAGTGCTAACAATCACATGCTAATAATGTACTTTGTCTCATTGAACTTAAGCCTTGATGTTATACCAAGTGTTGAGTTGAGTTTCCATCATGGGTGACTCTAATTAATGACCTTGAGTCCCATCCCTTTTGAGGTCTTTTTGACTGCATCTTTAGCAAGGCTTTTTATCAAAGGATCCGCCAAATTTTCACTTGATCTCACATAATTAATAGTGATCACACCATCAGAGATTAATTGTTGAACATGGCTATGTCTTAATCCAATGTGTCTAGACTTTCCATTATATACTTGACTATATGTCTTTGCTAGAGTAGCCTCACTATCACAATGATTAGAAATAAGTGAAATTGGCTTAGGCCATAAGAGTACATCATAAAATAAATTTCTTAACCATTCTGCTTATAGATGCAGGGGCTAATGGAATAAATTCTACTGCCATGGTGGAATCAGTAATACATGTTTGTTTCTTGGAACCCCAAGAAATGACGCCTCCACCAAGAATGAAGATCCATTCACTAGTAGATGCACAATCTTCCAAACTTGTAATCCATGTAACGCTCCAAATTTCTTATTTTTGTCTTCATGAATTTGTAACACAAAATATATGTCTGCTTCAATGGTTAAGTATTCTGGGTGTGTGTGAGAGGTCCCAAGTTCAAGTCCTATCTTTGGCAAAAATTTGGAATTTTTCTAAGTAAAGTCTCACTCTTGTTTAGTAGGCTTTTATTTAATTGTTTGTAAGCTGATATCAGAATGGGCCTGCTAGTCTGGTAGTTAAGTTGAGTGTTGGTTCATTGGAGGTCCTGTGTTCAAATTCTTGCGTGGGCAAGGGAGATTATTTTTGCTCGGTTTGGTGACTGAGAGTTTGAGTTGTAGTGGTTAACTGAGTAGTGGGTGGTTAAGATAATATGGGTAGTGTGATTGAGTAAATCAGTTTCCAAATTCCCTCTTCAGAAAAAAACTGACGTTTCTTCCTTCTTTTTTCTCCCTTTTTTACCTGCCGATTCTTTTCTTCCATTTTTGCTGCCAAATTTTTGTTGGAAATTCCCGTCTCTCTGCTTTGTTTTCTCCTTAATCCATCATCTTCTTTAATCTTCGTTGTCACGCTCGCGAGGGTTCGGTAAGTCTCCCTCATCTTTTCCATCGTGGATTGATAACAATTGTTTAGTAACGTGTTTATTCTTCTATAAATGGCGTAGGAGGAGGCTATGGACAGTAAATTGAGTACCTCGTGTTTTAGTATCGTTAGCGGAGGGTTATCGTGGGTAATAAGTTGAGTCTATGTTCGTTCCTGATTATCAGATTCATTTATAAATCCATTAAATTGATATTGGGTATCTCGATTTTAGGTCTTGAAGTACTCGAGAGTGTTTTTGCAGTGAATCGATACCAGGTGTGTATCTAAAAATGTAAAAAAATAGGGTTTCAGCAAAAGTCAAAAACCCCACTGTCAACGCCACACGGGTATGTGGTCACCCGTGTGGTAGGCCATGTGCTAGGACATGGGCACGTGATTGATTAGGCCGTGTGATGGCCAGGTAAGCCATGTGCGACACATAAGCTAGACTGATTTGGGCTGTGTGGGTTGCACGGGCATGTGATCCACACGGGCGTGTGGGATTCTAGGCTAGGTCATGTGATCCACATGGCCAAGGCCAAATTGGGCTGCGTTGGTCACACGAGCGTGTGAGGCCACACGGGCAAGCCACATGGGCATGTGAGCCCATTTAACTGAAATGTTTCCTAAGGTTGCACGGGTCACCCAAGTCGACTGTGAACCTATTGTAGGGTCGGTAAGCACTACCTAGACCTTCAAATGTGTGAACTGAGCGTATGATGTATGTACTGAGTATGATAAGTATATGTATGTATACTGAACTATATGTATAACTGATAACCATGTAATTGCATGTCATATATTGTATGTTGCATTGCATTAGGTTGGGATGATGACATTTGAAGGAAGTGTACTAAAGGCTCTTAAGCCTATTATCTGGCAGCTCAGCTGCAATTTACTGTTATATGCCGCATTCGGTGCAACTTGGAGTGTAGGGATGGCTGGGTGTTTTAAACCCCACATGGAGTGTAGGGATGGACGGAGATGGTGTGTAGAGGCTGATGGGTAGGACTCTGTTTACTGATTACTGTATGCATGACTGTTACTGTGATAGGTTAAAGCCCTAATGTATATCTGATACTGTAATTGAAATAGGCTAAGGCCCAAACTGCTACTGAAACTGTAATGGGCTTAGGCCCCAGATTGCATTTGACTATTTACTGAGTTTGACTGTATGTTTTCTTTTTATGGGGATTACATATTGGGTTTACGTAAACTCATCCCTTCTGTTTGTGTGCAAGTAATCCCAAAACTTAGACGGATCGTTGCGACGGAGGACTTAGCGGTGATAACAGTTATTAGAACTTTCTATTTTGATTTATGATTATATTTTAAATTATTGGGTTTTTGTGATGTAATTATGGGCTTTACGAACTTTTTGCTTGAATTTGAGTTTTATATTGTTTTTATGGGTTTACAACTGTTAGATGTGGTAGGCTGGGTTTTCGAAAAGTAAGAGTTTTCTTAAACCAGACTGATTATTTAAAACAAATTTTAAAAGCTTCTGTAACGAAATATGTTTTAAAACAATCGATCAAATGAGTAAGCGATCTTGGAATTAATAAGAGATAAATATAAAGTAATCAAATGAGTAAGCGATTTTGGAATTAATAAGAGATAAATATAAAGTAATCAAACAGAAATGATTTTGTCGTGACAACTTAGTTTTCAAACACCTTATCATGTGACATCGCCAGATTCGGCCATAACGTTTAGGCCAGGTTTGGGGTGTTACAATCCAACTAGCATCTGAATACCCTTCTAAAAGTGAATGATATCCATTTATAACATAATTCATATTTAATAGTTTTCATTAAGTACCTAAGTACTCTATTCAAATCTTGCCAATGCAAACTTCTTGGATTATTTGTATACCTACTCAATTTTCCAACAACATATGCAATATCTGGTCTTGTACAAGTTATTATGTATATAAGACAACAAATTAAACTTGCATATTTCAATTGATCAATTTTCCTACTAGCATTAGATACTAATTTTATTTGAGGATTCATAGGTGTAGATGTTGTTATACAATTGAAAATATCAAAATTTTTAAGCACCATTTCAATGTAATGTGATTGTGATAAAGTTATAGTGCTTTCCTCTCGGGTTATTTTTATCTTAAGAATAACATTTGCTACACTCATATCCTTCATAGCAAAGTTGTTTGACAAGAATTTCTTTGTGTTTTCTATTTGTTCCAAATCCATAACAAAAGCGAGCATGTCATCTACAAATAAGCAAATTAAGACACCTTTTCCATTTTCAAATTTGCTATATATACACTTACCGGATTCATTTATTTTATAGTCATTAGCTAAAACAACCTTGTCAAACTTTCGGTGCCATTGCTTTGATGCTTGTTTAAGTCCATATAGAGATTTAACAAGCTTACATACCTTATGCTCTTGTCCTGGAGCAACAAATCCTTCCAATTGTTCCATTTACACTTCCTCATCCAATTCACCATTTAAAAATGCAGTTTTAATATCCATTTGGTGAACAACCAAATTATATATTGAGGTAAGTGATATTAATAGTCTAATTGTAACAATTCTTGTTATGGGAGCATAGGTATCAAAGTAATCAATACATTGTTTTTGTGTAAAACCTTCAGCTACCAACCTTGCTTTAAATTTATCAATGGTTCCATAAACCTTCATTTTCCTTTTGAAGATCCATTTACAACCTATTAGTTTTGTAACAGCCCATATCTTTGTGATGTCAGAACAGTGGTTTTGGGGCCACAAATCCGACTTGTGAATTCATAAATATTTACTATTTAATATTTACGAGTCAAATATGGTATTAAAATAAATTTTGAATTGACAATTTATGTTATTTGAATGAATAATTAGGTTAAAGTGGTATGACCTTAAAGTCAAGTGGTTTTAGAAAATGAAGTATCAGGACTTCGTTTCTATAAACCGAGTCGTAAATATCTTATTAAATATTTATGGAGTGTTATTAAGGTTGTATTAAAGTTTCGTTAAGAAATTTTGATGTTTAAATGGTTAATTAAGTGAAAATGACTAAATCATAAAAGTGTAAAAGTTGAGTTCTATTAGTTAAAAATGAAAGTAAATAAACTTGAATGGTAACTATACCATTTAAGGTGATAATGGATGTACTTGGTTATGGTTAAAATGAAATTATAATAGTTTTAAAGGTTAAAATGGTAAATGACCAATTAAACTTAAATTAAATAAAATAGAGTTTTTTTTTATCATCTTTTCTAGTTTTTTCTTCCACCAAAATTGAGGAGAAAAAAACCATTTCTATTTGTTTCAAGTTTCGGCCAACTTCAAAGCCTTGCATGGTATGTGAATTTGATTCCGTTTTTAATAATTTTTATGTTTTTGAGATCGTTGTAGCTTAATTTAGCTAACCCGGGGGTCAATTTGTTAAATTGTTAAATGTTATGGAATGTGCCATGGATGAATTTGAGGTGTTTGTGAAAGTTTATGATTAGATTGTTAAGCTTTATTGTTAAATAGACATATTTTATTAAGTAATTTCTGATGATTTTAAGGTATAAGGAAAATATTGCAAATGGATGATAAATATGGGCTGTTATAAAAATAGGCAAAAATCAGTTTGTATGAATTTTATTTAGAAATGATTAAATTGCAAGTTTTGGGTTTAAAGACTAAATTGGGTAAACTTTGAGGGTAATTTTGTAAATTTTAATTATTATGGGTTATAAGCTAAATTAATTATTCTAAATGATGGAATGAGATTAATTAAATAAAAATGGTTAATTTGCATGTTTTGAACTTAGGGACTAAATTGTATAAAAGTGAAATGTTAGGGGCAATTTTGTGAAAATGTCAAAAAGGACTTAATTGCATAAAATGAATTGATTTTTGTTGTTGGAATTATTGAATTGAATGGAATTATTATTTTAGATCAAGAACAAGTGGAAAATCGAGAAGAAGAAAAAATGACCAAATAGCCCCTGTATTTAGTCATTGCTGCAATTTAGTCAGGTAAGTTCGTATGAACTGTAATCACTTAAATGATGTTTAAATTGAATGTTTATTATATTATTTGATGTAAATGAATCAAATTATAAATGTATCAAAGCTATGATGAATTGGCGGATATTGAGTCCTAGTTGAACCTTAGGAATTCTTAGGATACAAATGGCATATCATTAGGGATTTCATGTTTCGGGTGCTGGTCTTGAATGTCCTTGTAACGACCCGATAGTTAGGGGTGTTGGAAAGTGCATTCACGAGACTCCGTTCTCGTAAATCAGACTCGTAAATATTTATTAAAAATATTTACGAAGCTAGTTGTGTAGTTAATTAGGTTTTGAAAGTGAATTTGCATGAATTAATTAAGAGTAATTAGATATAAGGACTAAATTGCATATAGAGTGAAAGTTAAATTATAGATTAAAAAAATTAAAAGGACTAAAGAAGTAATTTTACCATAGTTTATAAATGAGGTGGCATAAGGGTGAAATTATTATAAAATAATAAGTTAAAATATATTATAATATGTTACTTAATATTTAAGTATATATTATATTATAATAACAAAATAAATAAATAAAAGAAAAAGAAAGAAAAAAGAATAGAAAAACAAAAACGAAACAGAAAGAAAAAGAAAGAAAAAAAAGAAAGAAAAGGGAGAAAGAAGGAGATGAAGGGCTTTAGGGTATTCAAAGTTTCTGTGAAAATATATTAATGTCGGTACTGACAAAATATCGAAAAAAAAAGAACACACAGATTTTATGTGGAAACCCTTTCGGGAAAAAACCACAGGCAGAGGAGAATAAAATTCACTGTGTCGAATTCGAATGATTACAAGAGGAATAGACTATGTCTATTTATAGGCTTGTAAAGCCATATTCTAGTAGGATTGAAACACCTTATCCTAATCAATATTAAATAGATGGAGTTTAATAAGGTTTAAAAAACCTTATTCTAAAATAAAAGAAAAGAAGTCTAGTTCTATTTGGATATTACTTTTATTTTATTTTCCATCGTATTTTATTTAAATAAGAATTTGGGTCACTTAATTCTAACAATCTCCACCTTGACACTAATTCTCAATGAATAAGTTCTTCATCGCGAACTTTCAACGAACAAGTTGTCCTCCTCTTCCATAAAACCCCTTAAGGATTTAACTTCAACAATGAACTCCAAACAAGTCTAAGCAATACTCAAACTTGGTTATAGGAAGTGACTTAGTCATCATATCTGCAGGATTTTCATGAGTACTAATTTTGCTCACAACAATATCACCACGAGCAATAATATCACGAACAAAATGATACCAAACATCAATGTGTTTTGTTCTCTCATGAAACATTTAATCTTTTGTAAGGAAGATGACACTTTGACTGTCACAAAATACTGTACTGATTTGAAGGTCTTCATTGAGTTCACTAAATAGTCCCTTCAACCAAATAGCTTCTTTACAAGCCTCAGTAATCGCCATGTACTCAGCTTCAGTGGTAGACAAAGCAACTGTAGTTTGCAAAGTGGCTTTCCAACTAATTGCACAACCTCCAATTGTAAAGACATAACCTGTGAGAGATCTTCTTCTATCAAGGTATCCAGCAAAATCAGCATTAATATACCCAATGACTCCATCTCTAGTTCTTCCAAACTGTAAGCAAAAATCAGTAGTACCTCGTAAGTATCTTAAAATTCACTAAACTACTTTCCAATGTTCTTTACCAGGATTCGCCATGTATCTGCTAACTGCACTGACTACATATGATAAATCTGGACGTGAACAAACTATAGCCTACATGAGAGATCCCACTGCACTAGAGTATGGAACATGTAACATGTACTCAATCTCATCATCTGATTGTGGAGACAAAGCTGATGAAAGTCTAAAATGAGCTGCTAAAGGAGTAATAATAGGCTTAGCACTCTGCATATTGAACCTGCAAAGAACTTTCTCAATGTACCCTTTCTGACTTAGGTACAATTTACTTACTTTTCTATCTCTAAGAATTTCCATACCAAGTATATTCTTTGCTGGTCCCAAATCTTTCATCTCAAATTCTTCACTTAGTTGGACTTTGACCTTTCTTATCTCTCCTTTATCTTTTGCTGCTATCAACATGTCATCAACATAAAGAAGTAGATATACAAAAGAACCATCATTGTTTTTCTTATAGTAAACACAACTGTCAAAGCTACTTCTTTTGAAACCATGAGAAGTTATAAAGGAATCAAACCTCTTGTACCACTGTCTTGGTGACTGTTTCAAACTGTAAAGGGAATTTTTCAACAAGCAAACATAGTCCTCTTTTTCTGAGACTGTAAAACCCTCTGGTTGTTGCATGTAAATATCCTCCTTAAGTTCTCTATGCAAAAATGCAGTTTTAACATCTAACTGCTCAAGCTCCAAATCATGCATTGCCACAATACCAAGCAAAGCTCGAATCGAACTATGCTTCACAACTGGGGAGAACACATCTGTGAAGTCCACTCCTGGAATTTGACTGTAACCCTTTGCAACAAGCCTTGCTTTATATCTGGGTTCTTCAACTTTTGGAGTCCCTTCTTTCTTTTTATACACCCATTTACAACGAACAGCCTTTTTACCTTTAGGAAGTTTTACAAGATCCCATGTTTTGTTTTTGTGGAGTGATTCCATCTCCTCTTGCATAGCAAACATCCACTTTTCTGAGTCTTCACAATTAACCGCCTCAGAATAATTAGATGACTCTTGATTTGCATCTATATCTTCAGCCACATTTAAAGCATAAGCAACTAGATCAGCCTCAGCATACTTCTTTGGAGGTTTAATTTCTCTTCTAGTTTTGTTTTTGGCGATAGAGTATTGTGGTGAAGAAGCAACTCTATTCTCAATTTTTGTACTGGCTTGAGGAGTCGACTCTGTATTAATCTGATGCTCCACCTGCTTTTGATTTTCTTTATTGGAAGAATCTTTAAAAGATAAGTTAGGTAGCATAGTAGTTTCATCAAAAACAACATCTCTGCTAATCACAAACTTTCTATTTTAAGGACAACATAAATTATACCCTTTTACACCAGCTTTATAACCAAGAAAACCACATTTAATGGCTCTCGGTTCCAATTTTCCATTATCAACATGAGCATACGCAGGACACCCAAAGATCTTTAAATCAGAATAATTAGCTGGATTACCAGACCATACCTCTTGTGGAGTCTTTTTCTCAATGGCAGTGGATGGAGATCAGTTGATCAAAAAACATGCAGTAGAGGTTGCTTCAGCCCAAAATGACTTTGGTAAGTTGGCATTTGACAACATACATCAAACTTTCTCCATGATCGTTCTATTCATTCGTTCTGCAACGCCATTTTGCTGTGGAGTATGACGAACTGTCAAGTGTCTCACGATCTCTTCTGACTTGCACAATTTATTAAACTCATCAAAACAGAACTCTAAGCCATTGTCTGTGCGGAGGTGTTTTATTTGTTTTCCCGTCTGTTTTTCAATCATAATTTTCCAAGACTTAAATGCAGAAAACACATCGCTTTTCTGCTTCAAGAAGAATGCCCAAACTTTTCTGGAAAAATCATCAATAAAAGTTAGCATATAATTAGCTCCACCTCTCGAAGGCACTCTAGGTGGCCCCCACAGATCAGAATGAATACACTCCAACATTCTCTTCGTGTTATGGATTCCTCTGGCGAATCGAACTCTCTTTTGCTTCCCAAAAACACAATGCTCACAGAACTTCAGTTTGCAAATTCCTTGTCCATCAAGAAGTCCTCTTTTTCTCAATTCTGCCATACCATTCTCACTCATATGCCCTAGGCGCATATGCCAAAGTTTAGTAATATCATCATCTGACAAGGAAGAGGAGGCGACAGCTGCATCACCAGTAACAATAGAACCTTGCACAACATATAACTTGGCAGTCTTTCTTTGCCCTTTCATCACAATTAGGGAACCTTTAGAAAACTTCAAAACCCCACTTTTAGCTGTGTATTTGTACCCTTTTGAATCAAGAGTACTTAATCAAATTAAATTTCTCTTCAATTTTGAAACATGTCGTACGTCACTAAGTGTTCTGACAACTCCATCAAACATCTTAACTTTAATCGTTCCAACACTTGTGATTTTACACGAAGCATTATTTCCCATCAAAACAACACTTTCAGACACTGTTTCATAATTTGTAAACCAATCTCTATTGGGACTCATGTGAGGTGCAGCCCGAATCAAGGATCCACTCCTCGCTCACTTTAGAATTGATGACTGAAGCGACTAGAAGTTCACCATCGCTGTAGTCTTCTACAACATTAGCTTTACCGAAATTTTCTGGTTGTTTTCCCTTTTGATTCGCAGCCTCCCTTTTGATCTTATTCTGTAACTTATAGCACTCAGATTTAATGTGCCCTTTCTTCTTACAGAAGTTACAAGTTTTACCTCTGTTTGAAGACTTCGATCTACCCTTAGATTTACCGCGAGGATTCGTTCTTGTGTTCTTCCACGATCATTATCAGTATTCGGATCTTGTCTCCCACGAACAATGAGACCCTCACCCGGAGAGTTGGTTTTAACCACAAGATACTTCATCTTATCATACGAGGTTAAAGAATCATAAACCTCATCGACTGTAAGAGACTCGCGGCTATATAAAATCGTGTCTCTAAAGGTTGAATAAGACGGGGGCAACGAACAAAGTAGAATCAACCCTAGATCTTCCTTATCATACTGAACCTCCATGGCCTCCAAGTTTGAGAGAATTTTTTTAAACACTGTTAAATGTTCGTGCACAGATGTATCTTCCTCCAAACGATGAGCATAAAGACGTTGCTTCATATATAGCTTGCTGGTTAGAGTTTTCGACATGCATATTTGTTCCAGCTTTTTCCATAATCCCGCGGCGATCTTCTCCTTCATCACATCTTGCAAAATTTCGTTAGACAAATGCAGATGTAATTGTGTTAATACCTTTCGATCCTTACACTTCTTCTCTTCATCCGTTAATGTTGAAGGCATCTTATCTATCCCTAGTAGGGCTTCCTCTAGATCCATTTGCGCAAGAACTGCTTGCATCTTAATCTGCCACAACGCGAATCTGGTGTTGTGATCCAAAAAAAGAATTTCATACTTCAAAGATGCTATTACCGTGATCGAGATGAAAACCCCGAAAGCTCTGACACTAATTTGTGAAAATATATTAATGTCAATAATGACAAAATATCGAAAAAATAAAGAACACACAGATTTTACGTGGAAACCCTTTCGGGAAAAAACCATGGGCAGAGTAGAAGAAAATTCGCTATGTCAAATTCGAATGATTACAAGAGGAATAGACTATGTCTATTTATAGGCTTATAAAGCCATAGTCTAGTAGGATTGAAACACCTTATCCTAATCAATATAAAATAGATGGAGTTTAATAAGGTTTTAAAAACCTTATTCTAAAATAAAAGAAAAGAAGTCTAGTTCTATTTGGATATTACTTTTATTTTATTTTCCATCGTATTTTATTTAAATAAGAATTTGGGTCACTTAATTCTAACAGTTTCCAAGTTCATTGGTTAGTCAATTTAGTCCCTTTTCTTGTAATTTTTATGTTTTTGGAATCTCGGTGTTAAGTATTACTTGACTCATGTCAAAATTTTAGCAATTATTGAGTTTTTAAATGTTGTTAATGTTGAATAATTTTAGTATTAGAGATTAAATTGATAGATTTTTAAGCTAGAAATAAAAAAGGATTAAATTGTAGAAGAAATTATAAATTTTGAGTAATAAGGACTAAATTGTGAAAATTTCAAAATTTAGGGATTTAAGGGAAAATAGGGAGTTAAATTTAGTTTAAAGTGGAATTTGCATGAAAATATAGGATTAATTATGAAGAAATAAAGTTAGTCTCGGTTTAGGGACTAAATTGAAATTTAGGCAAATATTGAGTCAAAATTGAAATATTCAATATGAAATTGAATTGTGTTATACTAATGAATTTTAATTATTTTAAATTCTGTAGCTAATGTCGTACCGGAATCCTCGACCAAAAAGGGGAAAGATAAAGTTAACGTCGAATAGCTTGAAATTTCTGGTTTGTATTTCTATAATCCGAAACTAGTTATTAATTGTTGTATTTTTGATTTAATGCATATGGTAAGTGTTGAGGTGAGTATTTGTCACTTTCACATTGAATTGAATTAAAGTTGATTGAATAAATTAAATTGATATATATATATATATTATGAAGGTTGTATTTGGAAAGTGAAATTAAACCCTATTAATAGTATCGAGTTGAGTCGGATATAGTTGGCATGCCATTGGATTGGATGAGTTTAGGGACTTCTTCGACTTCGAGTCGATGAGATATTGGGTGTCAATTTATCACTTTAGATTTATTCGATGAGGCACTGAGTGCCAATTTACTTCGGTTTAACTAATGAAACACTGGGTGTCAATTTATTACTTTGAATTATCCGATGAGGCACTGGGTGCCAAACTGGTGTGTTTGGTTGGATCCGTGTATCCGTCTGAGTCCAAGTCGTGTTGATAGGGGTAAATAAATAATAAAGTTTTATAATTGATATTGAAATGGCATGGTATGAGAAATGGAAGTAATATAGTGAATTAAAAATAGAATGTGAAATATGTTGTAAATACATGGAATATATGAGTTATATACTCATGAATTGAATGTGTAATGGATAATGCCATTGTTTAAATGAAATGTGAAACAAATTGTGAAAAGCTATTTATATAGAAAGTATGCGAATTGGGATATTTGTGAAACAAATGAAATATGATATGCTATTATGTATGAATTCAAAGAGTTGACATATGGTAGTTATGATTATTAAATAATATTAATATGTGTTTATATTTCAAATATACATTTGTAATCTCTTATCTTTAAATATTCAGATTATAAAAATACCACTGAGTTTTTACTCAGCGTACAGTTTTGTTTTCTGTGCGTAGGTTAGGTACTTAACTTTTGATCGCTGATGCGTGATATTTATGATGGTCAAGTAATATGATTGTACCTAGAAACTAACTATTATCACGATAAAGGCAAGCGCACCTATTGAACGGTAGTATAGTTTAGTGGCAAGACCGGAATGTCGAACCCACATGAACTAAAAGAACTAGTAATAACTTTTTTTCTATTATCTAGCCTAAAAATAAAAGAGGAATTGTTTTAAACTAAAATCTAACTAAACTAATTAACTAGTAACGTGACAGAGAGTAAATTGGGGAAAATACTTTTGACAAACTGATTGATAAAGGCAATACCCAAGGAAGAATCCACTTAGACTTCACTTGTTATTAGATTCTGAACTAGACGATTTATTCACTTGACTTGATTCGCAGGAATCCCTAAATTATGTTAATATCTCTTTCAAGACTAAGAACAACTAACCCTAGGTTGATTAATTGAAATTTCTTTCTAATTAAAACCCTAGTGTTGCATTAACTCGATCTATAGATTCCCTTATTAGATTTGACTCTAATCTGATAGATTTTTGTCGTCCTATGTTTATGACAGCGATCAACGCTTAATTGTGTTGGATCTACTCTTAGACAGGGACTTTTGCTCCACTGAATAAGCACATTTGACTTGAATTAATATCCTAAAATATTAGCACAAGAATTAATAACACAATTAAGAACAGATTCAAGTATTTATCATATAATTTAGATAATAATAACAAGATCTATCTTAGGTTTCATCCCCTTCAGGTATTTAAGAGGTTTAGTTCATAATTATAAAAGAAAACATATCAAAGTAAGGAAAACAACAAAACATAAAGAAACCCTGTAACACCCTCTAACCCTAAACCGTCGCCGGAACAGGGTTACAAGGCATTACCGGACTTATACACTAGTAAACGAACAAAATCGAAACATAAATTTGAGTTTCAATCTAAAACCTTCTAATTTTCATCAAAAAGTCTTTAATATGGGCCTAAGGGGCCCAAAATAAGCTTAGGAAGTGATTTGAGGCTAATCCGGGAACTTTGGGAACTTTTCTTTAAAAATAGGGGCACATGCCCGTGAGGCCTGAGACATGCCCGTGTGGCCTGCCCGTGGGGCTCCCATGGCCGTGGGGCCAGGCCGTGGGCAGATCTGACTTGTTACACACGGCCGTGGGATTAGTCCGTGGGCAACTCTGACTTTGTCACACGGCCTGGGCACGCGCCCATGTGTCTTGGCCGTGTGAAAATATCATTTTTCATCATTTTTAAGCCACTTTCACCCACTAAATATACCTAATTCATGCCCAACTCATTTACCTATAAATCTTGATCAAATACTATTCATTTCATTTTCAAACTTAGCAAATATTCATTCATTCATACCAAAAACTTCTAAAGGTTTATAAACCATATTTACATTCAAAACATAAGCAATTACAAGTGGCTAAAACCAAACCTAGTACATGCCACTTTTCCAAAAGATAGATTTATCACCAAAAATTGAGCTGAGATTGGGATTGACTTAGATGCTTGACTGAACTTCAACTTTACCTAACCTGTGCACGGGAAACAACCATACGCTGAGTATTGAAAATACTTAGTGGTATTATCATAATTCAAATTATAACAATAATAACATATCCAATCATAAACAAATAATAACAAATCATAAATATAATTTGATACTAATCTATCATAATTCCATTGTAACTCTTCCAATATTTGATTCAATATCTCTTTAATACAATTACCAACAATTTATAAATCTTTGGATTATTTCTCAATCACACATATAATATTTCAAATCACACTTCAACTTTGAATATTTCATGAATCTTTGATTCATGCCTTCAATCACATATCACAAATCTCATTTCAATAACTCAATCACATTTATTCAAAATTTATCATTTCACTTATTTTCCCCTATTAACTTAACTCGGACCTTGGCGGATACACGGATCCAACCAAACACACCAGAATGGCGACCAACGCCTCATCGGCTTAGCCGAAGTAAAGTGGCGACCAACGCCTTATCGGATAGTTCGAAGTACATCTATGACACACCAAGTGTCTCATCGGCTGAGCCGAAGAAAAGTGGCGACCAACGCCTCATCGAAACTATCCGAAGCAAATCTATGACACACCAATTGTCTCATCGACTCGAGGTCGAAGAATCCCTAAACTCTTCCAATCCTATGGCATGCCAATTATATCCACCCTAGCCCGACTAGTTAATAGGGTATCAGAATCACATAGTAATTTCACTTTCAATATCAAATTCACATCAATTGACACTTTGGTCACATTTCTCACATCTTTTTCATTTCAAACACAAATTGTTTCCAATTCACATCATCATACATTTTCACTTTGATACACACATATAATTCATAAAACAATTTCACACATATATAAATGTACATATTCATTAATCATATCCAATCACATTCAAATAAAATATCACTACTTATCCCAATTTCAATTCCATGCATGTATATATATAATAAAATTAAATACATAATAATAAATAACATGAATTATGATAATACAAACCGATATTTCTCGAGCTACTCCTCGATTACTTTTTCCTTCCCCTTCGTATTAGACGTCTCGGTTTCCTTGTTTGCTACAAAAATTAGCATAATTACAATTAATTAATAACACATATATTTTATATAAATTACTAACTTTCCATGCAACTTTTTCCTAAATCCCAAATTTGTCCTAACCATTTTTATCTTCTTCCTTTTAACAATTCACATAATTTCCTTATTCAATTTCCATCAAAACTTCAATATAACTATCAAATGTTCATATTAGAACCCTAATGCAAGCTTTCTTTCAACTTAGTCCCTCAAACACAAAACTTATAGCCTCTTTTACGATTTAATCCCTTAACCATTTCTAATCAATAATTCTATCAATTAAGCCCTTAATTCAACCATTTATCCAACATAAACTTTACTCAAAAACTTAAAAACCTCCATAACTTCCACTTAGTTTCAACAAAACTCAATTCTAAAGCTTCTAAAACATTTAAATTAAAGAATAAGGGCTTAATTGACTTACCTTTCAAACTTTTAAGCTTCAATTCTCCAATTTCTCCTTTTTCTTTCCCAAATTTTCGTTACTTTTCTGTAACTTTCTTTGTTCTTCTTCTTTTGTTTTTTGATTTTATTTACTTTATTCTTTTATTTACTAATTTAGTAATAATCATAATAATATTATTATTATTATTATTATTATTAAATATCTTATTTATAACAAATAGATTTATTACATGTGTATTTATACACACATATACACATGTATGGTTTCTTATCATACATTTGGCACCATTTTAATTAAATAAATAAAATATAATATGACATAAAATAAATAAATAAATAAATATATAAATATCTTTTACTTAGTAATTAAATAAATATATATTATACATTTGTACTAACAATTTAAATACACATGTATTCATTCTCTAACATACACATGTCACTAATTTGGTTTAATTACTAATTTAATCATTTAACCTTTCTCTATTCTATAATTAAACTTTTATGCTCTATTTAATTTAATCCTTTCTACTAATTATTTCTAATTAAACTAAATTCACTTATCAAAAATCTAATTCAACTCATAACTAGCTTCATAAATATTTTTAATAAATAATTACGGACTCGTTTTCCTAAGACGGAGGCCCTAACAAACTTTTTCCGGTGCCCGTGAAATTTGGGTCGTTACAAACCCAAAAACCCCTGAAGGAAATTGGAGGGAAATCTTCAGTCTTGAATGAGATTCCAGGTTCTGAGATGGATCAATTGGCTTTCTTCGAGTAATTCCTTGCCTTCTACTCTGTGTCTCATTTAGTCCTCTTCTAGGGTGTTTTTATAGACTCTAGATTACCTTTCTTAGCCCCCAAGTAACCTTTTTCGCGTGAAATTAAAACAGGTCACGACAGGGACACGCCCATGTGGCACGCCCGTGTGAGGTGGCTCAGGCCGTGTTCAAGACTGTTAAATCAACACGGGCATGTGGTGTACCCGCGTGCGAAAGCCCAGGCCGTGTTGAATTCCAACCTCGACCGATTTTATCTATTTTTGGCCCGTTTCTCGTTTTTTTCACTTTTCTATACTCACCTAAGTATAAAACACGAAATTAAAGGATTAGGAGCACCAAATTCCATAAATATAATGATAAATCATCCATAAATGTGCCAAATGTGGGATAAAAATATGTATATATTATGGTTTATCAATCGCCGATTCAGCATTCAGCAACGCTCCCAAACTTAAACATGGTGATAATTACTCTTTTGTGCCGGCATGTACCAAGGGTGTCTAAATAATAATTATTTTGTGGTTTGATTGTAATTAAGGTTATAAGTTTAATAATGGTTTGGTATATACATATGAATGTGTTTGTGTTTGAAGTTATATTGTAGCATGTTAAATTGATGTTTAAGTGTTCATAAACTAGGCAAAATGGATTAAATTAGGTATGTTTATAATTTGGTCTTGAATAATGTTTTGATGATATGTTTTGATGTTATAAATGTGGTACCAATGAGGGTACATTGGTTAGAAACTTAGAATGACTGTTTTGAAATTGAATGTGTTTGATTGTGTTTTGAACTGGTTAAACAAATGATTTTTGAATTACTTAGTGTCCAAGCTTGAATGGAATGGTAAACTTGTTGTTTAAGGTACATTCTGAGTCCACACGGCAAGACACATAGGCATGTGACTCGGTCGTGTGAGACACACAGCTAGCACACGGGTGTGCTAGGCCATTTCAAAAGGGTACACGGTCTAACGTACGGACGTGTGGCTTGGCTGTGTGACCCAAGTCAGAGAGTTACATGGGTATAGACACGGGCTAGGACATGATCGTGTGTCCCTATTTCGAATGTTCATAGGGTCTAAGACATGGGCGTGTGTCCTGACCGTGTGAGTCACACGGCCTGACCATACGGCTATGTGAACCCTGTAGCTCTGAAAATTTTTAATATTTTCAAAAAATTCTCTGAGTATTCGAATTAGTCTTGACTTGTTTCTAACGCATATTTTGGGCCTCGAAGGCTCGAATAAGGGACAATATGTATGAATTTAATTAATTTCTGACCTAAATATTACATGATACAAAATGTTTTAAATTTATGTTTGTTTGTTCATTAAACTTCGGTAATACTTCGAAACTCTATTTCGGCAATGGATATGGGTTAGGGGTATTACAGTCTTACAGATGGCTGAGGTCTTCCAGTTGTCCACAGCTCATGTGAGCAGCATCGTGTAGCTTACATTCTGACCCACAACTCGTGTGAGCATGCCCATTCACAGCTTGTGTGAGCAATGATGTAAAAGAAATGTTATGATTATATGTAAAGGCACACTTCGTGTGAGCTTTCTCGAATATCTGATGTAATTCTAGATGGTACAATGGGTAAGAAAAAGGAATGAAACGGTAAATTTACAATTGAGATGTAACATGAGGTTGTAAAAAGATTGATGAATTAAATGATATACTTATATATATGGGAAATCTACTTATGCTATGGATGAACTCATGTATATTATGGACAAGTGCACTAACTTGTGATTTGATGATGTTGAGTTTGACAATGCTCTCATACATATATCCTTTCCCTACAAAAATTCCTCCCTTAGACAAAATAAACTTATTTGCCTAAAAAACAAGTTTGAAACCAAACTTATTCAACAGACTTCCATACATTAAATTCTTCCTAACTTCTGGTACATAAAGTAGATCATTCAAGGTTAAAACCTTTCCAGAAGTGAATTGTAGTTCAGTAGACCCTTTGCCTTTGATTGTTGCAGTGGAAGAATTCCCTATATACAAGACGTTGTCATTTTCACATTGTGTGAACTTTGTGAACATGTTTTTTTCTTTGCATACATGGTTGGTTGCTCCAGTTTCAATCCATCATGCATTATTATCTTATGCCATATTAATTTTAGAAATCATTGCAACGAAATTTTTGTTATTATTAGCCTTAGATGATGATTTCTTCTTTAAAAATTGACATTCATTCTTGAAATGTCCCAGGTTACCACAATAATAGCATGAGTCTTTTTGTTTCTTTTTAAACTTAGGTGCTCTATCAGTCTGTTTGAACTTTCTCTTGAATGGTTTAGTAGTCTGTACTTCCTCCGTAACATGCACTTTGACATTTTTGGAATTTAGGTTCTGGTCTTGCTTTTGATAATTTTCTTCAATACGAAGATGATTTGCCAAAGCCTCAAGAGATATTTCCTCTTTCTTATGTTTTAGACTTCTTTTAATGTTTTTTTCAAGATGGAGGAAGTTTGTCTATTATGGAGGATACAACAATCATTTTATCCATTTTCATATCGTATTGCTTAAATTGATTCAACGTTTTTTCAATATCACGAAACTGTTCCATAACAGAACGACCATCCACCATTTGGTAACTATTGAAATAACTGACAATAAATTTCTTACTTGTAGCATCTTCAGCCATGTATCTTGTCTCCAATTTGTCCTATAATTCCTTAGCAGTGACCTTGTTTTGGTAGGTGTCGAAAAAACTATCAGATAAACCATTCAATATGTGGCCTATGCACATGTAATCAGCATTGTCTCATTTTTTCCTTTCTTGGGTTGCAGTAACAAATTCGTTTTCATTCTTTTCTGGTCTTGGTGTATCCAAAACATAGACAATCTTCAAAGTTGTTAATTAGAAGTGCATATTTTTCTACCATTGTCGGAAATTGCCACCATCAAAACGATCAAGTTTTATAAAGTTAGAAGCCAACTCTCTTAGTGTTCCACTTTCATGTGTTGTGGTAGTCATCATGAATTTTATAACCTTAAAATTGTTAGTACAAATCTCCGGTGAGGAAAATCTCAAACACACGAACGTAACTCGAATAGAAAATGAAGAAATAGGACAAGGCTCTAAGGCATGTATAAAGCCACTATCTTTAAAGTTATATTCGTCCATATTCGATGTGCAAAAGAGTTTCAAGAAAATTAACCTCGAGGATACAATGAAGCCAATGACTATTTGTGTTTTGCACTGACGAAAATAGTCCACTAAACACTGAGCAATGAATAACAAAAAACTTAACTTCTACAAAGAGTTTCTACAGTAACTTTTTATAAAACAATCTAATAGAAAATGAGGAATGATAGAAAGAACTTTTAGAACTTGTTGGTGTGATTTCTAAATGAAATCTCATTCCTATTTATAGGAATTTTCATATCTCTTCAAAGAGACATATTTCAATAGATACCTATCTGAATAATAATGTCTTTATAAAAACCATATAATTATTCATTTAATATTATAACTATTCAAATAATATTGTTTGAATAGTTATAATTCTTTTTCAAAAATCAAATGATAAAACTTTAGATCAATGACCAAAAGATTTGTCTTTTGATTAATTACACTAATTCATTAATAGTTATTGGAACACTATAAATATTTGAAAATGTTCCAACAGGTCCTAGTCCCTGTAATTTTTAAAATTTGAAATTTAATCTATTTACTTTTAATTAAAGAATTTAATCTCTCTATTTGTCAAAATTTAAAATTAATGTCTAATTAATAATATTATTAATTGAATTTTGTTAACTGGATATTTATTTTTAAATAAAAAAATTTTGAATATAAAATGTCATATATTCAAATTCAAGAAAAATCTATATGACACTCCACGCGACGATAGACCCAAATGTGAGATGCCACATTCATTGCTGACAATTCAGTCTAACTTCGTACTTTGAATACACTAAGAAATCAAGCATGAAAGCATTTAAACTTTTATAGACATCATGTTTAAACAACATTTCATTCCATTTAATCAATTATGCAAGTTCTCAATACCCTTTTAGTTGTTTAGTCTTAGGTAGAGGTGTGCATGGGCTGGGCCGGGCCGGGTTCGGGCTGGGCCCAACTAAAAAATTAAGCCCGTTTGTCGGGCTCGGGCCGAGCCGGGCCCAAAAAATGGGCCTACAATTTTGTCCAAGCCCGACCCAAATAAACCATCAAAAATACTAAAAACATCAAAATAAATATTTCTCAACAAATTAAAAATAAATTTTAAAAAATATGTAAACTTAAATAACAATAAAATAGATGCAACTTAACAAGTAAATGCCTCTAAAATAATAACAAAATTAACAAATGCCTTTAAAATAATAACAAAATTAACAAAAAAATAAGTTTTATACAATATCTAAACAATAACAATAAAATAGTAGCAACATAATAGTAAAATGGTAACAAAATAGAGAGAAAATAATAAGAAAATAATATTAAAAAAATATATTTTTTTGTCTTTAGTGAATTCGGGCTGGGCCGGGCCGAGCTCGGGCAAAAAATTCATTACCCGGGCCCGGCTCATTTTTTAAACGGGCCTTATTTTTTTGTCCAAGCCCATTTTCCGGGCCTATATTTTTGCCCAAACCCTCCCACATTTCGGGCGGGCCTTCGAGCCGGGCCGGGCCGCCCGGGCCATGCTCACCTCTAGTCTTAGGCACATATTATTACTAGTGAAACGTCAAAGAAACATTGCAAGGACTTTGGTGAACTGAGTTGTATGCTTTTAGATGCTTTTGAACTAAACGACTAAGATTGATCTTCTCTTGATACCCGCGCACAAAACAAACATGTCTGCATGCTAAGCATTAGATGCTTAGTGGTGTTAATATAATTGAATAACAATGTATATATATACTAGGTAATTAACCATGCAATCAAATAATAAAATTCATAATGAAGATCACTATTTTATAACAACATTACCTCAAACTTCCATATGAGTTTCGTAGCTCGATCCAAGTTTTGTATTTTAATGTATTGATCCACCCTCAAGGTGTTGCATTTAGTTTCATATATCAAACAACTTGACCCACTTTATAGCATCATTCAGATATCAATTTTAAATCAAACATAATCATTAACTTACTGTATGTTAAACAACTGGTTGCAATTTCCATACCTATGGTTTATATTACTCGAATTTGAGCATGAACAGATACACGAATAACATGACGAATTATACTCGTGACCAATAGGGAATATGGAAGTCAAATAGAGTGCGCTCAATGCTAATTTACCTTTATACACGCTCACGGACTCCCAAGGCTCTAGAGTTAGTGATACATTTCCACGAACATGCAGTGCTTTAAAGAACTATCTTATATCAATATACGCTCGTGGGCACCAAATACTTTGAAACTAATAATACATTCTCGACCCTTCGAAAACTAGAGTACTGATTTCGTTTTCATTTACCATTATAACATAATTCAATATAGTCCATTCATGATATCAAATACAATTCAAACTCATAATAGCATTCATATAAGTATAGTTGATAACTTCAACAATCATCACCCGTTTATTTATCATTTTCAACATTACCGTTTATTCAATAAATCTAATAAACTTTTAAGACATTTATTAGTCAATCTAAATTTAAGTCATTAATATTTAATGAAAAGTAAATTCTATAAGCACTTGTTTCTCTTGTTCTTCTCATCCATCTTCCTCCAATAATTTCCTGCCTCATACTACAATATCATTTCCAATTACTAATTATAACAAAATCTAAGCATGGATGCAAGCTTTATCTATTATATTTCTCACCCACTAATACCATAATATTAACATTAATTTAATAAGAAAGAATGTTGTGTATAATGACAGTATATATTTTTTATTTTACAAGTAGTTTTAAAATTTTAATATATATCTTTTTTTAAATATTTATTTTTTAATATTTTACTATACCCTATAAAATATTTCTCAACCTCTAATTCTACGTAATAGAGTTTAAAGAATCTATTATGTAGCAAATATTTTCCCATCTTTGTTTTTGACATGGTAGAAATTAATGAAAATGGACTGTGGATATCATACTAATCTACTAACAAACTTTTAATAATGATTTGATTATTCTCAAGCCGGTAAATTTCACATTAAGACTTTACTAATTTTCCCTAATCAAATTTTACTAATTTAATCACTTTGTAATTTAGTCTTTGTACCATTTTCACTAACTATTAAAATAAATTATTTAATAACTTTAATTGCTAATTTCCTAGTTAACTCGTAAATATTCTCAGTTTAATTATTGGTTTGTCTTGATTGAAGAAAATTCAGCCTCGAAATTAAATTTTCTGAAATTAACGAAAATTGGGTCGTTACAATGCGTTAATGATATTGCAAATTTGACTTTAATTTTGAAATAAGAAGTAGAGAGAATAAATTTCAAGAAATGGAAAAAGAGACTAAATTGAAAAATCTCAAAGACTATAGGGACTGCAATCAGAATTAAACCGAGAAGAGCGCGTAGGAGTACAACGGCTAGTTTCTATGTGTATATAAGGGGAGGCGGCTTCCCCCTTTCACTTCCCTCTCTGATTGAATTTTCAGCTTCCTCTCCCATTCACGCGATTTCTCAATCCCTCGTTTTCTCGTTACGATTCCTATTGATTTTTTTTTTTTGTTTTTGAGTTATTTCTCTGTTTCTGAAACCTTTTAACATTCAGGTTTGTTTCGATTTCTTGTTTCTGATTTTGATCTATAGTTTCATTCTGAAATTCAACTCTGTTTTTTTAGGTTTCTTGGTTCGATTTAATTTTCGTTTGGTGATTTTGGGTTCCCTGTATTGATTTTTTTCCTTTCTAGTTTTTTTATGGGTCGTGATTATATGTAGGATTTTTTTTAACCCACAGTTTCCTTCTAAAACTTTAACTCTGCTTTAGGGTTTCTTACTCCGATTCATTCTCTGTTTTGGTTATTTCCTGTCTGGTGATTTAGGGTTCCCTGTTTTGACTTGTTTTCTCTTTCAATTTCTAAGGGTTGGGATTATACGAAGGAGCTGATCTGTTGAAAACAGGGTTTGATTTGCACAGCAAATGCATCATGGGGTTATCAGGGATCCACCATCATTTCTCAGTTGCGGCCTGGGTTTTATGATCCGAGGAAGGCTCTTTTTCAGGCATTGGACTTGGTCCTTTTTCAATGATCAAGTAAATTAGTAGATTTATATATTTTCGTTTTACAAAGATTGCAACTTTACTTTATTCACTCCTCGTGGGTAAAAACCATTATTATTATCGGGTATCGAGATCTTGAGGTCATTCGATTACAATGGGGAAAAACAAGCCATCCTTGGATGCCTGCTCCCTTCAACCCTCTGCCGACTCAAACAATGTCTACACTTTAGTCACCAACACCAAATCCAGGGAGAGTCATCGACTTCCAGTTCCAGATGACAGTATTCTATCCATGCTCTCCATTTTCATCGATGAAAGGACGAGAGATGGTCCGGAACCGGAAGATGCGCACTCTGTATGGTACTATAAAGCTTCTGATTTGTTGGATGGTCATGGTCATGGTCATGGTCATGGGGTTTCTCTTGATGATCAAAGTGACAAGATTACATCAAGATTGGCAACCTCCATAGATCACTCTGACGTTGCCTCTCCTACTACATTAAAGGAGATTCCCCAGCTTTCACACGATGACAGCATCTTGTCTATGCTCGATATTTTCACAGAAGATAGCACGATGCTGATAGTCGGTGAGAAAAGGGAAAATGGCCCTCTGCTGGTTTCACTTGGTGATGAAAAAGATGATGAAATCTTCTCATTGTTGCAAAGCTTCATATAAGATCATAGTTTTGTATTTGCTTTTAAGGAAATTAATAGCAATGGATCTTGATAGTTTTGCTAGTATTATAGAATTATGAGAGATTTCCCCCCCTGCATTTGTTAAAGTTGTAAGTTTCATACAATTCTTGTAGATAAAATAAAACTAAAATTTTAATAATTATAAGCTCCAAAGTTTGGATGTAATTCTAACATTTTAGAATGTGAGTCATAATTTGATGCATGAATATTTTTTCATATATTTAGAAGATGATATCTTCATAGTAAAAATAAATAGTATTTTGTTAGTTCATAGATAACAGACATTGCTGTACCTTTGAGGTAAGAAATAAATCCCAGTCTGCAATTGGATCAGTATTTGGGATTATATTTTTAATTCACGCTTATTTTATTTTTATAGTAATTGATTTGAAATAAAACTTAATTAAAAGGAACTGATGAAATCTAAATCCACATTTGGATGGTGTTTAGTTGATTTCACAAGCCATTGAACCAACACCATGTAGTAAGACAGCAGTAATTCGACTTCCTCATTTATGCAAAACTTAAGTAGTGTCATGGTTCAAGATGTATATTTATTTCTATTTTTTTTTCCTTGTTTTTTTGGGGACTTCTTGCATCAATTTCTTCTTTCCTTATTGCTTCTACTTTTTTTCTTCTATGAAAGCGACAAGGGTAGATGCAAGGAGTTTCCTGAGACACATATTCTATGAAAGAGAAAAGTGAATTTTAGGTCCATAACTATGTTCAAATATTATATTTAATCTTTATATTTCATTTTTGACATCATTTAGGTTTATAATGAAATTCGTTAGTCTAAATATTTTATTTTATTTAAAATGTTAATGTAAATTTTAAAAATTGTTAACACTCTTTAAATTTTATGTTGAATTTAGGATCATTGCAATGCCATCTTGTTTGTCACATTGCTACTAAGTTAGGATTTTGTTTTTTAATTTTAGAATGTCATTTAAATGAATTAAACATAAGAATTTTAAAGTTTGTTGACATTGAACCTGAATTTTTGAATTTGAAAAGTAAAGGGAGTAAGTTCTTGAAAATAAAAGCATAAGAACTAAATCCAAATATACTAGAGAGTACAGAAACGCATAGTCGTAATCTTTAAAATAAAAAGGTCTGGATCGGGTTTTGTGATAATTATTATTTATGTTGAATATCTAAATATTATTGGAACTCCGGAGGAGCTTCAAAATACAGTAAATTATTTAAAGAAAGAATTTAAGATGAAAGATCTTGGAAAAATAATGTTTTGTCTTGGCCAACAAAATGAGCATTTAAAAGATGAAATTCATGTTCATTAGTCAATTTATACAGAAAAGACCTTAAAGAAATTTTACATAGATAAAGCGCATCCATTGAGTACCCCGATGATTGTGTGATCGTTAGATTGAATTTTGTCATTGTGAGAATGATGAAGATTTTCTTGCTCCAGAAGTACCATATCTAAATGGCATTGATGTATCGTGCAAACAACACAAGACCTAATAAAGCTTTTGTTGTAAACTTGTTAGCAAGATTTAGTTCTTCTCCAACACGTAGACATTAAAATGAAATTAAATATGTATTCTGATATCTTAGAAGGACCATTGGTATGAGATTATTTTATTCAAATGATTCAAAATCCCTTTTAGTTGGCTATACTGATGTTGGTTATTTATTGGATCCATATAAAGGTTGATCTCAAACGGGATATTTATTTATATGTGGGGTACTGTCATATCACGACGTTCAACAAAGCAAACATTAGCTGTCGTTTTTTCAAATCATGTAGAAATAATTGCAATGCATGAGGCAAGTCGAGAGTATATTTCTTAGGTTATTGACCCAACATATCTAGAAGATGTGTAATTTGCCTTTATAGGAATAGATGTCAACTATCTTATACGAAAATAATGCAGCATGTATAGCTCAATTGAAGGGTGGTTACATCAAAGGTGACAAAACGAAACATATTTCACTAAAATTATTCTTCACCCATGATATTGAGAAAAGAGGTGATATAAATGTTCAACAAAATCATTTTAGTGATAATTTAGCATATCTTTTTACTAAGGCATTGCCAACTTTAGTATTTGAAAGACTACTATATAAGATTGGAATGCGTTGACTTAAAGATGTAATGTAATGTTTTCATTAGGGGAGTCTAAAAACAAGTTATACTCATTTCCTTTAATCAAAGTTTTCTCCCATTAAGTTTTCCTGGTAAATGTTTTTAACGAATCATCTTGTAATAGAAGATTGTGTACTATTTTTTCGTTCATTAGGTTTTTATCACATAGGGTTTTTGCTAATAAAGTTTTAATGAGGCACATTATCTACCAATGGACATCGAAGGGGGAGTGTTATGAATATATTATTAAATGGATGTCCATCAAGATCAAGATAAATTTTGATATACTTTAAATTCTAATAGTCATTAGAATTATATCTCTACTTCATTTATACTTATTATGCCTATAAATAGACTTTGAAGAAGTATTGTAATCATCACATTGATCCATAAAATACATTCCCTATTGTTTTCCATATTTTCTTTGTTCTTTACTCTCTCTATTTCTCTTTATTTTATAACATAAACTAATTTTTTATAGAAATTTTAAACTAAATTTGATTTGCTTGAAAGAAATATTTTAGTCTTAGTTTATTTAGATGATGTAATTACTTACATGTGGATTTAGTAATTATATCATTAATTCATTAAATAAAATTAAAACCCCCAGTTAAAACTAGTATAAAGTAAAGAAAAAGAATAAAATATTTATTTATCATCACAATTTGTTATTGAAAAGAATATCCAATGTTATTACATTAAAAGAAGAAAGTCTAATTGTGACCCTAGTCCTTGTACTCTTTAAAATTATAAAATTTAATCCCTTTGCTTTCAATTTCAGAAATTTAGTCCCTTGGTTTGTTTGATTTGAAAATTAGAGTCTAATTCATTAGCAAAAATAAAAATAAAAATTAGAGTCTAATTATTAACATTGTTAATTGACTTTTACTAAATTTGAATATTAGCTATCAATAAGATTTTAATTTCTAAATTAATTTTTTTGAATATTAAAATTTAAATAAAATTTATTAACGATATTATCCATTGCACTTTAATTCTTCAAATAAGAAATGGAGAAACTAAATCAAAAATAAAAAGAAAGAGACTAAATTTCAAATTTTTCAAAAAGAATAGGGACTGTGAGAAATAAACCAAGAAAAACGCGTAGGAATACAACGGCTAGTTCCATGTGTATATAAAGGGAGGCGGCTTCCCTCTCCCTCACTTATTTTCACTTCCCTCTTTCACAAAGTTTTCAGCTGCCTTTCCCATTCTTGCGATTTCTAAATTCCTCGCTCTCGCCCCTACGATTCCTATTGATTTTTTTGGGGTTATTTCTCTGTTTCTGAAACCTTTCATAATTCAGGTTTGTTTCGATTTCTTGTTTCTGATTTTGATCTACAGTTTCATTCTGAAATTCAACTCTGTTTTTTTACGTTTCTTGGTTCGATTTAATTTTCGTTTGGTGGTTTTGGGTTCCCTGTTTTGATTTGTTTTCCTTTCTAGTTTTCTATCTCTCGTGGTTATATTTTTATTTTAACCCACAGTTTTCTTCTAAAACTTGAACTCTGCTTTTTAGGGTTTCTTACTTCGATTCATTCTCTGTTTTGGTTTTTTCCTGTTTGGTGATTTAGGGTTCCCTGATTTGACATGTTTTGCTCTTTTAATTTCTATGGGTTGGGATTATACGAAGGAGCTAACTGATCTGTTGAAAACAGGGTTTGATTTGCACAGCAAATGCATCATGGGGTTATCAGGGATCCACCATCGTTTCTCAGTTGCGGCCTGGGTTTTATGATCCGAGGAAGGCTCTTTTTCAGGCATTGGACTTGGTCCTTTTTCAAGGATCAAGTAAATTAGTAGATTTATATATTTTCGTTTTACAAAGATTGCGACTTTACTTTATTCACTCCTCGTGGGTAAAAACCATTATTATTATCGGGTATCGAGATCTTGAGGTCTTTTGATTACAATGGGGAAAAACAAGCCATCCTTGGATGCCTGCTCCCTTCAGCCATCTGCCGACTCAAACAATGTCTACACTTTGGTCACCAACACAAAATCCAGGGAGAGTCATCGCCTTCCAGTTCCAGATGACAGTATTCTATCCATGCTCGCCATTTTCATCGATGAAAGCACGAGAGATGATCCGGAACCGGAAGATGCGCACTCTGTATTGTATTTTAAAGCTTCTGATTTGTTGGATGGTCATGGTCATGGTCATGGGGTTTCTCTTCATGATCAAAGTGCCAAGATTACATCAAGATTGGCAGCCTTCATAGATCACGCCGACGTTGCCTCTCCTACTACATCAAAGGAGATTCCCCAGCTTTCACACGATGACAGCATCTTGTCTATGCTCGATATTTTCACAGAAGATAGCACGATGCTGATAGTCGGTGAGAAAAGGGAAGATGGCCCTCTGCTGGTTTCACTTGGTGATGAAAAGGATGATGACATCTTCTCCTTGTTGCAAAACTTCATATAGAATCATAGTTTTGTATTTGTTTTTAAGGAAATTAATAGCAATGGATCTTGATTGTTTCCTTAGTATTCATTCGTACATTTTAGAATTATGAGAGATTTTCCCTCTGTATTTGTTTCAAAGTTGCAAGTCTCATGCATTTCGTTTGGAGTAAGTTTTTATTCATTGTTTATGACCATAAATGTTAATATAAAATGTTGTTAATATTGTATTAATTTTTAATAATAAAATGGGTTATTAAATGTGGATTTGAACGGGTTGTGGGATGCGATGTAGTGCATTTAGTTTAATTTTTGTCTCACATTACAATATAATCCTAATGTTAACGCTATTTTTACATTAATCACAAATAAACACACCGTATATCTAAATTACCCTAAACTGATTTTGACTTAACCCGGTTAAATAATAAAACTTACATTTCAATAATTATACTAGAAAAAAATAAAATAACACGCAAATTATATTTATCTTTTTCTTCATATTGCACAAATACTCCCAAAATACCCTAAAAGCTTGCTTCTAAACGACAGAGTTTCACCGAGGTACAATATATTCGAAGTATGAAGCTTAAAAGATGTATGTTAAGGATATCCGCACAGGATTTTTTTCTAATGTACACCCCGTAACATCTTTGACGCATAACCTCTCCCTCTCAGAAAAACTTTCATTTCCTTCAAATTTTGTTGAAAAGAAAAAAAAAAAAATTTCCGGCGAAGAAAAGTTCGGCTTTTCTGCCTTAAACGGAACTTCATGGCGGTTAGTTTAATGTTTATAAATTTTCTTTTTGTTCCATCATCTTGTTTGGTCGGTAAGAATATTTATGTCACATCTTTTTTTTTTCTTTCAATTTCGTCACAGAATGGAAGAGAATGTTCCGATTCGTTTAATTATTTAATACCTCATTATTATTAGGATATTATCTAATATAAGTTTAGCATTCTGCCATTATCATGCATTTGGATTTTCTTCTTATATCGTTATATGGTACTGTCATTTTCTCTACTTCTTAGCGAGTTGTATATATATATATATATATATACAGACACACGTATAATATATCATGTCATTCTTCTTATATTGATACTTTTGTAATTGAAAAGATTTTGATTATATATTCTTATTGGATTTGTTGCAAACTGCATACGGATCTTTTTTATTTCATTTCGTCGTGCGTGTATGATCATTTGTATGGTAATTAGAAATTTATTGGGTTGCTAAAAGAAAATTGTTCAAACTAATGCTTCATTTAAAAAGATTTAGAAAATTTACAGAATTAACTCGTGCTAAGGCCACCATAATTTGTATTCAACATTATGTGTATGCTTGCATGCGAGCATGTATGATTCTGAAAATCCTATTGGGAATTTTTTTATTTGATTTTGCCATAATTTCTTGGTAAAAATGCATCTGACAATGGGGGATAGAGTACTAGGTTGCAACAATTTTTCATATTCGAGCATAGATTAAACATACGATCAGACCCTCTATAGAAAATATTTTAAAAAATTGAATGTAAACACCTACCTATATCTAACACTTACACTCAAATTCTAAGTAATATAAATAGAACATGTTTTATTAGTTTCGGGGCTTACAAGTTCTTTTTTTTAACAGATACGATCAGTGAAAGTGAGCAATGTCTCCTTGGGTGCATCTGAGCAAGATATAAAGGAGTTCTTTATCTTCTCCGGTGAACTTGTATATGTTGAAATGCAAGGGTTAGTTATTACCATAAGATGTTTAAATTTCACAATCTCTTTTTCATTCACATTCTCTTCTCCACTGTATTGGATACAAACAAAAAAAGGTTGAAATTGTTGGAATTACTTCTCATGCCTTCTGATTCATGTAGTTATTCCAGTATAGTGATGTTCTGGAATCTTTTGAACACTTTCTACTCTATGCTTATTACTGCTTTGCCTTTTGGCTTTCAGTGATAATGAGCGATCGCAAGTTGCATATATTACTTTCAAGGAACCACAGGGAGCAGAGACTGCAGTCCTCCTTTCAGTATGAACCTGTCATTTCTTTAGAGCTTTTTCCATATTGATCATATTGATTGCTTTCACTGACTTTCCCGCATGCATCATGTAATAGCAGTTTATGCTTCTGTTATAAAGACAATGAATATGAAAATTAAATGTCTATGCACATCTCTGTGGAATCTTATTTGTGATGTGGTTTTGAAAGCACTTACTGTAATGCTTTGCCTGTGGGATCACCACGCCAGTGCCCATTTTGTTTAAAACTATGCTACTTAGGTTCGGGGTGAGTATCAAATTCAGGAATGTTTCCTACATGGCTATATGTTCATTTTTAAAAGATTTTTTCATGTATTTGGAAGATCATACCTTCATAGTCCATACTTATGTTCGAATGTGTAGGACATAGGTATAGAGCAAGAGTACTTCAAGAAAAAATTTTACAAATTGATAATTGATAGTGTTCTAACGTTGGTTAGCATTTTTACAAAGGAGAAAATCTCCCATTAAGGCTAACGTTGATTGGTCGGATTGAAAATTTTCATCTCGTTCTTATTGATTCGGATACACGTTTCTTCAGGGGGCAACAATTGTTGATCAGTCTGTTACCATAGAGCTGGCTCCTGATTACAAGCTGCCAGACCATGTCCTTACAATACCGGTAATGTCCTAACTACTTGAATCCATTTTGGGTTCACTAGCTAATTCAGGGTTTCTGATATGAAAAGATTGTTTGATCACCACAGGGAACAGGGGATAAAGGTAGTGGCCAGGCTGAAGCTGGTTACAAGAAGGCAGAGGATGTTGTTAGCACCATGCTAGCGAAGGGATTCATTATTGGCAAAGATGCATTAGGCAAAGCGAAGGCCTTTGATGAGAAGCATCAGTTCACATCAACTGCCTCTGCCAAAATTGCATCCCTTGATCAGAAGATTGGTTTTACTGAAAAATTTAGTGCTGGCACAGCCATAGTAAATGAAAAGATGCGGGATGTGGACCAGAAATTTCAGGTATCTGAGAAGACAAAGTCTGCATTTGCAGTTGCCGAGCAGTCCGTTAGCACAGCGCGATCTGCCATAATGAAGAACCGTTATGTTTTGGTTGGAGCCTCATGGGTTAGTGCTGCGTACAACAGGGTTGCTAAAGCAGCAGAAGATGTGGGGCAGAAGGCAAGAGAAAAAGTTTTGGCTGAGGAGCAAGCTCAGAAACCAGAGGGCCATGCACACGTTAACGAGTCTAATTCTCCCAAAGATTCTAAACCGGCCGAAACCAGTGGGCAACCTTCCAATCCCTCATCTGAACAAGCTTTAATCCTCAGTGAGCAACCTTCCAATCCCTCAGCTGATCGAGGTTTACTCATTTAGGCTTTTGCTTGGTAGGGTGGAAAGATGAAAAATTGTTGGTAAGAGAATGGAAAAGTAGAAAGATGAAAAGAAAATGAAATTTTTAAAAAAGTTCATAAATCTTGTAAAATGCACCACTTACATCTTTCTCATTTTTCTCCTTTAATCATTTCAATTTGGAATGAAGGATGAAAAATGCACACTTTGTTTTTCTCATTTTTTTCTTCTTTCTTACCAAGCACATTCAAAATATAATTTCTTTTAACTTTCCACTCTGTTCTTTCCATTCTTCCATTTACTACTTCAGCGAGGACATCTTTAATCTGCAAAAAACTGTAAATACCAGCATGGGAAGTATGGGTTTTATCATCTGAGCTATGCCTTCTGGTTTGGACATATTTAAATGTAACCATGTAAGATAATTTTGTCACATATTCTTTGATATGTTTGACACAGCTGAGTTGGAAAATAATAGATGCCATCCCAACATTTCAGCATAAATTTGTATCATACTTACCAAGTTTATTCATGTTCAGATCTTTCTGCACTTTAGGAGGAGGATGATTTTAGGTTTGCCTTGTCTTTCATGTGTGATTGCTCTTACTCATCACCAAGTGCCTTTCCCCCGACATTGCAGGTCTCACCATGATCCATATCTTTTTTTTTTTCTTTTCTAAATGCAACAGCTTAAGTATCTTTCATGAATGAATAGAACTTTCTTTGGAGTTTGGAGACCGGATCATGTCCAAGAAGATTATGTGAAATAAAGAAAGTTATGGGGAAGTTGAAGTTTGTATTTCTATATTTCATCGTTGTTATTTTTGGATATATCTCTTAATTTTGATAAATGATTGAAAATTAATTAAAATGAAAAATTTTAATATTTAATATTTTAAATATGTTTGATAATATTTTAATTTTTTACTTAATATAAAATTTTTGATAAAAAAGTGTTGAATAAGATAAGTGGGTATAATTTTATTAAAAAATTAAAATAAATTATCTTTTTTTAAAAAAAATGTGATATTCAAATTACTGTATTTATCTTTCATCTAAAACTATTCAAAATAATATAAAATATTATATTAATAAGATTCAAAATAAAAGTAATAGTGGTTTAAAAATTAATATTTACTTTTATCAAACAACATAATTATAGTCAATATTTATATTTACTAATTTATCAAATAATTTTAAAAATTAAATTCAGTACTTATAAAATTAAGCAGTAAAAATCAAGCACTTAATTTTTTAGCATTTAAATATTTAATTTATCAAACACACCCTTAATCTAATAAATATAAGTGCCAATAATCTATATATTTTATCATAAATATATTTAAAAAAATTATATATTTATATGAATATTCAAATATTAACTATACTATGTAAAATTTATGACAATATATTTAAAAATAAAAATTTTGGGTTCAAAGTCCCAAATCTAATCACCCCAAATTATTTTTTACAACAAAATTATATATTGATAATCACAATCTTTTTAGATTATATTTTAATTAAGCATTATTAATAATTTATCTTTGAATCATATTGTTTTTCTCATTTTAATACCTAAAGTTTAATTTCGTCTACCATTGATTCTATAGAGTTAACTGTGTTAAAAAAACCTTAAGATAACATGTATACATACCAATATGTGCCATGTGACATTTTTACTTAGTTTAACATAATGTGGCATGTATAGGCTTAAAATTCTTAAAAATTGTGTATAAATTTAAAATTTTTTTTAATATTTAAAATAATAATTAAAAATTTTGGAACACTTCATACCCAACCCGATCGTCGAGTTCGAGTTATAGGATGCTATATTTATTGTCGGAGCAACTACAGTCAATTTAATTACAATATATATCATTAGACATGCAAATATGAGTATTATAAGAAAATGATATGATAAATAATCATTTCTAGGTCTTATATGAGCTTACAAAAGCCCTAATGATAACTCGAGATCAAATTAGGACTAAATTGTAAAGAATTCAAAATACTAAATTGACGTCGTGACTTCGAGGATTCCTCATTGCAACATGACATACTATTTTAGCCTCGTTGCATTGTGGCTTGAAGTTCAGATCTCGTCACGATGACATGCATTTGGCGTCGTGATGTGAAAAACATGTTTCTTCAAATTCTATTCAACATCAACTTGCAATTTTCCAAACAAAGCATAATACATACACCTAAAGATCAGTCAATATAAATAGCCATCAAACATCAATTCATGCATTTCAACACCCTTAATCAACAATATATCAATACCTTATCACTTACAAGTTAACTATTTAAAATATTACATATAAATCTTAAACATACCTATCCGTTCATCTATGCTATTGATAGTTGCAACTTTTAATACATTTCAAACCACATTTTGAGCTCATATACATACCACATCCTATTGACCAATTTCATTCGCCCAAATTCTTCTCCAAAAGTGCATATAGACATAATCTTGTACCAAAAATTGACTCAATCTAGGTACATATAGAATAACTAACAAAAGAAAGTATACAAACATCGTTGAGTTTGAAATTTTTGATTGGATACTGAAGTGGATGCTCATAACCTTGAATTGGACTTAACTTGTGCGAAAAAACAAACCATACATTGAGTGATAAAGCTAAATGATATTTTTATAATTCAAATCAATATAACATATAACATATTCAATAGCATACAATTTTCATGTTTATATTATTGATCAATACAAATGCACCATATAACCAAACTTATTTAACACATCTTTATATGCATATATCATCATTATGTCAATTCTTAAAAGATGATTTATGTATTCATTTTATGAACTAGTAATTTATATGAATATTTCATTATATTATCATAATGCTAGTTAAATTTGCATAATTACTCAACTTATAATATATAATTATACTTTATTTGATTACCAAGTCAACTGAATCTTTCCTTATCTTACCAAATCAACTCTTCGATTCATTAACCTGTTCGTGTGATCTTTTATATACTCTTGACATTCAATGTCGTATATAAGTGCCTATATTCTAACTTTGTAACATTTAATCAATTCTAATCATCATTCAACCAATTCATATATTATATCTCCTATTAACATAATTTGGACTCGAATGGATATATAGATCCAATCAACACACCAATTTAGCACTCAATGCCTCATCAGAACATCCGAAATAAGTAAATTGCGCCTAACGCTTATCAGTTTAATCAAAATAATAATTGTACCTTGCACTTGTCGAAACGTCTAAAGGAAAAATGTGTCCAATGCTCATCAATGTATAGTCAAAGTAACCCGTACTCAATCTATCTTATGACATGCCAACTATATATTCTAAAAGATTTAAAATTTAAAAAAATTAAATTAAAAGTTGACCATATCGGGTGTCCAAGACTTACTTTGACCGGTAATCAATCAAGGTTTGGTTAATGCCCGGTCAACATTAGTCAACCTTGATCAATAACTAATCAATACGTTTATTAGTCTAACTCTAGTCAATGCTTGGTTAACCCTAATCAATATTTAGTTTTAAATTTAGCAGGAATATTTGTGTGTATATATATATATATATATATGATTTTTTTTGAAATTTCCTAAAGGTTTATCTAAAATTTTAACTAAAATTCTATAATTTTGATTTTCTAGAATTTATATATTTTGTCATTTTCTAAAATGTTTAATTGATTTTTTATATTTTTTAGATTTTTCTAAAATATATATTATTAAAAATTTAAAATGTTTAAATATTTTTAAAATGTTTAAATGTTTATTTTTTAAAATTATATATATTTAAAAGTTATTACTATATCATGCTGAAATAGGGTAAAAAACAGAGTCATGCGCCTGATTTTGATAGGCCATGAGTCCTCTCAGTTTTTAATGGATGGAATTTTAGAGGTTAAATAGGATGGAATTACACTTTAACTGCCAAAAAAAAAAAAAACTGAATACTTTCGGGTTAAATAATAAATAAAGTTTTTAAATTTTCGTTAAAAAAAGAAGCTTTTTAATTATATTTCTGAGGTCCAGAGTGGCAACGCCATGGCATAGCAGGAATTGAAACTCCCAAAGTCCAAGGAATTTAAAGTCATTCCTTACACTTGACGTCTTCTTCCTTTTGTTTTTTGTTTTTTTTTTTTCTAATCCCAAATTCAATTTCAAAGTTAAAAGTAATTGCTTCTCTTTTTTTTTACAACTTTCCCTTTCTCTTTTATATTTCATCAAAGCTCTCTCGGTTTTGCTCTCTCAGCTACTTCGCCTCTATAATAACTGTAAGCAAAGGGCAAAGGGATTTTTGTTTTTGGAATTTTAATTTTCTATCCCTGATTTTTTTAAATTGATGTATTTAGGATCTAGGTTTAGCTGACCCTGCAGTTACCATTCTGAACTTCATTTTTTTTTTTTTTGGTTTAAGAAAATAATTTTGTGTTACAATTTTCTATAAGTTATTTTCATCTTAAGCTTATCTAAGTTTAGATTTTGGGCACTTATGCATCTATAGCTATATTTCAACTGCTGCTATAATTGAAGAATAAATGATCTTTACTTTAATTATTTGCTTTAAATTAGGTAATATTTTTTTCTTTTATTTTCTTTATTCAGCTAGTTGATCCATGTTTTGGAGGTTTTGAAGTCAATATATCTTTTTATAATGTGGGTTTTTTTTTGAAGATTTGGGTACTAGGGTTTTGAATAATTTTGATGCTATTAGAAAATGTCCAGATAATTTATTAGATCTACATGAAGTTCTGTGGATAAATCCTAGGGAAGAAAGTGAAAGCAGCAAAAAGCCAGATATTTAGTTTTCTAATTAAGGATGATGTGGCAAATCATATATTTTTCTCTGTTTGATTATATTGCAACATATATTTCGTTTTGAGGCATTTGGGAATCCTTTTTTTTTTTTTTTTGGGAAGATTTCATGGAAGAAATCTTATGCGGAAATTTTGCATCTATGGCGGTTGCATTTAGGCATTAACTTTTGCAGACATTTATTCAAAATGTAAATTTTTTGTGTTTTGAAGGTTTGGTGAAAATGGAAAAAGAATTGATGGATAAAGTTAGTGCGTTTGGTGAACGCATCAAGGTTGAAGGAGCTGAGTTGGGCAGAAAGATGAGCGCTGGCATGAGCTCAATGAGCTTTAAGGTGAAGGAACTCTTCCAAGGCCCGAACCCAACTGATAAGCTTGTTGAGGATGCTACATCTGAGGGCCTTGACGAGCCTGACTGGGCCTTGAATCTTGATATTTGTGACATGGTCAATCATGAAAAAGTGAACAGTGTTGAATTGATACGTGGCATAAAGCGGAGGATAATGTTGAAAAGCCCTCGGGTTCAATACTTATCCTTGGTCTTGCTTGAAACTTTTGTCAAGAATTGTGAGAAGGCATTCTCGGAGGTGGCAGCTGAAGGGGTTCTTGGTGAGATGGTTAAGTTAATTGATGATCCTCAAACTGTTGTTAATAATCGGAACAAAGCTTTAATTCTTATTGAAGCGTGGGGGGAGTCAACCAGTGAGCTCCGCTATTTACCTGTTTTTGAAGAAACTTACAAGGTAACAGCATAAACTATTTGTCTAGTTCTTTGCAGCTGTGGAAGTGAGTTGAGAAAATATGATCATATAATTTTGTTCACTAGGTTTCCTGAGTGAAAGTTAATTGAAATGTATTCCTTTGATTGCTATTACAGCCTTGGAATCGTAGTTAATTTAGGAATTAGTGTACAAAGCTTCATTCAATCATGGAATTGGAGTTTTTTCAGTGAAAGAAAAAATTATATTATTGTTTATTTTGTTTAGTCGCTTGAAATATAATATCAATTCATATGATCCTTGAATAAGCATCGCCAAACAATTAAATTCTTTGCTAGTAACGTATGGAATTGGAATTTTTCCCGTAAAAGGGAAAAAATATATTATTGTTTATTTTGTTTAGTTGCTTGAAATATAAGATCAATTCGTATGATCCTTGAATAAGCTTTGTCAAACAATTAAATTCTTGGGTAGTAGCATTTGTCTGCATCAATGTCTCTTGAGCTATTTGTGCTTTGTGTTACGTTAGGATTTAACATGCATACTAAAATATGCAGTGCAATGCAGCTGTGAAAGATAAAACCTTTTCTTGTGGCTTGTTGATTGATGAGTTTTAAGATTTTCTCCAATAATCCTTTTTTTTTCCTCTGTAGAGTTTAAAATCAAGGGGTATTCGCTTTCCTGGTCGTGATAATGAGAGTTTGGCACCTATTTTTACCCCTGCTCGTTCAGTTTCAGCGGCAGAAGTGGATGCCAGTCTTGCACAGCAGCTACAGCGTGATGTGCAGCTTCAGCATGATATTCCTGTTCCAAGCTTTTCTGCTGAACAAACAAAGGAAGCATTTGATGTGGCAAGAAACTGCATTGAGCTTCTTTCAACTGTGTTATCCTCATCACCCCAACAAGATGCTCTTGAGGTATTATCGTCTTCTTTATTACACTTTTTAGTTGCTAATTTCATGTACCAATAAATTATGCTTTGTTCTCTGCTGCCAAGTAACAAGCCTTAAAAATTGAGTTTTGGCTTAATGAGTCATTCCTTTGTTTAATGATGTTCAGTCTGTTCGGTGCAGTGAGCCTTTCATGTGCAAAAGCTCATTTTATTTGTCAGTCAATATTTTTTCCTTTTTCCCTGTTTTCAAGGAGGAAGTTACTTTCCTCTTAGATCTCTTAGATCTTTCAGTTATCTGTTTATGATCTGTATCAGACAGTCGCACTTGAAGGCTTCTAGCTAATGCATGTTAAATTTCCTCCTCAATAATTAATACTGATGAGAATGCTGACGTGTGAAACAGTACCACGTTTTCACCTTAAAGTTTGAAGGGGATGTCTTCGACTTGTTTTGCTTGGTCTGCAGCTGGTAAATTAGAATTAATGCTTTGTGATAAGATGACGTATCAGCAGATTAGATTTAAATTTACTTGGTTTATTTCGTGACTGTTGATGGTAAGTTGGGCTTGTTTTGATGATCATTGACAATGTGACATACAGATGACAGTTTCACAATACATGTAGTTCGATTCCAGTTAAGACTCAGATGATAATGATGTCATTCTTTAAGGTCCCAGTAATTTTTGTCTATTTGATGTCAGGATGACCTGACAACCACGCTTGTCCAACAATGTCGTCAGTCCCAGTCCACTGTTCTAAGAATCATCGAGACTACTGGAGATAACGAGGCCCTGCTTTTTGAAGCTTTGAATGTGAATGATGAGATCCAGAAAGCTCTCTCAAAGTATGAAGAGTTGAAGAAGCCATCAGTAGTTCGTCACGAGCCAGAACCCGCAATGATTCCTGTGGCTGTTGAACCTGATGATTCGCCCCGTCATACAAACGAAGATGCCTTGATTAGGAAAACAAGTGGTACTCGACATGGGACGCATGGCGGAAGCAATGATGACATGATGGATGATCTTGATGAAATGATTTTTGGTAAGAAAGGTGGGGGTTCATCTGAAGGGGGGCAAGATTCAAAGAAGCAGCAAGCACCTAAAGATGATCTAATCACATTTTGATTCCATAATATTTGGACGGAAGGCCTATGCCGGGCCATTGTAGCCATTTATCCGAAGTTAGGAAGTAAAAACACACGACAAGATTGTTGACTTTTTCTTTGGTATACTAGGATTGGATTGGATTGGCTGTCCCTGCAAATTATGTGTAAGTAAATTCATGTCTGGATTTGTTTACTTAAATATTTGATGAGTAGAGAGTATACATGGATGGGATGGCTCTCATATCCATGACTTGATATCTGCTGCATTCAATTAACATTAATTCTTTTGCCATGAGATTAAAATTGTAGTTGTGATACGTAAATTTGAATGCAAAAACAGGGATGGTGATGTGATGTGTCCAAAATTATGGACATTGGATTAAAATTTCAATGGAAATTTTAGATTATTTGATTTTCATGTCAAATATATTATCAAATAAAAATGTCTCTATTATATTAAAGAATATTATATATTTTTGTGCTTGAACAAGCTTAGATGCAATCACTATAATTTACAGTAACGGTTAGATCATTCAGTTACTCAAAATTGTGATATTAAATTGTACTGGTACCTATTTAGGTTATCGATATGATTGGTTTAATCAGTTTAATTAAAAACGAAAAAAATAAAATAAAATTTAAAATTTGGTTTAATCATTTGATTCAATCGATTTTTTATTTGGTTTAATCAGTCTATATTCGTCTTGAGTTGATCAATTTGAAATTTTTTTTTGATTGATATATGATTAGTTTTCGATTCAATCGGTCCAACTGGCCATTCAGATCCAATTCAAACAATATTATAGTGCAACTTTATATTTTTCCACATTTAAAAATGAAATAAACCTTCAAATATTCCTTAGATAATATTTTTACTAGTTTAATATTTTGCTTGCAATATTTGGTCTCAAAAGTTTGGCCGAGTTCTGCACTCGGTTCAACCGAAATTTGGTTCAATGCAAAGGAGGAAAAGTATAAAACCAGCCGAGAAAATGTGCCATTCCAATTTCGAGCACAAACCCTACCAAAACCCTGCCCTTTGGTCTTTGTTTGCCTTCTCATTCTCTCAGTGAATACTTTCTTTTTCTTTTAACGGATTGAGAGAGTATTATTTGAAATTTCTTGCTGTTCAAGCCAGTAAATTGTGATAAAAAGGGTTTTGAAGTTAAACCCAAAACCCACATTTAAAAAAAAAAAATTCTGGTTCAGAACAAAAATGGGAAAACCATATATAATGCGCTAAGCTCAGCTTTTGCAGCCGCCTCTGCTCCTGCTTCTCTTTTATCCCAACGCAATAACAATGTTGCTTTTGCTGATGGCCCCTTCAATTTTCCTTTATTTTCTTATGCTCCCCAGTCTTCTGTTACAGTCGAAGAAAGAAAGATCTAGTAGAGAGAAGAAGAAAGGAAGGAAAATTTAGAAAGAAGGGGAAAAAGGATAAGAGAAAAACTGTAGTCTGAATTCATAAACTCCTTTACACTGTTTGTTCATGTTTTCATTGCGTGTAACTGTCTGACAAACAACTTGGCAACAACCCTCAAGGTGTTCGCAACATTTTAATATTTCAGCCCTTCTTCCCTAAACGACTTCGTATAATTTCAATTAAAACAAGTAAAGAAACGTAACATTTTACATGTCATTTAAACTAACAAAAATAACAAAAATGAAAAACATTTGCAGTAGCTGGCTAGTGTCTCGATCTCGTCCATTACAAATACTCCCCTCATGAAGCTCATCCTTGTCGTTAAGGATTAAAAGTTGGACCGTTATTGAAGAATACTCTAAACTTTCCAAGTTGCATCTTCTGGAAATGTATCAGCCCATTCGACAAGCACATCAGTGACAACTTGGTTACCCTGCTTAGTCATCCTTCGGTCAATGATTTTAACTGGTTTCTTCAAAATAGAGCCATCTCTCCAACTTTGGCTTCTATAGGATAAGGGCCATATTTCTGTGAAAGTTTCTGGTTCTTCAGTTTCCTCAAGGAATGTTGTCTATAAGGCTGAAGCCTTAAATACACCAAGTATTCCACTTCAAACTGTCGTTCTGACCTTCTATGATTTGTCAATTACTTCATTCCTTCTTGTCCCCTTTTTAAATGGAACTTGAGCAACCTTCTAAGTTCTTCTCGATGTTGGAGGCTTTTGTCAACCTTCTTTACCTGTGAGGATCCAACCAAATAAGGCAAATGAATGAGATGTGCCTGGCCATACAAGGCTTCGTATGGAGTAGTCTAGATTGTAGAATGAAATGTGGTGTTGTACCACCATTCTGCTAATGACAACTAAGTGGCCCTTTCAGAGGGTTTCCCTCTTGTCATGCATCGGAGGTAACCTTCCAAACATTTGTTCAAAATCTCTGTTTGACCATCTTTTTGTGGATGGTATGCAGTAGATAAGTGGAGTTTAGTGTCCAAATGCTTGAAAATTTGTTGCCAAAAATGACTAAGGAAAACCTTGTCTCGATTTGAAACAATCAACTCAAGAGCTCCATGTAGTTTATAGACCTAATCCAAGTAAAATTGAGCCATTTTGGTAGCAATATATGAATGTACCAAAGCCATGAAGTGGCCATATTTGGTCAACCTGTCTACAATTACTAAAATGGTTGTTTTACTCTTGGACACTAGTAGTCCCTCGATGAAGTCCATGCTGATGGCAACCCATGCTTGATCAGGAGTAGGTAAAGGTGTTAACAGGCTAGGATAGGCAGCATTGTCATTTTTGCACTTTTGGCAAATAGAGTATTCACGCACCCATGTTTTGACATATTTTGAAAGCCCTTTCTAGTAGAGAAGACCTACTATTCTTTGTCTTGTGGCATGTATTCCAGAATGCCTGCCAATTGCTTCCGTATGAAAAAGTTGGAAGATGGCCTTTCTTAATTCCAACAAGTTCCCCATAATTACTTAGCTTTTCCTTTGAAGAATTGTACCATCCCAAGAGTATTTAGGGTGGGAATGAGGTTGTTGTTGCACCTCCTTACACGCTTTTTGCCAAATGGGATCTTTTTGTTGAGATTTGGCCTGCATTGCAACAAAGAACCAGCAGCAAGATTGAAAGCAGAAGCTGCACTTGAAGCAGAACTGGTGGCAGCAGCAAGCTTAGTTCATTTTGGATATTTTGCTCCTATGTAACTTAGTTTAGTTTGGTTGTAATTTGTTCATAAAGCTTGTTAGATTAGTTTTTGATATGTCTTTTGATGTAATTGCTGGCCATACCAGCTGTTTATGCTTGTAGTTTAAGTTAGCTTAAGTCTTGTATTAGTGGGAGTAGGTAAATCATTAGGTAATGGTCATTTGACCTTTGAAACTTGTAACTTATATCTATATATTTTCACCTTTACTTAATATATACGTTGCTGATTTCTCATTATTATTAGCTTAAGTTCTTTGGTTTCTTTGCTCTCGGTTTTCACTTGTTCTTAAGCAATTTGGTGTCATTTGTGTGAGTTGCTGCCAATGTTCCAACAAATGGTATCAGAGCCTAAGTCTTTAAGGGCCTTCTCTTGTTGTTTGTTGATTCGAGAGTTTAAAGCTTAAGAAGGTAGGAAACCGAGGCTATTGAACTTGCTGCAAAAGGATGAGCTTCACACCACCTCCACCTCCTGTGTTCACTGGTGAGAACTACCACATTTGGGTGGTAAAAATGAAGACTTACCTTCAGGCACACGATCTGTGGAGTGTAGTGGAGAATGATGCCGAACCACCTCCATTGAGAGCCAATCCCACCATTGCTCAGATGAGGCAGCATGCTGAGGAGACTGCTAAGAAGCCAAAAGCTATGGCATGCCTGCAAAATGGAGTGTCTGATGTGATCTTCACTCGCATTATGGCATGTGACTCACCCAAGCAAGCATGTGACAGGTTGAAGGAGGAGTTCATTGGGTCTGAGAAGACCAGGCAGCAACAGTTGATCAATTTGAGGAGGGACTTCGAGAACCTCAAGATGAAAAAGGCTGAGACCATTAAGCAGTATGCAGACAGAATAATGGCCATAGTGAACAATATAAGGCTGCTTGGTGTGGACTTTGCTGAAAGCAGGGTGGTTGAGAAGGTGATCACCACACTTCCTGAGAGGTTCGAGTCTAAGATATCCTCATTGGAGGACTCGAGAGACCTCACCACTATTTCTCTATCAGAGTTAGTGAACTCACTCTATGCCTTGGAGCAGAGAAGAGCAAATAGACAAGAGGACCATCCGGAGGGAGCCTTCCAAGCAAAGGCCAGAGAGAGCTCCAATGCAAGTCAAAAAGGTAAGAAACCTTGGCTTGACAAGAAGGAGAGGTTGAGAAGAGATTCAAGCAGGAGGAGTTACCCACCATGCACTCACTGTAAGAGGACCATACATTCAGAGAAGTTCTGTTGGAGAAGACCAGATGTTCAATGCTGGAAATGCAAGCAATTTGGTCATGTTGAGAAGCTTTGCAGAAACAAAGGCAAGGTTCCAGCACAGCAACAAGATCAGGCGCAGTCTGCTGAAGATGTTTCAGCTCAGGAGGAGCATGTCTTTAGTGCATCTTCCCTTGCAACCACAAGCAAAGCCAAATGTAGTTGGCTCGTGGATAGTGGCTGCTCGCATCATATGGCAGCAGATGTGAACCTGTTTAAGGAGCTTGACAGGAGTTTCAGCTCGAGAATCAGGATCGGGAATGGAAGCCTGATTGAAGCTAGAGGCAGGGGAGATGTGTTGATCAGCTCAAGCTCAGGTAACAAGCTGATTACTGATGTATTGTATGTGCCCGATATTGATCAGAACCTTTTGAGTGTTGGTCAGTTGGTTGAGAAGGGCTACTCGTTAGTTTTCAAGAATGGTTCTTGTGTCATCAAGGATTTTCTTGGGCAGGAAACTGCCACTGTTCCTATGGCAGACAAGTGCTTCATGTTGGATGTTAGCCAACTTGAGAAGAGGGCCTATTCGAGTTAATGTGATAGTGCTGGCCTATGGCACAGAAGGCTAGGCCATGCCAACTTTAGGTCACTCGACTTGCTGCATAAACTTGGTTTGGCAGAGGATATGACCAAAGTTGAGCCACTTGAAGGTGTTTGTGATGTATGTCAGTTTGGCAAGCAAGCAAGGCTGTCATTTCCTGTTGATCAAGCATGGAGAGCTCGAGAGAAGCTTGAGCTGGTGCATTCTGACATTTGTGGCCCAATGAAGACTCCTTCGTTGAACGGGAGTAAGTATTTTGTTCTTTTTATTGATGATCTGACCAGGTTCTGTTGGATTTTCTTCTTGAAACAGAAGTCAGATGTGTTTGAAGCCTTTGTAAAGTTTAAAGCATTGGCTGAAAACCAGGTTGGTTGTAGGATCAAGACATTAAGAACAGACAATGGGGCTGAGTATCTGTCTGATAGATTCAAGAGGCTGTGTGAGCAGGCTAGGATCCATCATCAGTTAACCACAGTGTACACTCCTCAGCAAAATTGAGTGTGTGAGAGGAAGAATAGAACTGTGATGGATATGGCTAGGTGCTTGTTGTTCCAAAGCAAGCTACCAAACTCATTTTGGGCTGAGGCTGTCAACAGCTCAGTGTATCTGCTCAACAGGCTGCCTACACACGCTGTGAAGGACAAGACACCCTTCGAAGCATGGCATGGACTCAAGCCAACAGTGTCCCATTTGAAAGTCTTTGGGTGTGTGTGCTATGTCCTTGTACCTACTGAAAGAAGGACCAAGCTCGAGAAGAGGTCTGTTCCTTGCATTTTTATAGGTTATAGCAGTGACAAGAAAGGCTATAGAGTTTATGATCCCTCAACAAGGAAGATTTTGGTAAGTAGAGACATCAGATTTGATGAAGAGAGGAGTTGGAACTGGGATGGTTCGAATGCAGGTCAGTTTGAAGAAGATTCAGCTGAAGGTAACTTGGAGCTAGCTGAAAGGGAGCCTAGCAATGGCAATGTTGATGACCCTCTTGTGAGAGGCACTAAATCCATTGCTGATGTCTATCAGAGATGCAATGTGGCCATTGTAGAGCCCTCGAACTATGAGGAAGCAGCTAGAGACATGAACTGGAAGAGGGCTATGGAGACAGAATTGGACATGATTCAAAAGAATCAGACTTGGGACTTGGTTGAGAGGCCAGAAAATAAGAAGGTTATTGGTGTTCGATGGGTCTTTAGAGCTAAGTTCAATGCTGATAGGTCATTGAACAAACACAAGGCAAGGTTGGTGGTTAAGGGGTATAGCCAGCAGTATGGAATCGATTTTGAGGAGACCTTTGCTCCAGTTGCACGATTGGACACCATCAAGCTGCTGTTTTCTTTGGCTGCACAGAAGCAATGGCATATACATCAACTTGATGTTAAGTCAGCCTTCCTAAATGGCTTTCTAAAGGAAGAGATATATATAGAGCAACCTGATGGCTTCCAAGTTAAAGGACATGAAGATAAGGTGTATAGGCTAAAGAAAGCCTTGTATGGGTTGAAGCAGGCACCTAGAGCCTGGTATGATAGAGTGGATACTTACCTGTCGAGGCTCGGGTTCGAGAAAAGCTTGAGTGAACCTACCCTCTTTGTGAAGAAATCAAAGGAGGAGACATTGCTAATTGTCTCCATCTATGTTGATGATTTATTGGTGACTGGAAGCAAGGATGTCATTGTCAATGAGTTTAAAGCACAGATGCAAGAAGCATTCGATATGACTGACTTGGGGACTATGACTTACTTCCTTGGCATGGAAGTAAACCAATCCGATCAAGGGATTTTCATTAGTCAGCAAGCATTTGCCTTGAAGATACTCAACAAGTTTAGCATGCAAAATTGTAAGCCTGTGAACACTCCTATGTCTCAAAGTGAGAAGTTGTCAAGCATTGGTGATTATGAAAGGGTCGATGAGAGGGAGTATAGGAGCTTAGTTGGCTGTTTACTCTGTTTGACAGCAACTAGACCTGACTTGATGCATGCAGTCAGTTTGTTAGCAAGATTCATGCATTGCTCGAATGTGGTGCATTTCAAGGCTGCTAAGAGGGTGTTGAGATACATCAAGGGAACGTTGAAGCTTGGTGTGTTGTTTAAGAAAGAAAAGGAGCTAAAGCTGGTTGGTTACTCGGATAGCGATTGGGCTAGCTGCATTGATGATATGAGGAGCACATCAGGGTACTTTTTCACCCTTGGTTCAAGTGTGTTCTGTTGGAGTTCGAAGAAGCAACAAACTGTTGCTCAATCTACTGCAGAGGCAGAGTACATAGCAGCAGCAGCAGCAGTAAATCAAGCCATTTGGCTTCGAAAGTTACTAAGTGATTTGAATGAGAAGCAACTTGATGCTACTGAGATCTTGGTTGATAACCAGTCAGCTGTTGCAATAGCCAAGAATCCAGTCTTTCATGGAAAGACCAAGCATTTCAAAATCAAATTCCATTTTGTTAGAGAAGCTGAGCAATCCAAAGAAGTCAGCTTAGTGCATTGTTGTTCAAAGGATCAATTGGCTGACATTTTAACAAAGCCACTTGGTGCAGCATGATTTGAAGCATTAAGAAACATGATTGGTGTTTGTTGCATACAGTCCAAGGAGGAGTGTTGAGATTTGGCCTACATTGCAACAAAGAACCAGCAGCAAGATTGAAAGCAGAAGCTGCACTTAAAGCAGAACTGGTGGCAGCAGCAAGCTTAGTTCATTTTGGATATTTTGCTCCTATGTAACTTAATTTAGTTTGGTTGTAATTTGTTCATAAAGCTTGTTAGATTAGTTTTTGATATGTCTTTTGATGTAATTGCTGGCCATACCAGCTGTTTATGCTTGTAGTTTAAGTTAGCTTAAGTCTTGTATTAGTGGGAGTAGGTAAATCATTAGGTAATGGTCATTTGACCTTTGAAACTTGTAACTTATATCTATATATTTTCACCTTTTCTTAATATATACGTTGCTGATTTCTCATTATTATTAGCTCAAGTTCTTTGGTTTCTTTGCTCTCGGTTTTCACTTGTTCTTAAGCAATTTGGTGTCATTTGTGTGAGTTGCTGCCAATGTTCCAACACTTTTTTACCAGCTTGTATAATTTGTTCCCATAGCTCAGACTAAGATAAAGTACTGCTGCTTGTACACTGAAATAATTGGGCCTCAACAACTCATAATTTTTTTGAGAGATCAACAAAAATATTTTGAATCCCCCTTCGATAAATGATGGAGTAATCATACCCCCACATTTTGGAAACCCACCTCTGTTGAAAATGGGTGATTGCTTTCTGCTCTGAGAGAAACTTCAAGCTTTGGTGGTCTGTTTTAATTAAAAAGTGTCTTCCTACTAAATATGGATGCCGTTTCTTTAACTGCTAGAAGGGTTGCGAGCATTTCTTGTCATATATAGATAGAGCCTGATGGTTAACGCTTAAACTTTTGCTGAAGAAGGCTACTGGTTTCCCTTATTCCTAAAGTATTGCCCCAACTCCTATACTATTAGCACCAGTCTCCACAAAAAATTTTCTGAAAATCAGGTAGACTCAACACTGGTGCTTGACAAATGGCTTTTTTGAGCTCTTGAAAAGCCTTTTGCATCTCCTCAGTCCACTGCCACAAAATATTTTTCTTCAATAAATTGGTATGTGGTTTGGCTAGAAATCCATAACCCTTGATAATTCTCGATTATTCTCTTATAATACCGTGACAGTCCCAAAAAGCCTCTTAATTCATTGATGGATTGTGGTGGAGGCCAACTAAAAACCTCTTCTACCTTGGAGGAATCCATGCTCATTGTGCCACTAAAAATGACATGGCCTAGATACTCCACTTGACTAGTGCCAAACTGACATTTACTTATTTTAGCAAATAACTGGTTGCTTCTCAACAGCTGCAATACTTTCCTCAAGTGTTGTAGGTGCATTGTCCAGTACTTAGAATAGACTAAGATATCATTAAAGAACACCAAAATTGACTTTCTAAGTAAGTTTATGGAGATATCATTCTTTTAGGATTGAAAAGTGGATAGGGCATTTGTGAGTTGAAATGGCATTACCATGAACTCGTAATGTCCTTCATGAGTTCAAAAGGTTGTTTTATGGATATCTTTGTCCTATATCTGAATTTGATGGTATTGACCTCAGGTCCAATTTAAAGAAAATAGTGGCTGGGCCTAGTTCATCCAAAAGCTCCTTAATCACATAGACGAGGAACTTGTCGAAACCATTTTTTTAGGCGTCTGAAAAAAGGGGGTCGACTTTTAAAAAACAAAAACGAAGTCGCCACCAATTTTTTTAGGTGTAAGTGGATCACCTTTTTAAAATATTAATTTTGGCCTACGAAAGTTCCAGAAAACGGGTTTGGGAGTCGGTTACGTACGAGGAAGGATTAGCACCCTCGTAACGCCCAAAAATTGGTACCAAACTGATTATGAAATGTCCTAGTGTCAAGGATTTGAAAAAGATTTTTTAATTTGATCCTTTTGAGTTTTAAAAACTTATAATTCATTTTAAGAGACATTTAATTATTTAGGATAAAAATGACCGAATCTCAGTAAGTTAGAGCACGATCTCTCACGTTTCCCAAACGTTAAATATCTTTCATTTTAGAAATCTTTATCTCGAAATATCAAAATGACACATCTAGTAAGTTAGGATGCAACATCTTAAATTTTCAAAAATAGTTTTTATTATTTGAAAATCACAAGTCTTAGCTTGAAAAGGGTATTTAATCATTTAGAACTAATGAGAAAAATCGAAGCCCAGTAAGTTAGGGCACGATTCCCTCAAAAATTCCAAATGTCAAATATTGCCTTAATTTAAAATAAAACAAATTTTGGATAAAAAAATGATAATTAAATAGGATCAATTTTAAAACAATGTTTTGATAAAAATGCAGCATTAATACATTACATAGCATAAATATTAAAGCACTTTATAATATACATTAACATTTCATACAAATATGGACAAATAAAAGACAACATAAAATAATAGATCATACATGTAATAAAATAATTATGCAAGAGTAAAAATAAACTAGATCTAATTAAACTAAAACAAATTACGAAATATGTACAATAAAATTTAGAAATGAATTTAAAATCATAAAAAGAAAAAATAAATGAAATATTTTAAACAACAAATGGATATTTAAAAAAGAAATAATGTCAAATAATATATTTTTAAAGGACATATATGTATAAAATAATTAAGTTGTTTTAAGAAAATATATTAAAAAAACTTGAGATTCTTTGAAAGGAGGAATATTATAGTATAAAACAATTTAATATAAAAAAGGGTAATATATATACAAAAAATTTGCATTATTAAATCAATTTAAAGTATTATACATATTAATGTATTTTAAATAAATAATATAAGACTTAGGATTTTTTAAAAAAGGGGATAAATCTGATGCATAACAATTTTAAAAAATAATATACACATTTAAAAACTAAAAAACCTTGTATTATTAAATCAATTTGAAATATAATATAATATATATAAAGTTTAAAATAATTTATAATATATATAATATGTAAGAATATTGTATAATAAAATAATTTGACAAAAATAAACTTAAGATAAATAAAACCAAAGTATTGAAATAAATAAATAATAATAAAATTGAATTAAAAATTAAAAAAGGATTAAATTGAAATTTTAATAAAATTTTGGGGAAAAATAAAAATGAATAAAATAGAATTTAGGATCGAACTGGAACTCGTGCTAAAAGCTAGGGACTCACTAGGCAAATTGCCCTATTCCCAAAATGACGTCGTTCTAATATTCGGGTTTAAAAAATGGCTTTGGGACTAAATTGAAACTAAAACATATATTTAGGGCTAAATTAAAAATAAAGAAAAGTTGTAATTGGACTAAATTGCACTAATATAAAAATGCGGAAGGACGTGGAGGGAAAATATTCCATTTTCATAAAACGCACGGATCCTCCCCGGGTAAACGGGTAAACTCGCGGATCCTGGTTGCTAAACGACGTCGTTTTGTGCTTATCGAATTAAGCCAAAACGGCGCCGTTTCTTTCCTGCTATATAAGTTAAAATTTACCCCGAAATTCATTTTTAAAACCCGTTTTTAAAAAAAAAAATCTTAAAACATCCTCTCAAAAAACTCTCTTTGCCCTCCGAGCTTCGGCCTCGATTTGGTCGTGCTCCGGTCATCGAGCTCCCTATGCGTCCACGCGCCATCGTTACTTCTGTCACGTATGACAGTCGGAGGCCGAAAAGCCTCGTTTTTCAGCGCAGATTTGAAAGGTAAAACCCTTTTATTTGTTTTTTAGTAGTATTTGTAAACTAAAAATATTTGTATGTGTTGAATGGAAACAATAAAATAATGTAAAACAACTTAAACGAATAAATAAAAATAATCACCTTTTTCTTAAAAATAAACTGTTTGTATTTCTGCATTTTTGTATCTATGTATGTAAGTATCCGTAGCCCTGATTACAATATTTGGTTCTGTTTTTATAGCCTAAATCTAAAAATAGGAAATACATTGTTTTTATTTCTTGCCATGTTTGCTGTTTATTGGTTTCCTTTTGCAGGTAAGCGAAGATCCGGCAATGATCTAGTCGAGGGATTGGCACACTGGCGCGCTGATCACGGCGAAAGACGAGGGGTCTGCCTGGTTGCGCATGGGGCTTGCGACGCTAGAGTTTGCTGAAAACCCTAGGTCTCCTGAAGCACGTTTAGGATTTGGGCCTTTTGGGCTGATTCGGCTGTTGGGTTAGGTCCTTGGGTCGGGTAGTGTTTGGATTAATGGGATACGGGTGTTTAGGGGTAGGCTTAGGTAGTATTTGGGTCATTGGGTTTTCAATTCAGGCTTGGGGTAATGGTTTAAATTTTGGGCCGTTTAAAATATGTATTTGGGCCTATTTTATTGTAAAAATAAACATTGGACTTTTATTATTTTTTGGTTTTTATTGGTTTCTGATTTTTGTATACATTTAAGCCCGGGTAAAAATGAGGTATTACAGCTGCCCCTCTTTGCTCATTGCCGTGTAACTGGAATAGAACATAGACTATAAAAGGACCAATTTTGCCCGGGCTCGCCGAGTCTTGAGTTATTGGTCCTTGGTAATTTCCAACCCTTCAGGGGTATTGGACTAAGTTTGATGGCTTCGCCATGCTGATATCTTCGATTTGCTCCCTGCCAATACAAGGATGCCAAATCTGCCAACTTCGATCCGCTTCCCGCCAATGCAGGAATGCCAAATCTGCTATCTGCGATCTGCTCCCCGCCAATATAGGGATGCCAAATCTGTTATCTTCGATTTGCTTCCCGCCAATACAGGAATGCCAAATCTGCTATCCTCGATCTACTCCCCGCCAATACAGGGATGCCAAATCTGCTATCTTCGATATGCTCCCCGCCAATACAGGGATGCCAAATTTGCCAACTTTGATCTACTTCCCGCCAATACAGGAATACCAAATCTGCTATTTTAGATCTGTTTCACTGCAAACTCAGGAATGCCAGATCTACTTTCTTCAACCTGCTCCCTGCCAATACAGGGACGCCATGCTAAAATCTTCAACCTGCTCCCTACCAATACAGGGACGCCATGCTGATATCTTCGATCTGCTTTGCTGCAAACTCAACAATGCCAGATCTGCTTTCTTCAACCTGCTCCCCGCCAATACAGGGACGCCATGCTGATATCTTCGATCTACATTGTCCTCTAGAGGACATAACCTGTAGAATGGGTATATGCTTATGCTTAATGATTAGGATGCCATGACCGAAATGAGTCAAATGCTTCCTAATTAACATACTATGATGCAAAAAATGTTATGAAAATGATTCCTTTTTCAAGTATCATCACTCATTCGTTTATCGTGGTTTCATCTTCGTTCTTCTCGACGTATCAATCATTTTCTGCTCGTATGCTTTGAATCTTTTCCATCAAATTGGTCCGTTGTACCATTCCTCGAATGTTATGACCCACTAAAGATGTTTGTGATATGATCCTCTCTTAAAATCGATATTGCTTGATTTGTCCAATCACCATTTGGACAGAGAAGGTAACCTCAATTTCCTCGAATACCTCCGACCCTTACACATGAGAATTTTTAAACAACTGTCCTGTTTCAGTTTCTTATATTATCTAGAAATCCCCATAGTAATATGCAAAACTTCTTTTGTGAAAATATTATTAGTTCATCAATCATTATTTCAATGCAACACGCTTTATGAATAATGACAACAAATAAATTGATCATTTTTTTTGAAGACAATTAGATTCGAATAAATTATCAAAAATACAAAGAAAATTAATGTAGGAACATATCTTTGAGAAGAAAAAGAATCCAAAGATAATAAATAAAACAGAAACCAGATGCCCTAGATATCACAGTTTGGGCTTCAATATACAAACTCCATAAAGACTGCTTTGAGCTTAACATGTGTTTTAGAAGATCTAAGGTACTTTGTTGATGCCCCAACATCTAACATACTTCACCTCTTATTAATTTAGGTATAGTAAGATCACAGCATGCCTTTCAAAATTTGAGCCGCCTTTTCGGGTTTTCAACTCAAAACCCCTTTGGTCTCAAGGTGCCCTTTGCGGGTTTTCACCTTGGCCTCTCTATTTTTTTAATAGATTTAGAAGTCTCAAAGCGTCCTTTGCGGGTTTTCACCTTGGCTTCTCCTCCCTTTCAGGCAAAATATTTTTTGACTGCATCTGAATTTATAGGATTAGGTAGACTTCTCCCATCCATCTCGGCTAAAACCAGTGCACCACCAGAGAAAGCTTTCTTTACCACATATGACCCTTCCTAATTCGGCATCCATTTTTCTCTGAAATCCTTTTGTATAGGAAGGATCTTTTTCAGTACAAGGTCCCCCTCGTGAAATTCTCTTGGATGAACTTTTTTATCATAAGCTCGCATCATTCGCTTCTGATACATCTGACCATGATGAATAACCCTTAGCCTCTTTTCTTCAATCAAGTTCAATTGATCATACCGCGATTGAATCCATTCTGCTTCATCCAGTTTTATTTCTGACAAAATTCGAAGAAAAGGTATTTCTACTTCAATGGGTAAAACTGCCTCCATCCCATAAACCAACGAGAAAGGAGTTGCCCTAGTAGAGGTTCTGACAGACGTTCGGTAGGCAAAGAGCGCAAATGGCAACTTCTCATGCCAATCTCTGTAAGTCTCAGTCATTTTCCCGACTATCTTCTTGATGTTTTTATTGGCCGCTTCCACTGCCCCATTCATTTTTGGGCGATAAGGAGATGAGTTGTGATGTTTGATCTTGAATTAACTGTAAACTTCCGCTATCGTGCTGTTATTCAAGTTCAATTGTCTGATATGATCCTTTCAGGCATTCCATATCGAAAAATGATCTCCTTTTTCAAGAACCGACTGACTGCTGACTTAGTAACACTTGCATACAAGGCAGCTTCCACCCATTTCGTGAAGTAGTCAATAACCACAAAGATAAAACGATGCCCATTCGAAGCTTTCGGTGAGATCGGCCCAATGATATCCATGCCCCACATAGAAAAAGGCCATGGAGAAGTCATAGCATGCAAATGTGAAGGTGGTACATGAATCTTATCCCTATAAATCTGGCATTTATGACATTTCTTGGCATAGTTGATACAATCTCCTTCCATAGCAGACCAATAGCATCCAAACCTCATGATTTGTCTAGCCATTGTAAAACCATTAGCATGGGTCCCACAAACACCTTCATGCACCTCTTCCAGAATTTTTCTGGCTTCCACAGCATCAACACATCTCAAAAGCACTTGATCTTTCCTTCTCTTGTACAGGATATCCCCATCCAAAACATAATCGCAGGCTAGCCTCCTCAATGTTCTCTTGTCATTCTCAGTTGCCTGTTTAGGGTACTCACGATTTCTCGCTTCTCCTCTTCCTCGATGTTACAACAATGAGCGGGAACTTCAAAAATACTCATCTGAATAGGCTTCATATCCTCCTCCCTATTTACTTTAATCATGGGGGCCATAGTGGCCAAAGCATCTGCCATCTGATTTTCATCCCATGGGAGATAATTGAAAGTAATGTCATCAAACTGCTCAAGTAGCCCCAAAACTACCCTTTGATAATTAATCAATTTGGGGTCTCTTGTCTCTCATTCTTTCTTGAGTTGGTAAATCACTAATGCGGAGTCTCCATATACTTCCAGTGTTCTAATTTTGCGCTCTATGGCTGCGCGAATTCCTATGATGCATGCCTTATACTCGGCCATATTGTTGGTACAATCAAAATCCAATTTACATGTGGATGGATAATTATATCCATTTGGGGATACAAAGACTGCCCCAATTTCATTCCCTACAGCATTTGACGCTCCATCAAAGTTCAATTTCCACGGATACTCTTCAGCAGTTGCCACATACATTAACTCTTCATTGGGGAAATCAAAGCTCAACGATTTATAATCTTCTAGAGCTCTGCTAGCCAGAAATTCTGCTATTGCACTTCTTTTTATAACCTTTTGACTTACATAGACTATATCGAACTCAGAGAGCAATATCTGCCATCTTGCCATTCTTCTATTTAGAGCAGTTGACTCTATCATATATTTCTATGGGTCAAGTTTCGAAATTAGCCAAGTTGTATCATATAGCATATATTGTTTCAATCTTCGAGTTGTCCAAATCAAGGCGCAACACAACTTCTCAATTGGCGAATATCTCATCTCACACTCAATAAATTTCTTACTGAGGTAATATATCGCCCTCTCTTTTCTTTCTGACTCGTCATGTTGACCGAGCACACATCCCATAGAATTAGTGAAAACTATCAAGTATAGTATTAACAGTCTATTTGGGCTAGGTGGAGACAATACTGGAGTATTTGCCAAATATTGCTTGACTTTATCAAAAGCATTCTGGCATTCCTCATCCCAAGTACCTTGGTTGTATTTCTTAAGAAGGTGAAATATGGGATCACATTTCTCAGTTAATTGTGAAATAAACCGAGCAATGTAATTTAACCTTCCAAGAAAACCTCGAACTTCTTTCTGAGTGCGCGGTGGAGGCAATTCTTGTATGGCTCTGACTTTGTCTGAATCAACCTTTATTCCCTTTTCACTGACTACAAAACCCAATAGTTTTCCTGACCTGGGTCCAAAGGTACACTTTACCGGATTGAGCTTCAACTGAAATTTCCTCAATCTTAAGAACAATTTCTTTAAGACTTCAATGTGTTCCTTTTCCGTTCGAGATTTGGCAATCATATCATCAATGTACAGTTCAATTTCTTTGTGCATCATATCGTGGAATAAGGTTACCATAGCCCTTTGGTATGTTGCCCCTACATTCTTTAGCCCAAATGGCATTACTTTATAACAAAAAGTACCCCACAATGTTATGAAAGTGGTTTTATCTATGTCTTTAGGATGCATCTTTATTTGATTGTACCTTGATAAGCCGTCCATAATAGAAAACAATGAGTAGCCTGCCGTATTGTCCACTAAAGTATCAATATGTGGTAAGGAAAAATTGTCCTTTAGGCTAGCTTTGTTCAAATCTCTATAGTCAACACACATTCGTACCTTCCTGTCCTTCTTAGGGACAGGTACAATGTTAGCTACCCATTCTGAGTACTTAACCTCTTGCAGGAATCCCGCATTGAACTGCTTATTGACTTCATCTTTTATTTTCAACACAATATCAGGCCTCATCCTTCGCAGCTTTTGTTGGACTGGCTTGCAATCCTCTCTTATAGGAAAGTGGTGTACTACAATGTCAGTATTCAGCCCAAGCATATCTTGATATGACCATGCAAAGACATCTTTGAACTCCCACAACAACTCGACAAGATCTCACCTTGCTTCCTTGGTTATGTACGTCCCAATTTTCACTTCTTTCCCTTCCTCCAAGGTTACATTTTCTACTGCCTATTTCTCATGGGGAAAATTTGCTTCTCTTCTTGTTTACCATCCTTAACAGATCTGAAGACACGTCACAATCCTTGTCACCTTCAAAATCCTAAGGTTCCTCTGAACACATGTCTTGCTCAAAGGAGAATTCAGAATTCGTAGTATCATTGCCCATATCATTGATATTTAGGGACCTGTGGGGGCACAAAAGAATGTACAAAGAACAAATGAATTTAAGAATGACTATTCACATGTTATGAATGAAATGAAAAATTTGAAAGGAATTAAAAGGTCAAAAGAATATTTATTGGTATAAAAGAATGAAAGAATATTTGCTCGAATTAATAATAAAGATATGTTTTATTGAAACAAAAATGTCTAAACATGAGCCTATTTCACAAATGAAATCTTATCACTCCTAGGCTTTAGAGTAACAAGAGCGTTCTGAGAATTACTCTGTAAAATTTCTAAAGACTACAGGAAGTTCTTCTGCAGTCCAATTGTTTAAGGAGCTTCCCGGTTCATAAGGACGAATGCCCTCAAGGTTTCTTTGTTCAGCCTTGATAAACGCCAAATTATACATATTTTTACCTCATGTTTTGCCTATATTTTGGATGAATTATTAATGATTTAGTGAGAATTGGTGCTCTTAACCTTTCTTTTCCATATCTTATACTCAGAAGAGCATAGGGAAGAGAAAAGAGCCAAAAATGGACCAAAAATGAGGAAAATGGGCCAAAAATAGCTTAAACGCATGGCCCAAGGATTTACCGCACGGCCGTGGCACACGGCCGTGTAACATAAAGATCACACGGTCCAACCCCAACAAGCACGGCCAGGCCACATGGCCGTGCCCCATAAACAGAATCACACACGGCCTCTTGTCGACGCACACGGGCGTGGCACTTGGGCGTGTTCTAGTCGTGAGGAAGAGGAATTTCACTCAAATTGAGATGCTTAGAGGCTAAGAAAGGCTCCCCACAAGCTCTCTAGATAAAGACCTCATGAGGCAGAAGCAGCGGGCATCAAGAAATATATTTTTTCTTCTCATCTTTCTGCCACACTGAGGGTAGAAGCAATGGATTACTTCAAAGAAGAAGCCGATTAATCTATCTCAGAAGCCGGAATTCTGCAGCAACATAGAGGATCTCCCTAAATTCCTTTAGAGGTTTTTAGTTTCTTTTATGTTTTGCTATTTTATATCTTCTGAGATGTTTTCCTTCTTTATTATGAACTAAACCTCTCAAATACTTGAGGGGGATGAAACCTAAGACAGATCTTGTTATTTATTCTTGATTTATTTGATAATACTTGAATTGTTCTTAATTATGCATTTTTCATTCTTGATTTAATAATCTTAGGTATTATTTCAAGAATTAGATGTGCTTAGAGCAGAGGAGCAAAAGTCCCTGTGATAAGAGTAGATCTACCATAATTAAGCGGAGTTGCATGCAACCCTAGACATAGGGCGACATAAATCTACCGGATTAGGGTCAAACCTAATATAGGGAGCCACAGATCAAATTAATGCAACCTAGAGAGTTAATTAATAAGGGAACTTTAATTAACAACTTAGGCCTAGTTGCTCTTCACCTCGACGGAGGGTTTAGCATAAGTTAGGGATCTCTACGGATCAAGTCAAGTAAAGAAATCATATAATTCAAGAAAATAATAACAAGTGAAGTCTAGATGGATTCTCCCTTGAGTATTGTCCATATTAATTAGCTTTTCCCTAAAAGTTTTCCCAATTTACTTTTTACGCGTTCTTAGTTAAATTTAGAATTAGTTTAAACAAACCTGTTTTATTTTAGGCTAGATAATAGAAAAGAAGTAAGTACTAGTACTTTTGGTTCCCTTGGGTACGATAACTCGGTCTTGCCACTAAGCTATGCTATTGTTCGACAGGTGCGTTTGCCTCAATGTTGTGATATTAGTTAGTTTTGGTGTGATCAAGTCTTTATAAATTTTATTACTTCATATCACGAGATATTAAGGTTTTGGCGCCGTTGTCGGGGAGCTAAAATATTACAAAAGCTCGATTTCTATTACTTTAGCCATATATATTTATTTAGTTATTTATTTTTCTTTTGTTTTTATTTTCCTTTTAAATTTTTTGAGTTTTCTTTGCTTTCTCTTTTTAGGTATTTTCAGTTTATGACTAGAAACAATCCAACAAGACCACTACTTTTCAACGAAGATCTAGAAGCAACAGTTTGCAGAAATCGCAGAGAAATTAGACGCAGTCTACATTATCCTGAAAAAGAACCTGATCAAGAGCCAGAACTTACAGAAGAGATGGAAGCAAATCAAAATGTTCCACCACCTCCTGCAATAGGCGCGCCACCAGCAAATCAAGAAGAAGCTCCTCGCACTATCAATTGGTGCAGTTTGATGGTTTACAGGACGAAGATCCAAACTCACACATAGCAAATTTTTTGGAACTTTGTGATACCTTCAAAATTAATGGCGTTTCTGATGATGCCACTCGATTGAGGCTATTTCCATTCACTTTGAGAAATAAAGCCAAACAGTGGTTAAATTCTTTACCACGAGGCTCAATTACCACATGGGAGCAGATGACCGAAAAATTTTTACTTAAATATTTTCCTCCAGCTAAAACAGCCAAATTACGAAACGATATTTCTTCTTTTGTGCAGATGGATTTAAAAACACTATACGATGCATGTGAGAGATACAAAGATCTTTTGAGAAGGTGCCCTCATCATGGTCTACCTTTGTGGCTACAAGTTCAAACCTTTCACAACGGTTTAAACCCGTCAACTAGACAAATGATCGCTGCAGCCGCAGGAGGAACGATCAATAATAAAACACCTGAAGCAGCTTATGAATTTATTGAAGAGATGTCATTGAATAATTATCAGTGGCAAGTCATGAGGATAAAGCCAACAAAAGCCGCTGGAGTTTATAATATTGATGCTGTTGCCATGCTTACTAACCAAGTAGAACTTTTGAATAAAAAGTTTGATAATTTTGTTAGTTCTACGTAAGCTCAACCAGTGATGCAATGCGACACGACTCATGGAAACACGTTCAATCCGGATTTCAAATCTTATGGACACAGCATGGAAAATGAACAAGCCAACTATATGGGTAACAATTCTAGATCTCAAAATAACCCTTATAGTAATACTTATAATGCAGGTTGGAGAAACCACCTAAATTTTTCATGGGGAGGACAAGGAAATCAAATACAACAGCCTCCTCCAAGATTTCAACAACCACTACCTCAACATGAGAAGAAGCCGAATCTGGAAGAGATGTTTACCAAATTTATGGCAGCATCAGAAACCCATTTTCAAAGCACTGAAATGGCACTGAAAAATCAGTAAGCATCAATCCAAGGGCTTGAAAACCAAATTGGTCAACTTGTAAAATTAATTTCAGAAAGACCACAAGGAGGATTACCAAGTAACACTGAGCCAAATCCCAGAGAACATGTCAAAGCGATCACTTTAAGAGATGGAAAGGTCTTAGCCGAACCCGAAAATAAGACTATCCCAGAAATTTTAGAAGAAAAGGCAGCGGAACCCGAGGATAACACTCTACCGCCACTCAAGGAATACAAACCGCGCATCCCATATCCAACAAAATTGAAGAAAGACCATACAGACGCTCAATTCGGTAAGTTCCTTGAACTTTTCAAACAATTACACATTAACTTACCTTTTGTTGAAGCAATTTCACAGATGCCGAAGTATGCGAAGTTCCTTAAAGAACTTCTGACAAATAAGAGGAAGTTGGAAGAATTGGCCACAGTAGAACTCAACGAGGAATGCTCAGCTATTCTCCAAAATAAACTGCCAGCAAAACTAAAAGATCCAGGAAGTTTTACTATCCCTTGTCTGATTGGTAGTTTACTTATTAATAAAGCTTTAGCTGATTTAGATGCTAGCATTAATCTCATGCCTTACAAAATGTTCAAACAACTAGGTCTCGGGGAACCCAAGCCCACTAGGATGAGTATTCAATTAGCCGATAGATCTGTTAAATATCCTAGGGGAATCATTGAAGATGTGCTAGTAAAGGTAAATAAATTTATATTCCCTGTTGATTTTGTTGTGCTTGACATGGATGAAGATATTGAAGTACCTTTAATTTTGGGACGTCCATTCTTAGCCACGACTAGAGCTGTTATTGATGTAGGAGATGGCAAATTAGTACTTAGAGTTGGCGAGGAAGAAGTTGTCTTTAAAATTTATGATGCCATGAGATTCTCTAAAGAACAAGATGATTCGTGTTATTTTGTCGATACTATTGATTATTTTGTTCAAGATAATCTCCAAGAACTTTCTCTCATAGACACGTTGGAACTGTGTCTTGTTCAAGGTGGGGGGAAAGATGAAACCACCCCTGAAATCGAGGAAGTAAGGAAAGAATTAGATTCTAATGAAATCATCGCTAGGTACATAAGTTATGAGAATTTAAAGATGAGTGATGAATTGAGACAGAAACCTTCCATTACTGAACCCCCTAAATTAGAACTAAAACAACTGCCAGATCATTTAGAATATGCCTTTTTAGGGGAAGAATCAACTTTACCAGTCATTATCACATCCGATTTAAGCCTTGCAGAGAAAGAAGAACTACTCCATGTGTTAAGAGAACACAGACGTGCTATAGCTTGGAAAATTTTAGATATCAAGGGAATCAATCCTTCTTTCTGTACCCACAAGATTTTAATGGAGAACGAATTCAAACCATCAGTACAAGAACAGAGAAGATTGAATCCCAACATGAAAGAAGTTGTAAAAGCCGAGGTAATTAAACTTGTAGATGCAGGTATTATCTATCCTATTTCTGACAGTTCTTGGGTAAGTCCTATGCAGGTTGTTCCTAAGAAAGGTAGATTGACCATGGTGTCTAATAACAAGGAAGAGTTAATACCTACAAGAACAGTCACAGGATGGAGAGTTTGCATTTACTACAGGAAGCTGAATGATGCCACTCGAAAAGATCATTTCCCATTGCCTTTTATTGATCAGATGTTGGAAAGATTATCAGGTTATATGTATTATTGCTTCCTAGATGGCCTCTCTGGTTACTTCCAGATCCCGATAGCTCTAGAAGATCAGGAGAAAACAACGTTCACATGTCCATACGGTACGTTTGCTTATCGCAGAATGCCTTTTGGTTTATATAATGCTCCTGCTACTTTTCAGTGATGCATGCTAGCTATTTTCAATGAATTCGTGGAAGACATCATGGAGATATTTATGGATGATTTCTCAGTTTTCGGTAATTCTTTCCACCTTTGTCTTAATAATCTAGAACGTGTTTTGGTCAGATGTGAAGAGACAAATTTAGTGCTAAACTGGGAAAAAAGCCACTTTATGGTTTAAGAGGGTATTGTTTTAGGACATAAAATTTCTAGTAAAGGGATAGAGGTAGATAAAGCAAAAATTGAAACTATTGAAAAACTACCTCCTCCTAATTCAATTAAGGCTATAAGAAGCTTTTTAAGACACGCTGGTTTTTATCGAAGATTCATTAAAGACTTTTCTAAAATAGCTAAGCCTTTAACTAAATTACTAGAAAAAGACGTACCTTTCAACTTTGACCAAGAATGTCTGGAATCTTTCAACAACCTCAAGGAAAAGTTAGTTAATGCCCCGATTATGATTTTACCTGATTGGAATCTACCTTTTGAACTAATGTGCGGTGCAAGTGATTTTGCAGTAGGTGCAGTTTTGAGACAGCGAAGGGACAAACACTTCCAGCCAATCTATTATGCTAGCAGGACCTTGACAACTGCTCAAGCAAATTACAAGACCACAGAGAAAGAATTGCTAGCTGTCATTTTTGCATTTGACAAATTTAGATCTTATTTAATTTTGTCAAAAGTCATTGTTTATACTGATCATTCAGCTCTTCGCTACCTTTTAACTAAAACTAATGCAAAACCTCGATTGATAAGATGGATTCTACTGTTACAGGAATTCGATTTAGAAATAAAGGACAAGAAAGGAGCCGAAAACTTAGCAGCAGATCACCTCTGAAGGCTAGAGACCGCACAGCCCAAATATCTAGACAAGATAAACGATCTGTTCCCTGAGGAACAACTCCTAGCCTTAACAGATACGAAACCTCCTTGGTTTGCTGATTTTGCAAATTATTTAGCGGCTAACATAACCCTAAAAGGGTTAAACCATCAGCAAAAGAAGCAATTCTTCACTGATGTGAAAAACTATTTTTGGGAAGATCCTTTTCTTTTTCGAATTTGTGCAGATCAGGTTATACGAAGATGCGTTGATGACACAGAAGCATATCAAATTTTGAATCACTGCCACTCAGGACCCACAGGAGGACATCACAGTGGAACTAGAACTGCTCATAAGGTACTCGAATCAGGCTTTTACTGGCCTACACTTTTCAGAGATGCCAACAGGTATGTGACCTCTTGTGATAAATGCCAACGAATAGGTAATATCTCTCAGCATAATGAAATGCCTCAGAACTATATACTTTCATGTGAAATATTTAATGTATGGGGTATTGATTTCATGGGTCCATTCCCTAATTCATTTGGGAATAAATACATACTAGTAGCAGTAGATTACATGTCAAAATGGGTAGAAGCCCAAGCTCTACCTACAAATGATGCTAGGGTGGTAGTACGCTTCTTGAAAAGACTTTTTTCTCGATTTGGAACACCTAGGATAATCATTAGTGATAGGGGTACACATTTTTGCAATACTCAATTTGAAAAGGTTTTGAAAAGGTATGGAGTACACCATAGAACAACTACCCCTTACCACCCACAAACCAGTGGCCAAGTCAAAGTGACAAATAGAGAGCTGAAATGCATCCTAGAGAAGACAATAGAAACAAATAGGAAAGACTGGTCAAGAAAATTAGATGATGCATTATGGGCTTATAGAACTGCTTTCAAAACACCCATAGGAACATCTCCCTATAAACTTGTTTATGGAAAAAACTGCCATCTACCATTTGAACTTGAACATAAAGCATTCTGGGCTATAAAATTTTTAAACTTTGATTTTAAAAGTGTAGGAGAGAAGAGATTAATGCAGTTGAATGAGCTTGATGAATGGCGCTTCAATGCTTACGAGAACTCGTAACTATATAAGAAAGCCATGAAGCGACGCCAAGACAAAAGGCTGAAACAACCAAAGCAATTCAAAATAGGTGATCTCGTCTTACTCTACAACTCGAGGCTGAAATTATTCCCTGGAAAACTCAAATCAAGATGGTCAGGTCCATTCACTGTACAAACTTTCTTTCCATATGGCACAATTGAGGTAACTCACCCTAATCATGGTACTTTCAAGGTAAATGGTCATAGACTTAAACATTATAGAGGTGAAAATTTCACAGACAACAGGGAGGAGCTTCGGCTCCACGAAATCCCTTCATGATATATCCAGGAAGAGTCGAGCTTAGACTCTAAATAAGCGCTTCTCGGGAGGCAACTCGAGCACTAACTTAGTAACTTTTCTTTTCTTTATGATTTTTAGTATTTTTTGCATGCATAAACCAACTTTTGAATGTAGAAATTTAGGACCACACGGCCAGGCACACAGGCGTGCCTTAGGCCATGTACACACTTAAAAATAGGGGCACGGTCGTGCACCCAAACCGTGTATAAACAGAGCATAAATTTTCCCAAAACATGGGCCATCGATAAATTCCTACGGCCGTGCGAATATGGCCGTGGCAACCTTACGAATTCCACACGGGCTATCAACACCTCCCCACGGCCGTGCGATATGGCCGTGGCAACCCTGCAGTATCAACACGGGCTTGCACAAATCCCCACGCCCGTGTCCCTAGCCCCTGAAAGACACTGTCAAATTTCACACGCCCGTGGCACATATCACACGACCGTGGGATACACGAACACGCCGTGTATACTATCACACGACCATGTGGGTAACGAAGACCTGATCGCACACGATCGTGTGAACCAACCACACGGGCGTGCTCATCGGTACATGGCGTGCTAAAACCTCTGATTTTGGAAAAACACGGGCTGAATACGACTCACACGGGCGTGTGACATGCCCGTGTGACCCAAAATGTATAAATAGGAGGCATTTTTCACTTTTCCTTTTCACTCAAACGCTAACATTTCTCACCCAAACGTCCCCCTAAGCCACCACAAACGCCACCACAACCCTCCAAACACCACCATACCAGATTTCATCCTTCCCACGCCCGTGTAACAGCCCCCCACGACCGTGCAAACTCATAATTGGTTCTATTTTGTCATTTTTCTCATTTATTTTGTTTTATTTCATTTCTTTAAGTTTTCATTTATTTTTACTTTAATCTAATTGTTGATTTAAGCATGGAATTAGGAAATATAGGATGAATACTCTAGAACAATATAGAATCAACTAGGATTGTACTTTTGCTTGCCATTTAGAATTCCATTCCTTTGCCATTTAAACTTCTATTTGCATGCCATTTGGCCATAATTCCAATATATATACACAACCATAGTTCTTAGTTCTATTACAAGTCTTCAAAATGATTCGCTCCTACTATTTAGGTTAATCATCCATTTTGTTTTATTTTTAAAGCATTGTCCCTTTCCATTTTATCTTGTTAATATTCTTTTTTAGGACTAATGATCTTGTTATGTTATTATAGATAAGATGTCATCACGTGCTAAGAAGACTGCCGTCCTCGTATCCAAAAAGCGCAAAGGACCGGGAAGTTCATCAAGGCCCACCTCTGAGGCACGCCACCCATTCCTTACATTCTCGCAGGACTCTCAGGAGGAACGCTATCAGTTACTCCGGGCTCGCACTATTTCTGTGGGCAGATGTATCGACTGGGAGGCCCTTGAGCAAATTAATTTAGTAAGTGACATCCGAGCCCTGCTGAGTACCGACCCATGGGACCAGTTCTTTAGGATTGTGGAGCCCACCTACCTAGAACTCACTCTCGAGTTCTGCTCCACATTCCACCTCCAGACCGTCATGAACAGATTCGACGATCCCGGCACGGTCCAATTCCGATTAGGAGGTCTTGTGCGACAGCTGAGTGTCCCAGAGTTCGGTACAGCCCTCGGACTTTATTCCAAACAGTTCATGGCTGAAGAGGACTTTCGCACCCTCTCCCGTCGCATACATATCAGGCCAGTCGAGTGTTGGTATAAGATCGTTCCGCGGTAGCAAGTTTACAACCCCAGCGTCAGTAAAGCGACCGCCCTCCCTCCTTCTTTAAGGTACATTCATGCTCTCCTCGCTTACACTCTTACAGGTAGGAGGAAGAGTACAGGCATCGTCAACACTCATGACGCATACTTCCTCTGGTGCATGGCCAATGGCCACACTATCGACCTTGCTTACTTTATCGCATTGGCCATGCAACACCAGACTGAGAGGCACTAGAAGGGCGTTATCTCCATGGGCCTATGCATTACGAGGCTAGGCCGCTACTTTGGCCTGTTCAACACCACGGCCCAGACATCATCCTACACTTTCATAGGCCAGATGTCCTCACAAGGCATCCAGAGCATGCTACAATGAGGATGGTGGAGAGACCACCAGGCGGAAGTCACTTACACTTCCGCCTTGTCCGGGATGCCGTAGACCCAGAGGACATTGCTGATGATGTCCCACCACCACCACCACAGGAAGATGAGCCCGCTGACCCACGGTACCTTAGACAACCCACTCAGACGGCAGCCTCACGTGTTGACATATCCGAGCGCTTGGATCAATTTGAGCAATAATGCTTTCAGCGCTTCGATTACATTAACGCCACTCTCGCGCAGATATGTCAGCACCTAAACATCACACCGCCGCCACGTGTTCCATCCGAGGACTAGTTCCTCTTCTGTTTATATTATTTTTATTTCTACTATTATTTTTCTTTATTTTCTTTTTCTTAATTTTCAGACTTACCCACTAATATTTAGTTTTTATTATTATTCTAACTTTGTTTTCCTTTTCCAGTATAGTTTATTTTATTTCCTTTTTACATTTTAGTTTTCTATTTTACTTGTTTATTTTATTTTATGTTCCTAACGGCTAATCCCACAGAAGTAAATTCCATTGACCCAAAATTCCCCACGACTACTAAATCCATTCGCAGTTTCAAAGGAGCCTCACAGCTCAAAATCTCTACGAAAATGGGAACACAGTGCCACACCTACTGGCTCTCCCTGTCTCACAATTCATCCTAAATTCAGGTAGTTTTCAATTCACTCCCTCTCTTTTGATATTATGCTTTTATTGCTACATATATGTCTTTGTACATTGAGGGTAATGTACATCTTAAGTGTGGGGGGAGGGGACATACTTTAATTCAGTATACCTTTCATGAAAACCCCTAAACTTGTACTTTATGCATTGTTCTCTGCATTTTCCTCAGTTTCCTATTAGGAATTAATTCTGATTGATTTATGATTTTTATTAATATGTTGAGAATTAAGAAATAGGCAATTGTACTTCGATTATTCAAACTTTAAAAACATTAGGGAATCAAGCATGATAAGTTGAAATTTTTGAGAACCCCATTTTTGCATAAGTTATCTTCCCTAATTTTAAGTATTATCTTGAGATTTGAAATTCACAGGATTGATATCAAAAGCCATAATTTTTGTGAGACTTTTGAGCCTTTTGAGCATACATTCTTTCGTGCTTACTTTTATTATTGCTTTGAGTAAGTCAATACTGAATTGTTATTCTAGAACTTGCTTTGATTATACATGTCAAGACCACATCATTGATTTGATACACGAAGATGATAAAGGCACCTAGGATTTAACCTACTTACTCCACAAAAGCCTACCTCCATAATCTAACCCCTAGTAAAACCCATTGAGCCTAACATCCTTTTCCTTGACTCACCCTCTAATTATTAACCAATAACCCATTTTTGTTGAATTTTCCATTCAACTACTTTTGATCCCTATTTTTGTCGAGATTTGAGTTGAATTTATTATCTAAGCTTTATTCTCTTCTCCATATGTAAATCTTTACTCAATTCATTGTATCACTTGAATTGTTCAAAAAAAAAAAATAAACATGTATATACAGTCAAACTCAGCTGTAATGTGTAATAATTCAAATTAAGTTTTTGTGTATTTCTCTCTTAAGGCTACCAAAATGGTGTTATTAAGCTTTGAAAATATGTTCCAGTGATGGAGATTTTTCTAGCTAGATAATTTTCAATTCAATCTCGATTCTAACCCTCTTTTTGCAGCCTGTGACAACACCCCTAACCAAGCCCCGCTACAACCATGAAAAGACCTTTTGATCGATATATCATATCAAATTATAGTGGTGGAGATTTGATTTTCTTGCAAACTTATGGTAAAAACTTTTCAGGTTGACTAGAGAGTGCTTAAATTTTGAACCCTAAACACCTTGAGTGGATAGAGTGAACCTTTAGTGAGGATGTCAACTCCTGTTAATTAAGATGGAGAGATAATTACTTAGAAAGAAGGAAGAAACTTATGTTTTCAATGATAAAATTTTCAACTTAGAATAATTGAATCTCTAATGTTCTTCTGATTGAACGTTTCATTGTATGATTACCTGTGGACTAGTTTGAAACATTATTGATAGAAGTTGTAGGTTGAAAGGAATAATTCTAATTAGGGATTGAGATTTTGCTTGAGGATAAGCCAAGGCTTAAGTGTGGGGGTATTTGATAAACGCCAAATTATACATATTTTTACCTCATGTTTTACCTATATTTTGGATGAATTATTAATGATTTAGTGAGAATTGGTGCTCTTAACCTTTCTTTTTTATATCTTATACTCAGAAGAGCATAAGGAAGAGAAAAGAGCCAAAAATGGACCAAAAATGAGGAAAATAGGCCAAAAATAGCTTAAACGCACGGCCCAAGGATTTACCGCATGGCTGTGGCACACGGCCATGTAACATAAAGATCACACGGTCTAACCCCGACAAGCACGGCGAGGCCATACGGCCGTGCCCCATAAACAGAATCACACACAGCCTCTTGTCGATGCACACGGGCGTGGCACTTGGGCGTGTTCTAGTCGTGAGGAAGAGGAATTTCACTCAAATTGGGATGCTTAGAGGCTAAGAAAGGCTCCCCACAAGCTCTCTATATAAAGACCTCATGAGGCAGAAGCAGCGGGCATCAAGAAATATATTTTTTCTTCTTGTCTTTCTGCCACACTGAGGGTAGAAGCAAGGGATTACTCCAAAGGAGAAGCCGATTAATCCATCTTAGAAGCCGAAATTCTACAGCAACATAGATGATCTCCCTAAATTCCTTCAGGGGTTTTTGGTTTCTTTTATGTTTTGCTATTTTATATCTTCTGAGATGTTTTCCTTCTTTATTATGAACTAAACCTCTCAAATACTTGAGGGGGATGAAACGTAAGACAGATCTTGTTATTTATTCTTGATTTATTTGATAATACTTGAATTGTTCTTAATTATGCGTTCTTCATTCTTGATTTAATAATCTTAGGTATTATTTCAAGAATTAGATGTGCTTAGAGCAGAGGAGCAAAAGTCCCTGTGATAAGAGTAGATCTACCATAATTAAGCGGAGTTGCATGCAACCCTAGACATAGGGCGACATAAATCTGCCGGATTAGGGTCAAACCTAATATGGGGAGCCACAGATCAAATTAATGCAACCTAGGGAGTTAATTAATAAGGGAACTTTAATTAACAACTTAGGCCTAGTTGCTCTTCACCTCGACGGAGGGTTTAGCATAGGTTAGGGATCTCTACGGATCAAGTCAAGTAAAGAAATCATATAATTCAAGAAAATAATAACAAGTGAAGTCTAGGTGGATTCTCCCTTGAGTATTGTCCATATTAATTAGCTTTTCCTTAAAAGTTTTCCCAATTTACTTTTTACGCGTTCTTAGTTAAATTTAGAATTAGTTTAAACAAACCTCTTTTATTTTTAGGCTAGATAATAGAAAAGAAGTAAGTACTAGTACTTTTGGTTCCCTTGGGTACGATAACTCGGTCTTGCCACTAAGCTATACTATTGTTCGACAGGTGCGCTTGCCTCAACGTCGTGATATTAGTTAGTTTTGGTGTGGTCAAGTCTTTATAAATTTTATTACTTCATATCACGAGATATCAAGCCTCCTCCTGGTGTATAGCATTGACATAATAACCTTCATTTCTAAGCAACCCCCTCTCTGGGTGAATTATCCCTCCGGATACAAAACTCTGGGATATATGAGAGAACATCAACAATTCCTATTCAACTTTCTTTCCACTTTGCCGCACCCTTCTTCTCTCTTGTTGCTTCTCTATTTCCTTCCTTCTTTGTCGATGATCTGGCTTGAAACCCAAGCCAAAATAGTCTCTTTCTCCTTTTACTCTGGAACATGAATTCCTCATTGGAGATATCTTCCCAATCCTTTTCCTGGTAAGGCTCTTCTCCCCACCATCATCTGTAAACCCATTCTCGTGGTTCTGGACATCTTAGCCACTGGTACCTTATTCCCCTCTGAAATGAATGTTGCATTGACGAATTCTAAAGAGTGGAAAGAGCATTCAATGGCCTCCTCATTTGCCTCTACATAAGGCGCATTACTAGTAACAGTTGCTATGAAGTCCTCCTCTGCATTTATAGTAATCAACCGTCTTTCTGTTACTAGTTTCAATTTTTAGTGCAAAGACGAGGGCACTGCTATCGCTGAATGTATTTAGGGCCTCCCCAACAAGCAATTATAGGAAGGCTTGATGTCCATCACTAAGAAATCAACTTCATATATGTTTAGTTCGATCAGCAATGGTACGTCAATTCTTCCCATCACTTTTCTCTCCGTGCCATCAAATGCCCTCACTATGTTATGGCATGTTTTTATATGAGAGCTATCTATTAGCAACCTGTTCAATGTGGACAACGGTAAGACGTTCAAAGCTGACCTATTATCAAGGAGCACACTAGGCAGTGTATATCTTTTGCAACGAGTAGTGATGTGCAAAGCCTTAGTCGATCCCATACCACCAGGTGGAATTTCATCATCATTGAAATAGATGAAGTTGTCAGCGCTTATGTTATTAACCAAGCGATCCAACTTATTAACGGATATGTCATTTGTAATATAGGTCTCATTGAGCATCTTCATTAATGCCTCACGATGCACTTCTGAACTTAGGAGCAATGCCAACACTGATATACAAGTCGGTTGTTTGTGCAACTACTCAACCATGTTATACTCGCTATGCTTTAAGAATTTCAAAAACTCTTTAGCCTCCTCTTCTTTCACTAGCTCGTTGATGAGTACCTCAGCCCCTTTCTCTTTCTTGACATCTAAGGCTTTTGCTTTCATAGGCTTAACTCTGACGCCTCCTATATCATAACGCTTCCCACTACGTGTGTAGAATCCTTTACCTTAGACCTCATTGGAAGTACTAGCTATATTTTCTCTTTCCGGCATTGTCACATTACAGTCATAATTTCAATGCACCATTTTGTTATACTTATAAGGAAAGGAAACAAGTTTTTGAATGATGACCTTTGGCGCTATTTGTGTCCCAGCCTCATTATTTCTCGGTTGAGAAATAATGATTCTTGGATAGTTGGTTCTTTGATTTATCGGCTTTTCTGCTGACGCACATATGTATCCTCCATCTGAGCCTTTTTCATAAAATTCCAGCTCTTTATTATCTATGAGGCTTTGTACCAAGGCCCTAAACTCAACACATTCCTGAATTTCGTACCCCTCCTTTTTGTGTAACTCACAATAATCCCCTACTCCTTCACATCCTTCTTCTGAAATTAGCATTCCTTTTTTCATTATTTCTTTCCAAACTTTCCTTAACGGGGTCCTCACTTCAGCGATGTCTTTCTTGATCTTTCTTACAACATTTTCCCTGATTACATTTACTCCTTTATCCCCATGATTAGGTAACGGGTTTTTAGTACTAGGGGTATCATCAAATTTCACGATCCCTATCTTAATGAGCCTTTCCATGGTTTTCTTGAAGCTAGTGCAATTTTCAATTGAATGCCTCTTTATTCTCGCATGGTATTCATATTTAGTGTTTGTATCATACCATTTGGGATATGGGGGTTGTAGTGGTTTCAAGTAAAAGGGAGCTACCACATGTGCATCAAATAGACTCTGATAAAGTTCCCTATACATCACCAGAATGGGTGTGAACTGGATCTTTTCAGAGTTCTGTCTCGTACCAGATTTGTGCCTTGGCAAACCCTACTACCCAATAGTAGTTGCTTTTAGTTGACTAACTGTAATTGACTTCGAATTATAACTACTTGCATTGTTCACCTCATTATCCTTTCTCCTTGGGGCTGATCTCTTAGTAGTTTCCCCTTCTATCTTACCACCTCTTATGGCATTTTCAATCATTTCTCCCGCCATAACTATGTCTACAAAGCTTTTGGTGGTACTCCCTATCATATGAGTAATGAAGGGGGCCTTCAAAGTATTAATGAAGAGTATTGTAGTCTCCTTTTCTAGGAGGTGGCTGAACTTGCATGGCAATCGCCTTCCATCTTTGTGCTTACTGCCTGAAGCTTTCATTAGGCTTCTTCTCCACATTCTATAGAGTGAATCTATTTGATGTCATGTCTGTCACATGACTATACTGCTTCATGAAAGCCTGCGCTCGGTCTCTCCAAGAACCAATCCTAGCATGACTCAATTGATTGTACCATCTGGACGCTACTCTCACAAAACTATCTTGGAAGCAGTGTATCAGCAGTTGATCATTATTTACATATCCCGTTATGCGTCTACAGAACATAGTAACGTGGGCCTCAGGGCAACTAGTCCCATTATACTTCTCAAATTTAGGCATCTTGAACTTATGGGGAAGCACCAAATCCGGGACCAAGCTCAAATCTTTAGCATCAATTCCTTGACGATTATCAGCACTTTCCAAAGCCTTGAACTTTTCCTCTAACCACCTATAACGGTCCTCTAACTACCTTGAAGTTCAATTGACATTAACGGTCCTCTAACTACCTTGAAGATTCAATTGACATTCTCTCTCTCTCAGCTATGTCGAGGTCATGGATAATAGGGTTGGCCGGGTTTTCTCCTGGGTTAGATCCCGATCCAGCCTGAAAATTCATAGGTGCTTCATTATTAACTTGCGCTTGTTGAGATCTTATTATGACAGACGGCCTTCGGGGATGCGCCTTAGGTTGTGCTTGCGCATGAGGTGGGGTAAAGCCTGGAGGATAATCCTCATTATCCTCATTAGTGTTAGTCATAGGGCCTTTTCCTTTGTCCATTGCCCCACTTAGCAACTGGGCCATTTGAGCCACCATATTTTGTTGAGCCTCTAACATCTGTTCTCTCATCTCTTGCTGGAGCTTTGCTAACTGCTCTTGCATCTGATCTTGCATATCCCTTTGAAGCTTTTCAAGTCTCTGATCCATGTTCTTAGTTTTAGCGCGTGTATCGTAACGATGTGTAGTTTCCAAATTTTACTCTTTTCCGTCTCTGTAATAACTTCCACTAATTAGGGTCTTTCTATGGGTTTAAATGCATATGATGTAATGTAATGCAAATGCATGAATGCAAAAAGGTATCAATTCTGAATCAATTTCATTTAGAAAACTTTATTAGAAAACAAAATCCTTTACATAAAACGGGCTACAAATATGCTTTCGCCCTAATTTCCAAAGTTTTAACTTTACTAAACAACAAGGCTAGCTCTTAACCACGATCGGACTGCAGCTTGTACTTCGTGCTCAACGTATTAGCCTGTACTGCCAATGTTTACAAATGTTCGGCCACTTCTCGAATCTGAGTTATGGCTTCACCCATGAGGTAATCCCAACTTCCTACTTGATCTTAGAGATGATGAAGCTCTTCTTTCCAATTCCCTTCATTGCCTTAAGTTGCTGGACGCGGAGCTTACAATTTGGTAATGCTGATTCTAACCTTCTGATCTTGTCTTTCAGTTCCTCAATCTAGTTCAGACTTGCCTTTAACTCAGCTACAGAATTACGACTTCGGTGTTGATGAAGGAACCGTCCCAATTCGGCCACTCTAGCCTTTAACCTATTTTTCTCTTTCTGACTTTCTACCAAACTCCTTTCTAAGGCCTCATTCCGAGCTTGCATCTCTTGGAACTTCCTCTCCCATTGGTCAGCTTTGGCCCTTTCTACTCGAATCTCTTGCTGCCATTTCTCCGAAGTCTTTCCCAATCCGACTCTTTTCTTTGATTGCTGCATCTTCTTGTATTCCTCCTTTAGGTCATCTCGATCTTCTTCAACCTTCCTTTTCTCATTTCTTAACCTTTCAGTTTCCATCTTCTGGACATCCGCGCCTAATCTGAGATACATCTTTCTTCTTTCAACTTTTCTATCTGTTTCCCTAACTTTGAACTCTTCTTCTCGAACTCTTGCATCATGATTTCTAATTCCGATGGGACCACTCGCAAGTACTCTTCAATCGGTTGAGCATATTCTAAACTTGGCACTGAAATATTATCATTAACTCATCTTCTCCACCATTCTGTGTATTCTGGTGTAACCGTTAAGCACAGATCGACTATTTTCATGCGGCGAGTCTGATTCGACGCATCAGAGATTTCCTTAACCATCTTCTTATACTTATCTCCCTTGTATGAAAACTCGCACTGAGCCAACCCATATGTCATTGGTATGAATTGCCCTGTTCTATACTGCCTCAATACGAGTAAAGGTGTATATCCAACAGCTCCCCAAACTCCAAGTAGTGGGACCCAATCGAAACTCCCACATCGGTACAAGATTTCATCGAGAAATAACCAATGAGCTCGCCACTCAACATCATCCTCTTAGAGATCTCGGAGAAGTGCTATCCAATTCTCTTATGACACATCGTCTCTCCGGGGTGTTGCAACAATTTCCTTTAAAGGAGAGTAATTCTTGAAACAAGCTTGATAGGAAACTTTACTCATCTTTCGAAAATGACTGTGGAACCAAACCAACAGCAACTGTGCACATCCTATGAATATGCTTTCGCCATCTCTCCTACAAGCGTTTAGTGATCGAAACGTCTCAGCCAAGGTTGCAGGAACGGGTATAACCTATTTATCGAGTCGATTAAAAAGATCTGACACGGCTTCATCTACATATCCCAATGCTCTAGGGAAAAGTACCAACCCATATATACTTAGGGCAAAAACATGCACTTTCTTCTTCTCATCTAGATGGGTTAGAATCAAATCCTTCAAAGCCTTCCACGGGATACACTTACATTCACCTTTTTGCTTGATTTTAGCTGTGACCCATTGCTCGCTCATCCCCGTGATGTTCATTAATTTCCTCACAAAGGTTGGAATACAATTAGCCCTTGAGTAAACCTTATCCACCTAAATCCTAGGACCACGTAGCAAGGCTGAATACTCTTCCACCGTGGGCACCATATCAACCTTTCCAAAAGTAAAGCAACTATATGCAGAAATCCAATATTGAGTGATTGCTCTAAACAAATGTTCGTCTACCTTCATACCCAGCAGGTACGGCAGATCCTCATAATTGCTGTAGAACAACTGCTTGGCCTCGTCACTCCACTGATCCCATATCTCCTTTAACTCTTGGAGATTATTTTGCGTCACACTAATGCGAGTGAAGTCCCATAGCTCTGATGTGTATCCTTCAGCCAAGCTATCACCTTTTGCTAGTTGTGTTTCCTCCGACCATTTACGGACAGCCGCATTGTTTCCCACTTTATCAAGGAATTCGTTCTCCATAACCAGCTTTCTAACTTAGTAACTGACCGTGAATCGATACCTTTTAAAAATATGAGGTGACATGCACAAAAATAAAACACAACAAGTTAGTATCACAAAATAAATCATAAGGCCAATAGAATAACTACATATCTGGATGACCCCTAAGGTTTAACGTAGTTTTACCTAGGGTGGGTACTTATGTCCTTTACATGTGGTTTAGCTCTAAAGTTGAGGTACCCTGAACCAGCAGATTCCTCGATCCTCACCATTATAGGCTCATATGGACTGAGTTTAGTTCAGGGGAATACATTTCCCTATGGCTGCACGGAGATGAAAATCTCACGAAGACATAGGCACGGATGTATCCCGGAAGCGATCCACTATCCTGCACGGAGGTGAAAACCTCACGAAGGCATAGTTTCTCACTCCCACTTAAGGGTGTGACCACAACGGTCATGCAAATGCAATGTGTGCGAGAAAATAACAAACATATGCAATAATCACATGTAAGAGGATTTGTAATCTTTAATATCAAATTTTCAAACTTCGACAAAAGGACAGAAAATAATCATTTTATGGCTTGACTCTCTTATTGGTCCCTAGTGAAGTCGCCAAGCTGTAGAAACCATTTTTTTAGACGTTTGGAAAAATGGGGTCGACTTTTAAAAAACGAAAATGGAGTCGCCACCAATCTTTTTAGGTGTGATTGGATCACCTTTTTAAAATATTTATTTTGACCTATGAAAGTTTGAGAAAATGGGTTCGAGATTCGGTTACGTACGAGGAAGGATTAGCACCCTCGTAACGCCCAAAACTTGGTTCCAAACTGATTATGAAATGTCCTAGTGTCGAAGATTTGAAAAAGATTTTTTAATTTGATCCTTTGAGTTTTAAAAACTTATAATTCCTTTTAAGAGACATTTAATTATTTAGGACAAAAATGACCTAACCTCAGTAAGTTAGAGCACGATCTCTCACATTTCCCAAACGTTAAATATCTTTCATTTTTAGAAATCTTTATCTCGAAATATCAAAATGTCATATCCAGTAAGTTAGGACGCAACATCTTAAATTTTCAAAGATAGTTTTTATTATTTGAAAATCACATGTCTTAGCTTGAAAAGGGTATTTAATCATTTAGAACTAATGAGAAAAATCGAAGCCCAATAAGTTAGGGCACGATTCCCTCAAAAATCCCAAATGTCAAATATTGCCTTATTTAAAAAAAAAAACAAATTTTGGATAAAAAAATGATAATTAAATAGGATCAATTTTAAAACAATGTTTTGATAAAAATGCAGCATTAATACATTACATAGCATAAATATTAAAGCAATTTATAATATAAATTAACATTTCATACAAATATGGACAAATAAAAGACAACATAAAATAATAGATCATACATGTAATAAAATAATTATGCAAGAGTAAAAATAAACAAGATCTAATTAAACTAAAACAAATTACGAAATATGTACAATAAAATTTAGAAATGAATTTAAAATCATAAAAAGAAAAAAATAAATGAAATATTTTAAATAGCAAATGGATATTTAAAAAAGAAATAATGTCAAATAATATATTTTTAAAGGATATATATGTATAAAATAATTAAGTTGTTTTAAGAAAATATATAAAAAAAACTTAAGATTCTTTGAAAGGGGAAATATTATAGTATATAACAATTTAATATAAAAAAGGGTAATATATATACAAAAAATTTGCATTATTAAATCAATTTAAAGTATTATACATATTAATGTATTTTAAATAAATAATATAAAACTTAGGATTTTTTTAAAAAAGGGGATAAATATAATGCATAACAAATTTAAAAAATAATATACACATTTAAAAAATAAAAAACCTTGTATTATTAAATCAATTTGAAATATAATATAATATATATAAAGTTTAAAATAATGTATAATATATATAATATGTAAGAATATTGTATAATAAAATAATTTTACAAAAACAAACTTAAGATAAATAAAACCAAAGTATTGAAATAAATAAATAATAATAAAATTGAATTAAAAATTAAAAAAGGATTAAATTGAAATTTTAATAAAATTTTGGGGAAAAATAAAAACGAATAAAATAGAATTTAGGATCGAACTGGAACGCGTGCTAAAAGCGAGGGACTCACTGGGCAAATTGCCCTATTCCCAAAACGACATCGTTCTAATATTCGAGTTTAAAAAATGGCTTTGGGACTAAATTGAAACTAAAACAGATATTTAGGGCTAAATTAAAAATAAAGAAAAGTTGTAATTGGACTAAATTGCACTAATATAAAAATGCGGAAGGACCTGGAGGGAAAATATCTCATTTTCATAAAATGAGCGGATCCTCCCCGGGTAAACGGGTCAACTCGCGGATCCTGGTTGCTAAACGACGTCGTTTTGTGCTTATCGAATTAAGCCAAGACGGCACCGTTTCTTTCCTGCTATATACGTTAAATTTTAGCCCGAAATTCATTTTTAAAACCCGTTTTTTTAAAAAAAATCTTAAAACATCCTCTTAAAAAAACTCTCTCTGCCTTTCGAGCTCAGGCCTCGGTTTGGCCGTACTCCGGTCATTAGGCTCTCCACGTGCCCACGCGCCACCGTTACTTCAATTATGTACGATGGTCAGAGGCCGAAAAGCCTCGTTTTTCAGCGCAGATTCGAAAGGTAAAACCGTTGTATTTGTTTCTTAGTAGTATTTGTAAACTAAAAATATTTGTATGTGTTGAACGGAAATAATAAAATAATGTAAAACAACTTAAACGAATAAATAAAAATAATCACCTTTTTCTTAAAAATAAACTGTTTGTATTTCTGTGTTTTTGTATCTGTGTATGTAAGTATCCGTAGCCCCGATTACAATATTTGGTTCTTTTTTATAGCCTAAATCTAAAAATAGGAAATGCATTGTTTTTATTTCTTGCCATGTTTGCTGTTTATTGGTTTCCTTTTGCAGGTAAGCGAAGATCTGGCGATGATCTGGTGCGAGGGATTGGCACACTGGCTTGCTGATCACGGCGCGAGACAAGGGGTCTGCCTAGTTGCGCATGGGTCTTGCGGCACTAGGGTTTGCTGGAAACCCTAGGTTTCCTGAAGCACGTTTAGGATTTGGGCCTTTTGGGCTAATTCGGCTATTGGGTTAGGTCCTTGCGTCAGGTAGTGTTTGGATTAATGGGTTACGGGTGTTTAAGGGTAGGCTTAGGTAGTATTTGGGTCATTGGATTTTCAATTTGAGCTTGGGGTAATGGTTTAAATTTTGGGCCGTTTAAAATATGTATTTGGGCCTGTTTTATTGTAAAAATAAACATTGGACTTTTATTATTTTTTAGTTTTTATTGGTTTCTAATTTTTGTATACATTTAAGCCCGAGCAAAAATGAGGTATTACAGAACTTATCTTTATGGGGAGTTGGTTGAACTATGTATAGTTAATATACAGTCTCCAACTCCCATCTTTCTTCTTTACCATGACCATAGGAGAAGCAAAAGGGCTATTAATATCTTGAATTATCGCAGCCTACTTCATTTCCTGAATGAACTTCTCATCTCCTCCTTTTGAACTATTGAATACTTATAGGGCCTTACCTTTACAATTTTCCCTTCATCAACCAAAGGAATCCTATGATATTCTAATCGTGTAGGTGGTAGTCCAGTAGGTGGTTGAAAAATAACATTGAATTTTGATAGCAGGGTTTGCATATCTAGTTGTAACTGGGCGTCTGGTAAGGTGATACAAATATGCTCATAAGTAGTTAGTAACATTCGACAAGGTCAATGGCCAGCAATGCTAAAACATTTGGATAGTTGGTTGCCTGAAAGTAAATGCATGCTCCTTGGAACAATCTCTTGCAGAATATGCTGGTGCACCGAATATCAAATTGCAGAATCTCTTGCCAGTACAATATCACGTCACCTAACTGGTAAGATTAAGAAACCAATTAAGAAGCAGGAGCCTATGTTTCCCACTGAATAGATCGACAGATACCTTGAGTGGATAGTTTTACCCCATTGGCCACCATTATCTTCAGTGGAGGGGCTGGCTCAACTAGCAAATTAAGTCTTCTGGCCAATTTGGCATCTATAAATTTATGTGTGCTCCTCGATTCCACTAAAATGATCACTTCTATTTGATTGATAAATGTTGAAATACTCATAGTATTATGCCCTTGAGATTCGTTCAAAGCATGCAAAGACACCACTGTTGGTCTGGTTTCAATGTCCTGGTCCATTGCGTTCAGTTGCTCTTTGCACTCGAAGAAATCCTCAGAAGTTGGACTCTTAGGCTCACTTTCCTATTTAGGGTTAGCCTCAAGCAACAATTGATACATGTGAAACTTGACACATTTGTGCCCTGGTGTGTATTTAGTGGCACACCAAAAACAAAGACCATTTTTCCTTCTGCCTTCCATCTCAGCCTGGGACAAGGATTTGATAGGAGCTTTGTGCACTAGTATTGGAGTGTCCTATAGTTGTTAAGCACTGCCAAAATTTTGTAAAGGTTTGGAGCTAGGTAAAAAAATCTTTAGATGATTCGCCCCACTCCCCACTATAAAACTTTTCCTCGAAGGTCTTAACAAAATACTTTCAACTTGGCTAGCTAATAGATAACCATCTACGAAAGTTTGAAGTTTTAAAAATCTCAGATATGGTCCTACATTAGGTTTTGATAAAGATGCTTAGAGCATGCACCTCAAGTAAATGGATTTGGTTTAAAAGACTTACAAAATGATCGTGGTACTGGTCAACAGATCCTACTTGTTTGACTGAGATTAATTCAGACATGGGATCCATATATGTGTCTAATCGAAATTGATCCTTCAACCCTCTAGCATACACCTCCCAATCCAAATGAGGTAACTCAAATTGCCTCTATACAAATAAATGATGCCAATCCAGTGCTTTACCATCAAGATGTAGCATAACCACTCTAACTTTTACTTGCTCACTTACTCCCTCTCAGCTTCAAAAAATTGGTCCACCTTTGCCCACCGACCTCTGAAATCTGTTCCATCAAAAAGAGGGCATTTCAGTTTATAAGGCTTGCCAATTGTTTCCATGAGTTTGATACGAGTTGGATTTCCCATATTCAACAGATTTGTGAAGGGAAAAGCAACTAGATGCTTTTTTGTAGAAATCCCAAGTGGGGAACTGCCCAATATGCCCTTGCCCTTGTCCATAGGTGTTCCAGTAGCTATGGGAAAAGAATGTGGTCCGAAATATTGCTCGAAAAGGGAATAAAGTTCAGTACGAATTTCACCTTTCATAGTTTCATGAAACTTCTTAAGGCGTAAGTCAATCTTGGAATTAATCTCCATGTACAACTGGGACAAATCTTGTTGTATCATGCTCATTTTCTTTTGTAATCTGGTGGTGATTCCCTTGTTGGCCATGAGAATCGAATAACTCTGATACCTTTGTCACATTCAAAGAAAGAAAATCTATTTGAGAGAAGAAGAATGGAAGAAAAATTTAGAAAGAACGGGAAAATGATAAGAGAAAACTGTAATATGAATTCATAAACTCATTTAACTATTTGTTTCTGTTTTTAGTGCTTTTAATTGTCTCAGAAACAACTTGGCAACAACCCTCTAGGTGTTTTCAAAATGACTCATTTCAATAAAGGACTAAAAACACTAAACGCAACATTTTAATGTTTCAGCCCTTCCTCCCTAAAAGACTCTGTATAATTGCAATTAAAACAAGTAAAGAAAGGTAGCATTTTACATTTCATTTAAACTAACAAAAATAACAGAAATGAAAAACATTTGCAGTATTTTGTTAGTGTCTCGATCTTGTCCATCACATCTTCTCCTGAACAATTGCAATCACAGCCGCCGGTAGCTACGGTTGATAATGAGGCTTCTAGTGCTGTTAGGGTTAGGAATCATAATCCCAGGACATTTTTGGCTGGCTTTGATCCCAAGGCTTTGGAGAAAGGAGCCAAGGCCTTAAGGGAAATCAACAGCTCCTCTAATGCGAAAAAGGGTTTTTCACATTTGCATACGAGAATGTATTTTTTTAAATACTATTTTCGCTTGTTTTAGAGGAGGGTGAAGTTATACATTTCTTGTTTGGTTATTCATTTTGTGACCTAATGGCTTCTTGTTGTTGTAGGCTTTTGAACTTATGAAGAAGCAAGAAGAGACAAGACAGGCTGAGGTGGCTGCAAGAGCTGTAGAGTTTAAGGCAATGCAAGCCTAAGCTGAAACTGTAAGATCTCTTCTGGAATCCTCTCCTCATGTTTGTACCTTGACAGTTAATTAATTAATATAGATGTTGGTTTAGAGATTAAGTTTGAAATTATAAATTGTTCATTAATAACATCAAGGCCAATGGTAGTGACATTATTAGTCTTATTATTTCTTCTTGAATCTTTTAGGCATGTGAATCCCATTCTAAGTTGTAAGCTGCAACCAAGAATTTCTTTCTAGCTTATTTTACAATCCTGTTATTGCATATGATGTCTTTATTTCGAAAATTTATATTGTTCTATGCTAAACTAGTTCTTAGAAGATCTTGATATTACTCATAGAGCTCTTTGGTATTACATTGCAGTTTTTTTTGTGTGATTGAGTCAGTATTATAAGGCTAACACATGGTTTTGTACTTCAGTTTTTTCATAGATATCCTTAACAAATTTTGGTTCATATACTTTTTAAATTATTTAAGCAACTTGTTTCCTTATTTATTTTCAAATGGAAATGTATTTATTATATTTAATGGCATTTGGGGGTATGAGATTTGGTCATTTAAATAGGTTTATAACACAGTGTTCTACACTTTATGTGCTTTTCCCATTTATTTCTAATCTTTCTTGTGAATGTTATGTTGCATATGGAATTGTTTGCTATGGTGATGTTCTTTTCTTAATTCTTGAACACCTAGTTGATTGCTGGGTAGGAGAGACAAAGGGTAATATATGATGAGGATAAATCATAAATTATACAAATTTTTACCTCATGCTTAGCTTAATTTTGGATAAATTATTCCTTGATTTGTGGAATTTGATGCTCCTAATCCTTTCATTTCATGTTTTATACTTAGGAGAGTTTAGGGAAGTAAAAAGAATAAGAAACGAGCCAAAAATAGAGAAAATGGGCCTAAGCAAGGAATCAACACAGCCTGGAAGGTCACCATATGGGCGTGTCACACGGCCATGCCACATAAACAGGCTCAAGCACGGCCTAGCATCGACTCACACGGGCGTGGCACACAGGTGTGTCCCTGTCATGATGAAGTTCAATTTCACTCGGAAAAGGCTACTTAGGGGCTAAGAAAGACATTCTAAACTCTATATAAAGACCCTAAGAGTCCACCACAAAGGGAGGACGGCAGTGGGCACTATTCCCCTTAAGGGTACATTCTTTCCCGCCAAGACGGAGAGCTAAAGGTAGGGAATTACTCGAAGGAAAGCCGATTGATCCATCTTAGAAGCCAGGATCTACATCAAGACAGAGGATCTCCCTTTAATCCTTTCAGGAGTTTTGGGTTTTCTTAAGTTTTGTTATTTTATTCATTCTGAGATGTTTCTTTTCATAAACATGAACTAAAACCCCAAATATCTAAGGGGGATGAAACCTAAGACGAATCTTATTATTGTTATCTGAACTATATGATAAATATTTGGTTTGTTCTTAATTGTGTTTTTAATTCTTGAATTGATATTTCTGGGATATTAATTTAAGTCAAATGTGCTTATGCAGAGGAGCAAAAGTCCCTGTTTAAGAGTAGATCCAACACAATTAAGCAGAGTTAATTGCAATCCTAGACATAGGATGACGAAAATCTACCGGATTAGAGTCAAATCTAATATAGGGAGCCATAGATCGAGTTAATGCAAAACTAGGGGTTTTAATTAGAAAGAGATTTCAATTAATTAACCTAGGATTATTTGTTCTTATTCTCGACGGAGGTATTAACATAATTTAGGGATCTCTACAGATCAAGTCAAATGAAAAAATCGTCTAGTTCAGAGTTAGATAACAAGTGAAGTCTAGGTGGATTCTTTCTTAGGTATTGCCCTCATCAATTAGTTTTCCCAAAAGCAAGTTCCCAACTTACTCTTTGTCGCATTCCTTAGTTTAGTTTAGAGTTAATTAGTTTACACAAACCACCTCTTTATCTTGAGGCTAGATAATAGGAAGAAAGTCATTACTAGTACTTTTAGTTCCTTGGATTCGATATTCCGGTCTTGCCACTAACTATACTACTATTCGATAGGTGCACTTGCCTTTATCGTGGTATTAGTTAGTTTATAGGTTCGATCAGTTTTTATTACTTCATCATATCACGAGATCAAATGAACAGAAGAAGCTAACATAAGATCAAGCCCAAACAAAGTCACAAATGGCTCGTTATGAGGATGAATTAGTAAAGAAGAGGATGTAGGCATGTATCATTGACCCTTTTGCAATCATGAAGTAGTTATCCCGTGTTAACATTTTATGGAAAATAAAATCAATGTTTTATGCTATTGTAGGCAGAAAATGAATACCAATGAGCAAGGAGTCAAGAGCTAGTAAAACTGCTAGAGGAATCAGCAATCTGACGGGAGTAACCTTGACAAGCTATAGAAAAACAAAATCAAGCACAGCGACAACTAACATAGAAGGAAAAAGCTAGATTAAATGTGAAACAATCAGAGTGAGAGCTATGACTAAAGCAGAGGGAAGAGCCCATGAAGCAAACCTTGGTGAAGAAGTTATAGTCACATGTTCGTAGATATTGCAAATGCAGACAGGGAGAAGTGGGTTGCTGCAATAAATACTACTTTTGACCATATTGGAGGTATTGATTCAGTAATTTGCACTTAATCGTTGTTGGAAGCTTTAAATAGCTAGATTCGAAAAATGACATATTCTCAATTTTAATATTTCGTCAAAAATATATGTAACTTTAAAAAGATTGTACATTTGTTATGGAGGGCAAAGGAGGTAGATGTCATTCTGTCTTTCCTAGTTTCTTTATGATCTAGACACGGTAAAGAAAATTCTGGAACTGATTGGCCTGTTATGTTTTCTTGTCATACTACCTACGATTAGATTATTTATGTATTTAATCATTTACTCTTCTGCTAGCCTGACAAAGAATTTTAGCTGCTTGAGACTTTTTTATGTTGTTTGTGTCCCATTTGTTTATCTTTTACTGGTTAAGGTGTGGCTTAACACAAGTAACATGTTCTTTCTAGGTGGTTGGCTAGCCATTTTGACATATCAAAACAAGCTGGTTGTGGCTGTTTGGGGGTCTACTGCTATTGCAACAGGAATATTTTTGGAACTTAGAAATTGGTTTGAAGAAGTTTAGAAGAGACTTGAGCTTGAAGGCTCGATGTCTTGCTGAGCAAATAAACAAAATCAGGCAAGAATTTAAGAAAAAAAATGCTTGAGTAAAAACCAAAGAAATGAAGAAGAAGATGTGTATTTTTCATTAACATTAAATGAAGGCACAAATTCAATACATATACCATGTAACACTTCTATCCCGTACCCGTCGCCGGATTAGGGATATGAGGCGTTACTGACTAACAAATATCTCAAATCAACTCCTGTCGTAGATTAACTAATATAATGTTTAAAACAACTTTCATGCTTTAATTTAATATTGTATAAGAACATAGAATTAAATTATTCAAATAATATCAACAAGGAAACATGCAACATTTTTTTTTTTAAATAAATAAATAGTCTATACAAGCATGTGCCGAATTTCAATTTAGTTGAATCATTTCATTCCAAACTCATCCTATAACTGCATACTTCAAAACATCATTGAAATAGTCTTCTTGACTAACCATGTAGCAAATATTACCTCACTTGTAAAAGTCTTTAACCACAAACATCACTTACCCTATTAACAGCCGAATATATCTAGCTAATATACAAATATATATCATCACTTCGATTATCATATTCAATAATTCCTTCATAACTGACTACCATATCAAATTATTTATACTTATTATCTACCATAACCGAAACATATTATTTAAGACCACATACACACCTAGAATTTCCATTACCGAAATTACCAAAGCCATACTCATTAAAAATTATAATTAAAAAAAAACATATGAAGTTAAATCTAAGCAATATAAGCAAGCTATTCTCAAGCATATAATACTTATCACCAACATTATATTTTCATGATTCATAGCCATAAAACCAAGATAAACATAATCATTGCCTAACATGACCGAATTTATATAATAAAATTTAGCCATCTTCGCATGGCTTTTTTACACAACCAACTTCTGGTATTTTCAAAATAAAATCCAGCCTATACATATCATAAGTTGTATTCAAATATTTAAGTACCAAAGTCGTTGATAGTGTGATAAACTTTGCTGACGATCCCCGAGATTGTAACTTGAATCCAAAATCTACAGACAAAGTGACATAAATACGAAGAGTAAGCTAACATAGCTTAGTAAGTTAAAAGCAAATAAACAGTTCTGAAATAGATTTGAATTATTTCGTGCAAAGTCAAATTATATTAATATCACTGAATTTAATTGCAAAATTACCGAAGAAATAAATAATTATATTTTCCTATATATAATTTTGCCATGGCCGAATATTTTCATAACCATATTAACCGAAAGTCAATAAATTTCTTAAGCTAAAACATCATTAAATAATCAAACACATATTTATTTATTCACATAAACTAAAAAATTCAACCATGATATTATATATATATATCCACCACTTACATAACCACACACATATATAACTACGTACATACTTATATACATTTCCATAATTAGTTCTATAATTTTTCTTACCATTTGTTCTAACCGAACATACTTGCTTAATTTATATTTATATTTATTCATTCTTTACATTACTTAAAACTTATCAACTTTCTAATTCCACACTTACCTTATTATCATCAGCTAATAAGCTAAACCATACCTGGCCTCATAGCTCCCTTTTTATTTCACTTTTGATTATGATTTACCTTTGTCCGATGAACCATTCGGAATTAGGTAAGACACTCAGATACTCACATGAATTGTACAAAGCCAACGTCCCAGACGTGGTCTTACATGTAGCCACAAATCGATGTCGCTGTCCCAAACAGGGTCTTACTCGCACACATATATCAGAATCACATATCGATGCCATGAACTTACTCGCACACTTATACCGGAATCCTACCTATTCCTAAGGCTCATTCGGGGCTTCCGGACATTGTATCTCGATCGAAGCGAACGCTCGCACATGATTACTAAGTATATATATACATACACATTCGGCATTTTCATTTATAATATCAAACATTTCAATTCAGCATCGTTAATTTACATTTAATTGAAATTAAATACGTTTATTTGCTTATAAACTTACCTCAGATGTCGTAAAACGGAACGGAGCTGCTAGTCGACCACTTTCATTTTTCCCCGATCCAAATTTGATTTCTTTAATTCTTGATCTAAACATATTCAAATTAAGCTTATTCAAACATATTTTCATTCAATTTAGTACACACACATAAAGAGGAAAATTACCATTTTACCCCAAACATTTACAATTTTTACAATTTAGTCCCTAATGCATAAAATTCAAAATATACCAAATTAATCATATCCAAGGGTGGCCGAATACTCCTAGGGTCCTAATATGCCCATATTTTTCATCAATTTCACATCCTAGTCCTCCCACATTTTTATTTTTGCAATTATGTGACAGCCCTATTTTTGGCCCTAATCGGAAAAGTGGTTTCGGGATCATAAAACCGAGTTAGAAAAATTTATAAATATTATTTTCTATGGTTATTATATGGTAATTTTCATATGTGAAAGTTTCGTGTTTTAATTTTGTCATTTGGATGTTGAATTGTTAAATAAGGACTCAATTGCATAAAAGAAAAATTTAATGATATATGTGTAAGTGCCAAATTGTGGTTGTTCTTTTAATATGGAGGGTTTAAGATGCAATTAGGCCAAGGAAATTTTGCATGGACATAATCGGTCATTAGATAATGGAAAGGGAAAGATATTATCAAGGCTATTTTGGTAATCTAATACCTATTATATGTATTAATTTATAAAACATGAAAATTTTGTTTTATTCTCTCTTGTTTTTGCCGAAAACACTAAGTAAAAGAAAAAAAAGAAACCCAAAAGCAATCGGCAAGTAAAAGAAGGTATGTTTGAGTAAATTTTTGTAAATTGTTCATATATTTGGGATGGTTAATAAATTGCTTAGTTAGCCCATGGTTTAAGTTCTTGAATTGATTAGTATATTTGCATTTGGAAACTTGTTCTAGGTTGTGAAATTGTGATAAAAATTAGAAGTTTATGGTTAGATGTTAAAATTGTTTATACCATGGTCGAATGAGCTTAATATAAGTGAATGGGTTAGTTTGAATGAATTTTGAGATGGTTTGAAATGAGGTTTTACCGTATGTGCATCATTAAATAAGAAAAAAAATTATAATTGTGTTTATATGTTAAAAATGAGCTTAAATTTAGTCAATTTAGTGATAAATAAAAGGTTTGAGTTGTGTATGTATGAAAATAGCAAATGATAGGCCTTTGGTAGCTTCATGAAGTATTCGGCCTTGGTGTATTCATGGAAATAAATGAAATTGTTTGATGATTTGTATTAATTGAGCAATTTGTAAGATTAATTTTAATAAGGGATTATTTTATAAATTTTGCAATCACGTGGTATGTGTTTTAAATAATTTTAATTTATGTTATATAGCTCAAGAACTAAAGGAGCCGATTTTGTATAAGGGGAAAACAAAGTTAGTAGAATAGCCGATTCGTAATCGTTCGACAACAACTGAGGTAAGTCTTAAAGTAATTAAACAAATGTTACTTGTGAATATGTTATGATATATATATATCATGAAAATTTAACATCTTTTATTTTATATATATATATATATATGCATATTGCCGAATGGTATGTAAGAAAGGGGAAATAAGGTAATTGATATGGTTATATTACTGAATGGTATATATATGAAATGAAAACTAAGTAGTTGATATGTTTATATTGCCAAAAAGGTAAGCATGAAATGGAAATGTAATGGTTGTTGTGTTATATAGCCGAATGGCAAATATGAATTGGAAGTAAGGTAGTAATATGCTACATTACTGTATGGATGTTGTGAAATGAAAATGAATTGGTGATATGCATATAAACCAAATGATGAGTATGAAAGGAACAATAAGGTGTAGTATGAGTATATATATATTCGGATGATGCTAAAGTTTTAAAATTTGATTGTGTTATATGAAATCTATTAGCATATGATTCGATGTGGATATAAATTAGTGAATTGATACACGAACTGTGTTATTCGGGCCATAGGCCTAGCAAGCTTTAAGGTGGTGATACGAATCAGGCTTCGTGCCTAGCAGGCAAATTGCCGGTGAATAAAGAATAGACTTTAAGTCTAGCAGGCCTTGTGCCGGTGAAGAATTCGGGCTCTTGCCTAGCAGGTTTTATACCGGTGATTTGTTTTAAACCTGTGATTAAAAGTGTACAAGACATTGTTGACATTGAGTAAGAGAAATTGAAGTGTATTAAGTTGTATAAATTCGGTCACAAAGGTAAGTATGTATTGATCTTTAATACACTCATGTATTCGACTTTTATACGAAGTTAAATGGAATGTGCATATTTCGGTTTCGATGGTGTTGTATTAAACTGTATAGATGGTTGGAAAATGTTATTATATGTGATTTCATTATCTCTTACATTTGCTAAGTGATACCTTGTTTATTGCATAAATTTAAGTGATGTTAAATAAGTACATTTATATATTCGGCCAAGATAGCCATTGTGAACTTATATTAAGTTCTTGCATATATGTGATAGTTTGAATATTATATATTTAGTATTGAGTTGTTTAATTTGCTTAAGACTTACTAAGCTAATTGCTTACTGTGAGTATTTGTGTTATATTCTGTTTTGTAGATTTTTGGCTGAAAGTTACGAGCCCAGGGATCATTATCGAAGTCATCCACATTATCGTCAAACCTTCGGTACTTTTAAAGTCTATATTTTGAACTATGGCATGTATAGGCTAAACTTTCTTGTGAACTTTTGTTACATGAAATGTATATAAGTAAAAGCCATGCGAATGTGGCTTCCTTAATGTGTTTGTATGGTTTTAAGCTTTGATCTAAGGTTGTGTTTGGTATGTATATACAAGTCTTGGTATTTTGATTAGGTTAATAATTATACTTGAATGGTTTGTTTTGATATCTATGAATGTGATGGATAAGTTATTTCGGTCTTATAATGAGTTTTGAATTAAAGAAAATAATTATACATATTTGGCATTAAGTTAAGAAGAATGATGTGTATATTCGGCTATTAGTACAAATAAGAGTTTAGTTATGAGATATGTGAATTGTGACATTTGATTTATTATAATTATGTGAGTTGTATTTTTGGTTTTATATTATTTATAAAGCTGGCCCTTGAGCTAAAATTTAACATGCAAGAAATGGTTGAGTAAATGGAATGGAAATTTGAGTTATTACTTATAAAATAAATAAAAGCAAGGTTCGGCTTTGGCTTATAAACTTACCAAATGAATATTAATTTTATGCCATGTGATTTCAAATATATATATTTTAATATGCATGTTATGAGATTGACGCATTGTTGTGAAAAGTGAATTATGAGATATGTAAGGTTACTTATATGTGTAATTTTGTATAAGTGTAGTAGTGTAGTAAAGTTGAAATTAATATGATGAAAACTATTATATTTTCGGATATATCACATGAAAATGATCCTTTTGAATGGTGGTTTTATTTGTATTTAAACGGTTGTTTACTTTCTATAAGTAGTAAGAAACATGCTAATTTAAGTTAATTGTAATGTCATCTTTATAAAATAGTAAGTTTAACAGGCATTATGAATGAAATCTTTGATTGATTTAAGGGACTCGTTTATATGTATGTGAATTATCCTTATGTCGTGTTTGGTCTAATCATGCCTTGTAACCCACTCCGGCGACGGTTACGGGTTATTAGGGTGTTACAAATTAAGTCCTAATTACTTAAAATCATCAAAAATTCCTTTATAATATATCTTAACCCAATCCATATCTTCCATAATTCATCATCAAACCATAAAAATCACAAGCTCTCATCAATGACAAAATTCAAAATATTCACCAAAATAAAAATCAAAGCTTGGGTTTTGTAGTACTCGAAGCAACGATCTCAAAAATGTAAAAATTATCAAAAACCGAACCAAAACTCACCTTGAATGGAGCTTAGAAGTGTACGAACCCTAACTTGAGTTTTCCTATTTTCTTTGTTTCAAGTTCGGCAATGGAGAAGCAAAATTATGAAGCATAAAAGTTTATGGTATATTTTATAACATAATAATATTCTAATTTATTAGTTTCCTATTTTGCCATTAATGAACCCATCACTAATGCTTATAAAATAAGGACATTACCGTCCACTTTATTTATACATAAATAAACCAACTAATATTGTTTTTATTATAAGCTTATTCATGCATATTTCCATTTAATGCCGCACCTAGCCCACAAATGTCTAAGTAAAAGAAAAAAATAGGTTTTTTGTAGACAAAGTACTTCCATTTAAGAAGCCAACCCTAATTTAATCCCTAATATTGAGACTAACTAATTTTTAAAATTACGCATTCGAGTCCTTGTTACTAAGTCGAACACTTAAACAATAAAACTTAACCACGAACATTTTACAGATATCAATTCATACAAAATAAATACAGAAAATAATTTTAAAATATTTTTCTGACTCAGATTTGTGGTCCCGAAACCACCGTTCCGATTAGGGTCTAAACCGGGCTGTTACAACTCTCCCCCCTTAGAGATTTTCGTCCTCGAAAATCTTACCGGTGAAAAGGTTCGGATAACGTTCCCTTATTGAGTCTTCTGGTTCCCATGTTGCTTCCTCAACTCCATGCTTTTGCCACAATATTTTAACTAATAGAATTTTTTTATTCCTCAACTCTTTAATCTCACGAGCCAAAATGCGAATCGGTTCCTCTTCATAGGTCATATCTAGCTGAATTTCAATCTCAGATGGACTAATCACATGCGAAGGATTAGATCGATATCTCCGAAGCATTGAAACGTGGAATACATTGTGGATCTTTTCTAACTCAGGTGGCAGCGATAATCTGTAAGCAACTAGCCCGATACGCTCTATTACCTCATATGGCCCAATAAACCTCGGACTCAACTTGCCTTTACGACCGAATTAGAGTCGGGTAAAGAATTTGTTATCTATAGTGATGCATCATTAAATGGTTTGGGCTGTGTTTTGATGCAGGAAGGCAGAGTGATAGCTTATGCCTTGAGACAGTTGAAGCCGCATGAAAGAAACTATCCTACACATGACCTAGAATTGGCAGCTATTGTTTTCGCCTTGAAAATTTGGTGTCACTATTTATTCGGTGAGAAATGTCACGTCTATTCTGATCACAAAATTCGAAAATACTTGATGACTCAGAAAAATCTGAATTTAAGACAACTTCGATGGTTAGAACTATTAAAAGACTACGAGCTCGTGATTGACTACCACCCAGGAAAGGCTAATGTGGTTGCAGACGCTTTAAGCCGGAAATCACTGTTTGCTTTGCAAGCAATGAATGCGCATATGGCCCTGTCGGATGATGGTTCGATGATAGCTAAATTGAAAGCAAGACCATTAGTTATTCAACAAATACGTGACGCTCAGAAGATTGACAATGAGTTGACTTCTAAGCGAGTGCAGTGTGGGATGGACACAAAATCAAAATTCAGAATCGATGCCGATGACTGTTTGAGATTCAAAGATCGAATATGCGTCCCAAGGACTTCCACGGATCACTGTCACTTTTTGTTTAGTTTCTCTGATCAAATCAACCCCGTGTATCTTATTTTCGCTGAGCTCAGTCCAGAACAAGGGCTTACAACATTTACGACCGTGCAGAGTCTCAGAAGGTGCCATTTTGATACTCGATTGATAACTATTATTATACGCAAATTCAATCAAAGGTAGATATCGTTCCCACGTACCTTCAAACTCGAGAATGCAACATCTCAACATATCCTCAAGTATCTGAATGATTCGCTTAGACTGGCCATCTATTTGCAGATGGAAAGCAGTACTGAAGTGTAGTTTCGTACCTAGTGCATCTTGCAGTTTCTTCCAAAATCGCGACGTAAACCTCGGATCTTGATCTGAAATAATGGATATAGGCACACCATATAATCTCACAATCTGAGAAACATACAATTCAGCTAGCTTATCAAGTGAGTTGTCTATATGTATCGGAACGAAGTGAGCCGATTTAGACAATCTATCAACAACAACCCAGATTGCATCTTTCTTACTCGGTGTTAACGGTAAACCAGAAACAAAATACAAAATCTATCGTAACTCTGTCCCACTTCCATTCTAGTATCATAATCAGCTGAAATAACCCCGAAGGTACCTGATGCTCGGCTTTTACTTGTTGACAGACTAAGCATCTTGCAACAAAGTCAGAGATGTCTCGTTTCATACCATGCCACCAGTAAAGCTGTTTCAAATCATTATACATCTTTGTACTACCTGGGTGAATAGATAACCGACTATTATGAGCTTCATTCAAAATCAGCTGAATCAACTTTGAATTCCTTGGGATGCATATTCGATCTCTGAATGTCAAACAGTCATTGGCATCAATTCTGAATTTTGATTTTGTGTCCATCCCACACTGCACTCGCTTAGAAGTCAACTCATTGTCAATCTTCTGAGCGTCACGTATTTGCTAAATAACTAATTGTCTTGCTTTCAATTCAACTATCATCAAACCATCATCCGACAGGGCCATATACGCATTCATTGCTTGCAAAGCAAATAGTGATTTCCAGCTTAAAGCGTCTGCAACCACATTAGCCTTCCCTGGGTGGTAGTCAATCACGAGATCGTAGTCTTTTAATAGTTCTAACCATCGAAGTTGTCTTAAATTCAGATCTTTCTGAGTCATCAAATATTTTAGAATTTTGTGATCAGAATAGACGTGACATTTCTCACCGAATAAATAGTGACACCAAATTTTCAAGGCGAAAACAATAGCTGCCAATTCTAGGTCATGTGTAGGATAGTTTCTTTCATGCGGCTTCAACTGTCTCGAGGCATAAGCTATCACTCTGCCTTCCTGCATCAGAACACAGCCCAAACCATTTAATGATGCATCACTATAGATAACGAATTCTTTACCCGACTCTGGCTGAACTAGCATTGGAGCTTCAGTCAAAAGAGCTTTCAACTGATCAAAGTTTTTCTGACACTTCTCTAACCATTTGAAGTTAACATCTTTCTGCAACAGCTTCGTCATCGAGGCTGCAATCATAGAGAAACCTTTCACGAACTGTCTATAATACCTAGCAAGTCTCAAAAAGCTTTGAACTTCAAAACATTCTTCGGAGGTTTCCAATCTAGTATAGCTGAAATCTTGCTTGGATCGACCCGAATACTTGATGTTGACACCACATGGCCCAGAAAACTGACTTCATTTAACCAGAACTCACATTTACTGAATTTTGCATACAACTGCTTAGCTCGCAAGGTTTGTAACACAAGTCTCAGGTGTTCGGCATGTTTCACCTCATCACGAGAGTAGATCAAGATGTCATCTATAAATACAACCACGAACCTGTCCAGATACGGTCACATGGCCACTTTTGAATCCCTCGTTGCACTGATCCGCTTATGACTGGGGATTACTTGTACAGTAAAACAAAAGGGCGAGTTAACAAAAACTCAGTGTGTAATCCCTATGTAATTATACAGTCAAAATACAGGCAATAATAGACTGGGCCTAAGCCCTTCACAGTAGCCGTATCAATTTAAGCCTTATCCTATCACATTATCAGTAATCAGTAGGGCTTTAGCCCATTACAGTATTAGTAACAGTATCAGAATGCATGTCCTACCCAACCAACTGCTATACATCATCTCCTGTCCAACCCTGCACTATTGTGGGGAATAAATTGCCCACACATCCCTACACTTACAAATTAGCATCGGTTGCGATACTAAACAGTATTTGAAGTGGAGCTGCCAGTATAATATGCTTAGAGCTAGCAGTAATTTGCATTAGAGCTGCCAGTACAGTACACTTCCTCCAATCATATTTTCCCAACCTCATGCAATGCATCATACAATCATAACATGCCATCTCATGAAACATGCATATAATCAGAACAGTATAAATATCATGCTTAGTATATAATCATACATATTCTAATTTCATACAGTCAGTTAGAGATCTAGGTAAAGCTTACCGACCACACAGTAGGTCCACAGTCGACTCAGGCAACCAGTACAACCTTAGTAGTTAAACAGTGAAAATGGGCCCACAGGCCCATGCTGTATGCCCATGTGGGCCCACACGCTGGTGTGGCCTAAATGGCCTAAAATGGCCTTAGCCGTGTGAATCAGACGGCCTAGCCTAAAAATCCCAAACGCCCGTATGGGCCCCACATGTCTATGAGGCCCACACGGCCCAATTCGACCCGATCCATGAATAACACATGGCCAGCCTCGTCGATCATATGCCCATATTCGTCACACGGCCTACCACACGGGTAGCCGCATGCCCGTGTGGTGTCGATGATTCACACTTTTCAGCTTTTCCCGGATTTCAGTTTGCAGTGTTGTGTTTACACACCTGAATTCGTTAGAAGTTAAACCGCACTCTTGGTACACCAAAACCTAAATTCAACCAAAGCGTCATTTAATCAATTACATAATTCATTAATCAAACAAAGCCAAACAACATTAAGAAATGATCAGCAATCGAAACCCCTTACCGAAATTAACCAAAATAGCACCTTCAACTCCTCAGTGAAGCACCAACCAACCCTTGATCTCCACCTAGCGTGAGAGCCACAAAACCCTTTTGTTTTGATATTCGTGATATGAAGTAATAAAATATATAATAAATGATCACACCAGAAACTAACTATTATCACAATTTAAGGCAAGCGCACCTATCGAACAGTAGTGTAGTTATGGCAAGACTGGAATATCGTACCCAAGGGAACCAAAAGTACTAGTACTAACTTTCTTTCTATTATTTAACCTTGAGATAAAATGGGGGTTTTTTTTATTAAACTAAACTAGTTATTAAACTAAGCTAAGAATGCACAAAAAGTGAATTGGGGAAAAACTCTTGGGAAAATTGATTGATTTGGACAATACTCAAGGGAGAATCCACCTAGACTTCACTTGTTATCAACTCTTGAACTAGACGATTTATTCACTTGACTTGATTCGTAGAAATCCCTAACTTATGTTAATATCTCTCTCGAGACTAAAAACAACTATCCCTAGGTTGAATAATTGAAATCTCTTTCTAATTAAAACCCCTAGTGTTGCCTTAACTTGATCTATGGATTCCCGTATTAGGTTTGACCCTAATCCGGTAGATTTTTATCGTCTTATCTCTAGGATTGCAATCAACTCCGCTTAATTGTGTTGGATCTACTCCTATGCAGGGATTTTGCTCCTCTACATAATCACATTTAACCTAAATCAATATATCAGAAATATCAATCTAAGAGTTAAAAACACAATTAAGAACAAATCAAATATTTATCATATAATTCAAGAGAACATAATAACAAGATCTGTCTTAGGTTTCATCCTCCTCAAGTATTTAGGGGATTTAGTTCATGATTATAAAAGAAAACATCTCAGAAGAAATAAAATAACAAAACATAAAGAACCCAAAAACCCCTGGAGGTAATTGAAGGGAGATCTTTAGTCTTGAGGCAGAATTCGGCTTTTGAGATGGATCAATCGGCTTCCCCTAGAATAATTCCTTGCTTCTACTCTCTGTGTTGGCAAAAATAAGGCATTCTTTTGTGGGAGAAAAAGCACACCCTTGAAGTTTCCTTCTAGGGTCTTTATATAGAGTTTTGGAATGCCTTTCTTAGCCTCTAAGCATCCTTTTCCGAGTGAAATTGAACTTCCTCGTGACAGGGAAACCCCTAATGCCGCACCCGTGTGGATCGAGGCCCAGGCTATGCTCGGGCTTGTTAAGGTGGCATGGCCATGTGGTCGGGCCGTGTGAGTCAGGGTTGGGCTGTGTTCGAGCTTAAGTTGGCACGGCCATGTGCCACAGCCATGTGGCAATTTTCTAGGCTGTGTTTCTTTCATACTTTGGCTCATTTTCTCCGTTTTCGGTCCGTTTCTCGTTCTTTTCACTTTCCTATGCTCACTTGAGTATAAAACATGAAATTAAAGGTTTAAGAGCATCAACTTACACAAATCAATGATAATTCATCCAGAAATTGGGCTAAGCATGACGTAGAAACACATATAATTTATCGTTTATCATGTTTCAACCCATAATCATATGTCACTTAACAATTCAATTAAACCCAAGAATATACATACAACCTTCCATTCAACATCTTATAGAAAGAACAACAGAACACCTACTCACTTACCAAACTGTTGACAGGGTAGAGTTCGACTTGGAAATAGAAGAAAGAGCAAATAAAAAGGGGGACCCAAAAAATGAAAAGAGGCAAAACAGGGAAAAAAAAGATCAATGGAAAGGGAAGTGCAAAATCGAACAAGACAAAGGGTAATACATAACTCACCTATCAATATTCGACTAAGGAGAGAAGCCAAAATTATGCACGGCCGGCTTGAGGGGAAAACAATTAAAGAAAAACCGAAAAGGAGCGAAATAGATGGAGAGGAAACAGTTACAACAAAAATTGAATGACAAAATTGGCACCAAAGAACTTGGAATAATCGACAAAAATCAAATGAGAGAAGCAAAACCAAGGAGGAAATTCGACAGCAACAGGGAGGTTTTAGGGGAAGCAAACGTCAGCAAAATTGAAAAAAATAAAAGAGAAGGAAAAGAACTCTATTAGCCACCAAAATTTTGAAACAAATAGAAAGAGAGTCGAATTCTACATCCTCCAAATCAGGATAACTTCCCACATCCCATAATTTCCTCCTAAAATTAGTTTAACCTTTCCACTACGCGACTTTTAATGAAGCACAAACTCTAGCCATCCATCCCTACAAAAATTTAATCCCTTCGCACATGTAAGGATTCGAACTTCAGACCTTAGGTAACAATAACACGCCACTCATCCCCTAGACCAGCAGGCTCATTTTGACATATTTCACCAACATTTATTTATAAACCTACTGATTGGAGGGGGTTTAATCATTGAAAAACAAAAATCTGCCCAAGCTAAGGCTAGAACCCAAGACTTCTTAGACACTTCCAGAACACATAACCACTAAAGCATATACACATTTGTGTCACAACATAAGAAAATAAATAAATAAATATAAAGGATTTTGGGGCATTACAAGTCTAGCTTCTGGTGCAAAAGTTTCAAAGTAATCAATTCCATATTTCTGACTGAATCCCTTCACTACCAGCCTTGCTTTTAGCTTGTTGAAAGTTCCATCAGCATTATGCTTGACTTGAAACACCCACTTCACTTCTATGACCTTCTTGTTGGCTGGTCTTGTAACTGGCTCCTTGGTTTGGTTCTTGTTGATCATGTTTATTTCATTGAGCATAGCTTGTTTCCAATCTTGTTAAGCTTCAACCTCTTCAAAACAAGTTGGTTACACAATAGCTACATCTGCTCTTGCATATATCTCAGCCAATGGTCTGGTTCCTCGACTAGTTCATCATCAATATCCATTTTAGGATCATTTTGATCAGCGTCAGTCTGATTTGTCACCAGGTCATCATCAACAGTCTCTGGTTCATTTTTATCCCAATTCCGACTTGACTTCTTATGAAATACAACATCCTTACTGTAACACCCCTAACCCGCGTCTATTGCCAGAATAGGGTTACAGAGCATTACTTGAAATTTCACATCATTTAACAATCATTTTTCATACATTTATAATTCCCAAACAATCATCATTCAAATATAAGTATTAAGTCCCTAATACGAGCTCTCGACACTCAAAACATGCTTTAGAAGTGGTTCGGGACTAAACCGACAACTCAGGAAACTTTTTAGTAACTTAGAAAATTTTCTAACTTCAGGGGACACATGCCCGTGTGACCAGGCCCTGTGTCTTACATGGCCAACAGACACACCCGTGTCTCAGGCTGTGTGGGCATTCGAAATAGGATCACATGGCCGCGTCCCAGATCGTGTCCTACCCGTGTGAAAACTAGGGAGTATACTAACTTGGGTCACACAGCTGACCACACGTTCGTATGCCTAGCCCATGTGCCTTTTGAATTGGCCTTACATGCCCATGTGCTGTATGGTATATTGACTGGCACCATACGGCCAACCACATGCCCATGTGTCAAGCCTTGTAAAAATTAGAGGGTATAGAGACTTATGCCACACGACCAAGTTACACACTCGTGTGCTGGACCATGTGAAGCTACTGACTTGGTTTCTTATTAAACATCAGGGGGCACATAGCCATGCTGCCTAACCATGTGTCACATATGGCTGAGACACACGCCTATCTGCTCTGATCATGTAGACAAAATTAAACTATTTACCAAGCCATTTTGCCACCCAACCTTGCATTCACCTACACCAATTCTAATGGTACCAAAACATAGCATAAATAGGCATCCAACTTAACCAAAGCAAACATCAAATTTTCCAATTCCATTTCCCTTAACTCTAGTACAAATAAACTCCACATATGACCATTCAAACTACATCAATTTCACTTTCAATAACTTACCTATTTGACCAGTAGAACATATCACCAAGCATATTAAAATATCCATTAAGCATCACATATTAAATCCATTTGCTCATATACATACAAGCCAAAACATGTACCAAAATAAGCCAAATCTCATGGCTAAGAACATACTAAAACATATAGGCTCTATTAGCCACAAAAGCTTATACATAACAGAAGACATCTAGCCTATACATGCCATATTACTATAATTTACATAGTTCAAAAGTACCAAAATGACAACTGGATAGTGTGATGTAAATCTCCTTTGACCTCTGAATCGAGCGAGCTTCTAAAACACTATAAAAGATAGTAAAGAAAACGGAGTAAGCTATAAAACTTGTATAATATCAAATTTAACTTACCATTAATTCATAATTTAAGCAAGTAAATTATAACATAATCCAACCAAATTGCCAATGCCTAAGCATATAAAATCATCAATAGGTTAGTACCACAATATCCATATATTCATCAAGTCACCATAGATGAATACAATAAACATTCTAGCTCAAGTACATATAACTTTCATTCCATACTTAGTTCACCATATATATCAATACCATGTAATTCACATAACATCATAGCAATTCATTTGTATTTGTATAACATGTAATTCATTCATATAATTAGTAACAAAATTATGTTCGTTGAACCACTTAGAATGTTGATAGATACTCGGGGTGGTACACTCGAGGTGTACAAATCGGTAATCTGTCAATGAATGACAGATATGCTCTTTCGAGCTAAACAGTAAGCTCCTCTTAAGCTGAGTAACATTAAGCTCTAATGAGCTGAATAACAGTAAGCTCTTACGATCTCAATAACAGTAAGCTCTTACAAGCTGTGGTGAGTCCACAAAAAATGCAGGATGTCGACTAAAACGACAACCCTAGTGACATGTCACTTGTATCTTACGAATTCCTACGGTTCAAACAGGGCTCGGTATTCATCGGACTTTATTATTTAGGTATTCAAAATCATGTAATTTAATTTCTCATTTCACATACATTCATTCCAAATAAGTACAAGTATAAAAATCTTCGATTCTAGTTATACAAACTTACCTCATATTGTTCAGATGAAAAACTATCAACTATTCGTCAACCTTGCCTTTTTCCCAATCTAATTCAGATCGTTATTTTTCTTGATCTACAAATAATCAAATTTAGCATGTTCAATTTTCATTCCATTCAATTTAATCCAATTTACACCTTTTGGCAAAATTACGCTTTTTCCCTAGACTTTTAACCACATTGCAATTTAGTCCTTATCACATAATAATTCAAATTCATGCAATTCAAGCCTAATTAGCAACCCATATTTTTCATTTATTTCATAATTTAGCGACATAATTTTAATATTTCTCAATTTAATACCTAATTTGAAATTTCACTAAAAATTACTTAGCAAATGTTGTTTATCTAACAACAGTAATTCGTAATCTATCATAACACCTCAAAATACATGTATACACATGATATCCGTTCGTGATATGAAGTAATACAATTTATAAAGAACTGATCACACCAAAACTAACTAATATCACGACTTTAAAGCAAGGGCACCTATCGAACAGTAGTATAGCTTAGTGGCAAGATCGAGTTATCATACCCAAGGGAACCAAAAGTACTAGTACTTACTTCCTTTCTATTATCTAGCCGAAAAATAAAAAAGGGTTGTTGAAACTAATTCTAAAACTAAACTAAGAAGGCATAAAGAGTAAATTGGGGAAAACTTTTAGGGAAAATCTTGAATGCTATGGACAATACTCAAGGGAGAATCCCCCTAGACTTCACTTGTTATTGTCTCCTTAGACTATATGATTATAATTACTTGACTTGATCCGTAGAGATCCCTAATTTATGTTAATCCCTCCGCCGAGGCTAAGAACAACTAGGCCTAAGTTGTTAATTAAAGTTCCTTTATTAATTAACACCTTAGGTTGTAGTAATTCGATTTATGGATCCCTCTATTAGGTTTGACCCTAATTCGGCAGATTTATGTCGCCTTATGTTTAGGGTTGCATGCAACTCCGCTTAATTATGGTAGATCTACTCTTAAAACAGGGACTTTTGCTCCTCTGCCTAAGCACATCAGTTTCTTGAAGTAATACCTAGGATTATTAAATCAAGAATAAAGAACACATAATTAAGAACAATTCAAGTATTTATTATATAATTCAAGAATAAATAATAAGATCTGTCTTAGGTTTCATCCCCCTCAAGTATTTGAGGGGTTTAGTTCATAATAAAGAAAGAAAATATCTCAGAAGATATAAAATAACAAAACATAAAAGAACCCGAAAACCCCTGAAGGAATTTAGGGAGATCCTCTATTTTGCTGCAAAATTTCAGCTTTTGGGATGAATCAATCGGCTTCTTCTTTGGAGTAATCCCTTGCTTCTACTCTCTGTGTTGGCAGAAAAATGATAGGAAAATCCAGTATATCCAGCATATTGCCTCATAGGGTCTTTATATAGAGCTTTAGGAGCCCTTTCTTAGCCTCTAAGCATCCCAATTCGAGTGAAATTACTCTTCCTCACGACTAGAACATGCCCGTGTGCCACGCTCGTGTGACTTCGACAAGAGGTCGTGTGGGTCTGTTGAGGGTGGCAATACCGTGTGGCCTGGCCGTGCTTGTCGGGGCTTGGACTGTGTGGACTTTGTGGGGCACGGCCGTGTAGCGACTTCTTGGGCCGTGTCGTTTACACACTTTGGCCCAATTTTCATCATTTTTAGCCCGTTTTTCGTTCTTTTCTCTTTCCTATGCTCTCCTGAGTATAAGATATGAAAAAGAAAGATTAAGAGCACCAATTCTCACAAAATTGATAATAATTCATCCAAAATATAGGCTAAACATAAGGTAAAAATATATATAATTTATCATTTATCAAATACCCCCACACTTAAGCCTTTGCTTATCCTCAAGCAAAATCTTAATCTCTAATGAAGAATCATTCTTCTCAACCTACAATCTTTATTAATAATGTTTCAAACTAATCCACAGGTAATTATACAATGAATAATTCAATCAGAAGAACATTAAAGATTCAATCACTCTAAGTTGAGAATTCTATCATCAAAACATAAGTTTCTTCCTTCCGTCTAAGTAGTTATCTCTCCATCTTAATTAACAGGAGTTGACATCCTCACTAAAGGTTCACTCTATCCACTTAAAGTGTTTAGGGTTCAAGAAGTAAGCACTCCTTAGTCAACCTGAAAAGTTATTACCATAAGCTTGTAAGAAAATCAAATCTCCACCACTATAGTTTGATATGATACATCGATCAAAAGGTCTTTCAATGGTTGTAACGGGGCTTGGTTAGGGGTGTTGTCACAGGCTGCAAAAGAGGGTTAGAATCGAGATCGAACTGAAAAATTATCTAGCTAGAAAAATCTCTATCACTGGAACATATTTCTAAAGCTTAATAACATCATTTCCTCCTTGGTAGCCTTAAAATAGAAATATGTAAAAACTATTTGAACTATTATAGATTACAACTGAATTAATACATTTTTTTATAATTTAAGTACTTGAATATTTACAACTTTTACATGCTGGAAAAGAGAATAAAGCTAGATAATAATTTCAACTCAAACCTCGACAAAAATAAGGGTCAAAGTAATTGAATGGAATTCAACAAAAACGGGTTAATGGTTAATAATTAGAAGGTAAGTCAAAGAATGGGGTGTTAGGTTCAACTGGGTTCACTAGGGGTTAATTCATGGAGGTAGGCTTTTTGTGGAGTAAGTAGGTTAAATCCTAGGTGCCTTATCATATCGGTATATCAAATCAATGATGTGGTCTTGATATGTATAATCAAAGCAAGTTCTAGAATAACAATTCAGTATTGACTCACTCAAAGCAATAATAAAAGTGAGCACGAAAGAATTGATACTCAAAAGGCTCAAAAATCTCGCCAGAATTATGGCTTTTGAAGTCAATCCTGCGAATTTCAAATCTCAAGATAATACTTAAAATTAGGGAAGATAACTTATGCAAAAAAAAAAAAAAATGGGGGTTCTAAAAAATTTTAACATATCATGCTTGATTCCCTAATGTTTTAAAGTTTGAATAATCAAAGTACAATTGCCTATTTCTTAATTCTCAACATATCAATAAAAATCATAAATCAATCAGAATTAATTCATAATAGGAGGCTGGAGATAATGCAATTGAGAACAATGCATCAGATTTCAGGGTTTTCATATATAATCTAGTAAGTTACCCCCCACACTTAAGATGTACATTGCCCTCAATATACAAGGAACACATTAATAGCAATAGAAGCACAAGATCATAAGATAGGGGAGGGTATGAAACTCCCTACTTTGGATGGATTAGTGAGACGGAGAGCGGAAGAGTTGGCAGTTGTGGCAGGGTGTTCTCTTTTTCATAGAGATTTGAGCTGTAGAGCTCCTTTGAAACTTCGAAGGAATTTATTAGTCATGAAGGTTAAGATGAAAAGGGATTACTTCGTTAGGGGATGTCGAAGAAAATAAAATAAACTAAATTTAAAAATATTAATATTCAAATAAAGAAAAAGATGAAATGAAAGAAATTAAAAATAAACATCAAAAGGAAAATAAGGTTAGAAGAAAAGGTGAAAATAAAGATTAGTGTTTAAGGATTAGAGTAAAGTAAAAATAAAAGATAAAAGATAAAAATAAAAATAAAATAAATAAAATAAAATAAAGATAAAAGAAAATAAAGATAAAAGAAAATAAACATATGATGAATAGAGAACTCTATTCCTCAGGTGGATCACGCGGCGGTGGAGCGATGCTGAGGTGCTGACATATCTGCTGTAAAGTGTCGTCGATGTAATCGAGGCACCGAAAGCATTGCTGCTCAAACTATGTGAGGCGCTCAGATAAGTCAACGTGGGAGGCTGCCATATGGGTGGCTCGTCGAAGGGGTCATGGTGGCTCGGCCGGCTCATCGTCCTCTGGTGGTGGGACATCATCAGCAATGTCCTCTGGCTCCTCGCCCTCCTGTATGAGGCAGAACTGGAGAGGGGTGCCGCCTGGTCTCCGCTCTATCATCCTCATGTGCAGTATGCTCTGTAGGCCCTGCGGGGACATCTGGCCTACCAAGGTGTACGAGGATGTCTGGGCTGTCGTGTTGAATAGGCCGAAGTAGCGGCCTAATCTCGTGATGTATGGGGCCATGGATATGACACCTCTCTGGTGCCTCTCTGTTTGGTGCTGCATGGCAAGCGCGATAAAGTAGGCGAGGTCGATAGCGCGCCCGTTGGCCATGCACCATAGGAAGTAGACGTCATGGGTGTTGACGATGCCAGTACTCTCCCGTCTACCTGTTAGAGTGTGAGCGAGGAGAGCATGAATGTACCTCAAAGATGGAACGAGGGCGGTCGCTTTGCTGACGCTGGGGTTATAACTTTGACGCCCCAGAACGATCTCGTGCCAACAATCGACGGGCCGGATATGGATGCGACGGGAAAGGGTGGGGAAGGCGTCGTCCGCTATGAACTGTTCCATGTAGAGCCCTAGTGCAGAGTCGAACTCTGGCACGGTAAGGTGTCGTACGAGGCTTCCAAGACGGAACTATACTGTCCCTGGGTCATCAAATATGTTCATTACAGTCTGGAAGTGAAAGGTGGGGCAGAACTCTAAAGTGAGTTCCAAGTAGGTGGGCTTGATAATTTTGAAGAACTGCTCCCATGGCTCTGTCATTAATAGCGCCCAGACGTCGTCAGCTAGATGTATCTACTCGAAGTCATCCCAATCTATGCATCTGCCGGTGGATATAGTGCGAGCTCGGAGCAATTGATAACATTCCTCCTGGAAGTCCTGAGGAAATGTGATGAATGGGTGACGCGCCTCGGAGGTGGGCCTCGAAGATGATGAACCGGGTCCCTTACGTTTCTTTGAGGCGGGGACGGCAACCTTCTTATCGCGCGAGGATGACATAGTATCAAAAATAGTGTTGTACAGTCGTGGGTTGGGGTCGATCAGTCATGGGGTGGGTTTGCACGGGCGTGTGAGGGCTGATTTTGAGTTATCGGCAGTTTGGAGGTCGGGGGTGGCGTTTATGGTGGTTGGGGGAGAGGATTTTAGGTTTTTGAATGAGGAAGAAGATAAATAGTTGTTTCCTATTTATAGTTTTTGGTTCACACGGGCATGTCACATGCCCGTGTGAGTCAGGTTTTGTCCGTGTTCTTCGAAATTGGGTGGTTTTGGCACGCTTGGTTCGAAACACACGCCTGTGTAGACCATCTCGCACGGCCGTTTCTAAACACATTTTCTTTTCACACAGTCGTGTGGGTAGGTCGCACGCCCGTGTGCAATGAGGGTTCGTCTTTCACACGATCGTGTAGGTATTCACACGGATGTGTGCGATGAGGCTTCGCTACTCCCACGGTCGTGTGGAAGGGCACACGGCATGTTTGATTTGGGAGTATAGTCTACGGCTTGGGGTCACGGGCGTGTGGCGTTGTGCGTGCCCGTGTCAAAACTGAAATGTTGCCATGGCCATGTCGCACGGCCATAGGGATTTATCGACCACCCGTGCTTGGGGAAAATTAACTCTGTCACGGTTTGGGTACACGACCATGCCCCTATTTTAAATGTGCACAAGGCCTAAGGCACGCCCGTGTGACAGGCTGTGTGGTCCTAAATTTCTGCGTAAAAAATGTTAGTTGCTGTATAAAAATTACCAAAATAAAAAATGGAAGCATTAATGGGTTAGTGCTCGGGTTGCCTCTCAAGAAGCGCTTATTTAGAGTCTAAGTTTGACTCTACCTGGATGTGTCGTGAATGGATTTCGTGGAGCCAAAGCCCCTCCCTGTTATCTGTAAAATTCTCACCTCTATAGTGTTTAAGCCTATGGCTGTTTACCTTGAAAGTACTGTGGTTGGGGTGAGTTACCTCAATTTTGCCATATGGAAAGACAGTTTGAACAGTGAATGGACCTGACCACCTTGACTTGAGTTTTCCAGGGAATAGTTTCAGCCTTAAGTTGTAGAGTAAGACGAGATCACCTGTTTTGAACTACTTGGGTTGTTTTAGCCTTTTGTCATGACGTTGCTTCATGGCTTCCTTATATAGTCGTGAGTTCTAGTAAGCATTGTAACGCCATTCATCTAGCTCATTTAACTGCGTCAATCTTTTCTCACCTGCACTCTTGAAGTCAAGGTTTAGAAATTTAATAGCCCAGAATGCTTTATGTTCAAGTTCAAATGGTAAATTGCAATTTTTTCCATAGACAAGTTTATAAGGAGATGTTCCTTTGGGTGTTTTAAAAGCAGTTCTATAGGCCCATAATGCATCGTCTATCTTTCTTGACCAATCTTTTCTATTTGTTTCTATTGTTTTCTCTAGAATGCGTTTTAGTTCCCTATTTGTTACTTCGACTTGGCCACTAGTTTGTGGATGATAAGGGGTAGCTGTTTTATGGTGTACTCCGTACCTTTTCAAAACTTTTTCAAATTGGGTATTGCAAAAATGGGTGCCCCTATCACTACTAATTATCCTAGGTGTTCCAAATCAAGATAAAAGTTTCTTTAAAAAGTGAACTACCACTCTAGCATCATTTATAGGTAAGGCCTGGGCTTCTACCCATTTTGACATGTAATCTACTGCTACTAGTATGTACTTATTCCCAAACGAATTAGGGAATGGACCCATAAAATCAATACCCCATACATCAAATATTTCACATGAAAGTATGTAGTTCTGAGGCATTTCATTATGCTGAACGATATTACCTGTTCGTTGGCATTTATCACAAGAAGTCACATACCTGTTGGCATCTCTGAAAAGTGTAGGCTAGAAAAAGCCTGATTCGAGTACCTTATGAGCAGTTCTAGCTCCACTGTGATGTCCTCCTGTGGGTCCTGAGTGGTAGTGATTCAAAATTTGGTATGCTTCTTTGTCATCAAAGCATCTTCGTATGACCTGATCTGCATAGATTTGAAAAAGAAAAGGATCCTCCCAAAAGTAGTTTTTCACATCAGCGAAGAATCTCTTCTTTTGCTGATGGGTTAGCCCTTTTGGGATTATGTTAGCTGCTAAATAATTTGCACAATCAGTAAACCAAAGAATTGTCGTATCTGCTAAGGCTAGGAGTTGTTCCTCAGGAAACAAATCGTTTATCTCATCGAGGTACTTGGGCTGTGCGTTTTCTAGTCTTGAGAGGTGGTCTGCTGCCAAGTTTTCAGCTCCTTTCTTGTCTTTTATCTCTAAGTCGAATTCCTGTAACAATAGAATCCATCTTATTAGACGAGGTCTTACATCAGTTTTAGTTAAAAGGTAGCGAAGAGCAAAATGATCAGTATAAACAATGACTTTTGACAAAATTAAATAAGATCTAAATTTGTCAAATGTAAAAATAACGGCTAGTTGTTCTTTTTCTGTGGTAGTATAATTAGCTTGAGCAGCTGTCAAAGTTCTGCTAGCATAATAGATAGGCTGGAAGTGCTTGTCTTTTCACTGTCCCAAAACTGCACCTACTGCAAAATCACTTGCATCGCACATTAGTTCAAAAGGTAGATTCCAATCAGGTGAAATCATAATCGGGGCGTTGAATAACTTTTCTTTAAGGGTGTTGAAAGATTCTAAACAGTCTTGGTCAAAGTTGAAAGGCACATCTTTTTCTAGTAATTTACTATTTTAGAAAAATATTTAATGAATCTGCGATAAAAACTGGCATGTCCTAAAAAGCTTCTTATAGCCTTAACTGAATTAGGAGGAGGTAATTTTTCAATGGTTTCAATTTTTGCTTTGTCTACCTCTATTCCCTTACTAGAAATTTTATGTCCTAATATGATACCTTCTTGAACCATAAAGTGACATTTTTCCCAATTTAGCACTAGATTCGTCTTTTCACATCTTCCCAAAACAAGCTTTAAATTATTAAGACAGTGTTAGAAAGAATTACCGAAAACGGAGAAATCATCCATAAATACCTCCATGATATCTTCCACAAATTCATTGAAGATAGCTAGCATGCATCGCTGAAAAGTAGCAGGAGCGTTACATAAACCAAAAGGCATTCTACGATAAGCAAACGTACCGTATGGGCATGTGAATGTTGTTTTCTCCTAATCTTCTGGAGCTATCGGGATTTGAAAGTAACCAGAGAGGCCATCTAGGAAGCAATAATACATGTGACCTGATAATCTTTCTAACATCTGATCAATAAAGTGTAAGGGAAAGTGATCCTTTCGAGTTGCATCATTCAGCTTCCTATAATCAATGCAAACTCTCCATCCAGTGACCGTTCTTGTGGGTATTGACTCTTTCTTGTCATTAGACATCACGGTCATGCCTCCCTTTTTGGGAACAACCTGCACAGGGCTTACCCAAGAACTGTCAGAAATAGGATAAATAATGCATGCATCTAGAAGTTTAATTACCTCGACTTTACTTCCTTCATGTTAGGATTCAACCGTCTCTGAGCTTGCACCGCTGGTTTGTATTCATCTTCCATTAAAATTTTGTGGGTGCAAAAAGAAGGATTAATTCCCTTAATATCTGAAATTTTCCAAGCTATCGCCAGCTTGTACTTCCTTAACACCTGGAGAAGTTCTTATTTTTCTGCAATGCTCAAATCTGATGCGATAATAACTGGTAAAGTTGAATCTTCCCCTAAAAAGGCATATTCTAAATGATCTGGCAGTTGTTTTAGCTCTAATTTAGTGGGTTCATCAATGGAAGGTTTCTGTTTCAACTCGTCATTCATCTTTATACTCTCATAACTTATGTGTCTAGTGATAATTTCACTAGAATCCAATTCTTTTCTTACTTCCTCAATTTTAGTGGTGGCGTCATCTTCCCCCTCACCTCGAACAAGACACAGTTCCAACGTGTCTGCGAGAGAAAGTTCCTGAAAATTGTCTAGAACAAAGTAATCAATAATGTCAACAAAATAACAGGAATCATCTTGTTCTTTAGAAAACTTCATGGCATCATAGATTTTAAAAAGGACTTCTTCCTCACCAACTCTAAGTACTAATTTACCGTCCCTTACATCAATAACAGCTCTAACAGTGGCTAAGAATGGACGTCCCAAAATTAAAGGCACCTCAATATCCTCATCCATGTCAAGCACAACAAAATCAACAGGGAATATAAATTTATCTACCTTTACTAGCATATCTTCAATGATTAATAAACGATAAATTATACATATTTTTACCCCATGTTTAGCCTATATTTTAGATGGATTATTATCAATTTTATGAGAATTGGTGCTCTTAATCTTTCTTTTTTCATATCTTATACTCAGGAGAGCATGGGGAAGAGAAAAGAACAAAAAAGGGCCAAAAATGATGAAAAATGGGCCAAGGTGTGAAAATGACACGGCCCAAGAAGTCACCACACGGCCGTGCCCTACAAAGCCCACACAGTCCAAGCCCCGACAAGCACGGCCAGGCCATACGACCGTGCCACCCTTAATAGACCCACACGGCCTCTTGTCGAAGTCACACGGGCATGACACACGGGCGTGTTCTAGTCGTGAGGAAGAGGAATTTCACTTGATTTGGGATGCTTAGAGGCTAAGAAAGGCCCCCCAAAGCTCTATACAAAGACCATATGAGGCAACTCTAGGGGGCTCTTAATACTTAATTTTCCTATCATCTTTCTGCCGACACAGAGAGTAGAAGCAAGGGATTACTCCAAAGGAGACCCGATTGATTCATCCAGAAGCCAGAATTCTACAGCCATATAGAGGATCTCCCTAAATTCCTTCAGGGGTTTTCGGGTTCTTTTATGTTTTGTTATTCTATATATCTTCTGAGATGTTTTCTTCTTTATTATGAACTAAACCCCTCAAATACTTGAGGGGAATGAAACCTAAGACAGATCTTGTTATTTATTCTTGAATTATATGATGAAAACTTGAATTATTCTTAATTATGTGTTCTTCATTCTTGATTTAATAATCCTAGGTATTACTTCAAGAAACTGATATGCTTAGGCAGAGGAGCAAAAGTCCCTGTTTTAAGATTAGATCTACCATAATTAAGCGGAGTTGCATGCAACCCTAGACATAGGGCGACATAAAGCTACCGGATTAGGGTCAAACCTAATATGGGGATCCATAGATCGAATTAATGCAACCTAGGGTGTTAATTAATAAAGAAACTTTAATTAACAGCTTAGGCCTAGTTGTTCTTAGCCTCGACGGAGGGATTAACATAAATTAGGGATCTCTACGGATCAAGTTAAGTAAATAAATCATATAGTTCAAAGAAACCGATAACAAGTGAAGTCTAGGTGGATTCTCCCTCGAGTATTTCCTATATCGATCAGCTTTTCCCTAAAGTTTTCCCCAATTTACTCTTTGTGCCTTCTTAGTTTAGTTTTAGAATTAGTTTCAACAATCCCCTTTATTTTTTAGACTAGATAATAGAAAGGAAGTAAGTACTAGTACTTTTAGTTCCCTTGGGTACGATAACTCGGTCTTGCCACTAAGCTATACTACTGTTTGATAGGTGCGCTTGCCTTAAAGTCGTGATATTAGTTAGTTTGGTGTGATCAGTTCTTTATAAATTTTATTACTTAGTATCGCGAACGCAATATCAAGTTTTTGGCGTCGTTGCTGGGGAATTAAAATATTACGAAAACTCGATTTCTATTACTTTAGCCATTACTATATATATTTATTTATTTAATTATTTATTATTTATTTAATTATTTTTATTTTTATCTTCTTTTCTTTTTATTTTTTCTAGGTATTTCTAGTTTATGACTAGAAACAACCCAACAGGACCACTACTTTTTGACGAAGATTTAGAAGCTACAGTCCGCAGAAATCGCAGAGAGATCAGACGAAGCCTACATGATCCAGAACAAGAAGCAGAACCTACTGAAGCAATGGACGCAAATCAAAATATTCCACTACTTCCGGTATTACCCGCAGAACCAGATGAAGCTCCTCGTACTATGTATGATTATGCTAAACCTAGTTTGGTTGGTACTCAAACTAGTATTGTTAGACTTGCTATTGCTGCTAATAATTTTGAATTAAAACCTAACACTATTCAGATGATTCAACAATTTGTGTAGTTTGATGGTCTACAGGATGAAGATCCCAACTCATATTTAGCCAACTTCTTGGAATTATGTGATACTTTTAAAATTAATGGCGTTTCTGATGATGCCATTCGTCTAAGGCTATTTCCATTCTCTGGCGTTTCTGATGATGCCATTCGTCTAAGGCTATTTCCATTCTCTTTGAGAAATAAAGCTAAACTGTGGTTAAATTCTTTACCACAAGGGTCAATCACTACATGGGAGCAAATGACCGAAAATTTTTTACTTAAATACTTTCCTCCAGCTAAAACAGCTAAATTACGAAACGATATTTCTTCTTTTGTGCAGTTGGATTTAGAAACACTCTACGATGCTTGGGAGAGATACAAGGATCTCTTGAGAAGATGCCCTCATCATGGATTACCTTTATGCCTACAAGTTCAAACCTTCCATAACGGTTTGAACCCATCAACTAGACAAATGATCGATGCAGCTGTAGGAGGAACAATCAATAATAAAACGCCTGAAGCAGCTTATGAATTTATTGAAGAGATGTTATTGAACAACTATCAGTGGCAAGTCATGAGGACAAAACCGACGAAAGCTGCAGGAGTTTATAATATTGATGCTGTTGCTATGCTTACTAACCAGGTAGAACTTTTAAATAAAAAGTTTGATAATTTTTTTTGTTCAATGCAGGCACAGCTAGTGATGCAATGTGATGCAACTTCAGGAAATATGTTCAATCCAGACTATTCGTCTTATGGACACAGCATGGAAATTGAACAAGCCAACTCTATGGGTAACAATTCTAGATCTCAAAATAATCCTTATAGTAACACTTATAATGCAGGTTGGAGAAATCACCCCAATTTTTCATGGGGAGGACAAGGAACTCAAAGACAATAGCCTCCCCCAGGATTTCAGTAGCTGCCACCACAATAGGAGAAGAAGCCAAGATGTTCACCAAATTTATGGCTGCTGTAGAAACTCGTTTCCAGAACACTGAAACAGCACTAAAGAATCAACAAGCATCAATTCAAGGGCTTGAGAATCAAATTGTTCAACTTGCGAAATTAATTTCAGAGAGACCACAAGGTGGGCAACCAAGCAACACCGAGCCAAATCCCAGAGAACATGTCAAGGCAATTACCTTAAGAGATGGGAAGGTACTAACAGAACCAGAAAAAAAGGCTGCTCAAGAATCTCCAAGAAATAAGGTAGAGGAACCCAAGGAAAACACTCCATCAACACTCAAAGAAAATAAGCCGCCCATTCTATATCCGGCAAAGTTAAAGAAAGACCATACATACGCTCAATTTGGTAAATTTCTTGAACTTTTTAAAAAATTACATATTAACTTACCTTTTGTTGAAGCAATATCGCAGATGCCGAAATATGTGAAGTTCCTTAAAGAACTTCTGACAAATAAAAAGAAGTGGAAGAATTAGCCGTAGTGGAACTCAACGAGGAATGCTCAGCTATTCTCCAAAATAAACTACCGGCAAAACTGAAAGATCGAGGGAGTTTTAATATTCCTTGTTTAATTGGTAGTTTAATTATTAATAAGGCCTTAGCTAATTTAGGTGCAAGCATTAATCTCATGCCTTATAAAATGTTTAAGCAACTAGGTCTAGGGGAATCAAAGCTCACTAAGATGAGTATTTAATTAGCCGATAGATTTGTTAAATATCCTAGGGGAATCATTGAAGATGTGCTAGTAAAGGTAGATAAATTTATATTCCCTGTTGATTTTGTTGTGCTTGACATGGATGAGGATATTGAGGTGCCTTTAATTTTGGGACACCTATTTTTAGCCACTGTTAGAGCTATTATTGATGTAAGGGATGGTAAATTAGTTCTTAGAGTTGGTGAAGAAGAAGTCATTTTTAAAATCTATGATGCCATGAAATTTTCTAAAGAACAAGATGATTCCTGTTATTTTGTTGATATTATTGACTAATTTGTTCAAGACAATTTTCAGGAACTTTCTCTCACAGACACGTTGGAACTGTGTCTTGTTCAAGGAAGGGGGAAGAAGACTGATATGCGTGATATGAAGTAATAAAATTTATAAAGAACTTGATCACACCAAAACTAACTAATATCACGATGTTAAGGCAAGCGCACCTATCGAACAGTAGTATAGCTTAGTGGCAAGACCGAGTTATTGTACCTAAGGGAACCAAAAGTACTAGTACTTACTTCCTTCCTATTATCTAGCCTAAAAATAAAAGAGGGTTGTTTAAACTAATTCTAAACTAAACTAAGAAAGCACAAAGAGTAAATTGGGAAAACTTTTAGGGAAAAGCTGATTGATATGGACAATACTCAAAGGAGAATCCACCTAGACGTCACTTGTTATTGTTTCCTTGAACTATATGATTTATTTACTTGACTTGATCCGTAGAGATCCCTAACTTATGCTAAACCCTCCGTCGAGGCGTAGAGCAACTAGGCCTAAGTTGTTAATTAAAGTTCCTTTATTAACTAACTCCCTAGGTTGCATTTATTCGATCTATGGCTCCCCATATTAGGTTTGACCCTAATCCGGTAGATTTATGTCGCCCTATGTCTAGGGTTGCATGCAACTCCGCTTAATTATGGTAGATCTACTCTTATCACAGGGACTTTTGCTCCTCTGCTCTAAGCACATCTATTTCTTGAAGTAATACCTAGGATTATTAAATCAAGAATGAAGAACACATAATTAAGAACAATTCAAGTATTTATCAAATAAATCAAGAATAAATAACAAGATCTGTCTTAGGTTTCATCCCCCTCAAGTATTTGAGGGGTTGAGTTCATAATAAAGAAAGAAAATATCTCAGAAGATATAAAATAACAAAACATAAAAGAAACCAAAAACCCTTGAAGGAATTTAGTGAGATCCTCTATATTGCTACAGAACTCCGGCTTCTGGGATGAATCAATCAACTTCTCTGCGAGTAATCCCTACTTCCACTCTTTGTGTTCGCAGCAAAAAATACTTCCCTTTGTGGGGAAATAAGCACACCCTTAGAGTTTCCTCTTAGGGTCTTTATATAGAGCTTTGGGGGGCCTTTCTGAGCCACTAAGCATCCCAATCCGAGTGAAATTGCTCTTCCTCACCACTAGAACACGCCCGTGTGCCACACCCGTGTGGTTTCGACAAGAGGCCGTGTGATTGTGTCGATGGAGGCACGGCCGTGTGGCCTGGTCGTGCTTGTCGGGGACTGGACCGTGTGATCTTCATGTGGCACGACCGTGTGCCACGGCTGTGTGGTGATTCCCTGAGCTGTGTCATTTTTGCATTTTGGCCCATTTTCCTTATTTTTGGTCCATTTTCCATTCTTTTCTTTTCCCTATGCTCTCCTGAATAGAAGATATGAAAAAGAAAGATTAAGAGCATCAATTCTCACATAATTGATAATAATTCATCCAAAATATAGGCTAAACATGAGGTAAAAATATGTATAATTTATCATTTATCAAAGACGCCACCATTGAAATTAAGGAAGTAAGAAAAGAGTTAGATTCTAGCAAAATCATCACTAGGCACATAAGTTATGAAAGTAAAAAGATGAATGATGAGTTGAGACATAAACCTTCCATTGACGAACCCCCTCAATTAGAGTTAAAGCAACTGCCAGATCATTTAGAATATGCCTTTTTAGGGGAAGATTCAACTTTACCAGTTATTATCGCAGCAGACTTGAGCATTGCAGAAAAAGAAGAACTTCTCCAGGTGTTAAGGAAACACAAGCAGGCTATAGCTTGGAAAATTTTAGATATTAAGGGAATTAATCCTTCTTTTTGCACCCACAAAATTTTAATGGAAGATGAATATAAACCATCGGTGCAAGCTCAGAAACAGTTGAATCCCAACATGAAGGAAGTCGTAAAAGTCGAGGTAATTAAACTTCTAGATGCAGGTATTATTTATCCTATTTTTGTAAGTTCCTGGGTAAGTCCTGTGCAGGTTGTTCCTAAAAAGGGAGGCATGACTGTGATATCTAATGACAAAGAAGAGTCAATACCCACAAGAGCGGTCACTAGATGAAGAGTTTGCATTGATTATAGGAAGATGAATGATGCAACTTGAAAAGATCACTTTCCCTTACCTTTTATTGATCAAATGTTAGAAAGATTATCAGGTCACATGTATTATTGCTTCCTAGATGGCCTCTCTGGTTACTTCCAAATCTTGATAGCTCCAGAAGATCAGGAGAAAACGACATTCACATGCGCATACGGTACGTTTACTTATCGTAGAATGCCTTTTGGTTTATGTAATGCTCCTTCTACTTTTCAGCGATGCATGCTAGCTATCTTCAATGAATTTGTGGAAGATATCATGGAGGTATTTATGGATGATTTGTCAGTTTTTGGTAATTCTTTCCAACACTGTCTTAATAATTTAAAGCATGTTTTGATAAGATGTGAAGAGATGAATTTAGTGCTAAATTGGGAAAAATGTCACTTTATGGTTCAAGAAGGTATCGTATTAGGACATAAAATTTCTAGTAAAGGAATAGAGGTAGACAAAGCAAAAATAGAAACCATTGAAAAACTACCTCCTCCTAATTCAGTTAAGGCTATAAGAAGTATTTTAGGACATGCCAGTTTTTATTGTAGATTCATTAAAGACTTTTCTAAAATAGCTAAGCCTTTACCTAAATTACTAGAAAAAGGCGTGCCTTTCAACTTCGACCAAGAATGTCTAAAATCTTTCAACACCCTTAAGGAAAAGTTAGTCAACGCCCCAATTATGGTTTCACCTGATTGGAATCCACCTTTTGAACTAATGTGCGATGCAAGTGATTTTGCAGTAAGTGCAGTTTTGGGACAGCGAAGAGACAAGCACTTCCAGCCGATCTATTATGCTAGCAGAACTTTGACAGCTACTCAAGCTAATTATACTACCACAGAAAAAGAATTGCTAGCCGTTATTGTTGCATTTGACAAATTCAAATCTTATTTAATCTTGTCAAAAGTCATTGTTTATACTGATCATTCTGCCCTTCGCTACCTTTTAACTAAAACTGATGCAAAACCTCGACTAATAAGATGGATTCTATTGTTAAAGGAATTCGATCTAGAAATAAGAGACAAGAAATAAGAGATAAGATGTCCCCGTAGGGCCTACAGAGCATGCTGCACATGAGGATGATAGAGCGGAGACCAGGCGGCACCCCTCTCCAGTTCTGCCTCGTACAGAAGGACGAGGAGCCAGAGGACATTGCTGATAATGTCCTGCCACCAGAGGACGATGAGCCGGCCGAGCCACCATGATCCCCTCGATGAGCCACCCATATGACAGCCTCCCACGCTGACTTATCTGAGCGCTTCTCACAGTTTGAGTAGCAATGCTTTCAGAGCCTCGATTACATCGATGCCACCTTAGAGCAGATATGTCAGCACCTCAGCATCGTTCCACTGCCGCGTGATCTACTTGAGGAATAGAGTTCTCTATTCATCTTATGTTTATTTTCTTTTATCTTACTTTTCTTTTATCTTTTATTTTTATTTTTATCTTAACCTTATATTTGAACACTAATCTTTAATTTTACCTTTTCTTCAACTTTATTTGCCTTTTTATGTTTATTTTTATTATTATCTTTCATTTCGTTCTTTTTCTTTATTTGAATATTAATATTTTTAAATTTAGTTTATTTTATTTTCTTCGGCCATCTCCTAACGAAGTAATCCCTCTTCATCTTAACCTCCCACGACTAATAAGTTAATTCACAGTTTCAAAGGAGCTTTCCAACTCAAATCTTTACGAAAAAGGGAACACTGTGCCACAACTGCCGACTCTTCCAATTTTCGTCTAACAAATCCATCCAAATTCAGGGAGTTTCATACCTTTTCCTAACTTTTGATCTTGTGCAGCCAAAGCCACTAATGCTTCTTTGTACATTAAGGGCAATGTACATCTTAAGTGTGGGGGGTAACTTACTTTCAATTATTGCACTCTCTTTGAAACCCTTAAACTTTTCTAACATTTTGCATTATTCTCAATTGCATTATCTTTAGTCTCCTATTAGGAATTAATTCTGATTGATTTATGATTTTTATTGATAGGTTGAGAATTAAGAAATAGGCGATTGTACTTTGATTATTCAAACTTTAAAACATTAGAGAATCAAGCATGCTAAGTTGAAATTTTTGAGAACCTCATTTTTTTTGCATAAGTTGTTTTCCCTAATTTTAAGTATTATCTTGAGATTTGAAATTCGTAGGATTGACATCAAAAGCCATAATTCTGGTGAGATTTTTAAGCCTTTTGAGCATACATTTTTTTCGTGCTCACTTTTATTATTGCTTTGAGTGAGTCAATACTGAATTGTTATTCTAGAACTTGCTTTGATTATACATGTCGAGACCACATCATTGATTTGATATACCGAAATGATAAAGACACCTAGGATTTAAGCCACTCACTCCACAGAAAAGCCAACCTCCATGAATTAACCCCTAGTGAACCCCGTTGAGCCTAACAACCCATTCTTTAACTTACCCTCTGATTATTAACCAATAACCCGTTTTTGTTGAATACCATTCAATTACTTTGACCCTTATTTTTGTCGAGATCTGAGTTGAATTTATTATATAGCCTTATTCTCTTTCCCAGCATGTAACAGTTGTAAATATTCAAGTTATTGAGTTGTTCTTAAAAAAAAAACCATGTGTATTAATTCAGTTGTAATCTGCAATAGTTCAAATAATTTTTTTTTGCATATTTCTATTTTAAGGCTACCAAGGAGGAAATGATGTTATTAAGCTTTAGAAATATGTTCCAGTGATAGAGATTTTTCTAGCTAGATAATTTTTCAGTTCAATCTCGATTCTAACCTTCTTTTGCAGCCTGTGACAACACCCCTAACCAAGCCCCATTACAACCATTGAAAGACCTTTTGATCGATGTATCATATCAATCTACAGTGGTGGAGATTTGATTTTCTTGTAAGCTTATGGTAATAACTTTTCAGGTTGACTAAAGAGTGCTTAAATTTTGAACTCTAAACACTTTGAGTGGATAGAGTGATCCTTTAGTGAGGATGTTAACTCCTGTTAATTAAGATGGAGAGATAACTACTTAGAAGGAAGGAAGAAACTTATGTTTCAATGATAAAATTCTCAACTTAGAGTGATTGAATTTTTAATGTTCTTCTGATTGAATTACTCATTGTATGATTACCTGTGGATTTGTTCGAAGCATTATTGATAAAGATTGTAGGTTGAGAGGAATGATTCTTTATTAGGGATTGAGATTTTGCTTGAGGACAAGCAAAGGCTTAAGTGTGGGGGTATTTGATAAACGATAAATTATACATATTTTTACCCCATGTTTAGCCTATATTTTAGATAGATTATTATCAATTTTGTGAGAATTGGTGCTCTTAATCTTTCTTTTTTCATATCTTATACTCAGGAGAGCATAGGGAAGAGAAAAGAACAAAAAAGGGGCCAAAAACGATGAAAAATGGGCCAATGTGTGAAAATGACACGGCCCAAGAAGTCACCACGTGGCTGTGCCCCACAAAGCCTACACGGTCCAAGCCTTGACAAGTACGGCCAGGCCACACGGCCAGGCCACGCGACTGTGCCACCCTTAACAGACCCACACGGCCTCTTGTTGAAGTCACACGGGCGTGGCGCACGGGCGTGTTCTAGTCGTGAGGAAGAGGAATTTCACTTGAATTGGGATGCTTAGAGGCTAAGAAAGGCCCCCTAAAGCTCTATATAAAGACCCTATGAGGCAACTCTAGGGGGGCTCATAATTAATTTTCCTATCATCTTTCTGCCAACACAGAGAGTAGAAGCAAGGGATTACTCCAAAGGAGAGCCGATTGATTCATCCAGAAGCCGGAATTCTGCAGCAATATAGAGGATCTCCCTAAATTCCTTCAGGGGTTTTTGGGTTCTTTTATGTTTTGTTATTCTATATATCTTCTGAGATGTTTTCTTTCTTTATTATGAACTAAACCCCTCAAATACTTGAGGGGGATGAAACCTAAGACAGATCTTGTTATTTATTCTTGAATTATTTGATGAATACTTGAATTGTTCTTAATTATGTGTTCTTCATTCTTGATTTAATAATCCTAGATATTACTTCAAGAAACTGATGTGCTTAGGCAGAGGAGCAAAAATCCCTGTTTTAAGAGTAGATCTACCATAATTAAGTGGAGTTGCATGCAACCCTAGACATAGGGCGACATAAATCTGTCGGATTAGGGTCAAACCTAATATGGGGATCCATAGATCGAATTAATGCAACCTAGGGTGTTAATTAATAAAGGAACTTTAATTAACAGCTTAGGCCTAGTTGTTCTTAGCCTCAACGGAGGGATTAACATAAATTAGGGATCTCTACGGATCAAGTCAAGTAAATAAATCATATAGTTCAAAGAAACCGATAACAAGTGAAGTCTAGGTGGATTCTCCCTTGAGTATTGCCTATATCAATAAGCTTTTCCCTAAAGTTTTCCCCAATTTACTCTTTATGCCTTCTTAGTTTAGTTTTAGAATTAGTTTCAACAACCCCTTTTATTTTTTAGGCTAGATAATAGAAAGGAAGTAAGTACTAGTACTTTTAGTTCCCCTGGGTACGATAACTCGATCTTGCCACTAAGCTATACTACTGTTTGATAGGTGCGCTTGCCTTAAAGTCGTGATATTAGTTAGTTTGGTGTGATCAGTTCTTTATAAATTTTATTACTTAGTATTGCGAATGCAATATCAATGATCCCCCTAAGATATTTAACCGATCTATCGGCTAATTGAATACTCATCCTAGTGGGTTTTGGTTCCCCTAAACCTAGTTTCTTGAACATTTTATAAGGCATGAGAATAATGCTTGCACCTAAATCAGCTAAGGCTTTATTAATAATCAAACTACCAATTAAACAAGGAATAGTAAAACTCCCTAGATCTTTTAGTTTTGCCGGCAGTTTGTTTTGGAGAATAGCTGAGCATTCCTCGTTGAGTTCCACTGTGGCTAATTCTTCCAACTTCCTTTTATTTGTCAGAAGTTTTTTAAGGAACTTCGCGTACTTCTGTATCTACAAAATTGCTTCAACAAAAGGTAAGTTAATGTGTAATTGTTTAAAAAGTTCTAGAAATTTACCGAATTGAGCGCCTGTATGGTCTTTCTTCAACTTTGCCGGATATGTAATAGGCAGTTTGTATTCCTTGAGTGTTGGTGGAGTGTTTTCCTTTGGTTCCTATACCTTGGCTGCTGGAGATCCTTGAACAGATTTCTTTTCTGGTTCTACTAGTACCTTCTCATCTCTTAGGGTAATTGCTTTGACATGTTCTCTGGGATTTGGCTTAGTGTTGCTTGGTAGTCCACCTTATAGTCTCTCTGAAATTAATTTCGCAAGTTGACCAATTTGATTCTCAAGCCCTTGAATTGATGCTTGTTGATTCTTTAGTGTCGTTTCAGTGTTCTGGAAACGAGTTTCTGAAGCGGCCAGAAATTTGGTGAACATCTCTTCAATATTCGGCTTTTTCTCTTGTTGTGGCGTTGGCTGCTAAAATCTCGGAGGAGGCTGTTGTCTTTGGTTTCCTTACCCTACCCATGAAAAATTGGGGTGATTTCTCCAACTTGTATTGAAGTATTACTATAAGGATTATTTTGAGATCTAGAATTGTTACCCATATAGTTGGCTTGCTCGGTTTCCATGCTGTGTCTATAAGATGAATAGTCTGGATTGAACATATTTCCTGGAGTTGCGTCGCATTGGATCACTGGTTGTGCCTACGTAGAACCAACAAAATTATCAAACTTTTTATTTAGAAGTTCTACCTGGTTAGTAAGCATAGCAACAACATCAATATTATAAACTCTTGCGGCTTTTGTCGGCTTTGTCCTCATGACTTGCCACTGATAGTTATTCAATGACATCTCTTCAATAAATTCATAAGCTGCTTCAGGCGTTTTATTATTGATTGTTCCTCCTGCGGCTGCATCGATCATTTGCCTAGTTGATGGGTTCAAACTGTTGTGGAAGGTTTGAACTTGTAGCCACAAAGGTAATCCGTGATGAGGGCATCTTCTCAAAAGGTCCTTGTATCTCTCCCAGGCATCGTAGAGTGTTTCTAAATCCATCTGCACAAAAGAAGAAATATCGTTTCGTAATTTAGCTGTTTTAGTGGGAGGAAAATATTTAAGTAAAAATTTTTCAGTCATCTATTCCCATGTAGTGATTGAGCCTCGTGGTAGAGAATTTAACCACTGTTTAGCTTTATTTCTCAAAGAGAATGGAAATAGCCTTAGACGAATGGCATCGTCAGAAACGCCATTAATTTTAAAAGTATCACATAATTCTAAGAAATTGGCTAGATGTGAGTTTTGATCTTCATCCTGTAAACCATCAAACTGCACAAATTGTTGAATCATCTGAATAGTGTTAGGTTTCAATTCAAAATTATTAGCAGCAATAGCAGGTCTAACAATACTAGTTTGAGTACTAACCAAACTAGGTTTAGCATAATCATACATAGTACGAGGAGCTTCATCTTGATTTACTGGATCTGCTAGTAGTGCTGGAGGTGGTTGAACATTTTGATTTGAGTCCATCACTTCAGCAGGTTCTGCTACTTGTTCTGGATAATGTAGGCTTCGTCTGATCTCTCTGCGATTTTTGCGAACTGTAGCTTCTAAATCTTCGTCAAAAAATAGTGGTCCTATTGGGTTGTTTCTAGTCATAAACTAGAAATACCTAGAAAAATAAAAAGAAAAGATAATAAAAATAAATAAATAAATAAATAAATAAATATATAGTAATGGCTAAAGTAATAGAAATCGAGTTTTCGTAATATTTTAGTTCCCCTGCAACGGCGCCAAAAACTTTATATCCATTCGTGATATGAAGTAATAAAATTTATAAAGAACTGATCACACCAAAACTAACTAATATCACGACTTTAAGGCAAACGCACCTATCAAATAGTAGTATAGCTTAGTGGAAGACCGAGTTATCGTACCCAAGGGAACCAAAAGTACTAGTACTTACTTCCTTTCTATTATCTAGCCTAAAAATAAAAGAGGGTTGTTGAAACTAATTCTAAAACTAAACTAAGAAGGCACAAATAGTAAATTGAGGAAAACTTTTAGGGAAAAGCTTGATTGCTATGGACAATACTCAAGGGAGAATCCACCTAGACTTCACTTGTTATTGTCTCCTTAGACTATATGATTTAATTACTTGACTTGATCCGTAGAGATCCCTAATTTATGTTAATCCCTCTGTCGAGGCTAAGAACAACTAGGCCTAAGCTGTTAATTAAAGTTCCTTTATTAATTAACACCTTAGGTTACAGTAATTCGATCTATGGATCCCCCTATTAGGTTTGACCCTAATTCGACAGATTTATGTCGCCCTATGTCTAGGGTTGCATGCAACTCCGCTTAATTATGGTAGATCTACTATTAAAACAGGGACTTTTGCTCCTCTGCCTAAGCGCATCAGTTTCTTGAAGTAATACCTAGGATTATTAAATCAAGAATGAAGAACACATAATTAAGAACAATTCAAGTATTTATCATATAATAATAAGATCTGTATTAGGTTTCATCCCCCTCAAGTATTTGAGGGGTTTAGTTCATAATAAAGAAAGAAAACATCCCAGAAGATATAAAATAACAAAACATAGAAGAACCCGAAAACCCCTAAAGGAATTTAGGGAGATCCTCTATTTTGCTGCAGAATTTCGGCTTCTGGGATGAATCAATTGGCTTCTCCTTTGGAGTAATCCCTTACTTCTACTCTCTGTGTTGGCAGAAAGATGATAGGAAAATCTAGTATATCCAGCATATTGCCTCATAGGGTCTTTATATAGAGTTTTAGGGGGCCTTTCTTAGCCTCTAAGCATCCTAATTAGAGTGAAATTGCTCTTCCTCAGGACTAGAACACACCCGTGTACCACGCCTGTGTGATTTCAACAAGAGGTCGCGTGGGTCTGTCGAGGGTGGCATGGCCGTGTGGCTTGGCCGTGCTTGTCGGGGCTTGGACCGTGTGGACTTTGTGGGGCACGACCGTGTAGTGACTTCTTGGGCTGTGTCGTTTACACACTTTGGCCCAATTTTCATCGTTTTTAGCCCGTTTTCCGTTCTTTTCTCTTCCCTATGCTCTCCTGAGTATAAGATATGAAAAAGAAAGATTAAGAGCACCAATTCTCACAAAATTGATAACAATCCATCCAAAATATAGGCTAAACATGAGGTAAAAATATATATAATTTATCGTTTATCAACACATCAATGGAAACTTCCTAAACCTTTAAAAATTTCACAAATTAGTCCCTGAGCTAGCTAGGTTGAGCTACAACGATCCTAGAAACATAGAGATCCTTAAAAATCAGGTCAAAGATCACTTACATGCAAAGGGGACTATGGCCGAACCAGTGATTTGTAGTTGGCATGGCCTAGCCTCTTGTGCCACAGCTTAGACTCATCAAAGGCAGTTGTGTAGGAACTGTCTGAACTCTTGTTTCAGGCCACAACAAAACTTCTGTTAGCCACTATCACTAACATGAGTTTCAATCCACTTGGATCACTAATCAGACGTTCCTTACCTTTGAATACTATTGAGTATCCTTTCTCAAGCAACTGAGCAAAACTAAGCAAATTTCTATCACTTTTAGGCACAAACAACACATTAGAGACAAGTTTGGTACTTGTAGGAGTGTCTATCAGCACATCTTCTTTGCCTTCTGCTTTGATAAAGTGTCCATTTCCAACTTTTACCTTTTTTTGAAGCTTCTATCAATGTTCTTAAAGATAGCAACATCAAGGGTCATGTGGTGCAACCACTGTCAATCAACTATCCTTTTGTGGCTTTTCTTTTGGCAACAGAGCAAGAGACTGCAAAGACTTGCTCTTATTGGTCACTACCTTCTAATCGTGATTTGATGAAGTAATAAAAATAGATCGTACCTGAAACTAACTAATATCAAGATAAAAGGTAAGTGCACCTATCGAATAGTAGTATAGCTAGTGGCAAGACTAGAATATCGAATCCAAGGAACTAAAAGTACTAGTACTGACTTTCTTCCTATTATTTAGCCTAAAAATAAAGAGGTGGTTTGTGTAAACTAATTAACTCTAAACTAACTAAGGATGCGACCAAGAGTAAATTGGGAAATTGCTTTTGGGAAAACTAATTAATGAGGGCAATACCTAAGGAAGAATCTACCTAGACTTCACTTTTTATCTAACTTTGAACTAGATAATTTCTTCATTTGATTTGATCTGTAGAGATCCCTAAATTATATTAATACCTTCATCGAGGATAAGAACAACTAATCCTAGGTTGATGATAAACGATAAATTATACAAAATTTTACCCCATGTTTAGCCTAATTTTTGGATGAATTATCATTTAATTTGTGAGAATTGGTGCTCTTAACCCTTCTATATCATGTTTTATACTCAAGAGAGCATAGGAAAGAAAAAATAACAAAAAACGGGTTGAAAACGAAAAAATGGGCCAAAGTGCAAAAACAACACAGCCCAAAGATCCACCACATGGCTGTGGCACACAGCCGTGCCACATGAGGTCCAACACGGCCCAACCCCGACAAGCATGGCCAGGCCACACGGCCATGCCACCCTCAACAGGCCCAACCACAGCCTCTTGTCGACCCACACGGGCATGGCACACGGGCGTGTCTCTGTCGTGAGGAAGTGCAATTTCACTCAGATTTGGATCCTTAGAGGCTAAGAAAGGCATCCCAAAGCTCTATATAAAGACCCTAGGAAACAACTCTAAGGGTGTATTTTTCTCTCCTCTAGAGAGTGCCTTATTCTGCCGATATAGAGAGTGGAAGCAAGGATTACTCCAAGGAAAGCCGATTGATTCATCCCAGAAGCCGAATTCTACCTCAAGACAAAGGATCTCCCTTCAATCCTTCAGGGGTTTTTGGGTTCTTTATGTTTTGTTATCTTATTTCTTCTGAGATGTTTTCTTTATTAATTATGAACTAATTCCCCCAAATACTTGAGGGGGATGAAACCTAAGACAGATCTTGTTATTATTTTATCTTGAGTTATATGATAAATACTTGAATTGTTCTTAATTATGTATTCTTAATGCTTGTTTTAATAATCCTAGGTATTAATTCAAGTGTTGATGTGCTTATGCAGAGGAGCAAAAGTCCCTGTTTAAGAGTAGATCTAGCATAATTAAGCGGAGTTACATGCAACCCTAGACATAGGGTGACATAAATCTACCGGATTAGGGTCAAACCTAATAAGGGAATCTATAGATCGAGTTAATGCAAGACTAGGGGTTTTAACTAGAAAGAGATTTCAGTTAATCAACCTAGGACTAGTTATTCTTATCCTCGAAGGAGGTATTAACATAATTTAGGGATTTCTACGGATGAAGTCAAGTGAATAAATCGTCTAGCTCAAGAGTTAATAACAAGTGAAGTCTAGGTGGATTCTCCCTTAAGTATTGCCCAAAGCAATTAGTCTTTTCCTAAGAATTTTTCCCCCAATTTACTTTTTTGTGCATTCTTAGTTTAGTTTTAGAATTAGTTTAGTCTTCATAAAAACTTCTTTTATTTTTAGGTTAGATAATAGAAAGGAAGTAAGTATTAGTACTTTTGGTTCCCTTGGGTACGATAAATCGGTCTTGCCGCTAAACTATACTATTGTTCGATAGGTGCACTTGCCTTTAAATCATGATATTAGTTAGTTTTTAGTGTGATCAGTTTTTATAAATTTTATTACTTCATATCACGCATATCAGTTGATTAACCGAAATCGCTTTCTAATTAAAACCCCTAGTCTCGCATTAACTCGATCTATGGATTCCCTTATTATGTTTGACCCTAATCCGACAGATTTATGTCGTCCTATCTCTAGGATTACGATCAACTCCGCTTAATTGTGTTGGATTTACTCCTATGCAGGGAATTTTGCTCCTCTACATAAGCACATTTGACTTAAATCAATATCCCAGAAATATCAATTTAAGAATTAAAAACACAATTGAGAACAAATCAAATATTTATCACACAGTTCAGATAAAAATAACAAGATCTGTCTTAGGTTTCATCCCTCTTAAATATTTGGGGTTTTAGTTCATCATTGTAAAATAAACATCTCAGAATATATAAAATAACAAAAGATAAGAAAACCCAAAAACCCCTTGAGAGGATAGAATGGAGATCCTCTGTCTTGATGTAGATCCTGGCTTCTGAGATGGATCAATCGGCTTTCCTTTGAGTAATTCCCTGTCTTTAACTCCTCGTCTTGGCGGGAATAAAAGTACACCTTTGTAGTTGCCTCCTAGGGTCTTTATATAGAGTTTTGGAATGTCTTTCTTAGCCCCAAGGTAGCCTTTTCCGAGTGAAATTGAACTTCATCACGACAGGGACACGCCTGTGTACCACGCCCATGTGCCACGCCCGTGTGAGTCGACTTCTAGGCCATGTTCGAGCCTGTTAATATGACACGGCCGTGTGACATGATCGTGTGACAAACTTCCAGGCTGTGTTGATTATTAATTCCGGCTTGATTTACCCGTTTTTGGCTCGTTCCTTGCTCTTTTCTCTTCCCTATGCTCACCTGAGTATAAAACATGAAATTAAAGGTTTAGGAGTATCAAATTCCACAAATTCAATGATAATTCATCCAGAAATTAGGCTAAGCATAAGGTAAAAATATGTATAATTTACGGTTTATCAAATACACCCACACTTAAGCCTCTGCTTGTCCTCAAGCAAAATCTTAACTCACAATTAAGAATCATTCTTCTCAACTTATAATCCTTATCAATAATGTTTCAAACTAATCCACAAGTAGTTATACAATGAAAATTCAACCAGAAGAAAATTAAAGTCTCAAACATTCTAAGTTGAGAATCTTATTACAGAAACATAGGTTCCTTCCCTTCTCCTAAGTAATTACCTTGAACTCAAAATCAACAAGAGTTGACATCCTCACTAAAGATTCACTCTAATCACTCAAAGTGTTTAGGGTTCAAAAAGAAGCACTCTTTAGTTAATATGAAAAGTTATTACCATAGCCTTGCATGAAAATCACATCCCACAACTATAAATTGATATGACCCATTCATCAAAAAGTTTTTAAATGGTTGTAATGAGGCTTTTGGTTAGGGGTTTTGTCACAAGCTGAAAGAGAAGGTTAGAATCGAGATTGAATTGAAAAATTATCTAACTAGAAAAATCTCTATTACTGAAACATATCCTTAGAACTAAGCTTTTCTTTCGGATAACATTGTTTTGGGTTCGGAAGCTTATAATAGAAATATGCAAAAATAGTGAATTACAACTGAAAGATAAATTATAACTGAATTAACTGTATATACACCTTTTTTTAGAATTAAAAACAAATAACAATAAATTGAATATTTATAAACTTTACAAACTGAAAAAGAGAGCAAAGCTAAACAATTATTCAATCCAAATCTTGACAAAAACAGAGATCAAAATAATTGAAGGGAATTCAACAACAACTGGGTTATAGGTTAATATTAAGGGTAAGTCAAAGAATAGTTTGTTAGGCTCAATGGGGTTCACTAGAGGTTAATTTATGGAGGTAGGCTTTCATGGAGTAAGTGAGTTAAAACCTAGGTGCCTTTATCATTTTGGTATATCAAATCAATGATGTGGTCTCGACCTGTATAATCGAAGCAAGTTCTAGAATAACAAATCAATATTGACTCACTCAAAGCAACAATAAAAGTGAGCACGAAAGAATGTATGCTCAAAAGGCTCAAAAATCTCACCAGAATTGTGGCTTTTTGATGTCAATCCTGCGAATTTCAAATCTCAAGATAACACTTAAAATTAGGGAAAACAACCTAGAAAAATTTAAATTCTCAAAAATTTCAACTTATCATGCTTGATTCTCTAATATCTTAAGGTTTGAATAATCAAAGCATAAGTACCTATGTCTTAATTCTCAACATATCAATAAAAATCATAAATCAATCAGAATTAGTCTTAATAAAAGATTGAGAATAATGTAGAGAGTGAAAGTGAGAATTCGAAATTTGAGAACAATGTAAAATGTTAGTGGTATGAAATTCAAGGATTTGAAGAGGATGTGACGACTGAAAGTGAATTTCCCCCCACACTTAAGATGTACATTGCCCTCAATGTACAAAGATCATTAGTAGCAATAGAAGCACAAGATCATAAGATAAGGAGAGAAGTAAAACTCCCTAAAAATTGGATGGAACCCTTGAATTGGAAACTGAATTGGAGAAAGGGCTTACTTGAAGTTCATGCTTCTGAGTGACTGAAAAATAAACATAAATGCGCGGAGAATGCAAGTATTACTTGGTAGGAAATGAAGTTCACAATAAAAAAAAAGGAAAAATATGGAGTAAAGAAAATTAAAACTAAAAAATAACAAAATAGGGAATTGGGCACACGGCCATGGCATACGCCGTGTGCCCTTGGTCTAGCTCGTGTTTTTCGTGGGCTTATGGTGTGACCACCGGTGCTAGGCATGGGTATGTCTCCCACCCGTGTTGATTTCTCAGTTTCGCCCACGGTTTATTTGCATGGGTGTGTTGGGATGTACGGTCATATAACACGGTCGTGTCTTTTAGTGTTTGCTTATTCCACGACCGTGTGTGATTTGACAGGATAATAGAAAGGAAGTAAGTATTAGTACTTTTAGTTCCCTTGGGTACGATAACTTGGTCTTGCTGCTAAACTATACTACTGTTCGATAGGTGCACTTGTCTTAAAATCGTGATATTAGTTAGCTTTTGGTATGATCAGTTTTTATAAATTTTATTACTTCATATCACAAATATCAAGTTTTTGGAGCCATTTTCGGGGAATTAAAATATTAAGAACACTCGATTTATATTACTTTAGCCATTACTATATATATTTATTTTCAATTTTTATTTATTTTTATTTATTTTAATTTTCTTTGCTTTTTCCTTTCTAGGTATCTCTAGTTTATGATTAGAAGAAACCCAGGAGGACCACTACTTTTTGACGAAGATTTGGAAGCGACAGTTCGTAGAACTCGCAGAGAAATCAGACGAAACCTACATTATCCAGAACAAGAACAAGAACCTGAACCTACTAAAGAGATGGAAGCAAATCAAAACAATCTACCACCTCCAGCACTGGCTGTAGAACTAGTAAATCAGAATGATGCTCCTCGTACTATGTATGATTATGCTAAACCTAATTTGGTTGGTACACAATCTAGTATTATTAGACCTACGATTGCTACTAATACTTTTGAATTAAACCCTAACACTATTCAGATGATTCAGCAATTGGTGTAGTTTGATGGTTTATAGGATAAAGATCCAAATTCACATTTAGCCAATTTTTTGGAACTTTGTGATACTTTTAAAATGAATGGTGTTTCTGATGATGCCATTCATATCCGATTATTTCCTCTCTCCTTAAGGAATAAAGCTAAGCAATGGTTAAATTCTATACCACGAGGCTCAATCACTACATGGGAACAGATGACTGAAAAGTTTTTACTTAAATATTTTCCTCCAGCTAAAATAGCTAAATTGCGAAACGATATCTCTTCTTTTTTGCAGATGGATTTAGAAACACTTTATGATGCTTAGGAGAGATACAAAGATTTTTTGAGAAGGTGCCCTCACTATGGGTTTCCTTTGTGGTTACAAGTTCAAACCTTCCACAACGGCTTGAATCCATCAACAAGACAAATGATTGATGTAGCCGCAGGAGGAACAATCAACAATAAAACACCAGAAGCAACTTATGAGTTTATTAAAGAGATGTCACTAAATAACTATCAGTGGCAAGTCATGAGGACAAAGCCGACAAAAGCTGCAGGAGTTTATAATATTGATGCTGTCACTATGCTTACTAATCAGGTAGAACTTTTAAATAAAAAGTTTGATAATTTTGTTGGTTCTACGTAGGCACAATCAGTGATGCAGTGTGACGCAACTTAAGGAAATATGTTCACTCCAGACTACTCATCTTACGGCCATGGCGTGGAAACCGAGCAAGCCAATTATATGGGTAACAATTCTAGACCTCAAAATAATCCTTATAGTAACATGTATAATGCAGGTTGGCAGAACCATCCCAATTTTTCATGGAGAGGGCAAGGAAACCAAAGACAACTGCCTCCTCTGGGATTTCAACAGCCACCACCACAACAGGAGAAAAAGCCAAATCTTGAAGAGATGTTCACCAAATTTATGGCCATGTCAGAAACCTGTTTCCAAAACACTGAGATGGCACTGAAGAACCAGCAAGCATCAATTCAAGGGCTTGAGAACCAAATTGGTCAACTTGCAAAGTTTCTATCAAAAAGACCATGAGGAGGGTTACCAAGTAACACAGAAAATAATCCTAAGGAACAACTCAATGCCGTGAGTACGATAGATGAGGAGTTAACCAAAACCAACCAAAACCATGCAAAGAGACTGTGGTAAGTAACATGAAAAATGAGGTAAGTCACAAAGACGAAATTGTCAAAGAATGTAAACCTTGTATCCCATACCTAAATGCGTTAAAGAAAGATTGCAGAGATGAGCAATTTGGTAAGTTTCTTAAACTCTTTAAAAAATTACACATTAACTTACCGTTTATTGAAGCTCTGTCACAAATGCCAAACGCCGTTATGTTTTTAAAAGAGCTATTGACAAACAAGTGGAAGCTCAATTAGAAATCCCATGAGGAGCTAAATGCAGTATGCTCAGCTCCTGTACAGAATAAGCTACCCAACAAACTAAAAGATCCAGGGAGTTTTACTATTCCTTGTTTACTTGGTAGCTTAGACGTCAAAAATGCTTTAGCTGATCTAGGGGCCAGTATTAATATCATGCCTTATAAACTGTTTAAATAACTAGGTCTTGGTAAACCTAAACAAACTAAAATGAGCATTCAATTGGCTGATAAGACCATTATAATTCCAAGGGGAATAATTGAAGATGTACTTGTCAAAGTTGATATATTCATATTCCCAGTCTACTTTGTTGTTTTAGACATTGACGAGGATAGCAATGTACCCTTAATTTTAGGACGACTCTTTTTAGCAACTGCCAGGACAACAATCGATTTAGGAATAGGGGAACTTACATTACATGTAGGTGATGACAAAGTTACTTTACAAGCTCAAAACTCAATTCAGACTATTGATAACAATATAGTTATGAGTCATTGTAAAAACACTGAACTCATCACCCAACCTTCTGTGTAGGATACATGCCACATAAAGGCAACCAAATCATAGACAAGTCCATCTAAGGAAGATGCACTAGAAAAGCGAATGCTTCAGATCGAGGAACTAGATGAGTGGCTGAACTATCATAAAAGTCCAAAATATGTTACACCAACCCAGAGCATCACCGAGAAGACGCCTAGGTAAAAACAGATCAAATCAAGATAGGAGACAAGATAATCATAGGGGACGACGATCCCCGAATCTCGAATTTAAAAGATCATACAAGTGACACACCTTACTTCACGGTGATGAAAATCTTTCCATACGGCACAGTTGAGGTAACTCACCCTAACCACGGTACTTTAAAGGTAAACGGCCATCTGCATAAACACTATAGAGGTGAGACTTTTAAAGATAACAGAGAGGAGCTTCAGCTCCACGAAATCCTTTCGTGATACATCCAGGTAGAGTCAAGCTTAGACTCTAAACAAGCGCTTCTCGGGAGGCAACTGAGCACTAACTTAGTAACTTTTCTTCTATTTTGATTTTAGTCTGTTTATACGTCAACTAACTCTTTTAAATGCAAAATTTTAGGACCACACGGCCATACCCATGGGCATGTCTAAGGCCGTGTGGACACTATGAGCAGAGACACAGTCGTGCACCCTGGCCGTGTACAAGTAGGGTAAAATTTTCCCCAAAACACGGGCTACAACAAATCGCTACGGCCGTGTGATGTGGCCGTAGCCAACATATCAAATCCCACACAGGCTTCAACAACTCCCCGCGCTCGTGTCCCCAAACCATGGCCAACACTGTCAATTGAGACACGGGCTGAAACGAGAATGACATGGCTGTGCGATACGGCCGTATGACCCCAACACGGGCGTATGACACGCCCGTGCCTCAAGACCGTGGTCAACACTGTCAAATCCAACCCGGGCGTGTGACCTATTACACAGCTGTGTGCGAAGCGAACACCTTAGGGCATGGCCGTGTGACATGGCTGTGTGCCTCAACACGCCCTCGACAAACGGGTGTGTGCCTCGAACTAGGCGCGCTAAAACCCCTAAATTTCAAACAACACGGGCAAAACCCGAGCCATAGAGGCGTGTGCCTCACCCGTGTAACCCAAAATCTATATATAGGGGCCACTATTCATCATCTTTCTCCATTTTGAACCCTAAATCCTCCCACCCAAACCCTACCCCAAACCTACATTGTGCCGCTGCCGGTGTCCACAGTGCATCCACGCCCGTGCCGCCTCACCCACGACCGTGCTCTGTCTCATTCCTCTCCCATTTGGTTCCATTTTCTCATTTTTCTTTCAAATTTTTACTGCTTTATTCTATTAAAATCATATTGTAATCAGTTTTAGCATTGTTTTAAGCATGAAATTGATTGAATTAGCATGAATAATCTAGAATGTTATAGAGAGCTTTATGATTCACATTTGATTGCCACTTTTTCCTATCTCAACTCATATGCATTTAGTATAAATACATACCCATGTTTCTTAAATTTGATATCATGTTAGGATGGATAGATTATACTATTTAGGTTAGTCCACATTTCATTCCAAATTGTTTTAGTCACATTGTTATTTAAGAATAAATATTTATTTTTCATAGTTTTTTATTCGATTTGATTTTAATTTTTCTAGGACTAATGTATATTATTTTGTTTTTAGGTATTATGTCGACATCACGCGGTAAGAAAGCTACCGTCCTGCCTTCGAAGAAACGCAAGGGACTTGGTGGTTCATCCTCTTGACCTATTGCCGAGAACCGCTAACCATTCGTCTATTTTCCGCAAGCCTCCCAGGAGGAACTATTCAGACACTCCGAGCTCGCCCTCTAACTGCTGGCTGATGCATAGATTGGGCCACCCTCGAGCAAATACACCTAGCAGACGAGGTCCGAGCCTTATTGATGACCAACCCATGGAGTAATTTTTCCAGATCGTGGAGCCTATATACTTGGAACTCACTCTCAAATTCTGCTCCACGTTCCATCTTCAGACCGTTATGAAAAGATACGACGATCCAGGAATAGTCTAGTTCTATTTGGGAGGTTCGTACGTCATCTCAGTGTCCCAGAATTTGGTATAGCTCTCGGTCTCTACACTGAGCAATTCATGGAAGAGGAGGACCTTTCCCAGTTTCACCACCATATCCATCTATCCCCGTCTAAATGTTGGGAGGCCCTAGTCCCTGCATCATCATAATACGACCCTAGTCGCTCTAAAGTGACTAACCTCATCCCACCTTTGAGGTACCTGCATACCTTTCTCGCGTACACACTAATAGGCAGGCGTGAGAGCACAGGGGTCATCAGCACCCACGACGCCTACTTCCTATGGTGCATGGCGAACGCGCATGTTATTGACCTAGCTTATTTCATCGCCCATGTAATCCAACATCAGACAGAGAGGCATTAGTGAGGCATGATTTCCATGGACCCATACATCACGAGATTAGGCCGCTACTTTGGCCTATTCAACACTGCAGCCCAGACATCCTCGTACACTTTAGTCGGCCATATGTCTCCATAGGGCATCTAGAGCATGCTGCACATGAGGAGGATCCAGCACTGACATGGGACTGATCCTCTACAATACCGGCTACTTAGAGATGCCGATGAGGAGGATCCAGAGGACATTCCTGATGATGTCCCACCACCAGAGGAGGATGCACCTACCGAGCCACCACCCCCTCGCCGCCCAGTTCATGTGGCAGCTTCATACGCTGTCATATCTGAGCGCCTATCACGATTCGAGCAGCAATGCTTCCAGCGCTTCGATCATATCGATGCGACACTACAGCAAATATGCCAGCACCTCTACATCACTTCACCACCACCATCGCGTGACCCATCTAAGGATTAGAGACTTTTATTCCTCTTATCTTTATTTTTATCTTAATTTTTATTTTTCTTATTGATCTTTATTTTCACTTTCTCTTAAACTTCATGTTTTCTTTGAATATTTAGATTTTTCTTTATCTTTATTTTGATCTTTAGACTTATAGAATATTTTAGTTTAATTTTCATTTTTATTTTCATATCAGTCACTCCCTAACGAGAAAACTATACTTCACTAAAATGTCTAAATATTGATAAATACCTTCGCAGTTTTAAAGGAGCTTTACAGCTCAAATTCAAATTCTAAAGGGAACCTTGCCACAACCTTACCAAGTTGACATCTCCAAAGCCCACACTCACAACATGAAAGCTGTGGACAAACAAACACTACCACCACTAGAGTATCTACCTCCGCACCTTCCTTTGTCCCAGACACTCTATAGGCACCAGCACCTCACTAATCCATCCAAAGCAGGGAGTTTCATGCCTTTCCCTATCTTATGATCTTATACTTCTATTACTGCTAATGTTTCTTTGTACATTAAGGGCAATGTACATCTTAAGTGTGGGGGGTGAACTTACTTTCAGTCATTACATTCTCCTTGAAATCCCTGAAATTTTTTCTAACTTTTTGCATTATTCTCAAATCTGCATTATCTCCAATCTCCTATTAGGAATTAATTCTGATTAATTTATGATTTTTTGATATATGTTGACAATTAAGACATAGGTACTTCTACTTTGATTATTCAAACTTAAAAACATTAGGGAATCAAGCATGATAAGTTGAAATTTTTGAGAATATAAATTTTTTCATAAGTTATTTTCCCTAATTTTAAGGATCATCTTGAGATTTGAAATATGCAGGATTGACATCAAAAACCATAATTCTGGTGAGATTTTTGAGCCTTTGAGCATACATTCTTTCATGCTCACTTTTATTATTGCTTTGAGTGAGTCAATACTGATTTGTTATTCTAAAACTTGCTTCGATTATACATGTTGAGACCATACCATTTGATTTGATATACCGAGATGATAAAGGCACCTAGGATTTAACCCACTTACTCCATAAAAGCCTACCTCCATAAAATTAACCCTTAGTGAACCTCATTGAGCCTAACAACCCATTCTTTAACTTACTTCTAATATTAACCCATAACTTTTTTTGTTGAATTTCATTCAATTATTTTGATCCATATTTTTGTCGAGAGTTGAGTTGAATTATTATCTAGCTTTGTTCTCTTTTCCAATTTGTAAAGTTGTAAATATCCAATTTATTGTATTTGATTTGAATTGTTTTAAAAAAAAGAAAAAAAGAAAAAAAAGAAAAAAATTGTGTATATATACAGTTAATCTGTAATAGTTCAATAGTTTTTGCATATTTCTACAAGCTTCCAAATCTAGAACAAAGTCATCATAAGGCTTAGCTCTAGGAATATGTTCCAGTGATAGAGATTTTTTCTAGCTAGATGATTTTTCAATTCAATCTCGATTCTAACCCTTTCTTTTTCAGCTTGTGACAACACCCCTAACCAAAGTCCCATTACAACCACTGAAAGACCTTTTGATCGATGTATCATTTCAATCTATAATGGTGGAGATTTGATTTTCTTGCAAGCCTATGGTAATAACTTTTTAGGTTGACTAAAGAGTGCTTAATTCTTGAACCCTAAAACTTTGAGTGGATAGAGTGAATCCTTAGTGAGGATGTCAATTCTTGTTGATTTTGATCAAGAGATAATCACTTAGGAAAAGGGAGAAAACCTATGTTTTAATGATGAAATTCTCAACTTAGGGTGATTGAATCTTTAATGTTCTTCGGATTGAATTTTCATTGTATGACCACTTGTGAATTAGTTTGAAACATTATTGATAAAGATTGTGAGTCGAGAAGAATGATTCTTAATTTAGGGTTTAGATTTTGCTTGAGGACAAGCAAAAGCTTAAGTGTGGGGGTATTTGATAAATAATAAATTATACATATTTTTACCTCATACTTAGCCTATATTTTGGATAAATTATCATTAAATTCGTGAGAATTGGTGCTCTTAACCCTTCTATTTCATGTTGCATACTCAGGAGAGCATAGGGAAGACGTCACGGCCGTGCCACCATACCTAGCTTGGGAAGTTAAAGAGCAGTGAAAATGACACAGCCCAAGGATTCACCACAAGGTCGTGGCACATGACCGTGTCACATAAGGTCCAAGCACGGCCAGACCACGCGGCCGTGCCACCATCAACAGGCCCGCACACGGCCTCTTGTCGATCCACACGGGCGTGGCACACAGGCGTGTCTCTGTTGTGAGGAAGTTCAATTTCACTCGAAAAAGGATACTTAAGGGCTAAGAAAGCCATTCTAAACTCTATATAAAGACCCTAGAGGCAACTTCAAGGGTGTGCTTATTTCCCGCTAAGGGACTCTTTCTCCCACAAAGGAGCGCCTTATTTCTGCTGACACAGAGAGTGGAAGTAGGGATTACTTCAAGGGAAGCCGATTGATTCATCCTAGAAGCCGAATCCTATATCAAGACAGAGGATCTCCCTTCAATCCTTCAGAGGTTTTTGGGTTCTGTATGTTTTTCTATCTTATTTCTTCTGAGATATTTTCTTTATTAATTATGAACTAAATTCCCCAAATACTTGAGGGGGATGAAACCTAAGACAGATCTTGTTATTATTTTATCTTGAGTTATATGATAAATACTTGAATTGTTCTTAATTATGTGTTCTTAATGCTTGTTTTAATAATCCTAGGTATTAATTCAAGTATTGATGTGCTTATGTAGAGGAGCAAAAGTCCCTGTTTAAGAGTAGATCTAGCATAATTAAGCGGAGTTGCATGCAGCCCTAAATATAGGGCGACATAAATCTACCGGATTAGGGTCAAACCTAATAAGGGAATCCATAAATCGAGTTAATGCAAGACTAAGGGTTTTAACTAGAAAAAGATTTCAGTTAATCAACCTAGGATTAGTTGTTCTTATCCTCGACGAAGGTATTAACATAATTTAGGGATTTCTACGGGTCAAGTCAGGTGAATAAATCGTCTAGCTCAAGAGTTAATAACAAGTGAAGTCTAGGTGGAGTCTCCCTTGAATATTGCCCAATCAATCAGTCTTTTCCTAAGAGTTTTTCCCCAATTTACTTTTTTTGCATTCTTAGTTTAGTTTTAGAAATAGCTTAGACTTCATAAAAACCCCTTTTATTTTTAGGTTAGATAATAGAAAGGAAGTAAGTATTAGTACTTTTAGTTCCCTTGGGTACGATAACTCGGCCTTGCCGCTAAACTATACTATTGTTCGATAGGTACGCTTGCTTTAAAATCGTGATATTAGTTAGTTTTTGGTGTGATCAGTTTTTATAAATTTTATTACTTCATATCACATATATCAATTTCCTTATCCTTCCCATGAAAAATTTGGGTGGTTTCTCCAACCTACATTGTAATTATTACTATAAGGGTTATTTTGAGATCTAGAATTATTACCCATATATTTGGCTTGCTCGGTTTCCATGCTATGTCTATAGGAGGAATAATCGGGATTGTACATGTTTCCTTAAATTGAGTCGCATTGCATTATTGGGTCTACCTGCGTAGAACTAACAAAGTTATCAATCTTTTTATTAAGAAGCTCTACTTGATTAGAAAGCATAGTGACTGCATCAATATTAAAAACTCTGGCAGCTTTTTGTGGCTTTGTTCTCATAACTTGCCATTGATAGTTATTCAGTGACATCTCTTCTATAAACTCGTAAGCTGCTTCTGGTGTTTTGTTGTTGATTGTTCCACCAGCGGCTGCATCGATCATTTGTCTCGTCGAAGGATCCAAACCATTATAGAAGGTTTGGACTTGTAACCATAGAGGTAACCAATGGCGGGGGCACCTTCTCAAGAGATCCTTGTATCTCTCCCAAGCATCGTAGAGTGTTTCTAAATCTATCTACACAAAAGAAGAGATATTATTCCTTAATTTAGCCGTTTTAGCCGGCGGAAAATATTTGAGTAAAAATTTTTGGTCATTTGTTCCCATATAGTGATAGACCCTCGTGGTAAAGAGTTTAACCACTGTTTAGCTTTATTTCTCAGGGAAAAAGGGAATAACTGAAGACAAATGGCATCATCAGAAACACCATTTATTTTAAATGTATCGCAGAATTCCAAGAAATTAGCTAAATGATCACTAGGATCCTCATCTTACAAACCATCAAACTGAACAAACTGTTGTATCATCTGAATAGTGTTAGGTTTTAGTTCAAAATTATTTGCAGCAATAGTAGGCCTAACAATACTAGATTCAGTACCAGCCAAATTAGGTTTAGCATAATCATACATAGTACGCAGGGCAGGATTTTGCTCAACAGGATTTGCGACTACTACAGGAGGTAGCTGATTATCGTGATTTGCCTTTATCTCTTCAGCAGGGTCTGATTCTTCTTCTTGACTTTGTTCTGGATATTGCAATCTTCTTCTTATCTCGCGACGATTTCGACGAACTGTAGCTTCTAAATTATCGTCAAAAAGTAGTGGTCATTTTAAGTTTCTTCTAGTCTAAAATTTCAGTAAATAAAAATAAAAGCTCAAAATAAATAAAAGTAGTAATGGCTAAAGTAGTAGAAATCGAGTGTTCCTAATATCTTAGTTCCCATGCAACGGCACCAAAAACTTGATCGTGATTTGATGAAGTAATAAAAATCAATCGTACCTGAAACTAACTAATATCACGATAGTGGCAAGCGCACCTATCGAATAGTAGTATAGCTAGTGGCAAGACCGGAATATCGAATCCAAGGAACTAAAAGTACTAGTAATGACTTTCTTCCTATTATTTAGCCTAAAAATAAAGAGGTGGTTTGTGTAAACTAATTAACTCTAAACTAACTAAGGATGCGACAAAGAGTAAATTGGGAAATTGCTTTTGGGAAAACCAATTGATGAGAGCAATACCTAATGAAGAATCCACCTAGACTTCACTTGTTATCTAACTCTGAACCAGATGATTTGTTCATTTGATTTGATCCGTAGAGATCCTTAAATTATGTTAATAACTCCGTCGAGGATAAGAACAACTAATCCTAGGTTGATTAACCGAAATCTCTTTCTAAATAAAACGCCTAGTCTCGCATTAACTCGATCTATGGCTCCCCATATTAGATTTGACTCTAATCCGACAGATTTTCATCGTCCTATCTCTAGGACTGCGATCAACTCTACTTAATTATGTTAGATCTACTCCTATGCAGTGACTTTTGCTCCTCTACATAAGCACATTCTACTTAAATCAATATCCTAGAAATATCAATTTAAGAATTAAAAATACAATTAAGTACAAATCAAATATTTATCACACAGTTCAGAAAACAATAACAAGATCTGTCTTAGGTTTCATCCCCCTTAGATATTTGGGGTTTTAGTTCATAATTGTAAAAAGAAACATCTCAGAATATATAAAATAACAAAACATAAGAAAACCCAAAAACTCCTTGAGAGGATAGAAGGGAGATCCTCTGTCTTGATGTAGATCCTGGCTTTTGAGATGGATCAATTGACTTTCCTTCGAGTAATTCCCTACCTTTAACTCCCTGTCTTGGTGGGAATAAAAGTACACCTTTGTAGTTGCCTCCTAGGGTCTTTATATAGAGTTTTAGAATGTCTTTCTTAGCCCTTAAGTAGCCTTTTCCAAGTAAAATTAAACTTTATCAAGACAGGGACACGTCCGTGTGCCATGCCCGTGTGAGTTGACATCCAGGCCGTGTTCGAGCCTGTTAATATGGCACGATCGTGTGACACGCCCGTGTGACGAACTTCCAGGTCGTGTTGATTATTGATTCGGGCCTGATTTGTCCATTTTTGGCCCGTTCCTTACTCTTTTCTCTTCCCTATGCTCACCTAAGTATAAAACATTAAATTAAAGGTTTAGGAAAATCAAATTCCACAAATTCAATGATAATTCATCCAGAAATTAGGCTAAGCATGAGGTAAAAATATGTATAATTTACGGTTTATCACCTTCTTCTGCTACTTGAGCTTCAACTCTAGCCTGTTGAGGCTGGTTTTGCTTCAGCCTGTCTTTGTTTCTACATATTTTCTCAGAATGGCCCATCTTTTTGTAGACTTTGCACTGCATATCAGGCCTGAGCCAACAATTTCCTACTGGATGACTAAGTCTGTTGCAGTGTGGGCAAGGTTGATATCTTTTTCTTACTCTATCTCTTCTAAGCTTGTCAGACCATGCTTTCTTCCCTTTGTAAACAGAGGAACTCGAGGCAGGTTTGATCTTAGTTTGGAAGGCACATTCTTGATGCTCCTTTTGTCTGCCAGCTCTTCTTTGCTCTTGAGCATAGAAAGCATTGATCAGCTCTATCAAACAGATGCTAGACAGATCTCTTAAGCCTTCAAGGGAAGAGATTTTGGCTTCATATCTCTTAGGTAATCTTGTAATGACCTTTTCCACTATTCTTGCTTTACTAAACTGGTCCCCATGCAATCTAATGCTGTTAACAATAGCCATAATCCTATCTGAGTATTGCTTTACTGTTTTCTCTTCCTTTATCTTCAAATTTTCCAAGTCCCTTCTTAAATTCAATAGTTGTTGCTGTCTCCGTCTTTCAGTCTCTTGAAACTTCTCCTTCAGCCTATCCCAGGCTTGCTTTGGTGACTCACAAGCCATGGTTCTTATAAAAATCACATCAAAAACACTGTTTTGGATGCATGACATGGCCTTCTGTCTTTTAGTTCTTCATCTGTGTGCTGCCTGATCTGAGCCACAATGGGATTGGCTTTTAGAGGTGCTAGTTCAGCATCCAAGTTAACAAACTCCCACAAGTCAAATGCTTGTAGGTATGTCTTCATTTTCACTACCCAAATGTGGTAGCCTTTACCATTGAACACTGCTGGTGAAGTTGGAGGGAATTCGAATGAAGACATGATTTTTAGACTTGAAGAATGACAAGTCCACTAAGAAATAAGATCTTGATACCAATTTTTGGAACTTAAAAATTGGTTTGAAGAAGTTTAACAGAGACTTGAGCTTGAAGGCTCGATGTCTTGCTGAGCAAACAAACAAAATCAGGCAAGAATTTGAGAAAAGAAATGCTTGAGTAAAAACTAGAAAAATGAAGAAGAAGAAGTGTATATTTCATTAACATTAAATGAAGGCACAAAATCAATACATATACAAGACATTTAGTTGGTCAAAGTGAGACAAACGTCACCTAAACATTACCTAACTCTACTAATTACATTGAAACTTGTTAAACTAAACTTGCACACTTCGTAAAGTTGATTTATCATCTCAAATGTCAATAAGAATACATCAAATACATTAACAACTTAGTTCTAATTTAAGTAAGTTACAAAAAATCAATTGAAGTAACAAAACAAAATGGAATTGAACAGCAACATCAACTTCAGCTGCAACTGCATAGCTCAGACAACTTCTCTGCTTCTTGGCTGCATGCAGGCCAACTTCAACAAATATATACTACCAGGTAAATGATGGATTTTGTTCGAAGATAAGTATTTTTCATGTATCTGTTCGAGGTGCTGGTCAGTTGACTTTATTAAGCTTATTAAATCAATTCAATGTCTCAAATGTTTCTGTGCTAATATAATTTAATTATTTGAATATTTATTATTTCTGATTGAAGGGGGTTCGTATTTAATTTGCTTAAATACCTCTAAGGAAAACCCAAAATGCTAAAAGATTTGTTTTCATGACATTGTCCTAACTTGTAATAATAGTAACTGGCAGTGGTTACTAATTTGTTCCTTTACCTTGGGATGGCTTTTCTAGTTTAACTGAAAGCCTTGCAAAAATTCTGATGCTGTTGATACGAAGTTCTCGGATGTGTTGTGAACTCTATTGAGTTTGTTGTTGATCTCTGGATATTTGAAGACTTCTCACAAAAAAATTATATCTTTGATGAGTTCTTAAAAACTCATTTCTAGATTTAATATTCATTTGGATAGGACAAATAAGAGGGAACACTATCGTGGAATTGAAAAAGATTATTTCTTTGTATTGAGAAAAAAACTCAATAGAGTTTAATCGGACTCATGTGTAAGTGTTGGACGCAGGTCTGTAGAAGTTTATCCATGAGGGTCATATCCCACTCATTTCTGAATGTGTCGGACACACTATCACGAGTACTTTAAGATTGGCTGTTTTTATTACACTCCAACCTCCAACTACATTTGAAGTGTGTGCATATGCATCTGTACATGCATAAATTGGAAAATTCTATCATGGTTGGTCTTTCCATTTATAACCTTGCTTTATTTATGTTATTTGGCATTTTTGCTAATATGCCTCACACATTTTGACACAAAGAATTATTCAGTTTTTTTCTTTTTCTTACTAATTATTACTCTTTTATTCTTATTTTAAATGAATGGATGTTGGTTCAACTATTTCTTTATTCCCATAGTTCGAATGGTATACAAATTTTGGCATATTTTTAGATTCAAGTCATCATTAAAATCTTTTTTCTGGTCTCTTTGTATTTTCTAGAAGACTTAATATAACCAGAGAACTGTTGAAGTTGTTGCAAAAAAAAAAAGAAACTGTTGATGAAGTTGCTTCCATCCGTGTGTATCATTTTATTTCTTTTATCAGATTTTGAACTGATAAATTGTACTGTAGGTATTTGTCACAATTGTGGGGGTAATTTCTTATCATTTGCCACCCCCTCTAAAGTAGAGAAGGTGCAAGGGTGATTTGGGGCTATGTGGATAGAATACTAGGTCAACCGTCACTTAGCAGAGAATCTTCTAGAGGAAAGTATCCTCAGTCTAGCATCTTTTCACGTTTTATGAGCTCTTTACCATGTAGTGGTGATAAAATATCACCTTAAAAAAATGGAAATGGGTTTGTTGATGTGATTTTACATCCTTCTTTTCAAAAATGAATTCAGCAACTAGCTGGTGCAATTGCCAATATGAAAACCCACCAAGCACCATTTAGGAACATGCTTCTCTATGGCCCTTGAGGAACAAGAAAAACAATGCTGAAAGAGAGCTGGCTTATAAATCTGTATGATGTCTTTGTTGCAAAATGACCATCCATGCTAACTATGAACTGCAAGCTCACCAAATGTGAGAGCTCACCAAGACTGCTAACTCACTTGGGAACTATGAACTTACTGAACAGCTCACCAAGATTGCGAGCACACTAACACTGTAAGCTCACCAAGCATGAGAGTTCACTTGCAAGCTCTTCACTCTACAAGTTGCCAACTTGCCAACTTACACTGTGTAACACCCCTAACCCATATCCGTCATCAGAATAGGGTTTCAGAGTATCACCAAAGTTTATAGATCAAACAGACATAAATCTCAAACATTTCTTATCATATAATATTTAGGTCAGAAATCAATTAAACTCATAGATACTGTCCCTTATTCGATCCCTTGAGGCCAAAAATACACATTAGAAACAAGTTGGGACTAATTCAGGAACTCAGAGAATTTTTCCAAAATATTAAAAATTTTCAAAGCTGCAGGGTTCACACGACCAGGAGACACGCCCGTATCTTAGATTGTGTAGGCATTCAAAATAAGGACACACGGCCGGTGTCCCAGCCCATGTCTGTACCCGTGCAACTCTCTGACTTGGGTCACACGGCCAAGCCACGCCCATGTGCTAGACCGTATGCCCTTTCAAAATGGCCTCGCACACCCGTGTGTTTGGTCGTGTAGACTCAAAATATACCTTAAACAACAAGTTTACCATTCCCCATAAGCTTGGACATTAAGGAATTCAAATCATTTGTTTAGCTAGTTCAAAACACAATCAAACACATTCAAATCAAGTCAAAACAATCATCCTAGGTGCCTAACTAATGTACCCTCATTGGTACCAAATTTATATAATCAAAACATATCATCAAAGCATTATTCAAGTCCAAATTATAAACATACCTAATTTAATCCATTTTGCCTAGTTTATGAACACTTAAACATCAATTTAACATGCCATAAAATAACTTCAAACACAAACACATATTCATATGTATATACCAAACTAATATTAAACTTGTAACCTCATTTACAATCAAACCACAAAATAACTATTATTTAGACACCTTAGGTACATGCCGATACAAAAGATAAACATCACCACATTTGAGTTTCGGGAGTGTTGTTGGATGTTGAATCGACGATCAAAATTGAAGTACCTAATCTGCGCACAGAAAACAAAATTGTATGCTGAGTAAAACTCAGTGGTATTTCTATAATCCGAATATTTAAAGACAAAATAATATAATAGGCACAATTAAATATTAAGCACAATTGAATATTTCAAGTCCACATTTATTTATATAATAGCATTAACCATACAATACTCAAATCATAAATACATCATTTTATACCATACTCAATTCTCATCACTTGCTATATAATAGCTTTTCACAACTTGATCCTCATATGATTTGAAACAATAACAACACCCAATTCATGAATACAAAATTCACATGTCTCATTTTCATGTTTCAGTTCACTATCTCATCTTCAATTCACATACAATATCATCAAATATCATTCATAGTATCATTTTATTTAATTACCCTATTAACATGACTCGGACTCGAATGGATACAGGGATCCAACCAACACACTAGTTTGGCATCCAGTGCCTCATCAGATAAATCCGAAGTAATAACTTTGCCTAGCACTATATAAATTTGACACCCAGTGTCTCATCGGATTAATCGAAGTAAATTGGCACCCAGTGCCTTATCGACTTGAAGTCGAAGAAATCCATAAACTCTTCCAATCCTATAGCATGTCATCTATATCCAACTCAGCCCGATACAGTTAATAGGGTTTAATTTCACTTTCCAAATACAACCAATATTCAATTATCATATTTGCACAAATATATTCATTTCAATTCAAATAATCAATATATTCATAATATAAATATATCAATTCAATCCATTCAATCAACTTTTAATCCAATTCAATAACAAAGCGCCAAATACTCACCTCAACACTTACCATATGCATTAAATAAAAAATACAACAATTAATAACTAGTTTTGGATTATAGAAATACAAATCAGGAATTCCGAACTATTCCACGTCAACTTTATCTTTCCCCTTTTTAGTTGAAGATTTTGGTACAACGTTAGCTACAGAATTAAAAGAATAAAAATTTATCAATACAATACAATTCAATTTCATATTGCATATTTAAATTTTGGCTCAATATTTGCCTAATTTTCAATTTAGTCCCTAAACCGAGACTAACTTTATTTCTTTACATTTAATCCTATATTTTCATACAAATTTCACTTTAAACAAAATTTAACTCCCAATTTTTACTTAACTCCCTAAATTTTAAAATTTTCACAATTTAGTTGCTATTACTTAAAATTTACAATTTATTCTACAATTTAATCAATTTTATTTCTAGCTTAAAAATCTATCAATTTAATCCCTAATGCTAAAAGTATTCAACATTAAAAAAATTTAAAAACTCAATAATTGTTAAAATTTTGACATAGGTTGGTAGAACTTAACACCGGGATTCCAAAAACATAAAAATTACAAGAAAAAGGATTAAATTAACTAACCAATTGAACTTTGAACCCTAGAAGTCCCTAGCCTTGCATCTTTCTTTCTCTTTTTCTTTTTCTTTCTTTCCTTTCTATTTTCATTTGGCTTTTGTCTCTTTTTCACTTACCTATTTGTTTTATTATTATATTATATATATTTACTTAAATATTAAGTAAACATATTATAATATACATTTTAAATTTAATTTATAATATATATAATCATTTTACACCTTATGCCGCCTCATTAAAAAACAATGGCATAATTGCTTCTTTAGTCTCTTTAATTTTTCTTTAATCTATAATTCAACTTTCATTCTATATGCAATTTAGTCCTTATACCTAATTACTCTTAATTCATACAAATTCACTAAACCAAAACCTAATTAAGTACACAACTAACTTTGTAAATATTTTTAATAAATATTTATGAGTTCAATTTACGAAAACGAAGTCCTAGAAATGTATTTTCCAACAACCCTGACTATCGGGTTGTTACACACTGAAATTGTGATAAATTTTAATTAAACATTTTGGCAGACAATTAGACAAAAATTGACAAATGAAAAAGAAAGCTATATGAATCTAGTCACTCAATTAAGCTAAGTTGTAATATTTTATTATTTTAGCTTATTTAAGCATAATTTTTCATGTAAACTAACCACCAGTTTTTTAATGAAACAATTCACCAAAAATTAACTTCTCCATTTTTCATCTTTTTGCTTTGTTTTAACCTCTCTTTCATAAAAAATCCAACAATATCGAGAGCCATTTGTCTTTGAGGCCTGTTTTTCATAAAAAAATATCTTCAGTAAATTTTACACCCATTGTTTTTACAGTTGAAAACTACCACATCTGGGTAGTAAAAATGAAAACATATCTTCAAGCATTTGATCTTTGGAAGGTTGTAAATGCTAAAATGGAACCACTAATGTTGAGGCCAAATCCATACAAACTCATCAATGGAGTAAAAAAGAATTGGATCGTAAATAGCAGGTTTACAAGTCACATGACAGCAGATGCGAGCATCTTCAAGAATGTTAACAAAAGGTTTCATTCCAAGATGAAAGTTGGAAATGACCAATATATTGAAGCAGTTGGAAAGGGAGATGTTTTAAGCAAAACTCTATCAGGTACTAAACTTGTCACATATGTTCTTTTAGTCCTTGACATAGGTCAAAACCTACTAAGTGTAGGACAACTGCTCGAGAAAAATTACTCTTTAGTATTTAAAGACAACAGATGTCTAATTCTTAATCCAAGTGGATGTGGGCTCATATCAACAAAGATGGCTGGCAGAAGTTTTGTTGTCAACTAGAACTTAGCAACTTCAGCAGCATATACTAGCTCGCTGGATGAAACAAAACTATGGCACAGGGGAATGGGACATATGGACTACAAATCTTTAAGTCTAATGTTCAAGAATAGCCTACTTGAAAATTTGTCAAAAATGGCTGATCATGAAGATGTATTCGAAGTATGTCAGCTTGGGAAACATGGAAGGTCTCCATTTCCTGCAAACACAACATGGAGAGCTACTGAAAAATCACGCTCCGTACATACTGACATTTGCGGACCCATGAAAATAAGTTCGCTAAATGGAAGTAGGTACATTATGTTGTTCATAGCTGACAGTACAAGGTATGTTGGGTGCACTTTATGAAGCACAAGTCCAAGGTGCCTAAAATCTTCTTCAAGTTTAAAGTTATGCTTGAAAACCAAAGTAATTGCAAGCTTAAAATCGTAAAATCAGACAATAGGGTAGAATACATATCAAAGAAGTTTGAAAAGTTCTACGAAGAGTCTGGTGTTCACCATCAAGTGAGCAATGTATACACTCCACAGCAAAATGGATTAAGTGAAAGAAAGAATAGAATTGTGATGAATATGACTCATTGTTTACTATTTGAAAGTAAACTGCCTAATTTTTTTGGGTAGAGGTAGTAAACACTGCTGCTTACCTGCTAAATAGATTACCTACTAAAGTTGTTGAAGGGAAGGCACCATTTGAAGCCTGGTATGGTTTTAAACCTTCTGTTTCACATTTAAAAGTATTTGGTTGCACCTGTTTTGTTCATGTTCCAGAAGAGAAAAGAAGAAAGCTGGACAATAGATCACAACCAGGGATATTTGTTGGATATTCCAATGTTAATAATGGATACAAAATCTATAATCCTTTCACCAAAAAGTTGATCATAAGCAGAGATGTGAAGTTCGATGAAACAAAATTATGGAATTAGACTGCAACAGAGGAGGAGATATGTGAACAAGGGAGTCCAAAACCATATATCTGTATATCAAACCAAAAATGATGTACTTGATGAACAATCAGTGTGAGGAACTAGGTCCATCACTAAAATGTATCAATAGTGTAATTTGGCAAATTAAAAGCCAATCACTTTTGAAGAAACTGTTCAAGAAACTGAATGGTGAACAACTATAAAGGATGAGATCACCATGATCAACAAAAATGAAACATCGAAGCTTGTGGATAGACTGGTTCACAAGAAAGTAGTTGGTGTCAAATGGGTGTTTAGAACCAAGGTGAATCCTGATAGATCTGTCAATAGATATAAAGCGAGGTTAGTTGTGAAGGGTTTTAAACAGCAATATGGAGTAGACTTCACTAAAACCTTTGTTCCTGTTGTAAAGTTAGACACCATAAGATTTCTACTAACTCTTATTGCTCAAAAAGGTTGGAGAATACATTAGATGAATGTGAAGTTAACCTTCCTAAATGGTTATTTGAAAGAAGAGATTTCTGTTGAACAACCATAAGGATTCATAGTACCTAGATGTGAGGCCATTGTGTATAAATTGCACAAAGCGTTGTATGGTTTGAAGCAAGTACCAAGAGCATGGTATGAAAGAATTGACAGTCACCTTATAGAAATGAGTTTTGAAAGAAGTATTAGCTATCCCACTTTATATGTGAAGAAAACTGATAATAAAATACTCATCATTATTTCATTATATGTTGATGATTTACTTGTAATTGGTAACAACAACTAATCGATAATTATGTTCAAAGATTAGAAGCAAGACAAGCTTGAAATGTCAGACTTAGGTGAAATGACATACTTCCTCGATCTGGAGGTGAACCAAACTCACAATGGAATCTTCATAAACAAAAAAGGAGTTCGCTATAAAAATCTTGCAAAGATATAGCATGGAGAATTGTAAACCTGTGAGCACCCTTATTGCTCAAGGTGAGAAGCTCACTAGCAATAAAGATGTTGAAAAGAATGATGAAACAAGCTATAAATGCTTGGTAGGATGTCTGCTTTACTTAACAACATTTAGACCTAACATCATGTTTGTTGTAAGTCTGTTGTCAAGGATCATGTATTGTTATAATGTGAACCACTACAAGGTAACAAAAAAAGTTCTACAATCATAAGAGGAACTCTACATCATGGAGTGAAGTTTATGAGGACTGAAAAGATCAAGCTACTTGGGTATTCAGATAGTGATTGGGCTAGATCTTCTGAAGATATGAAGAGTACTTCAGGCTATTTCTTCACTCTAGGATCGAGTGTGTTCTGTTGGAGCTCGAAGAAGCAAAAAATAGTAATATAGTCAATTGATGAAGCTGAGTATGTTGTAGCTTCAGTAGCTACAAATTAAGCCATTTTGTTGAGGAAACTACAAAATGATTTAAATTTGAAGCAAAAGAAGCAACAGAGATCAAGTGTGATAACCAATTACTTGTTGCAATTACAAAAAATCTGGTGTTTCATGGTAGAACAAAACACTTCAAAATCAAGTATCACTTTGTGAAAGAAGTAAAGCAAGCCAAGGAAGTCACATTAGTTCACTGCAGTTCATAAGACTAGTTAGCTGATATTGTAATAAAACCTTTTGGGAAGATGAGATTTGAAAAGTTGCGTTACTAAATGTGCGAGCTCACCTGCGAACTACGAGCTCATCAGAACAGCTTAACAAGATCGCGAGCTCACCAACACTGCGAGCTTACCAAGCATGAGAGCTCACCTGCAAGCTCTTCACTTTGCAAGTTGCCAACATGCCAACTTGCACTAAAACTGTGATAAATTTTGATTAAACATTTTGGCAGATGATTAGATAGAAACCAACAAATGAAAAAGAAAGTTATATGAATCTAATCACTGAATTAAGTCAAGTTGTAATATATTATTATTTTTAGCTTTTTAAGCATAATTTTTCATGTAAACTAAGTATCAATTTTTTAATGAAACAGTTCACTAAAAATTAACTTCTCTATTTTTCATCTTTTTGCTTATGTTTTAATCTTTCCTTCATAAAAACCCATGTTTTTGTTTTAACCTCTCATTCATAAAAAATCTAACAGTCTTCTACCTTCCCTGTGCTGTACATGGGTAGCACTTGTATATATTTGGCTTTGTCTTCATAATTTGGTTCTTTGACTATCTTTTGGATTCAGTTTGGTTAAAATGTTAGACTGTGGGTGTACATTTAATTCTATGGACAATTATGCAAGTTCTAAAAATGGTCAATTGTTGATTATGACTTATAAGAATCTTTCTAAAATTATAGAAATGAAATAGGGTAAGTTTTTAAATCTCTGGGAGAATTCCTGACTTTTGTTTCATATGCTTTAATGCACCATTAAAATAGTTCACGATAAGTGTTTGAAATTTGATGTTCTTTTTGTTCATTTCTTTTCATTATCTAATTTATTTATATTAACATTTAGGGGTTAGATTGTGCTTTAATGATGGGAGGAGATGTTGCTCCACTGAGACCATAGGTTGTTGCATCAACAAAATTCTTGATATGTAGTTTCTCTTCTAATTGCAATATCTCAAGGAGTTTTAGTTTGCATATAACTTGCCAATATATTTTGTATGATAAAAAAATAAATTCCTTAAGGGTAAATTTTTTATGCTGATCTCGACAATTTTCCTTCTAGAAGAGTTTTCTATGTTAACAATTACCAAAAAAATAGAATTTCCTCGACTATAATTGTTGTACGCCGAAGTTGAGGATGAAAACGCTACTGGCTCCATTGATTTTGTATAATGTTCAGCTTTGACTATTGATTTTGTTGGCCGAACTGTTTTTGTGGACGAAACAAAACCTACATGAGTGAATCTCATAGAAGCGCACTAAATACGCTTCTTTGTCGCACTGGTGACTAGTCCAAGGATATAGTCCTTGCTCTTGCTACAAACTGTCCTAGTGATCTTGATTTAGTTGTGGCCAACTGTATTGATGAAGTGTTAGAATTCTCTTTGCCTAGGGAAGATGAATGTTTCAAACTGCTAAATCTGTACCTAGAAAAGTACATAGCTCAGGTTAGCTTGAGAAAACCTGGTGTGCTTCAGAAATAATTTAAAAACGCAGCAGTAGTAGATCGAAATCAAGGGACTGAGTGATGATATCTTAAGAGAAGTTGCAACTAAACTAAATGATTTCAGAAGGGAAATAACCAAACTAATGGCTAGTGTACAAGAAGCCGTTCATGGGAGTGAGAATTGTATGCTTGACCCGACCCTATTTCGTGAAGTGGTGGATTATAAGGCCGTAGAACATCAACAGAGAAGAAAACTGGCTGTTGGTGTTAAGCATGACTCCTATTTTTAGTCAAATTTAAGAAATAATCTTTTAGTTAAACTCTATTTATTTGTTTCAATCAAACACAGATTAGTTTAGATTATTTTATTATTATTTGACCTATGAATTTAGCCTATAAATAAGCTCTTTTACAACCTTAGAAAACACACCCATTAGAGATTAGAACTCATAACACATTTAGAGAATTTTGTGTTTACATTTTGAGGGTTCTTCATTTTTGGGTTTTTGAGGTTTAGTTATTATCTCCATCTTTTGTACTCTTCGTTCTTTTGCCATTATAGTATAATTATATTTGCTTGTGGTTTTTTATCCTCTTTGAAGGGGTTTTTCCATGTTAAATTTGTGTGTTCAATTTCTCAATTTCTTCTGCTAATATTACTTGTTTGTTGCTTAATTTGGTTGATCCCTAACAAGTGGTATCAGAGCTAGTTCAATTTTTATAGATCAGACCATTCAGATATGGCAGCAACAAGGTTTGAAATTGAAAAGTTTGATGGTGAGACAAATTTCAATCTGCGGCAAGTTTGGATGATGGCAATTGATATGCGTGATATAAAGTAATAAAATTTATAAAGAATTGATCACACCAAAAACTAACTAATATCACGATTTTAAGGCAAGCGCACCCATCGAACAATAGTATAGCTTAGTGGCAAGACCGAGATATCGTACCCAAGGGAACTAAAAGTACTAGTACTAACTTTCTTTCTATTATTTAACCTAAAAATAAAAAGGGTTTTTATGAAGACTAAACTAATTCTAAAACTAAACTAAGAATGCACAAAAAGTAAATTGGGAGAGAACTCTTTTAGGAAAAACTGATTGATTTGGGCAATACTCAAGGGAGAATCCACCTAGACTTTACTTGTTATTAACTCTTGAACTAGACGATTTATTCACTTGACTTGGTCCGTAGAAATCCCTAACTTATGTTAATATCTCTCTCGAGACTAAAAACAACTAACTCTAGGTTGATTAATTGAAATCTCTTTCTAATTAAACCTCTATTATTGCATTAACTTGATCTATGGATTCCCTTATTAGGTTTCACCCTAATCTGGCAAAATCTCATCGTCCTATCTCTAGGATTGCAATCAACTCCGCTTAATTGTGTTGGATCTACTCCTATGTAGGGACTTTTGCTACTCTACGTAAGCACATTTGACTTAAATCAATATCCCAGAAATATCAATCTAAGAATTAAAAACACAATTAAGAACAAATCAAGTATTTATCATATAATTCAAGAGAAAATAATAACAAGATTAGTCTTAGGTTTCATCCCCCTCAAGTATTTGGGGGATTTAGTTCATGATTAATAAAGAAAACATCTCAGAAGATATAAAATAACAAAACATAAAGAACCCAAAAACCCCTGAAGGATTGAAAGGAGATCCTTTGTCTTGATGTAGAATTCGACTTCTGGGATGAATCAATCAGCTTTCCTTGGAGTAATTCCTTGCTTCTACTCTTCGTGTTGGCCGAAATAAGGTAATCTTTTGTGGGAGAAAAAGCACTCCTTAGCGGGAAATAAGCACACCTTTGTAGTTGCCCCTTAGGGTCTTCATATAGAGCTTTGGAATGCCTTTCTTAGCCCCTAAGTATCTTTTTCTGAGTGAAATTGAACTTCCTCACGATAATGACATGCCTGTGTGCCACGCCCGTGTGGATTGTGGCCTAAGCCATGGTCGGGCCTATTGATGGTGGCACGACCGTGTGGTCTGGCCGTGCTTATCCGGGTTGGGTCGTATTTGGACTTTAGGTGGCACGGCCATGTGACACGGTCGTGTGGTGAATCTCCGAGCCGTGTTGTTTTCACACTTTGGCCCATTTTCTCCGTTTTCGGCTCGTTTCTCATTCTTTTCTCTTCCCTATGCTCACCTGGGTATAGAACATGAAATAGAAGGATTAAGAGCACCAATTTCCACAAATTCAATGATAATTCATCGATAAATTAAGCTAAGCATGAGGCAAAAACATGTATATTTTGTCGTTTATCAAATACCCCCACACTTAAACCTGTGCTTGTCCTCAAGCAAAATCTCAACTCACAATTAAAAATCATTCTTCTCAACTTATAATCTTTATCAATAATGTTCAAACTAATCCATAAGTAGTCATACAATGAGAATTCAATTAGAAGAACATTAAAGATTCAATCACTCTAAGTTGAGAACTTTATCATTGAAACATAGGTTTTCTCCCTTTTCCTAAGTAATTATCTCTTAATCAAAATCAACAAGAATTGACATCCTCACTAAGGATTCACTCTATCCACTCAAAGTGTTTAGAGTTCAAAAATTAAGCACTCTTTTGTCAACTTGAAAGGTTATTACCATAGGATTGCAAGAAAATCAAATCTCCACCACTATAGATTGATATGACACATCGACCAAAAGATCTTTCAATGGTTGTAATGGGGCTTTGGTTAGGGGTGTTGTCACAAGCTAAAAAAGAGGGTTAGAATCGAGATTGAACTGAAAATTATCTAGTTAGAAAAATCTCTATCACTGGAACATATTCCTAGAGCTAGGCCTTATGATGACATCGTTTTGGATTTGGAAGCTTGTAGAAATATGTAAAAATTATTGAACTATTACAGATTACAACTGAATTAACTGTATATACATTTTTTTGTTTTTTTGTTTTGCTTTTTTTAGAACAAATCAAATATCATACTTTGAATATTTACAAGTTTTACAAATTGGAAAAAAAGAACAAAGCTAGATAATGATTCAACTCAAATCTCGACAAAAATAGGGGTCAAAATAATTGAATGGAATTCAACAAAAACGAGTTACAGGTTAATATTAGGGGTGAGTCAAAGAATGAGTTGTTAGGCTCAATGCAGTTCACTAGGGGTTAATTTATAGAGGTAGTCTTTTATGGAGTAAGTGGGTTAAATCCTAGGTGCCTTTATCATTTTGGTATATCAAATCAGTGATGTGGTCTTGACATGTATAATCGAAGTAAGTTCTAGAATAACAAATCAGTATTGGCTCATTCAAAGTAACAATAAAAGTTAGCACGAAAGAATGTATGCTCAAAAGGCTCAAAAATCTCACCAGAATTATGGCTTTTGATGTCAATCATGCGAATTTCAAATATCAAGATAACACTTAAAATTAGGAAAATAACCTAGAAAAAAATTTAAATTCTCAAAAATTTCAACTTATCATGCTTGATTCCCTAGTGTTTTAGAGTTTGAATAATCAAAGCATAAGCACTTATGTCTTAATTCTCAACATATCAATAAAAATCATAAATCAATTAGAATTAATTCCTAACAGGAGATTTGAAGATAATGTAGAGAATTCGAAATTTGAGAGCAATTTTTAGGGATTTCAAAGATAATATAAAGAATGAAAGTGAGTTTCCCCCCCACACTTAAGATGTACATTTCCCTCAATGTACAAAGATAACATTAATAGCAATAAAAAGCACAAGATCATAAGTTAGGAAGAGAAGTAAAACCCCCTGAATATTGGATGGAACCTTTGAATTGTGAAAGCTGTCTTGGAGGAAGGAATACTTGAAGTTCATGGTTTTGGGTGACCGGAGAAATTTAACTATGTAAAGTTCAAGTATTACTCGATAGGAATTTAAAAATAAGGGAAAAGGGGAATATAAAGTAAGGAAAATGAAGATTTAAAGTTTAAAATTTAAATAATGGAAATTTGGCTCCACGGTCGTGTAGAGGGTCACACGCCCATGTTGAATTAGCAAGATTGGCCACGGTCACATCGCACGACCGTGGCAATTTTTCGAAGCCTGTGTGTGATTCAATAGGTTTGGCCACGGTCATATCGCATAGCCGTGGCACTTTGTCGAAGCCCGTGTCTTTAGGAAAAATTTTACCCTGCTTATACACGGCCTTATTACACGGCCGTGTCTCTGCTCGTAGTGTCCACGTGGCCTTAGGCACGCATGTGGGCATGGCCGTGTGGCTCGAAAAATCCTGCATTCAAAGGGTTAGTTGATGTATTTAGAAAGCTAAAATAAAATAAAATAATTTACTAGGTTAGTGCTCGGGTTGCCTCCCGAGAAGCGCTTATTTATAGTCTAAGCTCGACTTTTCTTAAGCTTGTTTGGTTACGGTACTTTGAAGAGTTGATACTCTTTTACCCTGCTTACAATTTCATTATTAACGTAAGATTTGAGTCGAGTGTGATTTACCTTGAAAGTGCCAAGTGACTCATGTTTTATCTCTACTGTACCATAGGGAAAGATTTTCATTACCGTGAAGTAGGGTCTGTCACTTGTATGTTCTTTTGAATTTAGGATTCGAGGATCATCTTCCCCTAATATTACCGTATCTCCTACCTTGATTTGATTTGTTTTCACCCGAGGGTCGTCTTGGTGATGCTCTGGGTTGGTATGGCATATTTTTGGCTTTTCATGATAATTCAGCCACTCATCTAATTCTTCGATCTGAAGCATTCGCTTTTCAGGTGTATCTGCCTTGGATGGCCTTGTTTGTGGTTGTGTTGCCTTTATGTGGGGTGTATCTTGCACAGAAGGTTGGGTGATGAGTTCAGTGTTTTTACAAGGACTCATAACTATATTATTATCAATAGTCTTAATCGAGTTTCGAGCTTGTAAAGTAACTTTGTCATCACCTACACGTAGTGTAAGCCCACCTATTCCTACATCAATTATGGTTCTAGCAGTTGCTAAAAAGGGTCGCCCTAGAATTAAGGGTACATTGCTATCCTCGTCAATGTCTAAAACAACAAAGTCAACTGGGAATATGAATTTATCAACTTTGACAAGTAGATCTTCAATTATTCCCTTTGGAAACCTAATAGTTTTATCAGCCAGTTGAATGCTCATCTTGGTTTGCTTAGGTTTTTCAAGACCTAGTTGTTTAAACAGTTTATAAGGCATGACATTTATACTAGCCCCTAAATCAGCTAAAGCATTTTTGGTGTTTAGGCTACCAAATAACCAAGGAATAGTAAAACTCCCTGGATCTTTTAGTTTGGTTGGCAGTTTATTTTGAAGAATAGCTGAGCATTCCTCGTTGAGTTCCACTGAGTACAGTTCTTCCAACTTCCTTTTATTTGTGAGAAGTTCCTCTAAAAATTTTGCATACTTCGGCATCTGCGAAATTGCTTCAACAAACGGTAAGTTGATATGTAATTTCTTTAAGAGTTTAAGAAACTTATCGAATTGCTCATCTGTGCTGTCTTTCTTTAGTGCATTTGGGTATGGGATACGAGGTTTATATTCCTTGATGAATAGCTCGTTATTACTTACCTTGACCTTACCTTTACTCACCTCATTCTCCTTACGTGGTTCTGGTTTGGTTTTGGTTAACCCTTCCTCATCTATTGTATCCATGGCATTAAGTTGCTCCTTAGGATTAGTCTTAGTGTTACTTAGTAATCTACCTTGTGGTCTTTTGAAAATTATCTTGGCGAGCTAGCCTATTTGTGTTTCGAGTCCTTGAATGGATGCTTGCTGGTTCTTCAGTACCGTTTCGGTGTTTTGGAAATGGGTTTCTGACACGGTAATAAATTGTGTGAGCATTTTTTTAAAGTTCGGCTTTTTCTCTTGTTGGAATGGTGGCTATTGAAATCCCGAAAGAGGTGGTTGTCTTTAATTTCCTTGTCCTCCCCATGAAAAATTGGGGTGGTTCCACCAGCCTGCATTGTAAGTGTTATTATAAGGATTATTTTGAGGTCTAGAATTGTTACCTATATGGTTGGCTTGCTCAGTTTCTATGATGTGTCCATGAGAGGAGTAGTCTGGATTGAACATATTTCCTTGAGTTGTGTCACACTGCATCACTAGTTGTGCCTACGTAGAACCAACAAAATTATCAAACTTTTTATATAAAAGTTCTACCTGATTAGTAAGCATGGTGACAGCATCAATATTAAAAACTCCTGCAGCTTTTTTTGGCTTTGTCCTCATGACTTGCCACTGATAGTTATTCAGTGACATCTCTTCAATAAACTCATAAGCTACTTCAGGTGTTTTGTTGTTGATTGTTCCTCCTGCGACTGCATCGATCATTTGCCTTATTGATGGGTTCAAACCGTTGTGGATGGTTTGAACTTGTAACCACAAAGGTAACCCATGGTGAGGGCACCTTCTCAAAAGATCTTTGTATCTCTCCCATGCATCGTAAAGTGTTTCTAAATCCATCTGCACAAAAGAAGAGATATCGTTTCGTAATTTAGCTATTTTAGCTGGAGGAAAATATTTAAGTAAAAAATTTTCGGTCATCTGTTCCCATGTAGTGATTGAACCTCGTGGCAGGGAATTTAACCATTGTTTTGCTTTATTCTTTAAGGAAAAAGGAAATAATCGGAGGCGAATGGCATCATCAGAAACACCATTTATTTTAAAAGTATTACAAAATTCCAAGAAATTGGTTAAGTGCGAGTTGGGATCTTCATCCTGTAAACCATCAAACTACACAAATTACTGAATCATCTGAATAGTGTTAGGTTTTAATTCAAAATTATTTGTAGCAATAGCAACTCAAATAATACTAGATTGAGTACCAGCCAAATTAGGTTTAACATAATCATACATAGTACGAGGAGCATCGTTTTGGTTTACCGGATCTGCGGCTATCGCGGGAGGCGGTAGATTGTTTTGATTTGCTTCCATCTCTTCGGTAGGTTCAGATTCCTGTTCTTGTTCTTGTTCTTGCTCTGGATAATGTAGGCTTCTTCTGATCTCTCTACGATTTCTACGACCTGTAGCTTCCAAGTCTTCGTCGAAAAGTAATTGTCCTCCTGGGTTTCTTCTAGTCATAAACTAGAGATACCTAGAAAGGAGAAAGCAATAAAATTAAAATAAATAAAAACAAATAAAAATTGAAAATAAATAAATATAGTTATGGCTAAAGTAATAGAAATCGAGTGTTCTTAATATGTTAGTTCCCCGGCAAAGGTGCCAAAAACTTGATATGCGTGATATAAAGTAATAAAATTTATAAAGAATTGATCACACCAAAAACTAACTAATATCACAATTTTAAGGCAAGCGCACCTATCAAACAATAGTATAGCTTAGTGGCAATATCGAGATATCATACTCAAGGGAACCAAAAGTACTAGTACTAACTTTCTTTCTATTATTTAACCTAAAAATAAAAGCGTTTTTATGAAGACTAAACTAATTCTAAAACTAAACTAAGAATGCACAAAAAGTAAATTGGGAGAGAACTCTTTTAGGAAAAACTGATTGATTTAGGCAATACTCAAGGGAGAATCCACCTAGACTTTACTTGTTATTAACTCTTGAACTAGACGATTTATTCACTTGACTTGGTCCGTAGAAATCCCTAACTTATGTTAATATCTCTCTCGAGACTAAAAACAACTAACTCTAGGTTGATTAATTGAAATCTCTTTCTAATTAAACCCCTACTGTTGCATTAACTTGATCTATGGATTCCCTTATTAGGTTTCAGCCTAATCCGGCAAAATCTCATCGTCCTATCTCTAGGATTGCAATCAACTCTGCTTAATTGTGTTGGATCTACTCCTATGTAGGGACTTTTGCTACTCTACATAAGCACATTTGACTTAAATCAATATCCCAGAAATATCAATCTAAGAATTAAAAACACAATTAAGAACAAATCAAGTATTTATCATATAATTCAAGAGAAAATAATAACAAGATTAGTCTTAGGTTTCATCCCCCTCAAGTATTTGGGGGATTTAGTTCATGATTAATAAAGAAAACATCTCAGAAGATATAAAATAACAAAACATAAAGAACCCAAAAACCCATGAAGGATTGAAGGGAGATCCTCTGTCTTGATGTAGAATTTGGCTTCTAGGATGAATCAATCAGTTTTCTTTGGAGTAATCCCTTGCTTCTATTCTTCATGTTGGCCGAAATAAGGTAATCTTTTGTGGGATAAAAAGCACTCCCTTAGCGGGAAATAAGCACACCTTTGTAGTTGCCCCCTAGGGTCTTTATATAAAGCTTTAGAATGCCTTTCTTAGCCCCTAAGTATCCTTTTCCAAGTGAAATTGAACTTCCTCACGACAGGGACACGCCCATGTGCCACACCCGTGTGGATCGAGGCCCAGGCTGTGGTCAGGCCTGTTGATGGTGGCACGACTGTGTGGTCTGGCCGTTCTTATTGGGGTTGGGCCGTGTTTGGAATTTAAGTGGCACGGCCGTGTGGTGAATCTTTGAGCCGTGTTATTTTCACACTTTGGCCCATTTTCTCTTTTTTTAGCCCGTTTCTTGTTCTTTTCTCTTCCCTATGCTCACCCGGGTATAGAACATGAAATAGAAGGATTAAGAGCACCAATTTCCACAAATTCAATGATAATTCATCCATAAATTAAGCTAAGCATGAGGTAAAAACATGTATATTTTGTCGTTTATCAGCAATTCTAGTTCAACCCGGTTTGAAAAAGGTTGTTATCGGGAAAAAGCCTGAGAATCTAAATAAAATAGAATAGGAAGAGCTTGATGAAAAGGTTTTGTCTGCAATCCAGTTATGCCTCGCGAATACGGTATTGTAGGAGGTATTGATGGAGAAGACCTCATCCGCCTTATGGAAAATGTTAGAAACTCTTTATGAGACTAAGTCTCTGGCTAACCGTTTAGTGTTGAAACAACATTTATTTACGTTTAGCATGAACGAAGGTGAACTACTTAGAGATCACATCAGTCAATTTATTACTCTTTTAAATGAATTAAAGAATGTTGATGTTCATATTGATAATGAAGATCAAGCTATGTTATTATTGTGCTATTTACCCCCTTCATACATGTCTTTCAGGGGGACCTTGATTTATGGCAGAGACAAACTCTCGTTCGAAGATGTGAAGGGTCATTTATTAAGTAGAGACAAACTCAAAAATGAGCTTCATTTAGATAGCAAAGTAGATAGGCAAGCTTCCATTTTGGTAGCATCAAAGAAATGAGACAAAAGGTGTCGTTATTGTAAAAGTTAGGTCACGTCAAAGCAGATTGTTATAAACAGCGAAATAAAAGAGCTACTGAGAGTAACGGGGAAGATGTAGCTAGTGCTAATTTGGCCAATGAAAGCAGTGATGATTTCTTGTTAGTGTCAATGGGCGATAACTCCAAGCTTACGTCCGAGTGGATCCTAGATTCTGGATGTTCTTTCCACATGTGTCCCAATAGAGAATGGTTCTCCACATATAGTTCGATTGAATGTGGAGTTGTGTGCATGGGAAATGATTCATCTAGTAAGGTAATTGGTATTGGTACTGTTAAAATTAGCATCCACGATGGGACGATTAGGACACTCTCAGATGTCAGGTATGTACCTGATTTACGAAAGAATCTCATCTCCTTGAGTATTTTAGACTTGAAGGATGCAAAATCAACATCGAGTCGAGCGGTATTAAAGTATCTTCGTTCTTTTGCCATTATAGTAAAATTATCTTTGCCTGTGGTTTTTTATCCTCTTTGGAGGGATTTTTCCACATTAAATTTGTGTGTTCAATTTCTCAATTTCTTCTGCTAATTTTACTTGTTCGTTGCTTAGTCAGGTTGATCCCTAACAGTTGGCGATGGAGGTCCGGTTTGAAACTTTTTTTATTTTATTTTTGTTCACTGAATTTTGCACTTGGGTGGCAAATTTTGGCAATGACTGGTAGTTTAGCTAATTGATTAAAAAGCTAATTTTTTTATTAGGGTTTAGAGTACTTAAATATTGTATATATTTTATATATTTTTTTATTATTTATTGTATGTTATTTTTAAACATATTTTTTTTTGTTTTAAATTCATGATTTCTATATGCATGTACAAATGATGAAATCTCAATAAAATCTCTAATTATTATTAATTTATTTGGAGTTCCGATTGTTATTGGACATATTCAAATCAAGTGAAAGAGAAATCCTTAAGGCACTACTATGTAAGTCTAGAAATTACATTAGAAACAAGATGACACCTTTAAAGCACAGTCACCAAGTGTTACTAGAAATTCAAAAACTCCTATATAGTGGAAGTCAACCCCCTGATCAACAATTCAAAGCACAAGAAAAAGGCGACGATGATCTGTGAAATAGACATACAAAATGAATCCATGATTAACAAAACCAAAAGAATTATATGTATACATGAAGATGAGAATAACGACAACTGTTAGGTTTAGCAGCTTATACTTACTTGATATGATATACTTCGGCTTCAGTACGTCTTACTGCCTCTGGTGATAATAAGAAAGAACAGAAAATATAGTTTGTAGTATAGTAAGCAGGAGCAAGACAAGCGCGGCAAGGAATGATAAGGGCACCCAGGGAGTGTTAAAATAATCTTTCTTCAATTTTGCCTTCCATTTCCATATGTTCCAGTTTCTCTTGCAATGCTTGTTCAGCTGATTAGCTATGTCCCTATAGTAGAAGTCTTCTGGGCTGTAATAAACGGAATCCCCCAGTTTGTTAAACATTTGGGTAACTGCTTCATCGTTTCCTAACAAATTATTAATAATTTCATTTTTACGGAGTAGCTCCGCATCCTTGCTTGTGTTGATGAGTTTATCCATGAACACCGCATAATCAACAAAGAAATTTGGCACCTCCCATGCGAACAATTGTTCGTAGGCCATATAATTTCAGAACATACGCTCTGTGGAATCACAGACTTTTAAGATTGGAATCTTGAGTTCTTTGGTGTTGTTGTCAAATGTTATATCAAACATGTTCTCTTTCCCTTGCTTCTGGTTTTGCATATTTTGGATAGGAACACCTGAGAAATGGATTCCTGCATCTTCCAGCTCTGTTGCGCTAGGCATCATGTTCTGTAAGATTTGGAAATTCTCTTCTCTTCTTGCTATTCCTGCTTTGGTTCTTAGAAGTGAAGGATGGAAAGTAGCATGTACCAAGCCTAGACGATGCCTGATACTAGCAGTATTTCTAGGTACATAAGGGGGATCTCCGCGGAAAAAAGCAAGAGCACATGTAACCAAATTATAAAAATGTCCAGGAGGTCCAGGATTTGGTTCTATCATGCCATACAACTTCAAAAGCACAAAGAAAGGAAGCTGGTTTTCTAGCAATAACAAATCGTCCCGCATGTCACATAAAATATGTTGTCCCAGTTTCCAAAAGTCACATAGACCCTTCCGGATTAGCTGAACAACAAAGCATCCATCATATGTCATCATATCTACAAATTTTTCTTCATCTTCAAGGTCAGAAGGAAGAGGTTGTTCGTAGCATTTGCGAGTTTTTCCTTCCAGGTGTTTCATTTCCTTTCGAAATTGGTCGAGACCAAGGTGGGTTTCCTCAACAATTTTCTCAAACCACCTCTTTTTGATATCTTTCATCCTCGCCAAGTGTGACTTACGGTAGTGATAGGGGCCAACTGAAATCACATTTGGTTCGTAGGCTCTTTCATTTACTTCACGCAGTCGACGAGGCACTTCGAAAATTGTAGGATTTTCCTTTTAACATTAAACAAATTTAGCAAAGAAGGAACTGGTTTTAGTTACTTTGTTAATTGAGGCCTCAAGGAACTGGTTTTAGTTACTTTGTTAATTGAGGCCTCAATGCAAAAGCAATAGAATACTTTTTCAAATACATCTTCTTCTACTTTAAATTCAAATTCAACTGTTAGTGTTGTAGCCAAGTTGCTATTGTCTGAAGTCATTCTCTGCACAAAGGCATGAGATATTATTTCAAAGAGTTTTGATCAAACAATTTCTTTTTCTTTCTTTTATTTCTATATATTTAGTATTAGATATTTTATATATCAAATATTTCAGCCTCACACGTGTTACTAACTAACTAAGTGTTTCAGTCCTCCACCTTCAACTTTGTCAAGGTTAACCTTCATATTTATCTATCTATATTAATATAAAATAAATAATTGACACAAATTAAACAAATATTAATTTATTCATTGAAATTATTACAAAGTTTATACATTAATATTTCAATTTAAAAACTTTTGATCTTAAGAAATTGCACTCATTCATTTAACACCTACACTATCACTTCCTTTTTACTTCATTATTTTTCAACCCACAGCATATTGTTTCCTTTATTAACTAAGGCTTTTGCTTCTTTTATTTACGCAATGCATTAAAAAACAAATGTATAGCAGTGTTTGAATTACCTCTTGGGATAAGGAATGTCCATGCTCAATATCACCTTCCTCAATATCAGGCGAAAGGCAATGCAAAGGCGGGCTTGATCTCATCTGTAATTAACTTATTTTCAGAAAAAAGTAATTAACTTATTTTTTTTACTCATTTTAGATACTTGAATTTTTAAAATGCATAAAAAGAATTCTAAATTTTTTTTAAAAAAACAAATAAATCTCTATTTTTTTTTACTCAATTGCTTTTTTTTTTTCCTTATGAATAAATGTTAATTTTGGAGAAGAATATCAGTGAGTGATGGAGAATCAATTCAAGATTGCCACCAATTATTGTTTCTCAATAATTTGACTACACTGTTCTTAACATTGAATGGGTCTGCTGTTTCATTTTCTTTGTTGAATTTTCCATTCCTCATTCTATGATTATTTCTTGTGTTCCCCACCCTTTGAATCGCCTATCCAAACCATCTACTAATGGCACTGGGTTCCAAAATCGTCCTTCTTCTTTGCTTTTTTGTCTTTTTAAAAGTTATAAGCAATTTCCGTTTTGATAAGGCCTCCAAAAATACTATTTTTTTCCTAATAATACATTAAATAACCTTCAACAGTAGATTGAATAACACAAACCCAAAGAAAAAAAAATAAAACGATGGAGTGAGCAACTAGAATTTTTTGGGTGAAAATCTCATTCTAATCTTTTGCATCCAATTTTTTTTTGAAATTTTCTTTTAAAAAAGGAATAAGCTGAGAAGATAAGATTTAAAGGAAAAAACCTAAAAAAATTTTGGTTCAACAACTGTGGCCAATAGCGTAGAAGAGCTGCTGATATGTCACATAGAAAAATAATTCAAAATTATAAAGATAAAAGAACCAAAATTAAAATAAAATTTTTAAAAAAAATTAGCATGGAGTACTTATGGATTGTCATGCAAGTTGTTATGTTTAATAATTTAACATTTTACTTAGTATCCTTATTAAAAAGATATCATTTCAACTCGTTTTCAAAACGTTGATGATCAAATTCAACTTCTTTTAAAATAATGAGGGCCAAATTTAGTTTTTTTTTTTTTAAAATACCAAATTGACAAAAGATATAAACGTTAATAGCTAAATTTGACATTATGCCATACTATTTTACTCAATCAAACAAAGTAATGCAACATGTTTATTACATGTCATCTAACAAAACTATTATTAAAGTTATTACATCCCATTCCATAACACTTTTATTTCATTCTTATAGAACAAAATTCCTTCACAACTGTAACGCCCCGAATTTTGGGCATAGAAGTTTAGGGTTTTGAGCTTAGAGACGGTGAGGAGGTTGTAAATATGTGTTTAGTTGTGCACTTTAATGATAAGAATGAGCTTGTTGGTTTGGTAGTTGAGTGATTGTTAGTGAATTTTAAGGTTTTGAGTTCAAGTCGTGGTAAGTGCGTTTTGAGCTTTAATAGTTTTATTTTGGTAACTTGTTTGTGTAGATTTTATTTTATTTGTTATTTTTATGTGATTGTTTTTATTGGGATATTTTCTTTCTTTTGAAGTTTTTCTTTTTCCTTTCACGTTTCCTCTTCTCTCTTTCTTCGTTCTTCATAACTTTTTGTTTTTCAAAAATAATTCTGAAAGAACGGTTTTGCTGGTTGAGTTCAGGGATTTCCCTCCTCTATCATCTTCTCCAATCGCAAAATAGATGTGGGTTTCAAACCTTTTTCCGTTTATTTACGAATCCTAGTTCGAATTTGCGAATAGTTGATTAAAGGTGGAATATTGTTGTTTTATGCTTGAAAAGTATAAGATTTTTGATGCTTTTGATCTATTCAGTATTGGGAAGTGTTTCGTGGCTAGAAACGACAGTTTCGAGGCTATTTTGAGGTGTTTCGTAGCCTCCTCAGCAGTTACACAAGCGTGTGTCGACTCACACGGCCGTGTAGATTTGGGCATTAGGGTTTTCGGACCAATTTCGGTGCCACATGGCCACATGACCGATTTGGGGATTTTGTCAAAATTTACATGGTAGTATCCCTTGGGCACACGAGCGTATGGGTTTGGGAATTAGGGTTTCATTAATTTTGAGTCACACAGCCTAGCTACACGGTCATGTGACTAATTTTGGGGTTTAGAGATTCTACACGGACGTGTGTTTCGGGACACACGGCCATGCCTGGTGGGTACAAGTACGTGTGAGACCCTCACACGGTCGTATCTACCCCGCAGCTTATTTTAGCAATTTTGGATAGTGTGTCACATGGCCTTTTTACACGACCGTGTCGCTTGCTTCACACGGGCGTGTGCCTCTCTCCACATGTTTTGGGTTCCTTCCCATGGTCGAAGCACATAGGCGTGTGACCTTATCTCGCTAGATTTTGATCTTAGGTCAATTTGAGTATAATCGACTCTAGGTGTAATCTTACCCTTAGCTAGGCTTTGGTGAGGGGGACTAGACCCCTATAACTGTACTTATGTTTTCTGTATATGTATGGATTGTGGATGTTGTGTGCTATGTGCAAATTATGACGGCAAAAGAAATTTTAAAACTGACTGACTGGATATGAGTGTCTGCCTCTGAATGATTGTCTGAAACCAGTATTCTGATTTTGTACATTTGACTGCATACATACATTTGCATAAAGTATTTTGGGTTAGGATTTTGAAAGAGAAGGAAGACTGAGACTGAACAGAATTGGCAGTTTTACTGCAATTGGTCTATACAGCGAATTACTGCACTGCACCGTACAACACATACTTCAGCATCGCTACATATCATTGACTAAACTGGAGTTTTACTGCAACCTATCGATATAGTGGATTGTCGTATTGCATTGTACCGCAGTACGTTAGCTATGTTACGTACCGTTATCTGATCTGGTAGTTCATATTGTATGTCTGTACTACGGTTTACCGTATTACACAGTACAGCTTATACGCTAGCTTTTCTACGTAATATACGTGACTGACAGTTTATTTGCATACTATTAGCCCCAATACCTAGAGGGTCATGGGTAGTCCCAATACCCTGAGGGTCATGGACAATGCTGATGGCTATCGTTGCCGGGTAACCCGAGATGACATTATATGGAGTGTAGGGTTGGATGGGCTTTTCGAGGTCCTATATGGAGTGATTGGTTAGATGAGCTAAACAACTCTTTGAGAAGTGATGGGGGACGAAGAGGTGTGTTGGTTGGATGGGTGGGTTTTCTTTAACTCAATTGTATTAATATGCATCTTATTGACTATTTTGTGATTGCGACTGTTTGATTGTCCTATTCGACTGAAAGACATTTGTGCCTATGTGAATTTTGTAGAACTTTAATTGTATCTGACTGACTGAATTGAAACTAGTGACTATTAAAAGTTATTGTTACTGTGACTGAATAGTATTTGCAATTGTACAGCTGAGTGTGATTTTATTATGCTCTAACTATTACTCTTTGCTGGTATGTCCGTTTCGAACGTACCAACTGTTTCCGTATAGCTCTATAAGTATGTTCCGTTTCTGAACTATTTTTAGATCTATAGTTAATGTGTTTTGATCTCACACTAAGCTCGAGTAGCTCACCCCTTCTTCTGTTTCCCCTTTTAAGTACAATTCTGGATTCTATTGATGGGCTCGGTACGCAGAGGTCTCGGATAGTTTTGATCAGAGTGGACTATCCTTTTGTGATTTCTAGTTTTTATATTTGGTTTTCAAACTGTAAGGTTTATAATACTGTGGTACAATTACTATTTTAACCTTTTGCTCATACATTTATTTCTGTAAACTTGTGGATTGGATTTTAAACGTCTAAATGTTTTGATTTGTTTTGGGATAAACATTTTTGGAAATGGAAAGTTTGAACGACTTGTTTTTGTAGAAATTTTCTCAGGATCACTTCAGTAATCAATGTAGCATCATGGATTCAGTCTAGACTTCTAGGCCAAGTTTGGGGTGTTACAACAACTATATTCCATTCCAACGAACCAAGCATGTCATAAGTGCTCTATTGAATTGACATCACCCATCAACTATGTGTGTGTGTATATATTATAATTTTATAGAAAAACTAGAAAAATACATGAGTTAGACATAAAGATAATTCATTTTACCTAGTGATATGCGTGATATGAAGTAATAAAATTTATAAAGAACTTGATCACACCAAAACTAACTAATATCACGACGTTAAGGCAAGCGCACCTATCGAACAGTAGTATAGCTTAGTGGCAAGACCGAGTTATCGTACCCAAGGGAACCAAAAGTACTAGTACTTACTTCCTTCATATTATCTAGCCTAAAAATAAAAGAGGGTTGTTTAAACTAATTCTAAACTAAACTAAGAAAGCACAAAGAGTAAATTGGGAAAACTTTTAGGGAAAAGCTGATTGATATGGACAATACTCAAGGGAGAATCCACCTAGACTTCACTTGTTATTGTTTCCTTGAACTATATGATTTATTTACTTGACTTGATCCGTAGAGATCCCTAACTTATGCTAAACCCTCCGTCGAGGCGTAGAGCAACTAGGCCTAAGTTATTAATTAAAGTTCCTTTATTAATTAACTCCCTAGGTTGCATTAATTCGATCTATGGCTCCTCATATTAGGTTTGACCCTAATCCGGCAGATTTATGTCGCCCTATGTCTAGGGTTGCATGCAACTCCGCTTAATTATGGTAGATCTACTCTTATCACAGGGACTTTTGCTCCTCTGCTCTAAGCACATCTATTTCTTGAAGTAATACTTAGGATTATTAAATCAAGAATGAAGAACACATAATTAAAAACAATTCAAGTATTTATCAAATAAATCAAGAATAAATAACAAGATCTGTCTTAGGTTTCATCCCCCTCAAGTATTTGAGGGGTTTAGTTCATAATAAAGAAAGAAAATATCACAGAAGATATAAAATAACAAAACATAAAAGAAACAAAAAACCCTGAAGGAATTTAAGGAGATCTTCTATGTTGCTGCAGAAGTCCGGCTTCTAGGATGAATCAATCAGCTTCCCTGTGAGTAATCCCTACTTCCACTCTCTGTGTTGGCAGCAAAGAATACTTCCCTTTGTGGGGAAATAAGTACACCCTTAGAGTTGCCTCCTAGGGTCTTTATATAGAGCTTTGGGGGGCCTTTCTTAGCCTCTAAGCATCCCAATCCGAGTGAAATTTCTCTTCCTCAAGACTAGAACATGCCCGTGTGCCACGCCCGTGTGGTTTCGACAAGAGGCCGTGTGATTGTGTCGAGGGAGGCACGGCCGTGTGCCACGGCCGTGTGGTGATTCCCTAGGCCGTGTCATTTTTGCATTTTGGCCCATTTTCCTTATTTTCGGTTTATTTTCAATTCTTTTCTCTTTTCTATGCTCTCCTGAATATAAGATATGAAAAAGAAAGATTAAGAGCATCAATTCTCACATAATTGATCATAATTCATCCAAAATATAGGCTAAACATGAGGTAAAAATATGTATAATTTATCGTTTATCACCTAAGAAATTTAATATTTTTCTCTAAAGAAGTCAATGAAGAGTTGAGGAGTCACCTTAGTGAGATTTTGGTTTTTTGGATAGTATAAAAGTCTTGGCTTTTATTTCAGAGTTTCTCTCCTCCATAAGAAAGTGACTAACAATACTTTAAGATTTGTGGTTGACTAAGTTCATAATAAGTTGCAAAGTTTGAAGACAAGGAAATTGTCTTTAGTTGGTAAGGCCATCTTAGCCCAACTTGTCTTGCTAACGATCCCTAATTATTTCATGCAATCGTTGATGATTCCTAAATGTATCTGTGAGGAAATCGAATAGTTGGTCTATCAATTTAGTTGGGGTTCATTTGGTGCGGAAAGAAGAACAGCTCTGGTTAGTTGGGAGGCTATTTTTCAACCAAGATTCAAAGAGGACTGGGTATTAGGCATTTGCATGATAAAAAAGGAGGTATTTTGATCATGCAAATGCTTAATACCCAGTCCATAAAGGTGGTATTTTGATCATGCTTACCCCTGTTTTATAGTGTTCGGGAGCTCGAAAGTTAGACATTTGTCAGAGCCTCATCACACTATCAACCTCTATAATTTTGGGTATATGAAGATGTTTTATTTTGGAAAAATGGCATGTATAGGCTAAACCTACTAATATTGGTAATGAAATTGATGAATGTAAAATTTAGCCATTGGCATAGCTAATGTTAATTTGGTTTTGAAATGTTTCTAAGTGATATTATGTTGTTGCATAAATATATCATATTTAATGTTTAAAATGTCTTGAAAATATATTGAAATTGCTTAGTTGGTATTGGATTGGGTTGGTGTAGGTATTGGACGAAAAAAGGTAAGAAACAAGCTTGGATATAACCTTTTTTTTTTCCATACGGGTAGACACATGGGTGTGTGTCTAGGCCGTGCGTGACACACGGTCGGGTACATAGATGTGTGTTAAGGCCGTGTATCCCTTGCATCCAAAAATTGCAAAATAGAATGCCTAGGATCGAGCACACGGGCTCCTACATGGGCGTGTGCCTTACCTGTATGTGGTACACGGCCTGGATACACAGGCGTGTGATACGTTCATGTGAATCTGCACCTAATTCGAAAGTAAAAATTTGCCACATAGCCTAGCGACACGAGCGTGTGCTTAGGCCGTGTGAATTCCACATGGGCATGGGACACGGGCTTGTGATGCCATACGTCCTAGAATAAGGTAAGACACATGGGCGTGTTGGTCACACGGCCTAAACCACACGGGGCCTGTTCTAAGCCACCTAGGCGTGTGAAGCCTAAAATTGAGAAAAATTTTAGGATTTTGTGAAAAATTTCCTATGTAATGATCTAAATTCCATGGGCACCAGAAAAAGTTTGTTAAGGCCTCCGTCTTAGGAAACGAGTCCGTAATTATTTCTTAAAAAAATTTATGAAGCTAATTATGAGTTGAATTAGATTTTTGATAAGTGAATTTAGTTTAATTAGAAATAATTAGTAGAAAGGACTAAATTGAATAGAGTATAAAAGTTTAATTATAGAATAGAGAAAGGTTAAAGGATTAAATTAGTAATTAAACCAAAGTAGTGACATGTGTATGTAGAGAATGAATACATGTGTATTTAAATTATATTTATTTAATTACTAAGTAAAAGATATTTATTTATTTATTTATTTATTTATTTTATGTCATATTATATTTTTTTATTTAATTAAAATGGTGCCAAATGTATGATAATAAACCATACATGTGTATATGTGTGTATAAATACACATGTAATAAATTTATTTGTTATAAATAAGATATTTAATATTATTATTATAACTAAATTAGTAAATAAAAGAAATAAAGTAAATAAAATAAAGAAAACAAAAGAAGAAGAACAAAGAAAGTTACAGAGAAGCAACGAAAATTTTGGAAAGAAAGGAAGAAAGAAAAGAAAAAGGAGAAATTGGAGAATTAAAGCTTAGAAGTTTGAAAGGTAAGTCAATTAAGCCTTTATTCTTTAATTTAAATGTTTTAGGAGCTTTAGAATTGAGTTTTGTTGAAACTAAGTGGAAGTTACAGAGGCTTTTAAGTTTTTGAGTAAAGTTTATGTTGGATAAATGGTTGAATTAAGGGCTTAATTGATAGAATTATTGATTAGAAGTGGTTAAGGGATTAAATCGTAAAAGATGCTATAAGTTTTGTGTTTGAGGGACTAAGTTGAAAGAAAGCTTGCATTAGGGTTCTAATATGAACATTTGATAGTTATATTGAAGTTTTGATGGAAATTGAATAAGGAAATGATGTGAGTTGTTAAAAGGAAGAAGATAAAAATGGTTAGGACAAATTTGAGATTTAGGAAAAAGATGCATGGAAAGTTAGTAATTTATGTAAAATATATGTGTTATTAATTAATTGTAATTATGCTAATTTTCGTAGCAAACAAGGAAACAGAGACGTCTAATACGAAAGGGAAGGAAAAAGTGATCGAGGAGTAGCTCGAGAAATATTGGTTTGTATTATCATAATTCATGTTATTTATTATTATGTGTTTAATTTTTTTATATATATTTGCATGGGATTGAAATTGGGATAAGTAGTGACATTTGATTTGAATGTGATTGGATATGATTAGTGAATATGTACATTTATATATGTATGCAATTGCTTTATGAATTATATGTGTATCAAAGTGAAAATGTATGATGATGTGAATTGGAAACAATATGTGATTGAAATGAAAAGATGTGAGAAATGTGACCAAAGTGTTACTTGATGTGAATTTGATATTGAAAGTGAAATTACTAGGTGATTCTGATACCCTATTAACTAGTCGGGCTAGGGTGGATATAGTTGGCATGCCATAGGATTGGAAGAGTTCAGGGATTCTTTGACCTCAAGCCAATGAGACACTTGGTGTGTCATATTGCTTCGGATAGATTCGATGAGACGTTGGTCTCCACTTTACTCCGGCTAAGTCGATGAGGCGTTGGTCGCCATTCTGGTGTGTTTGGTTGGATCCGTGTATCCGCCAAGGTCTGAGTCAAGTTAATAGGGAAAATAAGTGAAATGATAAATTTTGAATAAATATGATTGAGTTATTGAAATGAGATTTGTGATATGTGATTGAGGGCAAGAATCAAAGATTCATGAAATATTCAAAGTTGAAGTGTGATTTGAAATATTAAATGTGTGATTGAGAAATAATCCAAAGATTTATAAATTGTTGGTAATCGTATTGATAAGACATTGAATCAAATATTGGAAGAGTTACAATGGAATTATGATAGATTAATATCAAATTATATTTATGATTTGCTATTATTTGTTTATGATTGGATATGTTATTATTGTTATAATTTGAATTATGATAATACCATTGAGTATTTTCAATACTCAGTGTACGGTTGTTTTTCGTGCGCAGGTTTAGGTAAAGTTGAAGTTCAATCAAGCATCCGAGTCGATCCCGATCTCAGCTTAATTTTTGGTAATGTATCTATCTTTTGGAAAGGTGGCATGTACTAGGTTTAGTGTTTGTCACTTGTAAATATTTTATATTTTGATTGTAAATATGGTACATAAACCTTTAGAAGTTTGTGGTATGAATGAATGAATATTTGCTAAGTTTGAAAATGAAATGAATGGTATTTGATCAAGATTTATAAGTAAATGAGTTGGGCATGAATTAGGTATATTTAGTGGGTGAAAGTAGCTTAAAAATGATAAAAAAAAAATGATGTTTTCACACGGCCAAGACACATAGGCGTGTGCCCAGGTCATGTGGCAAAGTCAGACTTGCCCACGGGCTAGTCCCACGGCCGTGTGTAACAAGTCAGATCTGCCCATCGCCTGGCCCCACGGCCATGGGAGCCCCACAGGCAGGCAACACGGGCATGTGCCCCTATTTTCAATGAAAAGTTTCTAAAGTTCCCGGTTTAGCCCCAAATTACTTCCTAAACTTATTTTGGGCCCCGTAGGCTTATATTAAGGACTTTGATGGAAATTAGAAGGTTTTAGATTGAAACTCGAATTTATGTCTCGATTTTATTCATTTACTAGTGTATAAGTTCGGTAATGCCTTGTAACCCTGTTCCGGCGATAGTTTGGGGTTAGAAGGTGTTACACCCTATGATTCCGGTTTAGTCTCGAATTGATCCCCATACATGTTTTGGGCTTCGAGAGCCCTTCTAAGGGATGTAATAATAATTCTTGGATAATGAATAATACTTGACTCGATTTTATGGAAAATAGTCCGGTAAACTCCGGTAATGCCTCGTAGCCTATTTCGACGACGGTTACGGGTAGTGAGCGTTACATTTGTTGGTATCAAAGCTACGGTTTAGCTGGTTCTTAAACTGAAGTAGGAAATACAGGATTAGCTATACATACCATTATTATATTTTTGATAGTATGATATCTCTTGACCATTTAAAATGTGTTTTTCTTATAGTAAATGCCAGCGGACCGAACTCAACCTGAGGAAGCCGGGAGTCATGCTGTGGCTCCGGTACAGAGAGAAGTCGTTAGTAGTACAAGGTTTGAATCAGAGGACCAAGGTAAAGAGGCTAAAATAGCCTTCTTTCAAATGATGAATGAATGGTTCAATCAGTATTTAAGAACAAACATTGCAGTGCAGCAAGCTCAAGCTCCTCCTTCCGCTCCTCTACCGGTTCCCAAGATTCCACAGGATACAGGTACTAAATCTACTGGAAAAGGGAAAGCTCCGATAGATAAAATCTAAAAATATGGGGTCGAAGAATTCTGAGCAATAATTGATGATGATCCTGAACGGACTGAATTCTGGTTAGAAAATACTACCTAGGCTTTGGATGGATTATCATGTACACTAGAGGAATGTCTGAAATGTGCTGTGTCACTGCTAAAAGATACAGCCTACCACTGGTGGAATACTAAAGTCTTGGTTGTGCCAAAAGAATTGGTTACTTAGGAATTCTTTCAGACCGAAGTCTTGATTGTGCCAAAAGAATTGGTTACTTAGGAATTCTTTCAGACCGAGTTCAGAAAGAAATATATCAATCAGAGGTTTCTCGACCAAAAAAGAAAAGAATTTCTTGAGCTTAAATAGGGTAACAGGATAGCATCTGAATATGAAAGAGAATTTGTTCGATTGAGTAAGTATGCCAGAGAATGGGTATAGTCTGAAACTGAAATGTGTAAACAGTTTAAAAAAGGGTTGAATAAAGATATCAAGCTACTGATCGAAATTTTTGAAATACGAGAGTTTGCAACACTAACAGAGCGAGTATATAAAACAAAATAGCTGAGCAAAAAAAAAAGCAAGTTAAAAAAGAAATTCAGATCTTTAGTAAGAGACCTATGGGAAAATCTCAATTTGTTTCAAAGAAATTAAAGAGGTATTATGATCGTTCCACTTCAGTGACAGGATACTCTAGAAAGGAACGGGGCTCCCAACGTTTTAACCTGAAATCTCCCACCCTTTCTGTGACTAGTCTAGGTAGTGTCAGCAATCCTAAACTGAGATGTCAGTATTGTAATAAAGCTCATTTTGGAGAGTGCCAACTGAGAAGCTAGGCTTGCTACCAATGTGGTTCATTTGATCATTTTTTCTGAGACTGCCCGAAAAAGAGTGAAAAAGAGGTTGCGCAGACTCCAAAGCCGAGTAATCCAATTTCAAAGGGTAGACCACCTCGACCTTTCAGAAATGTTAGTGGTAGCCGAGGAGCTACAAAAGATTCTACAGTCAAATTTAAGGCACGAGCACTTGCCAAGACATATGCTATCCATGCTAGAGGAGATGCTTCTGCACCTGATGTCATTACTGGTACATTTTCTTTACTTAATAATGATATTACTGTATTGATTGACTCTGGTTCTACGTATTCATGTATATGTATAAAGCTTGCATTTGTTAAAAATTTATTTGTTGAACCCATTGAATTGGTGATCAAAGACTCAAACCGTCTGGGCTGATCTGTGATGGTGGATAAAATTTGTAAAAATTGTCCACTAATGGTAAAAGGTTATTGTTCCTCAGTCGATTTAATGTTATTGCCCTTTGATGAATTTGATGTGATCTTGGGTATGGATTGGCTAAACCAGCATGATGCAGTGGTAAACCGTAAACAGAAATATATTGTGCTGAAATGTCAGAATGGTAAATTGCGTTACGTTAAAGCTGATCAGACAGAGGGGTTATCTGATGTGATTTCTGTTATGACAGCTCAAAGGTGTGTCAGAAAAGGATATGATGCTTATTTGGCCTGTCGATACCATTTTCGTGTGAACGCAAATGGATGTCGACTTAAAAATGTATTCAGGAACTAGAGTCGCCACCAATCTTTTTTAGGGTGCGATCGGTCACCTCAAAAAGGGGTTGTTTTTGATAAACTTTTTAATTTATTAAAACAACGTTTTTGGTCCGTATACCAGAAAAATAGGTTCGGGAGTCAGTTACGCACGGGGAAGGATTAGCACCCCCGATACGCCCAAAAACTGGTACCTTGTTGATTAATTGATGTCTTTGAGGTCGATAATTTGAAAACTTGAAAGAATTTTAAAATACGATCCTTATTTGTTTTAAAATCATTTGGGATAAGTCGAAAATGTGTAAAAGGCTGGTTCGCCTTAGGGTAAAACGTCACATCCAATACGTTAGGACACGATATTTCGACCTTTGAGACTAAACTTACCCTATTCGGAATCTATTTTTGAGAGGATATTTGAATACTCAGAATAAACGAAGAAAATCGAAACCCAATACGTTAGGGTACAATTTCTCGAATTCTTAAGTACCGAACATTGCCTTGGTTTTAGAAAATCTTATCTCGAGATAACAAAATATCGCATCCAATGCGTTAGGACGCAACACCTCGAATTCTCGAGAATGAGTTTTTTTTGTATTAAAATTATACATAGACTTTGAAATGCCATCCGGTGATTCAGACTTAAACAAGGAACCACAACCCAATACATTAGGGCACGGTTCCCGAGTGTCTAAATACGGAATTTTGCCTTTGTAAGGAAAATCGTTTTTGTAACGGGTAAAGGAAATTTGAAATAAAACCCGTAGTGTGTGACAATGAGATTATGTATAGGAGAAGATTCGATGATAAAGAATAATGCGACCAAGAGTGATAATATGATGTATAAAATAATGTGTAAGCTTTTTATTTACTTATTTTTGAGAAGGATATTCGAGTATTTAGATTTAGACGAGAAAATCGAAACCCAATACGTTAGGGCACGATTCTCGAATTTCTAAATACCGAAACATTGCCTATGTAAAAAGATTGATTTGACGTAAGAAGAAAGTAGCAGAATTTGTAATAAAGGCATTAAAATAGTAATAATGGTAATGACATTAAATAATAATAATAATAGTAGCAATAATATTAACAAAACAATAATGAGATATTAGTAATACAGTATAAATAATATGTTAATAAAAATCATGATAGGTATATGAAAATAGTATTAAATAAAACATATATATAAACATATAATAATAAGCAAGATGAAAACATATATTAAAGTACTAATAATACTAAATATTTATCTGCGTGATATATATATATATATATACATATTAAAATATATACAAAATAATATGGATGAGAAGTCTAGGTATAATAATATTAAAAAATATGGTATATGTAAGAACACAATATGTACATAAATAAATACGTATGTATACACAATATGATATATAATATTATACATAATATAAAAATGTACGCGCGATAGTATTAAAACATATATACATATATATATATATATATACGACGTATAAGTATTAAAACTAATAATAAAAATAACTATTAATAATATTTTACAAATTTCAGTATGTAATAATGTTTGAATGTTTGCACATAATATATTTGTATTATATATAATAGTATTTAAAGATATTACATAATACACAAAGTATAAAAAGTATTAAAAAGAAAAATAATATGTATATATATATAGGCATTAAATAAAATAATACTAGTACTAATAAAAATGATAATAACAGCAATGTGGGAATAATATCGAGAATGATAATAATTAACAATAATGGTAGTAATAAAATAACATGTTAATGGAATAATAGTAAATAATTATAATAGTAATACATGGTATGAATAAAAATTAAAAGAAAATAATAAAGAGGGACGAAACTGGATTAAAAAATGAAGTTCTGGGTAAATTTAAAATAAAAGCAGAAGGAGGAGGTCCATTTGAACGCGCGTTAAACTTAGCAGGACCGAAGCAGTAATTTCCCCGAGCCTTTTAAACGGTGTCGTTACAAAGGGGACCAAATTGCAGTGCGCAATAAGTTCTAGGGCTAAATTATAATTAGAAAACCTTAATTGTGAATTAATAAAAAAGCGGAAGGGCCAAATGCGCAATTTGCCCTTCCGTGTTAAAAAACACGCGGATCCTCTTGGGTCGGGTCGATCGGATTCAAGTAGTATAAAAGATAATTTTTTTTTTGTTTTGGCCATTTGTTACCAGGTGAGGGGGAAAAAAAGAGAGAGAGAAAAAGAGAAAGGAGAGGGAAGGAGAGAAGAAGGAGACCGGGGGCAGGGATCCAGTCACCGGTCTGTCGTCGGCCCGCCGTGTGCCGCCGTGTCGGCCACCGTGTACGGTGGCCGGAAAAGGTAAAAATTTTCAAATTTTTTCTCCTTTTTTTATTATTTTGCTTTGTTTTGTTTTATTAATATATATATGTATTTGTAAGTAAAGTGAGAAAAAAAAGAAATAATGAAGGAAAAGAAACGGATTTCAGAAAAAGAACAAATCACCTTCGGTTTCAAATCCGATCCTTTTTCCGTATTTGCTGTGCAGTGTTGGATCGATACTTCTGTTTTAGATCTTGTCGTGTTTGTTTTCTTTGATCTGCTGCTTGATTTTCTTATCAATTTTGATATGCTTTCCTCTGATTTGGGTATATTGCTTATATTTTCGAATATTGCTTCTTTAGGTGTTTAGAAATTTGGTGATTGTATTGATTTTTCTCCAAAAATCCGACCTCCATTACAAGTGATTCATTCGGCTTTTATAGCCTTTTCCTTACAACTTGCTTTATTGTTTCTGTCACATCTCTTTGAATGTGTTGCAGGTACCAGTTGCCGAGGTGAGGTGACCGGGGCGGTGGCAGCAGCTGAGTCAAAGGCAAGTGGGTGCAAGTGGGGATTAGGGTTTCTGTTTAGTGGGCAATTGGGCAGATTTGGATCGGGTAATTGGGTTGTGGGATTGGTAAACGGGTCTGGGGTTATTGGGCTTGTAACGGGTTGGGTTTGATGGGTTTAGTTTAGGTAATTGAAATTAGGTCATTAAATTGGTCTTGAAATGGGTTTAATGATGTAAATGGGGTTTGAGTTTTAAATGAAAGGGGTAATTGGTTGTAGTTGGGCCAGAATTGGCCTATGACAGCTGCCCCTCTTTGCTCATTGTCGTGTAACGGGAATAGAGCAAAGACATAAAGAAAGGCCAATTTTGCCTGGTTTTGCTGAGTTTTGACCTCTTTTGGGTGCTCCTTTTGTCCTTAGGTAGCTTGTTCCAACCCACCGCCATTTGTAGCTTTGGTTCAATCCATCGTGATTTCAGAGCTATGACTCATAACCTCGATCTGTCGCCTCTTCAGGGATATAACGTTCGTCGTGATCTACTCTTCTGCACCTTCAGAGAGATCTGGTATCTTCAATCTGCTCTGCTACAACTTCAGAAAGATAAAACTTGTCACTTTAAGCTGCTCCACTACAACTTCAGGGATGCAAGATCTATATCTTCGACCAGCTCCATTGTAACTTCAGGGGGATGAAACTTGTAACTTCAACCTGTTCCCCTGCAACTTCATGGATGCAAAATCTGTATCTTCGATCAGCTCCATCGTAACTTCAGGGAGGCAAAATCTATATCTTTGATTAGCTCCATTGTAACTTCAGGGATATAAAATCTGGTGTCTTCGATCGGCTCCAACCTTTATTCTTTGTTGAGAAACAAACATCAAAACTAGCCCAACCTGCGAACTCTCGCAATATGGGTTAATTCTCTTGGATCAAAAATTAAAAGTGCTTCAGTGTGTGACTTGAGACTCAACTCACCTCTCGCAATATGAGTTGGTCCTTTTGAAAAACAGAAATTAAAAACTGAAATTGAAAAAGCTTAACTCATCTCTGTAATATGAGTTGACTTTGAGTAACAGAAATTAAAAGCTGAATTTGAAAAAGCTCAACTCACCTATGTAATATGAGTTGATTTTTGAAAAAAATGAAAATTGAAAATTGAAATTGAAAAAGCTCAACTCACCTCTGTAACATGAGTTGACTTTGAGAAACAGAAATTAAAAACGGAAATTGAAAAAGCTCAACTCACCTCTGTAACATGAGCTGGTTTTGAGGAACAGAAATTAAAAGAAGAAATTAAAAAAGCTCAACTCACCTCTGTAACATGAGTTGGCTTTGAGGAACAGAAATTAAAAGCAGAAATTGAAAAAGCTCAACTCACCTCTGTAACATGAGCTGGCTTTGAGGGACAGAAATTAAAAACAGAAATTGAAAAAGCTCAACTCACCTCTGTAACATGAGCTGGCTTTGAGGAACAGAAATTAAAAACAGAAATTGAAAAAGCTCAACTCACCTCTGTAACATGAGCTAATTTTGAGGGATAGAAATTAAACAAAAATTGAAAAAGCTCAACTCACCTCTCGTAATATGAGTTGAATAAACAGAAATTAAAAGGCAGTAATTGAAAAAGATCAACTCACCTCTCGCAATATGAGTTGAATAAACAGAAATTGAAAAGCAGGAAAAAGGATCAACTCACCTCTCGCAATATGAGTTGAATAAACATAAATTAAAAAGCAGAAATTAAAAAAGATCAACTCACCTCTCAATATGAGTTGAATAAACAGCAATTGAAAAGCAGGAATTGAAAATACCTCAGCGTGTCCCGAGGCTCAACTCACTTCTCGCAATATGAGTTGATTTTTGAAAAACAGAAATTGAAAAGAAACTGCAACTACCTCAATGTGTCTTGAGGCTCAACTCACCTCTGTAATATGAGTTGATTTTTGAAAAAGAAATTGAAAATACCTCAACGTGTCTTGAGGCTCAACTCACCTCTGTGATATGAGTTGATTTTTGAAAGACAGAAATTAAAAAGAAATTACAAATACCTCAACATGTCCTGAGGCTCAACTCACCTCTCGCAACATGAGTTGATTTTTGAAAGAGAAATTAGAGGTACCTCAGAGTACCAAAACATATCATCTGGTGGAACTCGGGTGTCCTTTCCTTGATTTGGTACAATTGTCATCAAAACCTCTTGTTCTGCTGAAATACCTGTATATGTCATGCATGATGTTATCATGATATGCATATGTTTGCCTTAAATATTTTTTTATGCCTACATGATCATGCTATGAGTCCTAGGCATGTTTGTCATATGTTCCTTTTCATTACGATTTTTGAAGATCTGTGCTCGTTATTTCGACACTTGGTTCTCTTCAGGCTTTCTACCCATCTTTAAACTTTACGAGTACTCTGTGTTTCTCAGATATCGCTCTTTTGCCCTTGGTTGAACTCTTTTCCTTGCTTTGAGGCTCTCATATTTGTCAAATTCTTATCCAGGTGATGCTCAACATTTCTTTTGTTTGGAGTATGTCATCTCAAAATGCTTTAAATCTTCAATGCATGAACCCTTCCATATTTCTTAATCAAGGATCTTTTCGAGCATGGTTTCTTGCGTAGGAGGTTTCAAACTGCTGAAAATGCTTCAAGCACTGTAGTCTTGCTGTTCGACTCACTGCTCAAATCGTCTTACTCATTGGGCCCAGATCTGCTTCATTAAGACGCTCTTTTAGATTTTTATCCTCATCTTTTGTTTACCAAGATGCTCTTTTCAGGTTTTCATCTTGATCTTCTTCTCCTTTTTCCATCTTGGGACGCCTTATTGTTTGGCTGGTATTTCAACCCAAAACCCGATGAAATAATTGTGTTTTGCTCAACCAGCTTGCCCCACCGTAACTTCAGGGTCTCTTCCATTGTAACTCAAAGGTATAGGAGTTGTAACTTGTTCCATCTATTGACCCCTCCTCGGGTGACCTGACCAGACGTTTATGGGTACAGGTATCATTTTTCTCGAGAATGGTTCTCTTTTATGCTTAGGTTGACATTGCTTGTTTTCATCGAGGTTATCACCAACGCGATATCTTGTTTTTGTTCAACTAAAATCTTTGATAGAAAATCCAAAGAGATAAACTCAATTTGAGCTCAAATTTTCCCAATCTTTACACTTGGTGAGTATTTAAACAACAGTCCTATTTCAGGTTCCTGTACTATTCAAAAGCTTTCCAGAGTAATACGCGAAACTCCTTTTATGAAAGTATTATTAGTCCACTAATCGTTATTTCAATATGATATGCTTGAAAGAAGAATCATACCTAATGGACAATAAAGAGATTGCTTGAAAGCATAACTCGAAACAAACAGGGATCAAGAATGACATTTTTTTTGAAACAAATAAGATCATCAAAGGAAATAGATTCAAAATGGGTGGGATGGAAACTAGGTGCCCCAGATATCGCAGCCTGAGCTTTTCTGTTCGAACTTCTTGAGGACCATTTTGAGCTCAATATATGTTTAGGGGATCCGAATTACTTCGTTGATGCCCCAAGACGTAGCATACTTCTCCATTGTTAATTCAAGGATGGCAAGGCTACTGTAAGCCCCGCTTTTAATCAATTTTTAAGCCGCCCTTTTCGGGTTTTCAACTCAAATCTCCTTTGGTCTAAAAGCGCCCTTTGTAGGTTTTCACCTTGGCCTCTCCTTTTCTTTTTCCTTTTTCTGATTGATTTTCTTCTTTTTGATTTTTAATTTTTGGTCTTAAGGTGCCCTTTTTCCTCTAAAGCTCCCTTTGTAGGATCACCTTTAATATCAGCTCCCATAATGAAATTCTCTTAGGCAAACATTTTCGTTGCATTATCTGATCGTGACATAGTGCTATTAACTTTTCTCCTTCAATTTGATTGATCATATCGGAATTGAATTGATTCTGCTTCATCAAGCTTCAGCTCTGATGAGACTCGGAAGAAAGCATCTCAACTTCAATAGGCAAGACCCGTAAAAAATGTGTTGCCTTAGAGAAGGTTCTGGCCAACGTTTGGCAAGTATAGAGGGTAAATGGTAACCTCTCCACACCAACCATTACAAGTCTCAGTCACCTTTCAAAATCCTTTTGGATGGCTTTGGGTTGCCTTTGTTGCACTAATATCGTGTCTGATCTTTGAATAGACCGTGAATTGCCATTTTTAAATTCGGATTTGAATTTAAATTTTGAAATTTGAATTTGGATTTTCAGATTCGAATTTGGATTTGGATTTGAATTCGGATCTGGATTTAAATTTGGATTTGGATCTGAATCGGTATTTAAATTTGGATTTAGATTTGGATCTGTATTCGAATTTGAATTTAGATTTGCTTTTGAATTTGAATTTGATGACTGTGTACATTGTAACTTTGGCATATGAAGTTACCTTACCCCCTTAATAACGATCTAATGTCGGCGATATTGCCCCTATAACAATCATGCCTCATATAGAGAGTCCGTGAAGAGACAAATGAGGCATATACGTCTTGCCTTATTTCTGGGGCGAGCTAGGTTCTGATCTCTTTCGCAAGCTCGCAATGTCAATTAACCCCTTGTAAGCTAAGATGTGTCTTTTCATCTCGTTCTACTATCCTTAACAAATCGGAAGCTAAGTACAATCTCTGTCATCTTCAAAGTCTTGAGATCCCTTTGAAAACATATCTTACTAAAAAGGGAGTTAGTAACAGCATTGCTCGTGACATTGATATATGGGCACCTATTATAGGTACGAAGGTGAGTTTTGAAGAATAAATGATCCCAAGAAGATTATTTACATGGTATGATAGTCAATATGAAAGGATACATGAATGAAAGTCCAAGAAAAAAGGAACCTACACATAAACAGAATAAAAAGAATATTTGTTCAAAAGATGCATTTCATTGAAATAAAGATTCTGGACAGATGTCTATTTCACAAAAGGGCCCTTATTGCCCCTAGGCTTGAGACAATAAGCCTGTTCTGAGCATTACTCTAAATAAGTTCTAAAATATAGGTCTCTTCCACAGTCCCGTCATTCAAAATATTCCCAAGTATGTAAGGGCAAATGCTTGGCAAATTTCATTCCTCCGTCACTACGTTCACATTCCCTTTAACATGGTCAAGAAATGGATTCTCGGTCGCATTGCTAGCATTATCAAATCGCAGAATGCCCGTATCAATGAGTCCTTAGACCTGCTTTTTAAAGGCGAGGCAGTTTTCTGTTGAATGACCTTGATTCCCAGCATGGTATGCACAGCTAGCGTTTGGGTCGTACCACTTCGGGTACGGGGGTTTCAAGGGTGCCACATAGTGTGGAGATATCAACTGTTTCTCGAGAAGTTTTGGGTATAGTTCCCCATACGACACAGGGATAGGGGTAAATTATGGTTTCTCGGGGTTGGATCTTGCAGGCCTTTGCTCGTTTTGGGGTTGGCCCTGGACGGGTACGGTATTCTGTGGGAATGTGGCGACCGGTCTTTGATGACTTGTGGCGTAGATGGGATAGGAAGGGTAAGGATGTGGTGTTTGGTAGTAAGGGGTTTGAGGAGGATAATAAAAATCTGAAGGTGGATAATTTCGAGGCCAAGGTTGGCTTGGATATGGACTAGGGGTATAATGGCTGCCAGTTCCCACTATGTGGGCTTCTGGCTCTTTCCTCCACATGGGTACTACCCTCTTTGGACTTTCTGGACCTTCCATCTTTCCACTCTTAATGGCATTTTCAATAAGCTCGCCGGATATCATAATATCCGCGAAATCCTTTGTGGTACTTCCTACTAGTTTGTCATAAAACGGTGCCTTTAGGGTGTTGATAAAAAGGACAGTTATCTCAGTTCTTATTAGCGGAGGTTCCACCTGAGCCGAAACATCCCTCCATCTCTGCGCATACTGTCTGAAAGATTCTGGCGGCTTCTTCTCCATCATTTGCAAGGTCATCCGGTCAGGCACCATATCAGACACATGTTTATACTGTTCACAAAACGCAGACGCGAGGTCCTTCCACGATCGGATCCTCTCTCGAGTAAGCTAATTGTACCATCTAAGAGTCGATCCCACCAGGCTATCTTGAAAGTAATGTATGAGCAGCTTGTCTTCGTTTACGTAGCCAGCCATTTTTCGACAGAACATTACAAGATGCACTTTCGGGCATCTCGTCCGGTCGTATTTTTCAAAATCGGGTGTCTTAAATTTTGGCGGTAAGACCAAATCGGGTACCAAGCTAAGCTCTTTGGAGCTTAATACCGAAAAGGCCTCAGTGCCTTCTATTGCTTTGAGTCTCTCCTCCAGACTCCTATACCTCTCTTGCACCTCGTGACCATCTATTTTCAGCCTAGCAATTTCTGCAGGATCATCTAAATCTGGAACTGTCGGATTGGCAAAAGTGGCTCCAGGGTTTGTCACGAATATTCCTTACCCTAGATGGGCTGGCGACATAGGTCGATGCTCCATGCTTGCAGGTTCCCCTTGGGCATACCCTCTTTGTACCACGTAGGCTTGCGGTGGAGTAAATCCCAGGGGATAAAGTAGATCCTAGTCGGGATTGTCTTTAGGTTGTGGTTCCGTAGTGTTGGAGCTCTCTGCAGGTCTCTTTCCTTTATCTAGTCCCTTGGCCAATAGCTGCGCCAGCTGATCCATCATATTTCTTTGCGTTTCCATCATCCGGTCCATCATATCTTGCTGGATCTTAGCCAGCTGTTCTTGTTTTTTATCCTGTGTCTCCTTCTGGAGCTGCTCTAACCTTTCCAACCTTTGGTCCATATTTCTCGATTTAGTGCGGGTGTCGTCACGGTGTTTAGTCGGTTGGTTTTTGGTGATTTCCAGGGTAACTGAAATAATTTTTCCAAATTAGGGTCCCTTTGTGCAAACCTAATGCAAATGATGCAATGCCCATAATGTAATGTAAATGATGCGATGCCAATGCATGAATTGAATGCAAGAAAGAGAGATGTCGTCTTCTATATTCAATTACATTAGGAGAACTTGTCTAGTAAACAAAAATTCTTTACATAAAACGGATCACATATGCGGTCTTGTCCTCATAGTCCAAACGAAGGCATCAATCTCTTTTTTCATGTCCGGATGCCATGGTCGACTCCAAAGATTTCTCTATTGGCTCCTTTTTACTTGATCTGGGTCGCAACTCGTTACTCTCTTATCCTCGCGATACTCGTTGGCTTCTTTAAGAAAGTCGAGATATGACGGCTCTTTGAATAAATCATTGTCTACTTAAATCTTCTAGCAATGAAGCAAAGTTGTATATTCTTCCTCAAGCTATTAGCCTTTATGCGTTGTGCTTATTCGGACCGTATTTGGACGACTGTATTATAACCCACTTTATCAAGAAATTTATTTTCTTATGAGAAGCCCCCTATTTAGCAATCGAATATGAAGCAACACCTCTTTTCTATGATGGTGCAATGCAATGCAATCAAAACGAAAGGAAACTCGTTAGCACAGGAGATAAATAATAGAACACCTAATTAGGTGACCACTAGGGTTTGGCGAAGCTTTACCTAGGGTGGCCTCCTAAGGCTCAGTACATGTGGTTTTGGTTCTAGAGTAAAGGGTACCTAAACCAGCGAATTCCTCGATCTTCACCCATTATAGGCTCATATGGATCGAGTTCGGTTCAGGGGGACACAGTTCGAGTTCAGTTCAAAGATATAAAAAGCTTGCAGTAAATACGAAATAAAATAACGAAGATGAAATCGCAAAATTGATAAAATGTAATGAAAGGATCGTACATTAAAACAAATTTCCAAATTTCGACGGAAAGACAAAAATTAATCAACTCGTGGTTCAACTCTCTTTTTAGCATCCCCAGTGGAGTCGCCAAGCTGTCGATACCATTTTCATGTGAACGCAAACGGATGTCGACTTAAAAATGTATTTAGGAACTGGAGTCGCCACCGATCTTTTTTAGGGTGCGATCGGTCACCTTAAAAAGGGGTTGTTTTTGATAAACTTTTTAATTTATTAAAACAACGATTTTGGTCCGTATACCAAAAAAATAGGTTCGGGAGTCAGTTACGCACGGGGAAGGATTAGCACCCCCGATACGCCCAGAAACTGGTACCTTGTTGATTAATTGATGTCTTTGAGGTCGATAATTCGAAAACTTGAAAGAATTTTAAAATACGATCCTTATTTGTTTTAAAATCATTTGGGATAAGTCGAAAATGTGTAAAAGGCTGGTTCACCTTAGGGTAAAACGTCACATCCAATACGTTAGGACACGATATTTCGACCTTTGAGACTAAACTTGCCCTATTCGAAATCTATTTTTGAGAGGATATTTGAATACTCGGAATAAACGAAGAAAATCGAAACCCAATACATTAGGGTACAATTTCTCGAATTCTTAAGTACCAAACATTGCCTTGGTTTTTGAAAATCTTATCTCGAGATAACAAAATATCGTATCCAATGCGTTAGGACGCAACACCTCGAATTCTCGAGAATGAGTTTTTTTTGTATTAAAATTATACATAGACTTTGAAATGCCATCCGATGATTCAGACTTAAACGAGGAACCGCAACCCAATACATTAGGGCACGGTTCCCGAGTGTCTAAATACGGAATTTTACCTTTGTAAGGAAAATCGTTTTTGTAACGGGTAAAGGAAATTTGAAATAAAACCCGTAGTGTGTGACAATGAGATTATGTATAGGAGAAGATTCGATGATAAAGAATAATGCGACCAAGAGTGATAATATGATGTATAAAATAATGTGTAAGCTTTTTATTTACTTATTTTTGAGAAAGATATTCGAGTATTTAGATTTAGATGAGAAAATCCAAACCCAATACGTTAGGGCACGATTCTCGAATTTCTAAATACCGAAACATTGCCTATGTAAAAAGATTGATTTGATGTAAGAAAAAAGTAGCAGAATTTGTAATAAAGGCATTAAAATAGTAATAATGGTAATGACATTAAATAATAATAATAATAGTAGCAATAATATTAACGAAACAATAATAAGATATTAGTAATACAGTATAAATAATATGTTAATAAAAATCATGATAGGTATATGAAAATAGTATTAAATAAAACATATATATAAACATATAATAATAAGCAAGATGAAAACATATATTAAAGTACTAATAATACTAAATATTTATATGCGTATATATATATATATATATATACATATTAAAATATATACAAAATAATATAGATGAGAAGTCTAGGTATAATAATATTAAAAAACATGGTATATGTAAGAACACAATATGTACATAAATAAATACGTATGTATACACAATATGATATATAATATTATACATAATATAGAAATGTACGCGCGATAGTATTAAAACATATATATATATATATATATATATACGATGTATAAGTATTAAAACTAATAATAAAAATAACTATTAATAATATTTTACAAATTTCAGTATGTTAGGTATTTAGACAAACGAGAAATCGCAACCCAGCACGTTAGGGCACTATTTCCCGAATTTCTAAGCATAAAAATATTGCCTTATCTTTAAAAATGCTTTTGGATTAAAATGGAGCAAGGTTTTAGTAAAATATGAAATGAATTATAATACTAATATGCATAATAAGATAATAATTGCTATAATACAAACAACAATAACAAGAGTAAAAAGAATCAATAATATAAATTATAATAATAACAAAATGAAAATTATAATAATAATCAATTATAAAAATAATAATGATAATAATAATAATTGAAAATAATAGTAAATTAATAATAACATACATATTTATAATAATAGTAAAAAGGGAAAAAATATATATATTAATAAGAAAAATAAAAGTTAGTAATAATAATAATATAATAAAGTCTTCATAAGAGATAAAGTGTATATATATATATATAGATTTAAAAGTAAATATATAAACATAAATAGATTTTGAAAGAAAATATATATACATAAAGTAGTGTGAAATAAAATAAAATAGATATACTTAACAAATGAAGTGAACAAATGTTTATACACATAAAAGAAAAAAATAATATCAGAATAATTTAAAAAAATAATAATAATACAAATGAATTTGAAAAATGTAAAATAATCCAAAATAATAATAGTAATAGTAAATAATAATATTAACCTAATAATAATAGAAATAATAGAAATAATGGAAAATAATAATAAGTATAATAGTAATAATATTAAACATAATAAATATAATAATACAAAAAAAAGTTAATCCGAAAACCAATAGCAAGAATGGCAAAAAAGGATAGAATTGAAATCAAAATATTATTCTTGGGGCGAAATTGGAAATAGAAAGGAAAATAAGACTGGATTGCAACACGCGCGCAATCTAGAGGGATTGTAATGGAAAATATCCCCACTTGCCTAAAGGCACCGCTCAAAGGGAGACCAAATTGAAATCTAGAAAAAATCATGGGGCTGAAATTAAGAAATATAATGACTTGATTTTAAACCATCAAAAAAGCAGAAGGGCTAAAAGCGCAATTAGCCTTTCTGTTCAAAAAACAAGCGGATCTCAAGCTAGATCGGGTCAGGTCACAGGTCGAAGCATCAAAACGACGTCGTTTTGATGCTTATCGCTTTAAGCCAACACGGCGTCATTTTGGTATTGCTATATAACTCAATTTTTTGCACAAAAATTTCATTTTAGCCTCATTTTTAAAAAAAAAAAAAAACCTTCAAAATTCTCTCAAGCTCTCCCCTCTCATTTCAGTCTGGTCATCGGGCCGATTGGCCACTGTCGTACACGCCGTCTCCGGCACCGCCGGTGCGGTGGTCAGAAGTCTAAAATCTCCTTTTTCAACTGATCGGAAGGCAAATCTTCCCCTCTTCGTTGTTTTAGTTGTATTTTGAATAGAAAACACTTTGTATGTATTTAAAAAAAATAAAATAAAAGATAAATGAAAATGAACAAACAATCACCTTGCTATTTTTAAATCTGTTTGTATATCTCTGTGTTTGTATATGTATGCGTGTAAAAAAAATCCCCCTTACAACCATAGTATTTGGCTTTTATAGCCACCGTTTTCAGTACAAAAATTTGGTATATTTTGATTCCTTGCCATATTTTTTGTTTCTGCTCGTGTTCTTTCTCTTTTTGCAGGTAAACGGCGCAGATTCCGGCGGTGAAAGTAGCATGAAGATTAGATTGGTCCGATGCTTGCGGCGCCTAGGGTTTCAGAAACCCTAGGCTTTACTGTCTTCCGTTAACTGTTTGGGCCTTTTGGGCCCCGTGTAACTGGGTCTAATGGGCGTTGGGTAGTATTTGAGTTATAGGTTTTAGTGGGTTAAGACTTGGTGTAATGGGTATAAACGGGTAGTGTTTGGGTTCCGGGTGTAAGAGGGGTATTTGGGCTTTTGGGTTCTATTTGTATTTTGGACTGTTTTTATTATTTTATTTTTATATCTGTATAGCCCGGGCAAATTGGGCCTATAATAGCTTTTTTTTTAATGTAAAAAATGACTAAAACATAAATTTTTTATGTTGGCTTGACAACTCGCATGGTAGTTCATGTGCACGTAATGGTAACATAACATCATTTGTCTTATATGTCACATTAATAAATAATTCAAAAAATAAAAATAAAAACATATAAAAATTTTGTAAAAAAAAAGTATGCAGTACTCATGTGTTGTCATGTAGTTTATTGTGTTTAAAAATTTAACATTTTAGTTAGTATACTCATTAAAAAAATATCATTTCTGTAACGCCTCAAAAATTTGAATGTTTACCTAGAGAATTTTAACATAAATGAGTCTTTGTTTTTGTGGTTGTGTGTTTTGTTTATGTGTTCAAGATTAGGGGTTCAAGTCGGCTCTTTAGAAATTTTGCTATTTTATCTCTATCCTTTAACTATTGGCTTAAGTTTAATTCTGCGGAAGTTTATGTTAATGATGATTCCAGTGGTTCAATGGTTAAGCTTTTGTATACTTGCTAGTCCTATGTTCAAGCATCTGTGTATGGTTAAGCTTTTGTGTTGCCAATAAAGTCTGTTAGATTTTGGTTTGATCTTTAAATTTAGTTTCACGTTCTTTCCTTTCTTCTTCTTCCTTTTCTTTTTTTTTTCCTTTTTCTTTCTTTTACATCTTTTTTTTCTTCTTGCTTGTTTTCGTAATTGTTACCGGGCTGAATTGGGAGTTCTAGTTTTTTGTTGCGTTAATTGAAAGGTAAACTCCTAAATGCTTTCGCTGATTTTGTATTAACTCGTTGTTATCTGTTGCAGTTAAATGTGGATTTCTAATTGTTTCATGTGGATTTTTTTATCTATGTATACGATTGGTGTTCTGTAGGAGAATGTCACATAGACAACGACTCAACTTACCTTGAAACACATCGGAACAAGTGACAACGCGATCAAACGAAGCAATTTACATAGGAAGAAAAAACAAAAAGAGAATTAAGAAAGATGTTAACGGAAAAGAAAAGAAGAAAAAAATTGGGAAAAATGGAAAAGGACGTCAAATGATAGAAGAGGGGAGGACATTTATATTTCAAATTAGTTTTTATGAAAAAATGAAAAAAAAATCCTTGCTGCATATGCAATGACTCAAACACTAAACCATAAAGTAGATAGATGTTTGACTAGTAAATTCGGAAGCTCATTCTTGATATAAAATGTATAGAATCCAACTTAAACAAGGAATCCTAAGCTAAGGGTTCAAGTAAGGAACTTAACAAAATTCCAAAATCTATGTGACTCGAACCTTAGATCTCAATTGAGCAAACAAAACACACAACTTGTACCAGTTTAATTTTCAGTGACATCGGAAACAGTAATTTGAGATCACTAAATCTGACAAGTGAGTTTGAAAGTTTAATAAATTAAAATAAATGAGTAAAGTGAGACATTAGAAGTATTTTTTTTGAATTAGTTAATTTTGTGATTTAAAAAGAAATTATTAGGGAAATTGGGTTCAAAACGAGGTATTGAGACCTCAAATTCATAAACCAAGCTATGAATATTTTTAAAAATATTTACGGAGTGTCAATAAGTTAGTATTAAAGTTTTGTTAGAAAATTTTAATGTTTTGATAATTAATTAATTAAAAAGGACTAAATTGATAAAGGTGTAAAAACTTGCTAATCAAGAGAAATAGGGATTTAATAGCTTAATTGATGAATAAGGAGGTACTAAAGGGGAAAATAACCACACAAGGAATGACTAAAACAGCAGGAGAAAAAAAAATCAAAGGATTAGGTGAAATAAGGGGTAAAATGGGAAATAAAATAAAGATTAATTAAATAAAAATGGGAATAAAAAGAAATCTAGACATTTCTTCATATTTCTCCAGCCAAAAACACCATTGAAGAGTCTCTTTAAGCTGGTTATTCATATTATTGCTACAAGTGAGTTCAATTCTTGATTGTTTCTTGTAATTTTTATGATTTTGATACTTTTACAATTAGGTCCAACCATTTGATTCATTAGTTTTTGATTTTATGAGTGATTTTAAAAGTTACCATGAATGAATACTGTATGTTTATGATGAATTTACATTGATTTGAAGCTTAAATTTTATTATATGATGATTTTATTAAGTGATTACAGTAGAAATTGATTTTTAGGACCTAATTGAGAAAAAGTTTGGAATTAGGGTTTGATGCTGAAATTATAATTTTAAAAGATTTTGTAGTAGCTTAGAATGATGGAATAAAGTGTTAAATGAGAAAAATAAGTTTAATTGAGGGATTAATTGATCAGGGACTAAATTATAAAAATTATAAATTTAGGGGTAAAACTGTAATTACAAAATTTAAGGGCATAAATTGTGAAGTGAATTAGAACTGAATTAAGTGCTAATGAATGGAAAATTTTTATATCATAGATCGAGAATCCGAAGATAAATGTGAAAAAGAGAAAATTATCGATTAGTCCCTGAATTCCTACAATTTCTACAAATTGGCCCAGGTAAGTTCATATGGTTGAATTTCATGATTATTTGTTAATTTTGGAATGATATAATTTTTTATTTCATATGTTGTTAATGAATTATGATTATTCTAAAGATATGAAAATTGGATCGAAAGTTCAAATTGAGTTGAACGTAGGATTGAATACGATCGTTCAGTAATCAGTGATGAATTGACGGATAAGACCATGGTTGGACCATGGCAAAGTGTGGAATGTAAGACCATAGCTGGGCTATGGCATTTTAGTGAAAATATCATAACTGGGTTATGGCATTGTGAACGCAAGACCATGGTTGGACCATAGCAGTATATGTGTATACGTGTAACACCATAGCTAGGCTATGGCATTGTAATAAAGTGAAAGACCATAGATTGGATATAACATTGTGATATGTGAAAGACCATGGCAGGGCCATGGCAAAATATGTGCAATACTAAAGTCAATTGCGGCATTAAGTAAACATCATGCTCAAATCCGTAAGACGTTCTTTAAATCGACAAGTAATGGTAAGTGTTAATTGAATTAAAGTGATGGAATCTAACCAAAGATTGTTATTGAGCTCAATCAAGTGAATTCATCATTTGAAATTGTGAATGGCAGGAAATTATAGTGAAACACATGTTTATTGAATTGTTGTTGTATTTCGGTAAGATTTACGTTTTGAGCCTATGAACTTACTAAGCTTTCTTAAGATTCCTCTTGTGTGTTTAATGTTTTATGTAGATTTACGTGGAGTTAGTGGATCAGTTTAACACATTGAGTCACACTATCCAGATAACTCTGATAGCTTTTATTATATACCCTAAAGGTTTATATGGCATGTATTAGGTTGGACTGAAATGAAGTTGAATTGAAATGAAGTAAACTTTTAATATGGTTGTATGTATGTATTTAGTGGTAGTTTATTCAATGAATGAAGTTAATGATGTAAGTTTATGCAAATGTGTTATGTGATGACAAATTAGGTTTAAAACTTGATTTTTGACTTGTGTTGGTTGTTTGATTGGGTTATACTAATATATGAGAACGTTGTATGCAGGTAATTGTGAAAAGGGTGAGAATAGTGGGCTTAAAATGGCTTATTTTCGTCCACACAAGTAGACACACAGGCGTGTGTCTTAGCCATATGTGACACATGGCCAGGCATATGGGCATATCGTTCGGTTGTGTGTCCCTTGAACCTTAAATTTGAGAAACAGAATGCTCAGGATTGAGCACATGGGTAGAGACACGAGAGTGTGTCTTAACCATGTGTGCCATACGGCCTAGAACACGGGCATGTGTCTTGGCTGTGTGAAAACTGCATCATCTTGTTTTGCAAGTCAAAGAGTTACATGGGTTAGGGACACGACCGTGTGATTTATGTCATTTGGCCGTGTGACGCCGGTATGTGAAATTTTTTTAAAATTTTACAAAAAATTCTCTATGTTCTAGATTTAGTCCCGACTCGATTCTAATGTTTAAATTGGGCATCGAGGGCCCATTCAAGGATTAGTTTTGTATGTGTGTAGTAAATAACACGAATCATCTGTAAATGTTCTGTAAACTTTGATAATGCTTCGTAACCCTATTCCAGCGATGGATACGGGTTAGGGGTGTTACACAACCACAAAAAACAGACACATATTCATCAACATGACCTAATAATAAAAACTCAAATTTTAGGCATTATAAAATTCACAATTAACATCAGATAATCACCCAAAAAATCTCAAAGTTAACATTGGATAATCATCCAAAAACATATTAAAAATGAGGTTAAAACATGTTATTTTATAGTACTTATCAGAGTGTGAAAATGTTGTAGTTTTGACAGCAGCAAAAGAAGAGAACAAGACATTGAACAAAGCAGGAAGAAATAAAGAACAATTTACTTGCTCACAAACGTGCAATAATAAGACATTCAATAATTTACTTGCTTACAAATGTGTAGCAATGAAGCAATCTGCTTTATACAGCTGATATACTTACTCATTCAATATGATAACAATACATTTATAATCAAAATACATCACCAAATATTTAACTAATCCTACTAATCATTATTGGGACTATTAAAACATTGCTTGTATACATGAATAAGTTGAATTATCAGCTCAATCATCACCTAAACCCATCAAAACATCAACAACTAAGTTCATTTTCAACCAAACTAAATTGTATTGCAACTAAAACAGAAAATATGTTGTTGTAACATGCACAATTGCTGCAGCATGCATACAAGTTGTATGCACTCAACAAAATAATCATAGCAGCATGCACTTTAACAAAAACATAACAGCAGCATGGTTGGCCATTTTCAGCACTCCTCCTTGGCCTCCATGCTGCAAATACCAATCATTCATCAAGTTTTTTGAACTTGGCAGTCCTTAGATGCTTTGTTTCAAGCTGGCTCTGCTAACGCAATTCATTTTCAACCTTAGCTTCATTCTCAACCAAATCTGACTTAAACACTTGACTATCCTAGTCTTTTGTGCCAAAGATTTGTTCATCAAATGAAGTCTTCTCCTCCTTCATAGCCTTGGTTGGCAACTTGCCTTCAAACACATCTTGTTTTGTTTCTTTTTTCATTACAGTCCTATTTCTTCTTCAACATACTCCCTTCTACTGTGGAGTGTCTTCATGTACATACTCCATCAAATCCTCCTTCAGCTTATCCCAAGCTTGTTTGGGAGTCTCACAGGGATGAGTTGTTGCTGTCTTTTTTACAAGTATTAAATTATATGATAAATGCTTGAATTGTTCTTAATTATGTGTTCTTCATTCTTGATTTAATAGACCTAGGTATTATTTCAAGAACTAGATGTACTTAGAGCAGAGGAGCAAAAGTCCCTGTGATAAGAGTAGATCTGCCATAATTAAGCGGAGTTGCATGCAACCTTAGACATAGGGCGACATAAATCTACCGGATTAGGGTCAAACCTAATATGGGGAACCATAGATCGAATTAATGCAACCTAGGGAGTTAATTAGTAAGGGAACTTTAATTAACAACTTAGGCCTAGTTGCTCTACACCTCGACAGAGGGTTTAGCATAGATTAAGGATCTCTACGGATCAAGTCAAGCAATCTAATCATATAGTTTAAGGAAACAATAACAAGTGAAGTCTAGGTGGATTCTCCCTTAAGTATTGTCCATATCAATTAGTTTTTCCCTAAAAAGTCTTCCCAATTTACTCTTTCTGCTTTTCTTAGTTTAGATTTAGAAATTAGTTTTAAACAAATCTCACTTATTTTTAGGTTAGATAATAGAAAGGAAGTGAGTAATAGTACTTTCGGTTCCCTTGGGCACGATACTCGATCTTATCACTAGACTATACTACTGTTCGACAGGTGCGCTTGCCTTTGAAACGTCGTGGTACTAGTTAGTTTCAGTGTGATCAAGTTCTTTATAAATTTTATTACTTAAGTATCGCGAACGTATACATCAAGTTTTTGGCGCCGTTGCCAAGGATTCATACTGAAATATTACGAAAGCTCGATTTCTATTACTTTAGCCATTATTATATATAATTTTTATATTTTATTTTATTTATTTCATTTTTATTTTAATTCTATTTTATTTTCTTTCTAGGTTTTTCTAGTTTATGACTAGAAACAACCCAACAGGACCACTACTTTTTGACGAAGATTTGGAAGCTACCATCCGTAGAAATCGCAGAGAGATCAGGCGAAGTTTACATTATCCAGAACAAGAACCTAAGCAAGAACTAGAATCGACTGAAGAGATGGCCGCAAATCAAAATATTCAACCACCTCCAGCACTACCGCTGAACCAGAAGAAGCTCCACGTACTATGTATGATTATGCTAAACCTAGTGTGATTGGTACTCAAACTAGTATTGTTAGACCTGCTATTGCTGCTAATAATTTTGAATTAAAACCTAGCACTATTCAAATGATTCAGCAATTTGTGCAGTTTGACGGTTTACAGGATGAAGATCCCAACTCACATCTAGCCAACTTTTTGGAATTATGCGACACTTTTAAAATCAATGGCGTTACTGATGACGCCATTCGTCTAAGGCTATTCCCATTTTCTTTAAGGAATAAAGCAAAACAGTGGTTAAACTCTTTACCATGAGGCTCAATCACTACATGGGACCAGATGTCCGAAAAATTTTTACTTAAATATTTTCCTCCAGCTAAAACAGCTAAATTGCGAAACGATATTTCTTCTTTTGTGCAGATGGATTTAGAAACACTCTACGATGCCTGGGAAAGGTACAAAGATCTTTTAAGAAGATGCCCTCATCATGGATTACCATTATGGCTACAAGTTCAAACTTTCCACAACGGGTTGAACCCATCAACTAGGCAAATGATCGATGCAGCCGCAGGAGGAACAATCAATAATAAAACACCTGACGCAGCTTATGAATTTATTGAAGAGATGTCATTGAATAACTATCAGTGGCAAGTCATGAGGACAAAACCGACGAAAGCCGCAGGAGTTTATAATATTGATGCTGTTGCTATGCTGACTAACCAGGTAGAACTTTTAAATAAGAAGTTTGATAATTTTGTTGGTTCTATGCAGGCACAACCAGTGATGCAATGTGATGCAGCTCTAAGAAATATGTTCAATCCAGACCATCTACATAATATGGAAGCTAAAAAAGCCAATTATATGGGTAATAATTCTCGACCTCAAAATAATCCTTATAGTAACACCTATAACGCAGGTTGGAGAAATCACCTAAATTTTTCATGGGGTGGACAAGGAAACCAAAGACAACAGCCTCCGATATTCCAGCAGCCACCACCACAACAGGAGAAAAAGCCGAACCTTGAAGAAATGTTCACCAAATTTATGGCCGCTTCAGAAACTCGTTTCCAAAACACTGAAACAGCATTAAAGAATCAGCAGGCATCGATTCAAGGACTCGAGAACCAAATTGGTCAACTTGCAAAATTAATCTCAGAAAGACCACAAGGTGGGCTCCCAAGCAACACTGAACCAAATCCCAGAGAACATGTCAAAGCAATCACTCTAAGAGATGGTAAGGTGCTACAGAACCAGAAAAGAAGCATGCTTACGAACCACCAAGAGACAAAGTAGAAGAATCTAAGGACGACGCTCCTCCAACGCTCAAGGAATACAAAACTCGCATCTCATATCCAGCAAGGTTAAAGAAGGACCAAACAGACGCCCAATTCGGTAAGTTTCTTGAACTTTTCAAACAAAAGAACTCCTAACAAACAAAAGGAAGCTGGAAGAATTAGCTACAGTGGAACTTAACGAGGAGTGTTCAGCCATTCTCCAAAATAAACTGCCGACAAAGCTAAAAGATCCAGGGAGTTTTACTATTCCTTGTTTAATTGGTAGCTTAATTATTAATAAAGCAGTGGCTGATTTAGGTGCAAGTATTAATCTCATGCCTTATAAAATGTTTAAGCAACTAGGTCTAGGGGAACCTAAACCCACTAGGATGAGTATCCAATTAGCCGATAGATCTGTTAAATATCCTAGGGGAATCATTAAAGATGTGCTAGTAAAGGTCGATAAATTTATATTCCCTGTTGATTTTGTTGTACTTGACATGGACGAAGACATTGAAGTACCTTTGATTTTAGGACGCCCATTTTTAGCCACTGCTAGAGCTATTATTGATGTAGGAGATGATAAGTTAGTTCTTAGAGTTAGTGAAGAGGAAGTCATTTTTAAAATCTATGATGCCATGAAATTTTCTAAAGAACAAGATGATTTTTGTTATTTTGTTGATATGATTGATCACTTTGTCCAAGAAAATCTTCAGGAAATCTCTATCGCCGACACGTTGGAACTATGTCTTGTTCAAAGTAAGGGGGAAGGTGAAGCCACCACTGAAGTTGAGAAAGTAAAAAAAGAATTAGATTCTAGTGAGACTATCACTAGACACATAAGCTATGAAATTTAAAGATGAATGATGAGCTAAGACAAAAACCTTCCATTGAAGAACCCCTAAATTAGAATTAAAACAACTGCCAGATCACTTAGAATACGCCTTCTTAGGGGAGAACTCAACTTTGCCGGTCATCATTGCATTAGACTTGAGCTCTAACGAAAAAGAAGAACTCTTCCAGGTATTAAGAAAGCATAAGCGAGCCATAGCTTGGAAAATTTCAGATATCAAAGGAATTAATCCCTCTTTTTGTACGCACAAAATTTTGATAGAGGATGAATATAAACCAGCAGTGCAAGCTCAGAGACGATTAAATCCTAACATGAAGGAAGTCGTAAAGGCCGAGGTAATTAAACTTCTTGATGCAGGTATCATTTATCCTATTTCTGACAGTTCTTGGGTAAACCCAGTGCAAGTTGTTCCTAAAAAAGGTGGGTTAACCATGGTAACCAATGACAAAGAAGAGCTCATACCAACACGAACAGTCACAGGATGGAGAGTATGCATTGATTACAGAAAGCTGAATGATGCCACTCGAAAAGATCACTTTCCTTTGCCCTTTATCGATCAAATGTTAGAAAGATTATCCGGTCACATGTATTATTGCTTCCTAGATAGCCTCTCTGGTTACTTCCAAATTCCGATAGCTCTAGAAGATCAGGAGAAAATGACATTCACATGCCCATATGGTACGTTTGCATATCGTAGAATGCCTTTTGGTTTATCTAACGCTCCTGCTACTTTTCAGCAATGCATGCTAGCTATCTTCAACGAATTTGTGGAGGATATCATGGAGGTATTTATGGATGATTTCTCTGTCTTCGGTAATTCTTTCCAACACTGTCTTAATAATTTAAAACTTGTTCTGATAAGATGTGAAGAGACAAATTTAGTGCTAAATTGGGAAAAATGTCACTTCATGGTCCAGGAAGGTATTGTATTAGGACATAAAATTTCTAGTAGAGGAATAGAGGTATACAAAGCAAAAATTGAAACCATTGAAAAACTACCCCCTCCTAGTTCAGTTAAGGCTATAAGAAGTTTTTTAGGACATGCCGGTTTTTATCGTAGATTCATTAAGGACTTTTCTAAAATAGCTAAGCCTTTAACTAAATTACTAGAGAAAGACATACCTTTCAACTTCGACCGAGAATGCTTAGAATCCTTTAACACCGTTAAGGACAAGTTAGTCAACGCCCCAATTATGATTTCACCTGATTGGAATCTACCTTTTGAACTAATGTGCGATGCAAGTGATTTTGCAGTAGGTGCAGTTCTAGGGCAGAGAAGAGACAAGCACTTCCAACCGATCTACTATGCTAGCAGAACATTGACAGCCGCTCAAGCAAACTACACTACCACGGAAAAAAATTGCTAGCTGTTATCTTTTCCTTTGATAAACTCAAATCTTATTTGATTTTGTCAAAAGTCATTGTTTTTACTGATCATTCAGCTCTTCATTACCTCTTGGCCAAACCTAAGCAAAACCTCGATTAATAAGGTGGATTTTACTTTTACAGGAATTCGACTTAGAAATTAAAGACAAGAAAGAAGTTGAAAACTTGGCAGCAGATCACCTCTCGAGACTAGAGAATACACAGCCCAAGTACCTCGAGAAGATAAATGATATGTTCCCTGAGGAACAACTCCTAGCCTTAGCAGGTACGACAATCCCTTGGTTTACTGATCTTGCAAATTATTTAGCAGCCAACATAACCCCAAATGGGCTAACCCATCAGCAAAAGAAGCGATTCTTTGCTAATGTGAAAAACTACTTTTGGGAAGACCCTTTTCTTTTTCGAATTTGTGCAAATCAGGTTATACGAAGATGCGTTGATGACATAGAAGCTTATCAAATTTTGGAACACTGCCACTCAGAACCCACAGGAAGACATCACAGCGGAACTAGAACTGCTCATAAGGTACTCGAATCAGGTTTTTACTGGCCTCCACTTTTTAGAGATGCCAACAGGTATGTGACCTCTTGTGATAAATGCCAACGAACAGGTAATATCTCACAGCTTAATGAAATGCCTCAGAACTATATACTTTCATGTGAAATATTTGATGTACAGGGTATAGATTTCATGGGTCCATTCCCTAACTCATTTGGACATAAATACATATTAGTAGCAGTAGATTATATGTCAAAATGGGTAGAAGCCCAAGCCTTACCTACAAACGATGCTAGAATGGTAGTACGCTTTTTGAAAAAACTTTTCTCTCGATTTGGAACACCTAAGATAATCATAAGTGATAGGGGCACACATTTTTGCAATACCCAATTTGAAAAAGTTTTAAAAAGGTATGGAGTACACCACAGAACAACTACCCCTTATCACCCACAAACCAGTGGCCAAGTCGAAGTAACAAATAGAGAGCTGAAACGCATCCTAGAGAAAACAATAGAAACAAATAGGAAAGACTGGTCAAGAAAATTAGACGATGCGTTATGGGCTTATAGAACTGCCTTTAAAACACCTATAGGAACATCTTCATATAAACTCATTTATGGAAAAAACTGTCATCTACCATTTGAACTTGAACATAAGGCATTCTAGGCTATAAAATTTCTAAACCTTGATTTTAAGAGTGCAGGTGAAAAGAGGCTAATGCAGTTGAATGAACTGGATGAATGGCGCTACAACGCGTACAAAAACTCACGACTGTATAAAGAAGCCATGAAGCGACATCATGACAAAAGGCTGAAACAACCCAAACAGTTCAAAACGGGTGATCTCGTCCTACTCTACAACTCAAGGCTGAAACTATTCCCTGGAAAACTCAAGTCAAGGTGGTCAGGTCCATTCACCGTTCTAAATGTCTTTCCATACGGCACCATCGAGGTAACTCACCCTAACCACGGCACTTTCAAGGTAAATGGCCATAGGCTAAAACATTATAAAGGTGAGAATTTTACAGAAAGCAAGGAGGAGCTTCGGCTCCACCTCATCTCTTCTTGACATATCTAGGAAGAGTCGAGCTTAGACTCTAAATAAGCGCTTCTCGGGAGGCAACCCAAGCACTAACTTAGTAACTTTTCTCTCTTTAAAAAAATTTTTATTTTATTTCATGCATAAACTAACACTTTTTCTACAGAAAATTTAGACCACACGACCAGGCACACAGGCGTTCCTAAGGCCGTGTGCATACCTAAAAACAGGGGCACGGTCGTGTAGCCAAACCGTGCACGAACAGGGCAACTTTTCCCCAAAACACGAGTCACCGATAAAACCCCATGGCCGTGCAACATGGCCGTGGTGACCTTTCGAAATCCACACGGGCTAACAACGGTCACACACGGCCGTGTGACATAGCCGTGGCAACTCTGCACCTTTAACACGGGCAAACATAAGGACACACGCCCGTGCCTTAAGACCGTGGAAGCTACTGTCAATTGGGACACGCCCGTGCGCTTTATCACACGACTGTGTTACGAATGAACGTGATCTCCTACGCCCGTGTCTACCTTCACACGCCCGTGTAATTGACGAAGGACCGATCTCCACGGCCGTGCTCAACATCCCCATGGGCGTGCTCGTCAAACGTGGCTCGCTAAAACCCCTGATTTTTGAAAAACACGGGCTGAATACGAATCACACGGGCGTGCGACATGCCCGTGTGACCCGAAATGTATAAATAGGGAGCCATTTTCCCCTTTTTTCCCTCACCCAAAATCTAAAATTACTCCCCCAAACCTCCCCCTAAGCCACCACAAACGCCATCACAGCCCTACAAATGCCACCACAAGCGATTTCCTCTTTCCCACGCCCGTGCAATAGCCATCCACGACCGTGTAACATCAATATTGGTTTTATTTTCTCATTTTGCTCATTTATTTTTGTTTTATTTCAATTCTTTAGTTTTTATTTCATTTTACTTTTATTTAAATTGTTGCTTTAAGCATGGAATTAGGAAGTATCTAGAATAGTATAAAATAAATTAGATTCACATGCCACTTAAGTTAATTATTGCTTGCCATTTGGATTGCTCTATATTTGACACTTAAACTTCTATTTGCATGCCATTTTGCCATAAATTCCCTTTATATTCACCCAAAGTTTTTAGTTTTCATTATAAGCTGAAAATATGATTAGATTCTATTATTCAAGTTATTTCTCATTTTCTGTTTAGGAACATTGTCATTTTATTTTTATTTTTTTTAATTATTGCATATCTAATTTAAATTAAAAAGAATTTTTAGGGACTAATGCTCTTATCATTTTACTTGTAGATACCATGTCATCTTCACGCGCCAGGAAAGCTGCCGTCCCCGCCTTCAAGAAACAAAAGGGGCCGGGAAGTTCTTCGGCTAGGCCCACTTCTGAGACGCGCCACCGCTTTCTCACATTCACGCAGGACTTCCAAGAGGAACGCTACCAGCTACTACGGGCCCGCACTATCTCTATGGGCTGATGCATCGACTGGGAGGCTGTGACAGCCCAAATTTCAGTGGTGTCGGAACAGTGATTCGAGATCACTAAATCCGAAAAATTAGTATAAAATATTATTAATTTAATGAGTATAAGTTAAATGTGAAGTTAGGGAAATAATTGAAATAGTGAATAGTATTTTAGAAATAAATATTAAATAATTGAGAAGTGAAAACGAGGTATCGAGACCTCAGGATATTAAAACGAGCCATAAATATTTTTATAAATATTTATGGAGTGTTAGTATGTTAGTATTAAAGTTTCGTTAAGAAATTTTAAGGTTTTGATGGTCAATTGAGTAAAAAGGACTGAATTGTAATAAATGCAAAATTTGCTAGAAGGATTAAATAGCTTAAGTGTTAAAAGAAAGAGGATTTAAAGGGAAATTAAGCCTAAAAGTGAATAGGTTGGACGGCAAGGGCAAGAAAATCAGCAGAAAAATAAGGGAAATAAGGGCAAAATTGGAAATTTTATAATTTTAACATATAAAATAAGGACAAAATTGAGAAATCTAGAGATCTCTTCATATTTCTCAGCCAAAACGCCATAGAAGGTCTGGAGAAAGCTGGTTTTTTATATTTTTACATCATGTGAGTTTGATTCTTGCTTTTTCTTGATAATTTTTATGTTTTTATGACTTTTACAACTAGGTCCACTTATAGAATTCATTAGTTTTTGATTTGGTGGGTGAAATTGGAAGTTACCCTAGCTGTTTAAGGGAATTTTATGATGAATTATTATGAAATTTAAGTTCTAATTTCATATTAAGGTGGCTTTATTAAGTGATTTTGATAGAAAATGGTATTTAGGACCTAATTGTGAAAAAGTTGTGAATTAGAGGTTAGTGTTGAAATTCAGAATATAAAAGGTTGTGAAATAGTTTATAATGATAAAATAAAGTGTTAATTGAGAAAAATTAGTTCAATTGATGGGTGAATTGAGCAGGGACTAAATTGTAAAAACTGTAAATTTTGGGGTAAAAGTGCAATTTCGAGAGTTGAACAGCATAAATTGTGAATTGAAATAGAAATAAAATAAATGCTAATGAGTGAAAATATTTTGCATTTATAGACCAAGAAATCGAAGCAAGTCGCGGAAAGGAGAAAATAACCGAATAATTCCCGAATTTCTACAACTTTTGTGAATCAGCCCAGGTAAGTTCATGTGGCTGAATTTTAATAATCATTGTTAATATTATGAATTTTGTAATGTGTTATATGATGTGCATGTGACAAAAGTATGTGATAAGATTATAAACAATGTAAAAGTATGAAATTGTAGGAAACTATCGGATTGAGTACCTTTGTCTCATGATACGTGACGAATTGACGGAAAAAGACCATGGTTGGACCATGGCAACAAATGATAAGTGGTTTTCGTATAAGACCATAGCTGGGCTATGGCATCGGAAACAAATGATAAGAAATTCCCGTATAAGACCATAGCTGGGCTATTGAAGTGTGCCAAGTGATTTTCGTATAAGACCATAGCTGGGCTATGGCATCGGAGAAAAGTGATATGTGACCCGTGTAAGACCATATCCGGGATATGGCCTCGGTATGATATGTGATCCGTGTAAGACCATGGCTGGGCTATGGCTTCGGAAAAAGGAAATGTGATTATGTGTAAATCCATAGTTCTACTATGGTATAAAGAAGGCAATGTACTCAATTCCGTATAGTTCCTAATTTGTGAAGAAGTGTTAAATAGTAAACGGGCCCAAAAGGATGAATTTCAAGTATGGATATTATTGAATGATACTAAGTAAAATTGATTTGATTTGTGAATGACAGGAGATAGTAGTGAAATGTAAACTATGTGAATGATTTATTAATTTGGTAAGTTTACTTTCCAAGCCTATGAACTTACTAAGCTTTCATAAGCTTACTTGATTGTGTTTGACATGTGTTGTAGATTAACGTGAGTTCGGAGGATCGGATCATCACGAGGAATCACACTATCCTGACTTATTCCGGTAGTTTTTGGGTTATTATCTTTTGGTTTATATGGCATGTATAGCAATATACTCATGTTGTGTAATTAATCTTGCGATATGGTTATGGTTGGATTGAGAAAATGCCTGATAATGATTAGTCCTTGGAAGGGTTAATTTAGATCATGTATGAGACCATGTATGTTCAAAGTGATAATAGTTCATGAATTTTCATAGAAAAGTGAAAATTTGTCATAAAACAGAATGTTGTAACAGCAGTGATGTGAGTTTGAAAAATCACTAAAAATAGTAGAAAATGAATTAGGAGATGAATTAAATATGGAATGGAATCTTATTGTGTCTACTTTCATATGAAAGAAGCTAAACAGGTAAAGGAGCTATATGTTATGAGGTACTTGAGTTTTAGTGAAACAGGTCCAGAGTGATCTCTGGATCCCCTGTTCCAACTTTGAAAATTCACCCTAAATTGTAAAAAAATAATTATGAGGTGTACTTTACATGTTTATAATCCTTATTGAGTCTAGTTTTAATAAAAATAAACATCATATTCTTGTGAATTTTTTACAGAGAGAAAAGTTGTTCGTAGTAAGTAGAGGTCAGTCCAGTCAAGATTTGAAACAGGGGTAACTTTAACTAATAAACTGTACTAATTGGCCCAGCCAAAAATTCTAGAAAAAAATTAGTAGATAGATATATGAGTCTAGTTTCAGGAAAAATTTACGGATATTGATTTCGAGTTTCGTAACTCGAGATATGATTTTTAAAGTGACCATGACGCAGAAATACAGTTTGCTACGAAAATGAAATTAGTTGTTATAAAATTCAAAAAGTGATGAAACAAGTTTGGTAACACCTCAAGCTCGACTCCGGCGACAGTCTTGGGTAAGAGGATGTTACAGAGGCCCTCGCACAAGTACGCCTGGTGGACGACGTTCGAGCCTTGCTAGCTACCGACCCATGAGACCAATTCTTTAAGATCGTTGAGCCCACATACCTAGAACTCACTTTCGAGTTCTGTGCTATATTCCACCTCCAGACGGTGATGAACCAATTTGATGATCCCGGGACGGTACAATTTCGATTGGGAGGGCTCTTACGACAGCTCAGCGTACCAGAATTCCGCGTGGCTCTAGGACTCTACACAGAGCAATTCATGGCAGAGGCCACCTTCCCCACCCTTTCCAGACGCATCCACATCCGACTAGTTGACTGTTGGAACGAGATTGCTTCAGGGCGACTAATCTACAACCCCAGCGTCAGCAAGGCATCCGCCCTCCCCCCTCTCTCAGGTATATTCACACCCTCCTTGCTCACACCTTGACAGGTAGACGGAAGAGTACAGGCGTCGTCAACACTCACGACGTCTACTTCCTCTGGTGCATGGCTAATGGCCACCCCATCGACCTTGCATACTTCATTGCGTTAGCCATGCAGCACTAGACTGAGAGGCACCGTAAGGGCACCGTATCCATGGGCCCGTACATCATGAGGCTAGGCCGCTACGTCGGCCTATTTAACACTGCAGCCCAAACCTCCTCCTATACCTTACTTGGCCAGATGTCCTCCCAGGGCATCCAGAGCATGCTCTCTATGAGGATGGTTGAACGACGTCTAGGTGGCGGCCACTTTCACTTCCACCTTGTCCAAGCAGGCGAGGACCCAGAGGACATTCCTGATGATGTCCCACCGCCACCACCAGCAGAGGATGAGCCAGCTGAGCCACCACGCCCTAGACGACCACCACAGACGGCAGCTCCCAGTGTTGACATATCCGAGCGCCTGAACCACTTTGAGCAGTGCCTCGATTACATCAACGCCACCTTAGCGCACATATGTCAGCACCTTGGCATCGCCCCACTGCCACGAGACCCATCAAAGGATTAGATCCTCTTAGTTTTATTTTTATCATTTATCTTTTATTTTTACTTTTTCTAACTATTAAACACTGATCTTAATTTTAACCTTTTGCTTTAACTTTCTTTTCCTTTTCTTTTTCAGTTTTAATTATTTTGATTTCATCTTTTTCTTTATTAGAATATTAGTATTTTTCTTAATTTATTTTAATTTTCATAACGGTTACCTCCTAACGAAGTAAGCCCTCTTCTTTTTAACCTACCACGACTAATAAATCCCTTCGCAGTTTCAAAGGAGCTCTACAGCTCAAATCTCTGCAGAAATGGGAACACGGTGCCAAACCTACCAGCTCTTCCAATATCTGTCTCACTAATCCATCCAAAGCAGGGAGTTTCATACCCTTCCCTATCTTATGATGTTATGCTTTTATTGCTATTAATATTTTCCTTGTACATTGAGGGCAATGTACATCTTAAGTATGGGGGGTAACTTACTTTCACTTTTTATACTATCTTTGAAACCCTTGAATTTTTTCTAACATTTTATACTGTTCTCAATAGCATCATCTTCAGTCTCCTATTAGGAATTAATTCTGATTGATTTATGATTTTTATTGATATGTTGAGAATTAAGATATAGGTGATTGTACTTTAAATATTCAAACTTAAAAACATTAAAGAATCAAGAACGATAAGTTGAAATTTTTGAGAACCCCAATTTTTTGCATAAGTTATCTTCCCTAATTCTAAGTATTATCTTGAGATTTGAAATTCGTAAGATTGACATCAAAAGCCATAATTCTGGTGAGATTTTAAGTCTTTGAGCATACATTCTTTCGTGCTCACTATTATTATTACTTTGAGTGAGTCAATACTGGATTGTTATTCTAGAACTTGCTTTGTTTATACATGTCGAGACCACACCCTTGATTTGATATACCGAAATGATAAAGGCACCTAGGGTTTAACCCACTCACTCCACAAAAGGCCTACCTCCATGAATTAACCCCTAGTGAACCCCGTTGAACCTAACAACCCTTTTCTTTGACTTACCCGCTAAATATTAACCATTAACCCGTTTTTGTTGAATTTTCCAATTCAATTACTTTTGATCCCTATGTTTTTCGAGATTTGAGTTGAATTTATTATCTAAAGCTTCATTCTCTTTTCCAGTATGTAAAGTTGTAAATTTTCTATTCAATTCATTGTTCTTAAAAAAAATGTACACACAGTGAAACTCAATTGTAACTTGTAATAGTTGAACAAGTTTTTTTTTGCATATTTCTATTTTAAGGCTACCAAGGCAGAAATGATAGTATCATCAGAATTAGTTGAGAAATATGTTCCAGTGACAGAGATTTTTTTTAGCTAGATAATTTTTCAGTTCAATCTTGATTCTAATCCTCTTTTGCAGCCTATGACAACACCCCTAACCAAGCCCCATTACAACCGTGAAAAGACCTTTTGATCGATGTATCATGTCAAACTATAGTGGTGGAGATTTGATTTTCTTGCAAGCCTATGGTAATAACTTTTCAGGTTGACTAGAAAGTGCTTAACTTTGAACCCTAAACACTTCGAGTGAATAGAGTGAACCCCTTAGTTAGGGTATCAACTCCTGTTAATTAAGATGGAGAGATAGCTATTTAGAAGGAAGGAAGAGACCTATGTTTTCAATGATAAAATTCTCAACTTAGAGTGATTGAGTCTTTAATATTCTTCTGATTGAATCTTTCATTGTATGATTACCTGTGGAATAGTTCAAAACATTGTTGATAAAAATTGTAGGTTGAGAAGAATTATTCTCTTTAGGGATTGAGATTTTGCTTGAGGACAAGCAAGGGATTAAGTGTGGGGATATTTGATAAATGCTAAATTATACATATTTTTACCTCATATTTAGCCTATATTTTGGATGGATTCTTAGCAATTTTGTGAGAATTGGTGCTCCTAATCTTTCTTTTTCATATCTTATACTCAGGAAACCACAGGGAAGAGAAAAGAACGAAAAACAGGCCAAAAACGATGAAAAATGGACCAAAAAGCACAAACAACACGGGCTAAGAGGTGCCACACGGCCGTGCCACACGGGCGTGCCACATGAAGTTACACGGTCAAAGCCTCGACAAGCACGGCCAGGTCACACGGGTGTGCCAAATCACACGCCTTTGTCGAACCCACACGGGTGTGTTCTAGTCGTAGGAAAGACGAATTTCACTCAGATTGAGGTGCTTAGAGGCTAAGAAATGCTCCCCAAGAGCTCTCTATATAAAGACCCCATGAGGCAACATAGGGGGAGTCCCTTCCACTTTTACACACGTTTTATATTCTTTTCCTCTCGTCTTTCTGCCACACCACAGTTAGAAGTAAGGGATTACTCGAAGGGAGAAGCCGATTAATTCATCTAAGAAGCCGAAATTCTGTATCAACATAGAGGATTTCCCTAAATTCCTTCAGGGGTTTTTGGTTTCTTTTATGATTTGCTATTTTCTGAGATGTTTTCTTTCTTTATTATGAACTAAACCCCTCAAATACTTGAGAGGGATGAAACCTAAGACAGATCTTGTTATTTATTTTTAAATTATATGATAAATGCTTGAATTGTTTTTAATTATGTGTTCTTCATTCTTGATTTAATAGGCCTAGGTATTATTTCAAGAACTAGATGTGCTTAGAGCAGAGGAGCAAAAGTCCCTGTGATAAGAGTAGATCTACCATAATTAAGCGGAGTTGCATGCAACCCTAGACATAGGGCGACATAAATCTGCCGGATTAGGGTCAAACCTAATATGGGGAACCATAGATCGAATTAATGCAACCTAGGGAGTTAATTAATAAGGGAACTTTAATTAACAACTTAGGCCTAGTTGCTCTACACCTCGACGGAGGGTTTAGCATAGATTAGGGATCTCTACGGATCAAGTCAAGCAATCTAATCATATAGTTTAAGGAAACAATAACAAATGAAGTCTAGGTGGATTCTCCCTTAAGTATTGTCCATATCAATTAGCTTTTCCCTAAAAAGACTTCCCAATTTACTCTTTCTGCTTTTCTTAGTTTAGATTTAGAAATTAGTTTTAAACAAATCTCACTTATTTTTAGGTTAGATAATAGAAAGGAAGTGAGTAATAGTAGTTTCGGTTCCCTTGGGTACGATACTCGATCTTATCACTAGACTATACTACTATTCGACAGGTGCGCTTGCCTTTGAAACGTCGTGGTACTAGTTAGTTTCGGTGTGATCAAGTTCTTTATAAATTTTATTACTTAAGTATCGCGAACGCATACATCAGTTTGGTTTTCTCTTGCAATGCTTGTTCACTTGATCAGCTATGTCCTTATAGTAGAAGTCTTCTGGGCTGTAATAAATAGAACCCTAGTTTGTTAAATATTTGGGTAACTGCTTCATCGTTTTCTAAAAAATCATTAATAATTCCACTTTTACGGAGTAACTCCATATCCTTCCTTGTGTTAATGAGTTTATCCATGAATACGACATAATCAACAAAGAAATTTGGCCCCTCCCATGCAAATAATTGTTCGTAGGCCATATAATTTCGTAATATAGGCTCTGTGGAATCACTACTTTTAAGATTGGAATATTGAGTTCATCAGTGTCATTGTCAAATGTTATATCAAACATATTCTCTTTCCCTTACTCCTGGTTTTGCATATTTTGGATTGGGACACCTAAGAAACAAATTCCTCCATCTTCTAACTTTGTTGTGCTAAGTATCAAGTTCCGTGAGATTTGAAAATTCTCTTTTCTTCTTGCTATTTTTGCTTAGATTCCTAGAAGTGAAGGACGGAAACTAGAATGTACCAAGCCTAGAAAATACTTGATACTAGTGGTCTTTATGGGTAAATAGGGGGATCTCCGCGTAAGAAATCAAGAGCAGATTCAACCAAGTGATAAAAATGGCGTTGATGTCTAGGATTTGGGTTTATCATACTATACAACTTTAAAAGCACAAAAAAAAGTCTTCTAGCAATAACAAATCGTATCGCATGTCACATTAAACATGTCATCCCAGTTTGCTAAAATAATCTAAATCACAGAATTTGCTTTATCTTCAACGTTAGGAGGAAGAGGATGTTCATACCATTTGCGAAATTTTCCTTCTAAGTGTTTCATTGCCTCTAGTAATTGGTTGAGACCAAGGTGGGGTTTCTCAACAAACTTCTCAAACCACCTCTTTTTAATATCTTCTGTCCTCGCCAATTGTGGCTTACGGTAGTGATAGGTGCCAACTGAAATCACATTTGATTAGTAGGTTTTTTCATTTACTTCACGTAGTCGATGAGGCATTTTTAAAATTGTAAAAGTTTTCCTTTAACATTAAACAAATTTGTTAAGGAACTGTTAATTTAATACTTATAATTATTTATTCTAATAGCAACTGCTGATACAGTTATAAGTTATTTTCAAATATATATGTATTGATCACTAAAAGTCAATATTTATATATATATGCAACGTAATAAATAAATAAAAATAATAGATTACACAGAAAGATGAACATGTATCCCACATCCCAAACCAATCCTTATTCATTCAAAGACCAAACTAATAACACGAAGCATTTGGAACACATACAAAGCCATAAGAAAAAAGGAATCCACAAAGACACTATACTCTCCAAATTTAGAAATTAAGGCTTCCTTTGGATGGTAAAAGCCAATCCAAAGGGATCCTAAATAAGAAACAAGATAACACCTTAAAAAGACAGAGTCACCAATAAAGTAGAAAGCTTGGTGTTCAAAACTCCCGTAGCATAGTGTCAAAGCCTGATTAACAATCCAAAGCAGTAGAAGAAATCCAGGAAGATTTGTGATATATACAAAATAAACCCATGGTTAACAAAACCAAAAGAATTACACTGCTCATCCATAAAATACTATACATGAACATGAGAATAACACCAACAGTTAGGCCTAGTATATACTTACCTGATTGACTTTGGCTTTGGTCTTATTGTTTAACATAAGAAAAAACCGAAAATATGGTTTGCAGCACGGTAAGCAGGAGCAAGACAAGCGCAGCAAGAAATGTATGAGGGAACAGGGAGTGTTAAAATAATTTTTCTTCAATTCTACCTTCCATTTGTTCCATTTTCTGTTGCAATGATCGTTTACCCTATCAAATATGTCAGCATAGTAGAAGTCTTCAGACATCATGTAAATGGAGTCCCGAAGTTTGTTAAACATTAGGGCAACTGCTTCATCGTCTCCTAACCAATTATCAATTACTCCACCTTCACAAAGTAGTTGCACATCCTTGCCTATGTTGATGAGGTTATCCATGAACACCACATAATCAACAAAATAAGTTGGTTTCCCCCTTGGGAAGAACTATTCGTAGGCCATGTAATTACGGAACAAAGACTCTGTCCAATCGTGGACTTGTAAGGTCGGAATCTTGAGTACTTTAGTAAAAATTATATCAAACATGCCCTTTATCCCTTGGTTCTGATCTTTCATCTTCTCAATATGGTCACGAAAGAAACTGATTCCAGCACCTTCCAACTCTGTTGCGCTACGTATGAACTTCCATGAGCGTTGGGAATTTGGTTTTGCTACTGCTTTTGTTGGAAAAGATGGACATCACATATATAATATTACATGTTATTATTTACTATCATAATAAGGTTAGCCCAAATTAAAAGTGATCTAATTTGGTTAGAATACTATTGGACTTTAATTATTAAATAAAGTATGGGTCAAATATGTGTAGATACTCTTCTAATCAAATTCTAATTAATGATAGGCTAATTAGAATTTAATTAGAACTAATATGCTAAGGTTATAAATATTAGGGTTATGGTCCCCAAATCATACACAAGATATCTTTTCTAATATCCTATCATTAGGAAAGAGAGAGCAGATATTCTCTAAATTTTTTTGTGCTAATTTGGAAGATCAAATCCCCAAAATCCACTAAAACTTCCAGGAATTCATGAATTTAGGTACGCTTTCGTATTTAATTTTATTCTTAATTTATTCTTGATGATTTGACATGATGGATCCTGGTTTATTCAGTTTTATTTTAAATTTATTTTATAAAATCTAACAGCTTTTGCTTTAAATTCCTTATGTTTCTCTATTCCTTGAGATGAAGGACGTTGACAACCATGTACTAAGTCCAGTAGATGCATGATATCTGTTTTTGGTGAAGATTCTGAAGAATGGGATATTTCGGGAGAAAAAAAAAAGAGCAGAGCTAGCCAAGTGATGAACATCTCCTCCAGCATTGGGCACCATCATCCGATTCAACTCAAAAAGCACAAAGAAAGGAAGCTGGTTTTCTAGCAGTAATAAATCATAACGAATGTCAGTTTGAATACGGCCCACTTGAAAAATATCCTCTACTGGATAAATCCCCTGGATTGGCTGAACAATAAATCAACCATCAAGCAGCATCATCTCTACAAGTTCGTCAGAGTCAAGCTGAATGAGTGCTTCTTCATAGCATTCGCGAATTCGTGGTTCTAAGCTTCTCATGGTCATTTTAAGTTCCTCGACGTTAAGGTTCATTTCCTCAGCTATCTTCCTAAAGAAACTCCGTTTGATAGCTTGCATCGCCCTCAAGTGTTGCTTACCATGGTGATAGGGACCAATTGAAGCCACATTTGGTTCATAAGCTTTTTCATTCACTTCACGTAGTCGATGAGGCGCTCTATATAAACAGCCGCGATTTTCAGTTACCTTGAGTTGGCTCTGCATTCCACGAAAAGGAGCCAGACATAAGTAATAAGTAAATAACATCAATGGGCAAAAATATTGCACTGTTTGATCTACTTCCGTACAAAGACAAAACTTATTTATTTATTTCTGCAATAAGAAACATTCCTTATAATTATAATATATCTGTGTGTATATATATGCAATTTGTTAGCACATCTGCACATTGTTTATAAAGAAGATAATTAGCAATTTCAATTAGAAAAGACATTATAAACGTATACCCAAGATCTCAAATTGTTAAAATAAATCTACATAAGCAAAAATACATTTTCTTTGAGAATCCTTTGAGATAAATATTACTTATTAAGGATACACTCTGAGATTCAAATTATATTATTTTGTTAGAATTGAAAAAAAGTTATCATTTAAACATAATATATCTAAGTGGAGCCTAAAATAATTTAAATCAATATAAATTGATTTGAATGGAATTACTATTCTAATAATAATAATAATAATTAAGCATATACAATAACAGCAGGACTTTTCAATTACTATTGAAGTCCCAGAAGGCTTAATCTTTAAATCTTGTGTGTCCAAATAAATCCCAGGCCTAGAACATCCAATGATACTTCTAAATCGCTCCCCCTAAACCCGTTAGTTGCATATAATTAATTTCTTAATTTAAAAACAAAGACTTAAGTAATAAGTAATAATTTATTTAAAGTGGAGCCTAAAAAAATTAATTCAAGACGAAGTACTATTCTAATAATAATAATCAATCGACTGTAAGCATATATAATAACAACAGGGTTTTTCAATTACCTTTTGAGTCGTGTAAATCTCGGGTAAAGATTGTTGTTCATCAAAAATCACAGACATAGACTGTTGTTCATCAATATAAGTCACAGCTATAGACTGACCGATAATTTCCTGCATCGAAACATGGGATAATTAATTTCTTAATTTTAAAAAAAAGACATAACCATTAAGTAAATAATATAAATGGATATGAAACTTGCACTGTTTATCTACTCCCCAACATGGCCAAATTTTATTTATTCTTTTCTTATTGTGATAACAAACATTGCTTGTAATTTTCTAATTATATCTGCAATTTGTTAGTACATTTATTGAATATTGTTAATCAAGATTATAGTTAGCAACTTTAATTAGAAAAAAATAGTTGTTAGAATAGATGCAAGTAAAAAAATATATATTTTCCTTGAAATTTAAATAAATGTTATTTAGAATTTATATTCAATACATGCAAATATTCAAATTATATCACCTTAATAAAATATAATAAAGTTGTCGATAGACCTATCTAATGCTGGGCATAGACGAAAATATGTATGATTTTTTATTCCACAAAAAGAATTAATTAATTAGAAAATAATTTTAAAAAATTAATATGAAAATAACTTGAAATTTATCGTAGTTAACAGCCTGACATACTGATATTACGATTCCCCTCATTATAACTTAATCATTAGTTTTTGTTTTTTTTAAAAAGGAAATATTTTGGATGCCATCAAAATGTAAGCGACACGAATATATATTTTTTCAAAAAACTCATAAAAAATTATAAATATTCACTATAAAAAGTATTTTTTTAATAAATACCGTCGAAATTTCAAGGGACATGGGCAAATTTTTAAAAATACATTAATAATAAAAACAACTCTTTTAAGTTTTCAAAGCTTCAAAGTACTTGAAAACTCTTCCTCTCTTCTCTCATTTTTCAAAAAAAAAATATTTACTATGAAAAATTCTCAACAATCCTCTCCTCTCTCATTCAAACTTCTTTTTCGAAAACTTTTTAATTTTTTACTAATCATTCATTAATAAACTCAGAAATTTATTAAAGTTTATCTCCCTATCATGTCTTCAGTCCACATAACTCAGTACTGTTATAACTCAAAAACGCCTTCAATCAAATCCGAAAGTGACCACAGAAACCAAATCTAACCCCTTCTCCTTCATCTTCCATGGAAAACCTCCTTTTCCTCTTTTGGTTTTGCTTTGTTTCTTTACCCTTTTTTTTATATTTTTGGTATGAAACAGATCTGGAAAAAAAATTCATGGTGAGGATTTTGAATTGGACTAAGGGTGAGTTTAGATGGGCGATTGGATGTGGTGCGGTGTGTTTGGCCTACTTTTTTTGTCTCACGCTATAGTATCGCTACAGTATCTAATCTCACCGCCACCACTGTTTTTATAATAACCACAGGTAAATGCACCATCCATCCAAACTCACCCTAAAAGGATTTAAAACATAGGTTTACATGGTGGGTTGCTTTGCACTGTCATAGAGATATCTGAAACTTGAAATTGAAATTGAAAGAATTTAAAAGAAATAGAAATTAAGGAAAAACAATCTTTTTTTAAATTAACAATATTAGTCGTGCAGCCCGCATAATAAAAAAATACTTTTTTATATTTTTTCTTAGTTTATTTTAAATAACACAAAATTTATCGATGTTACTTGACACACCAATGATATTGATTAAAAATATTTTTTTTTCACCGTCAGCACTTGTATTTTTCACAAATTTAAAAAATATATATACTGATGTTGCTTGACATAATAAGGTACCCAAAAATTTTTAAAAGAAACTAATAATTGGATCATAACGAGGGGAGTGATGCCGCCGATGTATCAAGCAACACTGATAGCTACTATAAATTTCAAACCATTTTTGTATTTACTTTTTTTCTTGAATTATTTTTGTAATTAATTATTTTTTAAATTATGTAAAAAGATTTAAAATTTACTCAATGCAAAAACAATAGAATACTTTATCAAATACCTCCTCTTGGGAAGGTGGATTAACAGGCGTAGCCGCCGAAAGTTGTACTTCAAGAACACATGGCCAGCTACATTTTTTAGTCCTTCATCTCAACGTTGCCAAGTCTAACCTTGATATCTATCCATACTAAATATAGAAGTTTTAGTTGATTAAACTTGCTATCATAAGATAATCAAACATTAATTTATTTATTGAAATTATTAAAAAGTTTATATATTAATATATTTTAACAACAATTTCAATTTAAAAACTTTTCAGAAATTACATTCATTCTACACACTATCACTAGTGTAATACATAGCTCCCCTCCTTTTCTTCTTCTTCTTCTTCTTTTTTCCACCTTTTTACTTAATTATTTTTCAACCCACAACATGGGTGTGTTTGAATATTGTTTCCTTTATTAACTAAGCTTTTTGCTTCTTTTATTTACACAATTCACTAAAAAAAATGTATTTTTAGTGGATATCATGTTTGAGGACAAGCATTGACTAATTAAGGGAGAATTTGATAGTGAGATAAATTCGTATTATTAATGTATTTATTTTTAGCTAATTATCGGATAACATGCTATTAAATTTGGATTTTTCTTATCAAAAATGAAGTTGGTTTGCTAAATTCAAACTCTTACAAAAATGGGCTAAATTGAAACAAAAACCAAAGAAGAAGGCTTGATTGAAAGATTGAAGATACAAAGATGACTGGATAAAGATTGAAGGGTTGAAGATTTTTTTTTAAGTGGTTGGATAAAAATTGAATGATTTTTTATATTGTGACAACTATGTAATTAGTTTAAATTTAATCTCTAGTTTAAATTTGATTTTTAAATTTTAAATTATTTAGTGATAATATTTAAGAAAAATCTAGCTAAATTTTAGCACTAAAAGTATGTATATCATCCTCAATGAACATTCAATTGAACACACTCTTTTACCTTTAACATTTAATAAAATTCTTAAGTTTTTCCCCATTCCTGCGTCATACTCAATTCTCTATTTCATATATTTTTTTCTTTTGTTTTCAACCTTTTGGTTCAATTGCCTTCCAATGCCTTTTCCCTTTCTATTTTCCAAAATTTCATTTAAACCATTTATTTCTAAGCATGATTTTTTCTATTATTAACTATATCCTTTTTAGCTTTAGCCTAAAAATTACTTCAACAAAACAATCGTGAGATACGAACCCCCCTTAAAAAAACCTCTCAATTCGGTATTCACTATCTCTCCGGTATATGGGATAGTACAAATTTGTCCCTCAAAGTTTATTCAATTTCAACTCAAAAAGCGCGCGTTGGGTTGGAATCATTTGGCGTATAGTTGGGAAGTTGAGTCAGCGGCGTTGTATTCAAAATCCTGCGACCAAAATGGCATGTTCAATTGGAAAAAGCTAGTTGGATATCGTCAAGGGGGATTGGTAAAAAATTCTAATTTTTGTTTGTTTTCTTTATGACCAGGTCAGAATCTAGGACTCTAGCATTTGAACCGGAGATAGAAAAGTTTGCTCGTACACTTCAAAGACAAGCTATTCGGCGCAGTAAACAACCACAACCCGATTTTGAAAAAGGATGTTACACTGAAGATATCTACCATTCGAAGATTTAGAAGAAATGGTAGATCAAACTATACGCCAACTTGCAGTTGCACCAGATGAACAACAATTGCTATGCATAAATTATCCGGCAGGCGAAACACCGTTCGAGTTAAAGCCAGGATTAATACATATATTACCTACTTTTCTCTATTTGAAAAATGAGAACCCACATACTCATCTAAAAGAGTTCCACATGGTTTGTCTGAGCATGAAACCAAAAGGAGTAACTGAGGATCAAATAAGACTACGAGCTTTTCTGTTTTCATTACTTGACTCTGCTAGAGAATGGTTATTTTATTTACCTCCAAGGTCTATTAATACTTGTACTAATATTTATTGATTGTTTCTTGACAGGTTTTTCCCAGTAGCCGAATTAAAGAGGAGTATAGTCAGAATACAACAAAAGGAAGCAGAATCACTTTATGAATATTGGGAGCGATGCAAGAAGTTGTGCACAAGTTGCCCATAACATGGCCTATCTAAATAGCCACTCTTACAGTATTTCTACGAAAAGTTACTCCCAATGGAAATGAAGATGATTGATGCTGCTAGTAGAGGGGCTCTTGATATGAGCAACTCAGCACAATTTAAAAGCCATAATAGAGATGAGCTTAGTTTCCCTCAGGGCCCAATTACGAGATCTAAATCCAAACAGATAAAGTCAAAACTCAATTTAGTGGTTCAAGACTTTATCATGAAGAAAATTCGAGAAGAAGAGTTGAAGTTTCAAGATGATGAATTCTGGTGTAATGATGAATTAGAAGAGACTAACTATCTTCGTGGACCTAAACTCTCAATCTATGATGACAAGCCTATGTGGAAGATGCTGACAAGCTTAGGCATTTCACAAGCCTAGACGTTTCATATTGGGTTTGAGTTTTAGGCTTAATTTTTATTATATATAAGCCCAATATTTTATTTATTAGCTCTTTTTATTTTATTATTATTTTATTCCAAATTTTTTATAATTATTAAGTATTTTAAGATATTTAGGAATTTTATGTTAACAAGAAAGTTTAGTTTAAAACTACTTCTTGTTTAAGATTAAATTAGAATTCTAGTATACTTAGGAGTTTTATTTAGATTTATTTAGCTAGCCTATATATAGGCCTTTGCATTGTACACAATACAGACAATTCATTATTATTTTATTTCTCTTTTGAGTTAATAAATTCTCTTTGGGTTTTTCTTTTCAAGAATTTCTCTTGAGTTTCTTTTAGAAGAGTTTTAACAATCTTTTTAGATTGTGGGGATGATCTTCAAACTTTTTCTTGCCAAGGTTTATATCTTGGAGGGGAAATTAGAGCCGCTTGAAGGAGGTTGTGGATTCTTCGTGTTTCCAAGGCTTTTTAGGACTTCTACACGCCACGTTCTATCTTTCCATTTATCTTCTTTATTCGCTTCCTTAATATTTGATTTATCGTTTTATTTTACTTTATTTATTTTTAACTTTTTATCTGACTTGGATTCAATTTCGTTTTAGATTGTGTCAAAATCCAAGTTTCTTTTCGAACCTCTAGAGCCCTAAGTCAAATTCGCGACTTCTGACAAACTTTATATTCGCTTCCGTTTTTATCCATCTCTTCCTTTATCATTTGGTATCAGATTTGGGCATTTTAGCTATTCTTTTTATTTTATAAATTGATTTCTAGAAAACAGCCTCAAAACAAATTTTACCCCTACAGTTTTAGGAAAAAATATTTTTCAGTGGGTAAACGATTTTTAAACGATCTGAAATTTTACATACTATTTCTTGGCACTATTTTAGAGTATAAAAAAATATTTCCCACAAAAAAAGTGATAAAAAAGTACAAAAATAAAATACAAAGAAAATAAAAAAATATTCTATGGGTTGAATTTTGTGCCGAAACTTTCCACATCAAATCTACATTATTTGAGGAGGCTCCAGCTTAAATTTTGTAATTTTTCGAAATCGAGAACACCTTGAACAAAGTTTGTCAAGTTGCTTCGCAGTTTTTCAGGTTTTCAGGTTTCAGCAATTTTCATGGACTCTTAGCTTTAAGTTTTCATTTGTTTTTACTTTTTATTTTTTGCTTTATGCATTCTAACACGTTCTTGTTTCTTGTGTTAGTAGGTTAAAACACGTTGCATATTCCTTCCTCTGTGCAACAGAACTCTTTGGTGTCTCAGCCAATTTTAGGCTCATTATGCTATTAGGTTTGCTTTGATAGTTTGATTCTAATACATTCTAATTGATTGATATAGACACTTTTTAAAAGACTCACAAGATTAATCCTTACCTCATTGAGAATTTAATTTTTATTTCTGAGTGCATAACAATGAGGTTTGCTTAATTTTTTCTTTTGAAGTGTTGTGCTTTTCTAGGCTTTCACTATGGCTCGTGACACCTGTGCCCATAAAAATAATGATGAGATACCATCTGATGGAAAAGAACAAGATGTTACATTGGAGAGTATTGTAGGGATGGTAAAATTTCAACATCGACAATTGAAAGAGGTACGTGATACATGTGAGACCAATTTGACTACGTGTCGAGCGGAACTACAAGAGAACATTAATCAACTTTCCAATCATATTCAACTGTTAACTCAAGCTGTTGCTCGTTTGGAGACTTCTTCGAATTGACGATCTCGTGCTCGTGATAGTGAAGATGATAGGGATAATGAACAACTTCGTATTCGTAGGCACGAATATCGTCACATTGATGAAACTTTGGGTATTTCCAATCCAGGCCATCCTTCTGTCGCTAAACCAAAGTTCAACATTCCATCATTTCAAGGAAAGTATGATCCAGATTCATATTGTGATTGGGAGGATAAAATGGAGATCATGTTCCATTGTTATAAGTGTCCCGAGGAGGAGAAAGTTTCATTAGCTATACTGGCATTTTCAGATTATGCATTGAGTTGGTGGACTCAACTTGTGTTGAACCGCCAAAGGAATCATGAACGAGATGTTGATTCATGGGAACAGTTGACACAAATCATGTGAAAATGCTTTATCCCACCTCACTATTATAGGGATATTAAACAGAGACTTTAATGCCTTGTTCAAGGTAATCGATTTGTTGATGAGTGCTTTAAAGAGATGGAGATGCTTATGCATAGAGCAAATGTCCAAGAAGATGAAGAGACTACCATGGTGCGGTTTGTAGATGGTTTGAATGTTTTGATAGCCAATGTTCTTGATCTTCAAACCTACATTGATCTTAAAGATACGATACGTAAGGCAATTGAGATTGAGCGATAGTTTCAACAACGTCAACCTCTTCCATTTAGTACTTCACAATATTATAGAGGTACGAGTTCTAATTCTACTTTCAAGAATTCAAAATTTCATTCTACTACTAATAAGTTGCTGCCAAAACATAATGAGACTAAACCTTTTGAGTGGAAAAGTGGGGCTCCTACAAAACCTTCTTCTTCATCTTCTAAGTAGCCCACTTCTATTACTTCACCAAAACAACAGCGTGCTCGTGAAATTGAATGTTTTAAGTGTAAAAAGCGTGGGCATTATAGCCGTGATTGTGCCAACAAAAGACCTTTGTTGATCAAAGAAGATGGTGCTTATACTTCTGATTTTGATAAAACAGATCCAGATATGCCTGAATTAATTAATGATGTCAATTATGGCAGTAAATTTTATGGTGAAGAAGAGTTGGTGGAACCACTAACTCATCCCCGTTGTCTAGTTGTGAGGCGCACCCTCAACATCCAATTGAAGGATGATCATAATCTTCAATGGAGTAATATATTCCATTCAAGGTGTTTGATTGAAGGTAAACTTTGCTCATTTATCATTGATAGTGGAAGTTGTGCTAACGTTGTGAGCAGCTACCTTATGGATTCTCTTGCTTTGCCATGTAGCAAACACCTTACACCATACCATCTTCAATGGCTTAATGAAGGTTCGGAGGTCCGGGTGGTAAAACAATGCTTGATCATTTTAACTTGGGACTTACATTAATGATGTTTGGTGTGATGTCGTTCCCATGCACGCTGCCCACTTGTTACTTGGTAGACCATGGCAGTACGATCGTAATGTTATTCATCATGGTAAATTAAATCGACATTCTTTTATTTTCCATGGGAAGAAGTACACTTTCACCCCTTTAAATCCAAAAGATATTCACAATGATCAAATCGACGTGATGAAGTTTTGTAAAGAGGTTATGGGAAGTAAGACACAAAATTCAAAAAAGGCTGAGAGAAAAGAGGTCTCTAGTGAAAATAGCCAAATTAATGATGACCCAATAGTGAGTGCATTCTCTTGTGAGAAAAAAAGAGTGGTTCATAACTTTTATGCGAGTGGAAAAGATGTACGACGAGCCTTACTCACTAAACAGCCTTGCATCCTTATCCGATTTAGGCAAAATTGTTTATCTTTAACTAACCTTCACAACTCTTTGCCTAGTGTTTTTGTGTCTCTTTTAAACTTCATATTTTTAAAGAAACACCTAAAGGCTTGCCACCTTTAAGGGGTATTGAGCATCAAATTGATTTAGTACCTGGGTCAACAACTCCAAATCGACCAGCTTATCGAAGCAATCCCGAGGAGACAAAGGAGTTACAAAAGCAAGTAGATGAACTTTTGGTGAAGGGTCACATTCGTGAAAGTTTAAGTCCTTGTGCAGTGCTAGTAATTTTGGTGCCAAAGAAAGATGGTATGTATAGAATGTGCATCGATTGTTGACCAATTAACCAAATTACTATTAAGTATAGGCATCCTGTTCCAAGGCTTGATGATATGTTTGGTGAACTTTATGGTGCTTGTATCTTTACAAAAATTGATTTAAAAAGTGGCTACCATCAAATTCGAATGAAAGAGGGGGATGAATGGAAAACAACCTTTAAAACTAAGTTTGGTTTATATGAATGGTTAGTCATGCTTTTTGGTTTCACTAATGCACCTAGTACTTTCATGCGTTTGGTGAACCATGTTTTGATACCTTATTTGGGTAAATTTGTGGTAGTATATTTTGATGATATTCTGATCTACTCAACTTCCTTAGATGACCATGTTTTTCATGTTAAATTTGTTTTGGATATTCTGCGCACTGAAAAATTATTTGCCAACCTTGATAAATGCATTATTTGTTGTGATAAATTAATATTTTTAGGTTTTATAGTTAGTGCTCAAGGTATTCACGTCGATGAGGACAAAGTAAAGGTAATTAGAGAGTGGCCCACTCCTAAATGAATTACTGAGGTGAGATATTTCCATGGTTTAGGAAGTTTTTATAAACATTTTGTAAAAGATTTCTCCACTCTTGCCGCTCCATTAACTGAGGTTATTAAAATATCTGTGGGTTTTATGTGGGGAGAAGCTCAGGAAATGGCTTTTCAAATTTTAAAGGATAAGTTATGTTCAGCTCCTGTTCTTAAATTACCTGATTTTTCTAATACTTTCGAACTTGAATGTGATGCTTCAGGTATTGGAATTGGTGCCGTGTTGATGCAAGAAAAAAAAAAGCCAATCGCATATTATAGTGTAAAGTTCACAAGGGCACAATTAAACTACTCAACTTATGATAAGGAGTTGTTGGCTTTAGTTTGAGCTCTACAAGTTTGGCAACATTACTTACTGCCAAATGAGTTCGTTATCCACACAGATTATGAATCCTTAAAATGGTTAAAGGGACAAGGTAAGTTAAGAAAGAGACACGCTCGATGGGTAGAATTCATAGAAACATTTCCATATACAATTAAGTATAAAACAGGTAGAGAAAATGTAGTTGCTGATGCCTTATCTCGTAGATATTCTTTGATAACTACATTAAATGCTAAAGTCTTAGGGTTTGAACATGTAAAAGATTTATACTTAAATGATATTGATTTTGCACATGTTTTTTTTTAATTGTGGGAATGGTGCCTTTAACAAGTTTTATCTTGTAGATGGGTTTCTTTTTCGCCTGAATAGGTTATGTGTTCCACAATGTTTTATGAGAGAGTTATCAATTTGTGAGGCACATAGTGGAGGCCTAGATATTCTACATGAACATTTTTATTGGCCGCACATGAAAAAAGATGTTGAAAAGGTATGTTCTAATTGTATTACTTGTAAACAAGCAAAATCTAAGGTAATGCCTCATAGACTTTATACTCATTTGTAGATTCCTTCTTCGCCATGGGTAGACTTATCCATGGATTTCATTCTTGGTTTACCATGAACCAAAAAAAGGTTGAGATAGTATCTTTGTTGTTATTGATAGGTTTTCAAAGATGGCTCACTTCATTCCTTGTCACAAAATGGATAACGTAACACATGTGGCTGACTTATTCTTTCGAGAGGTGGTGCACCTACAAGGGATACCTCGCACTATTGTTTCAGAAAGAGATGTAAAGTTCCTAAGCCACTTTTGGAAAGTATTGTGGGAAACCATTTCTAGTTTAGATGGTGAGAAGAAAGCTAAATTGGTGAAATCCATACATGCGAAAGCAAGAAATGAATCGCCAAAACAAATGAAGCAACTACCAACAGAGCTAACAAGGGGCGCAAGCAAATTATCTTTGAGCCCGGTGACTGGGTTTGGGTCCACATGAGAAAAGAGTGATTTCCAACTAAACACAAAACAAAATTGGACCCACGTGGTGATGGACCTTTTCAAGTACTCAAGCACATTAATGATAATGCATATCAAATCGACCTTCCCGATGAGTATAATGTTAGTGCCACTTTTAATGTCGCTGACCTTTCTCCTTTTGATATTGCAGATTCAAGGACGAATCTTTTTGTGGAAGGGGGAATGATACGAGCAACTCAGCACAATTTAAAGGCCATAATAGAGATGAGCTTAGTTTTCCCTCAACGCCCAATTACGAGATCTAAATCCACACAGATAAAGTCAAAACTCAATTTAGTGGGTCAAGACTTTATCACAAAGAAAATTCGAGAAGAAGAGTTGAAGTTTCAAGATGATGCATTCTGGTGTAATGATGAATTAGAAGAGAATAATTATGTTCGTAGGCTTAAACTCTCAATCTATGATGACAAGCCCATGTGGAAGATGATGACAAGCTTAGGCATTTCACAAGCCTAGACGTTTCATATTGGGTTTGAGTTTTAGGCTTAATTTTTATTATATATGAGCCCAATATTTTATTTATCAGCTCTTTTTATTTTATTATTATTTTATTCCAAATTTTTTATAATTATTAAGTATTTTAAGATATTTAGGAATTTTATGTTAACAAGAAAGTTTAGTTTAAAACTACTTCTTGTTTAAGATTAAATTAGAATTCTAGTATACTTAAGAGTTTTATTTAGATTTATTTAGCTAGCCTATATATAGGCCTTTGCATTGTACATAATATAGACAATTCATTACAATTCTATTTCTCTTTTGAGTTAATAAATTCTATCTGGGTTTTTCTTTTCAAGAATTTCTCTTGAGTTTCTTTTAGAAGAGTTTTAACAATCTTTTTAGATTATGGGGATCATCTTCAAACTTTTTCTTGCCAAGGTTTATATCTTGCAGGGGAAATTAGAGCCGCTTGAAGGGGGTTGTGGATTCTTCGTGTTTTTAAGGCTTTTTAGGACTTCTACATGCCACGTTTTATCTTTCCATTTATCTTCTTTATTCGCTTCCTTAATCTTTTATTTATCATTTTATTTTAGTTTATTTATTTTAGTTTTTTTAACTGACTTGGATTCAATTTTGTTTCAGGTTGTGTCAAAATCCAAGTTTCTTTTCGAACCTCTAGAGCCCTAAGTCAAATTCGCGATTTCTAACAAACTTTACGATCCGCTTCCATATTTATCCATCTCTTCCTTTATCAGCTCTTATGAACATGACTCCCTAAAAAGCTGGAGAACCAAAAAAATTACCATCTCAAACCGAGCTAAACCTATGTCCAAATGCAAGTGCTGTGACCATAAAGGATGGAAAAGAGTCAAAACTAGTGCCAGGCATGAGGTATGACCACGATGTTGAACAGGAAGCCAAACCAGTAGCTCCTACTGAGCCAGTGATGATCGCTTGCGATACTAAGTAATAAAATTTATAAAGAACTGATAACACCGAAAATAGCTAATATCACGATCTAAGGCAAGCGCACCTATCGACAGTAGTATAGCTTAGTGGCAAGATCGAGTTATCGTACCCAAGGGAACCAAAAGTACTATTACTTACTTCCTTTCTATTATCTAGCCTAAAAATAAAAGAGGGTTGTTTAAACTAATTCTAAAACTAAACTAAGAAAGCACAAAGAGTAAATGTAGGAAAACTTTTAGGGAAAAGCTAATTGATATAGACAATACTCAAGGGAGAATCCACCTAGACTTCACTTGTTATTGTTTCCTTGAACTATATGATTTATTTACTTGACTTGGTCCGTAAAGATCCCTAACTTATGCTAAACCCTTCGTCGAGGCGTAGAGCAACTAGGCCTAAGTTGTTAATTAAAGTTTCTTTATTAATTTACTCCCTAGGTTGCATTAATTCGATCTATGGCTCCCCATATTAGGTTTGACCCTAATCTGGTAGATTTATGTCGCCCTATGTCTAGGGTTGCATGCAACTCCGCTTAATTATGGTAGATCTACTCTTATCACAGGGACTTTTGCTCCTCTGCTCTAAGCACATCTATTTCTTGAAGTAATACCTAGGATTATTAAATCAAGAATTAAGAACACATAATTAAGAACAATTCAAGTATTTATCATATAATTTAAGAATAAATAACAAGATCTATCTTAGGTTTCATCCCCCTCAAGTATTTGAAGGTTTAGTTCATAATAAAGAAAGAAAACATCTTAAAAGATATAAAATAACAAAACATAAAAGAACCCGAAAACCCCTGAAGGAATTTAGGGAGATCCTCTATATTGCTGCAGAATTCCGGCTTCTGGGATGAATTAACCAACTTCCCTGCGAGTAATCCCTACTTCCACTCTCTGTGTTGGCAGCAAAGAATACTTCCCTTTGTGGGGAAATAAGCACACCCTTAGAGTTGCCTCCTAGGTTCTTTATATAGAGCTTTGGGGGCCTTTCTTAGCCTCTAAGCATCCCAATCCGAGTGAAATTCTTCTTCCTCACGACTAGAACACGCCCGTGTACCACGCCTGTGTGGTTTCGACAAGAGGCCATGTGATTGTGTCGGTGGAGGCACGGCCGTGTGGCCTGGCCATGCTTGTCAGGGGCTAGACCGTGTGATCTTCATGTGGCATAGCCGTATGCCACGGCCGTGTGGTGATTCCCTAGGCCGTGTCCTTTTTGCATTTTGGCCCATTTTCCTTATTTTCGGTCCATTTTCCACTCTTTTTTCTTCCCTATGCTCTCCTGAATATAAGATATGAAAAAGAAAGATTAAGAGCACCAATTCTCACATAATTGATAATAATTCATCTAAAATATAGGCTAAACATGAGGTAAAAATATGTATAATTTATCGTTTATCAAATACCCCCACATTTAAGCCTTTGCTTGTCCTCAAGCAAAATCTCACTCCCTAATAAAGAATCATTCTTCTCAACTTATAATCTTTATCAATAACGTTTCAAAGTAATCTATAGGTAGTCATACAATGAAAATTCAAATAGAAGAACATTAAAATTCAGTCACTTTAAGTTGAGAATTTTATCATTGAAACATAAGCTTTCTCTCCTCTCCTAAGTAATTATCTCTCCATCTTAATTAACAGAAGTTGACATCCTCACTAAAGGTTCACTCTATCCACTCGAAGTGTTTAGGGTTCAAGAATTAAGCACTCTCTAATCAATCTGAAAAGTTATTACCATAGGCTTGCAAAAAAATCACATCTCCACCACTGTAGATTGATATGATACATCGATCAAAAGGTCTTGTACTGGTTGTAACGGGGCTTGGTTAGAGGTGTTGTCACATGCTGCAAGAGAGGGTTAGAATCGAGATTGAACTTGAAAAATTATCTAGCTAGAAAAATCTCTATCACTTTGAAACATATTTCTAGGGCTAATTCTTATGATAATATCGTTTCTGCCTTAGTGGCCTTAAAATAGAAATATGCAAAAACTTATTGAACTATTACAAATTACAATCAAACTTAACTGTATATACACAAGTTTTTTTTAAGAACAATTCAAATCAAATAACTTAAATATTTACAACTTTACAAACTGGAAAAGAGAATAAAGCTAGATAATGATTCGACTTCAAATCTCGATAATAAAATAGGGGTCAAAGTAATTGAATAAGATTCAACAAAAAATGGGTTATTGGTTAATAATTAGAAGGTAGTCAAAGAAGGGGTTGTTAGGTTCAACGGGGTTCACTAGGGGTTAAATTATGGAGGTAGGCTTTTTGTGGAGTAAGTGGGTTAAATCCTAAGTGCCTTTATCATCTCGAAATATCAAATCAATGATGTGGTCTTGACACGTATAATCAAGCAAGTTCTAGAATAACAAATCAGTATTGACTCACTCAAAGCAATAATAAAAGTGAGCACGAAAGAATGTATGCTCAAGAAGGCTCAAATCTCACCAGAATTATGGCCTTTGATGTCAATCCTGTGAATTTCAAATCTCAAGATAATACTTAGAATTAAAGAAAATAACTTATGCAAAAATTGGGGTTCTCAAAAATTTTAACTTATTATGCTTGATTCCCTAATGTTTTAAAGTTTAGATAATCAGAGTACAAGCACCTATATCTTAATTCTCAACATATCGATAGAAATCATAAATCAATCAGAATAAATTCCTAAAAGGAGACTGAGAATTAGTTAAGAACAATGCATGAAGTACAATTTCAGGGATTTTCATAGATAATGTAAAGATTTAAAGTAAGCTCCCCCCCACACTTAAGATGTACATTGGCCTCAATGTACAAAGATATAAAAATAGCAAGGAAGTATAATATCATAAGATAGGGAGAGAATTGAAACTCCCTGAATTTAGGATGAATTTTGTAAGGAAGAGTCAGCAATTGTGGCACGGTGTTCCTATTTCTGTTTGAATATAAGATGTAAAGCTCCTTTTTGAACTGCGAAAATATTAATTAGTCATGAGAATTTTTTTTTTATAATAGAGATTACTCGTTAGGGATTAGCCGATATGAAAGATATAAAAATAAATAGAAAAAAAGAATAAATAACCTAAAATAAATAAAGTTCTAAAATACTAATAATCAAATGATGAAAAAGAAAGAATAAAATAAAATTGAAGAATAAAATTTCAGGGGTTTTGGCGCGCCTGCCTCGAGACACACACCCGTGTAGGCCATGTCGCACGGCCATTTGTGATCTTGTTCGCATTTCCCACGGTCGTTTAAATAGTCCCACGGCCGTGTGCGATGTTGTTTCGCTACTCCCACGGTTGTGTGGGAGGGCACACGACTGTGTTCAATTTGGCAGTGTTGGCCACGGTCTGGGGACACAGGCGTGTGGCGTTGTGTATGCCCGTGTTGAAGTTGAAAGGTTCCCACGGCCATGTCGCACGACCATGGGGATTTTTCGACTACCCGTGCTTTGAGAAAAATTTACTCTATTTGTGCACGGTTTGGGTGCACGACCGTGCCCCTATTTTAAAACGTTCGCACGGCCTAAGGCACGCCCGTGTGCCAGGCTGTGTGGTCCTAAACTTCTGCATAAAAAGTGTTAGTTGATGTATAAAAAAGTACTAAAATGAAAAATAGAAGCAAAGTTACTAAGTTAGTGCTCGGGTTGCCTCCCGAGAAGCGCTTATTTATAGTCTAAGCTCGACTCTTCTCGAGCTGAGTGCTTTACGGTGGTTTAAAGAGTTGGAACTCTTCCGGCCTGTTTTCAGGTTTAGTATCAAAATGATGTTTGAGTCGAGTTTGATTTACCTTGAAAGTGCCGAGTGACTCGTGATTTATTTCTACTATACCATGGGGGAAGGTTTTCATTACTGTGAAGTAAGGTGTGTCACTTGTGTGTTCCTTTGAATTCAAGATTCGAGGGTCGCCTTCACCTAAAATTACCTTATCTCCAACCTTGAGTTGATTTGTTGTTACCTGAGGGTTGTCTTGGTGATGCTCTGGGTTGTTGTGGCATATTTTGGGTTTTTCGTGATAGTTCAGCCACTCGTCGAGTTCCTCAATCTGAAGTATTTGCCTTTCAGGTTCCCCTCCCTTGGATGGACTTGTCTGTGGTTGAGTCACCTCTACGTAGAGTGTATCCTGCACAAAAGGTTGAGTGGTGAGGGAAGTGTTCTTACAAGGACTCAAAACTTTGTTCTTATCTGCAGTTCTAATAGAGTTTTGAGCTTGTAAGGTAATTTTATCATCACCTACTCGTAACGTGAGTTCATCTGTTTCTAAATCAATTTTTGTTCTAGCAGTTGCAAAAAAGGGTCGCCCTAGAATTAAGGGTATATTGCTATTCTCATCAATGTCTAAAACAACAAAATCAACTGGGAATATAAATTTATCAATTTTGACAAGTACATCTTCAATTATTCCCTTAGGTGCCCTAATAGTTTTGTCAGCTAGTTGAATGCTCATATTGGTTTTCTTAGGGTTCCCGAGACCTAGTTGTTTAAACAATTTATAAGGCATGACGTTTATACTAGCCCCTAAATCAGCTAAAGTATTTTTTTCTTCTAGGCTACCAAGTGAACAAGGGATCGTGAAACTCCCTGGATCCTTTAATTTGATTGGCAGTTTATTCTGTAGAACAGCTGAGCAGACTGCATTTAGTTCCACATAAGGGTTTTTGTCTAGTTTCCGCTTGTTTGTCAAGAGCTCTTTTAAGAATTTAACAGCGTTGGGCATCTGCAAAATTGCTTCAACAAAGGGTAAGTTAATACGTAATTTCTTTAAGAGTTTAAGAAACTTACCGAATTGTTCATTTGACTGGTCTTTCTTTAATGCGTTTGGGTATGGGATATAAGGCTTGTATTCTTTAATGTCTGGCTTGTTTTTGCTTACCTCTACCTTACCTTTATTCACCTCAGGTTCCTCGCATGGCTTTGGGTTTTCTTCGGTTAATGCCTCCTCTTCTGTTGTACTTACAACATGAATTTGCTCTTTAGGGTTGGTCTCAGTGTTACTTGGAAGTCTACCTTGTGGCCTTTCTGATATTAACTTAGCAAGTTGACTAATTTGATTCTCGAGCCCTTGAATAGATGCTTGTTGGTTCTTTAGTGTCGTTTTAGTGTTTTGAAAACGGGTTTCTGACATGGCCATGAATTTGGTAAACATTTCTTCAAGATTGGGCTTTTTCTCTTGCTGTGGTGGTGACTGCTGAAATCCCTTAGAGGGTTGTTGTCTTTGATTCCCTTGTCCTCCCCAAGAAAAATTGGGGTGGTTCCGCCAACCTGCATTCTATGTGTTACTATAAGGATTATTTTGAGATCTAAAATCGTTACCCATATAATTGGCTTGCTCAGTTTCTGCGCTATGGCCGTAGAATGGATAGTCTGGATTGAACATGTTCCCTTACGTCGCGTCACATTGCATCACCTGTTGTGCCTGCGTAGAACCAACAAAATTATCAAACTTTTTTATTTAGAAGTTCTACTTGGTTAGTAAGCATGGTGATAGCATCAATATTATAAACTCCTGCAGCTTTTGTCAGCTTTGTCCTCATAACTTGTCACTGATAGTTATTCAATGACATTTCTTCAATAAATTCATAAGCTGCTTCTGGCGTTTTATTATTAATTGTTCCTCATGCGGCTGCATCAACCATTTGCCTTGTGGATGGATTCAAACCGTTGTGGAAGGTTTGAACTTGTAGCCATAAAGGTAGTCCATGATGAGGACATCCTCTCAAAAGATCCTCGTATCTCTCCCAGACATCATAGAGTGTTTCTAAATCCATCTGCACAAAGGAAGAAATATCGTTTCGTAATTTAGCTGTTTTAGCGGGAGGAAAATATTTAAGTAAAAATTTTTCTGTCATCTGTTCCCATGTGGTGATTAAGCCTCGTGGTAGAGAATTTAACCACTGTTTGGCTTTGTTTCTCAGAGAGAATGGAAATAGCCTTAAGCGAATGGCATCGTCAGAAACGCCATTTATTTTAAAGGTATCACAAAATTCTAAGAAATTTGCTAGATGTGAATTTGGATCTTCATCCTGCAAACCATCAAACTGTACAAATTGCTGTATCATCTGAATAGTGTTAGGCTTTAATTCAAAGTTATTAGCAGCAATAGCAGGTCGAATAATGCTAGTTTGGGTACCAATCAAACTAGGTTTAGCATAATCATGCATAGTACGAGGAGCGTCATCCTGGTTTACTGGCTCTGCTGGTAGTGCTGGAGGTGGTGGAATGTTTTGATTCGTGTCCAACTCTTCTATAAGTTTTGGCTCTTGCTCAGGTTCTTGTTCTGGATAATGTAGGCTTCGTCTGATCTCTCTGCGATTTCTGCGAACTGTAGGTTCTAAATCTTCTTCAAAAAATAATGGTCCTGTTGGGTTGTTTCTAGTCATAAACTAGAAAAATCTAGAAAAATAAAGAGAAAAGAAGATAAAAATAAAATAAAATAAAATAATAAATAAACATAAATAATAAAAAAATAAATATAAATACAAATAAATAAATATATATATATATATAGTAATGGCTAAAGTAATAGAAATCGAGTGTTCGTAATATTTTAATTCCCCGGCAACGACGCCAAAAACTTGATACATTCTTGATACATTCTAAAAGGCAGAAATTAATATTCCTTTACTTGATGCAATTAAACAGGTTCCACGTTATGCAAAATTTTTGAACGAACTGTGTATCGACAAAAAGAAGCTCCAAGGAAATGAATGGGTGAATGTGGGAGAAAATGTTTCTGCAGTGCTGCAAAGGAAAATCTCGCCTAAGTGTAAGGACCAATTAGCATGTTTTGGATGTTCTTAAATTTGTTTGAAGCCTTCTGATCACATGTTATGTATTGGTTTAGGTACCTATGCCTTTGGGTGAAAATAAGTATGAATTTGGTCATTTTTGTGCACATATAGCCTGGGACACGGGCTGTCACACGACTGTGTGATGCACACGAGTAACCCACACGGGCATGTGCCTAAAGTGTGTTTAAAAATAGTATATGTGAAATTTTCACACAGGTAGGCACACGGCCTGCGACACGACTGTATGAGGGTATTTCGAATGTTACACTAGCTGACACAAGGCTTATGACACGGCTATGTGATTCAAATCAGAGAGTTACACGGTCCATGCATACAAGCATATAGGATAGCGACACAGCCATGTTTGGAACCACATGAGCTAGGCTATGTCAGATGGCCTGGAAACACAGCGTGTTGCCCCTAACTTGAAAATTTTTGAATTTTTTCTAAAATTTTTAATTTTTTTCAATTTGGTCCTTGAATGTTCTTAACTTATACCTAAAGCTTTGAAAGCTCAATTTAAGACCCAAAACTAAATGATCTCTTTCATATTGAATATTACTTGTACTTATGGAATTGAATTGATTATTAAATATAAATTGTTTTAAAATGTTCTGACTTGTACGATAACGCTCTATAACCCTAATCTCGGTAACGGAATGGGATATAGGTGTTACAATTAATCTTCCATCCCATGGATAAGAAAAAATCCAATACTATAAACACCGTGCTTGCCTCTGCTGACTCTACATCATTAGCTATAATAAGACCCAAAAATACAGCTCTTGCAACACCCTCCATTCCTTTTAGTACTCCATATAACAACCCGGTTTTAGCTAAATCAGAACAGTGGTTTTGGAACCACAAATTTGAGGTCATAAAATCATTTTAATACTATTTTTAGAGTTTACAGTATAAGGTTATGCATGTGTGAAATTTTTGGGAAAGAATTTTAGAGTTTGGTTGCTTAATTTGCAAAAAGGACTAAATCGCATAAAATGTAAAAGTAACATGCTAATAGTTAAAAGTGATTAATAGCTATGAATTATTAACATGAAGGTCCTTATGATGAGACTAGACCATTATTAAGGTTAATGGTCAATAATGGACATGAGATGGATGATATTAATGTTTTATCATTAAGGTTATTTAAGTAATTATGAAAATAAGGTTAATTATAATAAAACAAAATCAATTTTCTTTCATAATCTTTATCTTAGTCACCGAAAAACACAAGAAAAAGAAGCAATAGAAGCCATTTAGGGTTCGACACATTGTAAGCTCAATAGGTATGTGATTTTAGCTCTTTTTTTATGATTTTTACATTTTTGAGATGGTTACTGTGTATACTAGTTAGCCCATGCCCTAATTTCTGAAATTTTTTATGATTTTATGATATGCCATTGATGAATTCATGAATTTTTTGATGTTTGATGATGAAAAATAAGTGGTTGTTAATAAATTAACATATTTTGTTAAGTGATTTTGAGTAAAAATGCATATTAAGGATAAAATTGTGAATTGTGCAAATTGAGGGATTAAAATGTGAAATATGGGCTACTAGGAACCCTATAGAAATTTTGCACAAATGAAATTAAGAATAAATTGTGTATTTTGTACTTTTATGAAATGAGGACTAAATTGCAAAATGTGAAACTTTAGGGACAAAAGTGTAAAAATCCCAAATAGGTATTTTTGGATGAAATTGAAGGAATTTGTGATTAAATAAGTTAATTTTGAATTCATATAGATCCTAAAAGAAAGAAATCGGATTTAGATTAGGGGAAGTCGAAGGTCATCGAAAAATCGACTCATTTCACCCTTTTCGATTTTGAGGTAAGTTCATATGCAAATAAATATATTTCATTTGAATTATATATGCTTGATTATCATTGGAATGTGTTGAATATTGAAAGATCGAATACGAGAAAGTATCGACAGAGTTATGACGTCAGAAAGCCCCGTACGAACCTTAGGAATAGTATAGAATACGAATGTCATGACATTATGATTACCGATGTGTGATTTCATGTAAAACCATATTTGAGACATTGACATCGATCTGAGATTTATGTGTAAGACCATGTCTGGAACATCAGTATCGTATGTGATTTCGTACAAGACCCTGTCTAGGACAATGGCATCGATATGTGATAACATGTAAGACCATATCTGGGATATGGCATTGTACGAGCTTTATGTGCTATCTGAGTATCCTTAACAATTCTGAACGGTTCAACTGGAAAATATGAGATGAAAATGAATATGTAAATGAGACAATCGATTCAAGTATGTATGGAATGTATATGAATATCAAGAAGGAAATGTGAGTATGAATTTGAATGCAGTGATGTGAATTTCATGAGAAAAGATAGTAAGAATGTATGTTAATAGCTATGCTTAGCTTTGATGCATTGACATTGTGTTTGCTCATATAATTTTATATGTATATGGCTTACTAAACTTTTGAAAGCTTACTTTGTCTGTTTTTCTTGTTTTATAGATTATCGAAGTTAGCTCGAGCTCAGGGATCGTCAAGAATCATTATCACACTATCGATCATTAATTTGGTACTTTTAAAGCTTGTATATGGCATGTATAGGCTAGTAATGATATGGTATGTTTTGTATTGTTAATCTTGCCATGTAATGTGACTTGAGATGATAGACTTGTTTTGGTCATGCTTGATGGAGAAATATTGTAAATGTGATATGTATATAGTTGGCTTATAATTTTGGTCATTTTGGTATTGTTGTTTGTTTGAAAAATGGATAAGTTACTTGATGGTTAATATTAGAATATGAGGATGGAGAAATGAAATGATTTTGGTATAAGGTTTGGATGTGAAATGTGGTTAATTTAATGTGAAATTTGTGTTATATTGAGACTAGATGAATGAATGATTTTGGCATGTGGAAATAGTGAGTTTTGGTGTAGCAAATGAGTATGGAATTGGTTGATGATATTATTGAATGAATTGTGCATGTTTTAATAAGGATTTGGTTGCCAATTGGGTCATGAATTATGCTTGGTTTGATGCTTGTAGGGATGACCCTTAAAGGGTGGCAAATTGGCCTTGTAAATGGCCTATTTTTTCCTACACGGGTAAGGATACGGGCATGTGTCTCTACCGTGTTGCTTGAAAGTCCAATTCAAATTGAGCCCATACGGCCTCACACACAGGCGTGTGATTGGCCGTGTGGCATTAGTCAATATACCCTACAGGTTGGCACGACCTAGCACATAGCTAGACAAGAGCATGTGTGGCCATTTCGTGTAGGCACACAGGGTGGACACACAAGCGTGTGACTGGCCATGTGGCCCAAGTCAGTAACTCCTCCAATTTTTACACAGCTTAGCACACGGGCTTGTCTTCAGTCGTATGGGACAAGTCAGTAACTATGTCTTGTTTTCACACAACCTAGACATATGAGCGTGTCTGAGGCCATGTGAGGCACACAGTCTGTTCACACGGGCGTGAGACCTCTATTACTTAGAAGAATTTTAAAGTTTCAAAAATTTTGTATGTGATCAGTTTAGTTAGAAGAATTTGATGATGAATGAACGTTAGATTATGAAATGGATGTTATAAGTTGTGTTTCGTTCGGTAATGCCTCGTAACCCTAGTCCGACGACGGATACGGCTTTGGGGTATTACACCCCACCACAACCTACAACTTCTTCATTGGCTATCTTATATACATTGAACTTCAGACAGCCTTACAAAAGAGGGCGCCATATCGATGAATAGGATCTGGTTTTAATTGTATCAAACCTACATTTGTTTGGACAAATCCACCAAGAGCTCTCCTACACCATTAACTCATCATATACAACCCTTATCCACAAGATTGCCCTCCTCTTGGATTGAAATATCAAAGCTTCCATACTCATCACCTTTCTTTCGAAGACAATTTCATTTCTTACTATCCACACTGACCAGAAAGCTACCGAAATTAATACCAACCATAAACTTTTACGGACTCCTGACAGTTTCACGTTATAACACAAAGAATAAAATTCAGCAAATCCTTCTACTGATTTCCATTCAAAATCCCACCATTTGAAAAAATTATACCAGAACCCTTCAACATATTTACATTTGAAAAATATATGATCTGCTCTCTCTAGTACTCTTTCACACCATGTAATTTTATCTTATATTAATTTATAATTATTTCATTTTTGAAAGGACCAAATGAAAGTTTTTCATATTTTGGAAGACCAACGTACAGTTTTACTATTGGTTAACTTATTTGTTGTGGATTGACTTTATTAATTAACGAATAAGTAAAAATAGCAAAAGAAATTAAGAAATTGAACACAAATTTAATGTGGAAAAACCCCTCAAAAGAGGATAAAACTATGTGCAAATATAATTTTACTATAATGGTAAAAGAATGAAGAGTACAAAAGATGGAGATAAAAACTAAACCTTGAAAACAAAGAACCCTCAAAACGTAAACACAAAATTCTCTAAATATGTTATAAGTTCTAATCTCTAATGGGTGTATTTTCTAAGGTTGTAAAATAGCCTATTTATAGGCTAAATTCATAGGTCAAATAATAATAAAATAATCTAGATTAATCAGAATTTGATTGAAATAAATAAATAGAATTTAACTGAAAGATTATTTCTCAAATTTGACTGAAATAGGAGTCATAATTAATAAATCTCAACCTTGACTCATATTTCCACAATGCCATCTTTGCCAAAACCCGCCATAGGCCTATCTTGAACTATACAGGGAATTAACTGAATCAAATCTGTGCTTAGAAATTGGAAGATTTCTAGCATTCAACTTGTACACTGCTAAATCAAAATTAACCAAGGTTTGATTTTTACGAACATAGTGCCCTAACTTTTCAAAACCTGCATCCAAAAGAGAACATCTCTTCAACGAAACGATCATACCTTTTTCCCTCCTATGACCAAGTTGCCTTCGCTCCAAATGAGTTGACTTCGACCCTATAATGGGTGAGGGACGTCTAATTTCACCGATCACTGTAGAACCTTCTAGAATTTAAAGATTGTCGGTCTTTTTACCTTATAACAAAATAAGAGCTCCATGAGATACCTTAATGCTGCTAGACTTGATGTTGATTCTTCATCCTTTCAAGTCTAAAATATTCAATAAGATGAGAGTATTTTGTAAATTAGGTACAAGCCTAACGTTTGAGAGTGTCCTAATCGTCCCATCATGCATCCTAATTTTAACAGTACCATTACCAATTACCTTACTAGATGAACCATTTCCTATGTGCACAACTCCACCTTCAACCGAACTGTAAGTGGAGAACCATTCTTTATTGGGACACATGTGGAAAGAACATACCTAATCTAGGATCCACTCAAACGTCGGCCAAATTAACACCAGCTATATTTTACTCGTTACTCTCAGCAGCCCTTTTATTTCGCAATTTATAACAATTTTCTTTGACGTGACTTAACTTTTTACAATAGTGACACCTTTTATCTCACTTATTTAATACTACCAAAATGGAAGCTTGCCTATCTGCCTTACAATCTAAATCAAACTTATTGTCTAGTTTGTCTCTACTCAACAAATGACCCTTCACATCTTCGAACGAGAGTTTGTCTCTGCCATAAATTAGAGTCTCTATGAAAGACTTGTATGCAGAGGGTAAAGAGATAATAATAGCATAACCTGATCTTCATTATCAATCCGAACATCAATGTTCTTTAAATCATTTAAAAGAGTAATGAATTGACTGATGTGATCTCTAAAAAGCTCACATTCGTTCATATTAAACGTAATAGACGTTATTTCAACACTAAATGGTTAGCCAGAGACTTAGTCGTATAAAGAGTTTCTAACCTTTTCCACAATGCGGATGAGGTCTTCTCCATCAATACATCCTGCAATATCATATTCGCAAGGCACAACTGAATTACAGACAAAGCCTTTTCATCAAACTCTTCCCATTTTGTTTGATTTATATTCTCAGCCTTTTTCTCGGTAACTACCTTTTTTAAGCCAGTTTGAACTAGAATTATCATCATCCGAACTTGCTACAGATTGAAATTTGACTTACTATCAAACTTCACAATTTCAAACCTTGTTGTTGTCATATTTGAACGAGCTAATCTATGAAAATTGAACTAGCTCTGATATCACTTGTTGGGGATCTACTTGATTAAGAACAAGTAAAAATAGCGAAAGAAATTGAAAAATTGAACACACAAATTTAACGTAGAAAAAACCCTCCAAAGAGGATAAAAAACCACGGGTAAAGATAATTTTAATATAATGGCAAAATAATGAAGAGTACAAAAGATGGATATAAAAACTAAACCCTGAAAATAAAGAACCTTCAAAATGTAAACACAAAATTTTCTAAATGTGTTATGAGTTCTAATCTCTAATGGGTGTATTTTCTAAGGTTGTAAAAGAGCCTATTTATAGGCTAAATTCATTGGTCAAATAATAATAAAATAATCTACACTAATCAAAATTTGATTAAAACAAATAAACAGAGTTTAACTAGCAGATTATGTCACAAATTTGACTGAAATAGAAGTCATACTTAACATTATCATATCATAATTTTATTATTTCTAAATAAATTAAATTAATTTAAAAAATTATTTTTAAGGAAGGCGAAAACTAGTATCACTCCCGACGTCTAAGAGGAGAGAGATCTTGGAGTTTTAATTAAAGAAATATTTGATGATGTAGATTTTTAATTTTTTACTACAAGGATAATCAAATAGAGGGGAAAAACATACTAAATCATCATACCTTTTAGATAGGCAAACATTGAGAGAAGAACTATTGGGTTTGTGATGTTTTCTAGAAAAAGATGAAGATTGAAGAACAAGATGAGCAAAGATGATAAAATAGGCAAGGAGAGAATGAATGAGAGAAAAAGTTATGGTGAGTATGAAGTGAGAGTAAAAGAGTGTATATATATAACTTGATTAGTTTTATATAATTTTATATTTTTTTATGTGAGTAATGTTTTAAAAATTTTATCATCAAATTTATCACAATATTTGTTTTTATCATACATGTAAAATTTTTAATTGATATGATATCTTTATCATATAAATATAAAATATATGTGGATTTGATGTGGCGAGCTACCTCAAAGCGGCTAGCTTATTACTTTGGTGAATTAAGAATGTGAATTGAGGTCTCAGAGAAAGATGCGAGCTGCTTGAAGAAGAATCTTGTAGCTGAGAAGCAATTGGATTTGAAGAGCTTACATACAAATTTTGTTTACATATTATGTTTTCCATTTCTTGGAAGATTTAGAATTTATTAATAGAATATATTTGTTATTTATTAACATAAAATCTTTGTTATTTGTTTCCATAGTTAGAAGCTTTTTTTTTGTTATAAGAACCTTTGTTTCATTGTTCAAAATAGGGATTTGAAACATATAAAACTTTCACAGGCAACTTTGTTGCAAAATATCTCGTTTCTTTTCTGCAAATCTTTCTTACTTGGAGTCGTAATTCCAACAAAGTCTAAGAGGGACTTGTTGCTCATTGATGAGCGGATGTATTTTTGTGCAAGTGACACCATTTAGTTCCTAGTAGTGAATGATATTCTCTTTGGGACAATATATATATGCATGGTTTGATTCAGGATGTTAAAGGTAATTTCTTTATGCTAGTCTTAACAATTTTCCTTCATGGTTGTTTACCTGGAAGAGTTTTTCTATGTTAACAATTACAAAAAGAATTACAGAATTTCCTCAACTATAATTGTTGTACGCAAGTAAAGGATGAAAACGTTACTGGCTCCATTGGTTTTGTATAATGTTCACCTTTGAATAATGATTTTGTTGGCTGAACTGTTTTTGCAGACGGAACAAAACCTACATGAGTGAAGCTCAGAGAAGTGCATTGAATGCGCATCTTTTTCGCATTGGTTACCAGTCCAAGGATATAGTCCTCGCTCTTGCTACAAACCGTCATGGTGACCTTGATTCAGCTGTGGCCAATCGTATTGATGAAGTATTGGAATTCCCTTGCATGGGGAAGATGACCGTTTCAAATTGCTAAATCTGTACCTAACAAGTACATAGCTCAGGCTGGCTCGAGAAAGCATGGTGTGCTTCAGAATAGTTTAAAAAAGCAGCAGCAGAAGAAGATTGAAATCAAGGGACTCGGTGATGATATCTTAAGAGAAGCTGCTGCTAGAACTGAAGGATTTTCAGGGAGGGAAATAGCAAAAACTAATGGCTACTGTACAAGCATCCGTTTATGGGAATGAGAATTGTGTGCTTGACCCGACCCTATTTTGTGAAGTGGTGGATTATAAGGTTACAGAACATCAAGAGAGAGGAAAACTGGCTGCTGCCGACGGAGGTCGGGTTTGAAATTCTTTTTTTTTCTAAAATTTTGTTCACTGAATTTGCACTTGGGTGGCAAACTTGGGCAATGACTGGTAGTTTAGCTGACTGATTAAAAGGCATAATTTTTTAGAGTTTAGGGCATTAATGTTGGTGATTATTATTGATGAAGATTGGTATTGGCATGGGAGGGAAGAGTCTTAGTAGTTTCTGATAAGAGTTACTGTTAAACCGTGGCCTGCATAGCAACACTGGACCAGCAGCAAGTCAGCATTGAAGCTGAATCAAGAAAGCTGCATGATTTTGTTTATTTTGTAATCTTTTAATATCATTGTATCTATAGTTAGTAGGATTTGAGAAAATCTTAATGTGATGTAATAGCTAACATTATAGCTTTATATTTTATGCAACTTTAGGCTAAGTTTAGTCAAAGCATTTAAGAGAACAGTTACAAGTTAGGTAACTGTCACATTTTGTATCTATATATTTTAACAAAGCAAATGGAATAGAATGAATTCTTCCAGCCATATTTTTCAGATCATTTTTCCTCTCAATTTTAGCTGATTACCACCATAGGTAATCTCTTCTTTAACACCAACAAATTCGTTTGTCCTTTTACCAACATAGGTAATCACCTTTGTTTTCCACCATCGGTAATTGCCTTCTTTTATCATTGGTAATCACTCTCTCAACATCAAGGTTTGCACAAAACCTTTTACCTATATCGGTAATGCTTTGTTTTGTTCCAACAAATGGTAATCAGAGCCTACCATCTTTGAGGACCTTTGTTGTTGGTGTTTCTTGTTGAAAGGAAGTTTGAGAAGAAAGAAGCTGTTTTTGTTGATCTATTTTGTTTGGTTGCTGAAAAATGAGCTTCACACCACCACCACCAGCAGTGTTTGCTGGAGAAAACTACCACATTTGGGTAGTCAAAATGAAGACATATCTTCAAGCACAAGATTTGTGGAGTGTAGTTGAAAACGACTTCGAACCACCTCCATTGAGGGCCAATCCCACGATTGCTCAAATCAGACAGCATGCTGAGGAGAGCACAAAGAAGCATAAGGCCTTGGCCTGCTTGCAAAACGGAGTGACAGATGTGATCTTCACTCGAATCATGGCTTGCAGCACACCAAAGGAAGCTTAGGACAGGCTGAAGGAGGAATTCATGGGGTCTGATAAGACTAGGCAGCAACAAGTGATCAACCTTAGAAGAGAATTTGAGAATCTGAAGATGAAAGAGTCAGAGAGTATCAAGCAATATGCAGACAGGATTATGACCACTGTCAACAGCATAAGGTTGCTAGGTGAAGACTTCAGTGATAGCAGGGTTGTTGAAAAGGTTATCACCACTCTCCCTGAGAGGTTTGAGTCGAAAATCTCCTCGTTGGAAGACTCAAGGGATCTCACAACCATTTCATTGTCTGAGTTGGTGAATTCCCTATATGCACTTGAGCAAAGAAGGGCTAATAGGCAGGAAGAGCATCCAGAAGGAGCTTTCCAAGCAAAGGCCAAGGAAGGCTCAAGTTCTAGTCAAAAAGGGAAGAAGCCTTGGGTTGATAGAAGGGAGAAAACAAGAAAAGAAGGAAGAAAGAAGTTTCCACCATGTATTCACTGCAAAAAGACCAATCATTTGGAGAAATATTGCTGGAACAGGCCAGATGTTCAGTGTAAGAGCTGTAATCAGTATGGTCATCATGAGAAAGTGTGCAAGAACAAAGGGAAGGCACAAGCTCGGCAGCAGTTGCAAGCTAAACCTGCTGAGGACCTTCAAGCTCAGGAGGAGCATGTTTTTACAGCCTCATGTCTTGCAACCACAAGTAAAACCAAATGCAGTTGGCTTGTGGACAGTGGCTGCACACATCACATGGCAGCTGATGAAGGCTTGTTCAAGCATCTTGACAGTAGTTTCACCTCAAAAATCAGGATAGGCAATGGGAACCTGATTGAAGCTAAAGGCAGAGGTGATGTTGTGATCAATACTGGTTCAGGTAACAAAGTTATTTCAGATGTTCTCTTTGTGCCTGATATAGATCAGAATTTGCTTAGTGTTGGTCAGCTTGTAGAAAATGGCTATTCACTTGCTTTTAAGAATGGCTCATGCACTGTTCAAGACTCTCATGGTCAGGAGTTAATGACAGTAGCAATGGTAGATAAGTGTTTCATGCTTGATTTAAATCAGCTTGAGAAGAAGGCCTACACCAGCCTTGTTGATAATGCTGGCCTATGGCATAAAAGATTAGGCCATGCTAATTTCAGATCGCTTGATCTGTTATACAAACAGAATCTGGTGGAGGACATGTCCAAAGTTGAAGCATGTGACAGTGTTTGTGAAATCTGTCAGCTTGGTAAACAAGCCAGATTACCTATGCCGGTAAACCAAGTATGTAGAGCTCAAGAGAGACTTGAGCTTGTGCACTCTGATATTTGTGGACCAATGAAGTCCCCTTCTTTGAATGACAGCAAGTATTTCGTGCTGTTCATTGATGACTTGACTAGATTCTGTTGGGTTTACTTCTTGAAGCAGAAGTCTGAAGTATTTGAAGCCTTCAGCAGATTCAAGGCATTAGTAGAGAACCAGACAGGCTGTAAGATTAAGGCCTTGAGAACAGATAATGGGACTGAATACTTGTCTCAGAGGTTTCAAAAGCTTTGTGAGGATGCAGGGATCCATCGTCAGCTAACCACAGTTTATACTCCACAGCAAAATGGAGTTTGTGAAAAGAAGAATAGAACTGTGATGAATATGGCCAGATGTTTGCTGTTTCAAAGCAAGCTTCCAAGCATATTTTGGGCTGAAGCTGTCAACACCTCAGTTTATCTACTGAACAAGCTTCCAACTCGAGCAGTGAAGGATAAAACACCTTTCGAAGCCTGGTATGGTCACAAACCTTCTGTTTTTCATCTAAAAGTATTTGGATGTATATGTTATGCTCTTATTCCAGCTGAAAGAAGAAGCAAACTTGAAAGAAGGTCTGCCCCTGGCAATTTATTGGCTACAGCAGTACCAAAAAAAGGCTACAGGGTGTATGATCCCTCAACAAAGAAGATTTTGGTGAGTAGGGACATCAAATTTGATGAGGAAAAATTTTGGAATTGGGATGGTTCAAATTCAAGTCAGTTTGAAGAAGATTTAATTGATGGCAGCTTGGAATTAACAGAAAATGAGCCTAGTAGTGGTGATGTAGATGACCCTCCTGTGAGAGGCACTAGGTCCATTGCTGATGTTTACCAAAGGTGCAATGTGGCTGTTGTTGAACCCTCAAGTTTTGAAGAAGCAATCAAGGACAAATGTTGGAAGAAGGCCATGGAAGTTGAACTAGAGATGATCCACAAGAATGACACTTGGGATTTGGTTGAAAGACCAGAACATAAGAAGGTCATTGGTGTCAAGTGGGTCTTTAGAGCCAAATTCAATTCTGATGGCTCTTTAAATAAACACAAGGCAAGACTTGTGGTGAAAGGCTATAGTCAGCAACATGGTGTTGATTTTATGGAGACATTTGCTCCTGTGGCAAGGTTAGACACCATTAAGCTTCTTTTTGCTTTAGCAGCACAAAAACATTGGAAAGTTCATCAGCTTGATGTCAAGTCAGCATTTTTGAATGGTTTTCTCAAGGAGGAGATTTATATTGACCAACCAGATGGGTTTACAGTCCAAGGACAAGAGGACAAAGTTTATAGGCTGAAGAAAGCCTTGTATGGCCTAAAGCAGGCACCAAGAGCCTGGTATGACAGGATTGATGCATACCTGTCTAGGCTCGGATTTGAGAAGAGTGTTAGTGAACCTACACTCTTTGTGAAGAAATCTGAGAATGAAACGTTGCTTATTGTCTCACTTTATGTGGATGACTTACTTGTAACTGGAAGCAAAGATGAATTGATCAGTGAATTTAAAGTGCAAATACAGAATGTTTTTGAGATGACAGATTTGGGTGTCATGACATACTTCCTAGGCATGGAAGTGAAGCAGTCCGATCAAGGCATCTTCATTAGTCAGGGTGTTTTTGCTTCGAAAATCCTTAATAAATTTTACATGTCAAACTGCAAGACAGTCAGCACACCAGTAACTCAATGGGAGAAGCTGACTAGTTGTGGAAGTGAAGAAAAAGTTGATGAGAAGGAATATCGAAGCTTAGTAGGTTGCTTGTTATACCTAACAGCAACCAGGCCTGATATTATGTTTGGTGTTAGTCTATTATCAAGATTTATGCACTGCTGTAATGTGGTTCATTTTAAAGCAGCAAAGAGAATCCTGAGATATGTCAAAGGGACTTTGAGCTATGGAGTTAAGTTTAAAAAGGGAAAGGAGCTCAAGCTGACAGGATATTCTGACAGTGATTGGGCTGGTTCTGTCGATGACATGAAGAGTACTTCTGGTTACTTCTTTACTCTTGGCTCAGGAGTTTTTTGTTGGAGCTCAAAGAAGCAACAAACTGTTGCACAGTCCACAGCTGAAGCAGAATATATTGCAGCAGCAGCAGCTGTAAATCAAGCCATTTGGCTTAGAAAGTTGCTAAGTGATTTAAATGAAGAGCAATTTGAACCTACTGAGATCTTTGTTGACAACCAATCAGCAGTGGCTATTGCTAAAAATCCAGTCTTTCATGGAAAGACAAAGCATTTTAAAATTAAGTTTCATTTTGTTAGAGAGGCTGAGCAGTCAGGTGAAATCAGCCTCACTCATTGTAGTTCAGAAGACCAATTGGCTGATATTCTGACTAAGCCACTTGGTGCTACAAAGTTTGAAGTTTTAAGGAGGAACATTGGTGTTTGTTGCTTACAGTCCAAGGAGGAGTGTTAAACCGTGGCCTGCATAGCAACACTGGACCAGCAGCAAGTCAGCATTGAAGCTGAATCAAGAAAGCTGCATGATTTTGTTTATTTTGTAATCTTTTAATATCATTGTATCTATAGTTAGTAGGATTTGAGAAAATCTTAATGTGATGTAATAGCTAACATTATAGCTTTATATTTTATGCAACTTTAGGCTAAGTTTAGTCAAAGCATTTAAGAGAACAGTTACAAGTTAGGTAACTGTCACATTTTGTATCTATATATTTTAACAAAGCAAATGGAATAGAATGAATTCTTCCAGCCATATTTTTCAGATCATTTTTCCTCTCAATTTTAGCTGATTACCACCATAGGTAATCTCTTCTTTAACACCAACAAATTCGTTTGTCCTTTTACCAACATAGGTAATCACCTTTGTTTTCCACCATCGGTAATTGCCTTCTTTTATCATTGGTAATCACTCTCTCAACATCAAGGTTTGCACAAAACCTTTTACCTCTATCGGTAATGCTTTGTTTTGTTCCAACAGTTACAATATATCGGATTGTGAAGTTAGTTGTAGGTTTATGCCCTTACGATGCAGCCGTGCATGATTTGCCAATACCAAATTATGTTGAACACGTTTATACATATTTGATACTTGCATATAAATAAGGAGTCCTACAAAACTATGTTGGCCCCTAACCTTCATATATAACAGGAAACTGAATTTGGTATTGACTCAGATTTCTTCTAGAGTTGGGAATTGTCAACACAAGTTAAATTTGTAATCCGATCAGGTAAGTTCATATCCTTATGCACAAGGTTACATGGATGATTTCACCTCTTGTATATTTGGTTGAGTTATTTGATCCCATTACTATTAATGTTATTATACAATACTTAGAACTACTCATAATCTCTCTTCGATCCTTAAATAGAAGGATAAATGTACTTTAGTGTACTTGAATCCACATTCATCTGCACTAGTAATAATACCAATGCCAATCAAATTAAAACTCAATTGATTGACTTGTCAAAATAATTGATATATATTAATTAATTATTATTTTAAATAATGTTTCTTTACATTAATTATATAAAGTAAAGCTATACTGTAAGTTAAATATGTTAAAAATACTTTAATTATGATTTAGTTTTTTAATATAATATTTAAGTTGTTAAATAAGTTATCTTTTAATTATATTTAATAATTAGAATAAAGAATAATATTTTGCACTAATTATAATAATTAAAATTTTAAAATTTAAATGTATAAAATCACATTTAAATCTAACTAAAAATTCAAATCTAACTAAAAATGCTAAAAATGAGAAGTAAAAATCTAACTTAACGTTCTCCTCTAAAAATGATGTAGAATCACAATTTCATACAATTCTTTCTCCTCACAATTCACTACTGTTAAGGCCTTACTACCTAAATTTAATTTACTCAGTGCAAAAGCAATAGGATACTTTTTCAAAGACCTCTTCAAGTACACTTGTATCCAAGTGCCTAATCTCTGAAGTTATTTTCTGCACAAAAGCAAAAAATATTATTTCTTAGAGTTTTGATCAAACAGCTTCTTTTTCTTATATAGTATTTGTTATTTTATATATTAAATATTTCAAGTTCACATGGACAGCTAATAACGAAGTTTTTCAGTTCTTCAACCTTTTACCAAGGTTAACCTTGATGTCTATCTATCTATATTAATATAGAAACTTTAGTTAACTAAATTTGATGTTACAAATTAATTAAATACTAAAATTATTAGAATTTTTATAAAATAATATCATTTGAACAACAATTTCAATTTAAAAACTTTTAATCTTAAGAAATTGCACTCATTCGTTTAAGAGCTACACTGTCACTAGTGTGATACATAGCTCTCCCCCTCCTTTTTACTTATTTATTTTTCAACCCCTAGCTTTGGTGTGTTTGAATCTTGTTATCTTTATTAACAAAGGCTTTTTCTTCTTTAATTTACGCAATGCACTAAATTATTGTAAGTTACTTTATCTTGTTTTTTGTTTTTGAAAATAATGTATAGAATTGTTTGACACGAAAATCAAGGTTTGACAAAAAGCCAAAAAGGGCACTGTCAATGCCATACGGGCATATTCCAGGCTGTGTGGCTGGCAACGTGTGAGACACCGCCGTGTGAATGTTGTAGGTGTGGCCATGCGCAAGATACGTCCATGTGATGGCGAATGTGCGACTGTGTAAGCCACAAGGGCAAGGCCAGGTTGGGCATGAGGGCCACACGGGCATGTAGGCCCACACGGGCATGCCACATGAGCATATGAGTTTTGGACCAAGCCGTGTGGGCCACACGGGCATGCCACATGAGCGTGTGGGTTTTGGGCCAAGCCGTGTGGGCCACAACGACAAGGCTAATCTAGGCGTGTAGGCGTACACGGGCAAGCCACAAGGGCATGTGGGCCCAGTATTCTGAAATTTTCCCTAGGGTCGCACGATTCATTCCAATCGACTGTGGGCCTGCTGTATTGATTGAAAGGGCTAACCAAACCCTTATTCATGTAACCTAATAGCTAGATCTGAGTAAAACATTGATAGGTATGTCTGATTGTTCTGTTTGAGTATATATGTTATCTATATACAAGCATGTTAAGCATGTTAATTCTATTAATTTTGTATCTGTGTTTGGGGTGGGATTTACATATGTGGAGGAAGTGATTTGTACGGTGACCTTTCACATATTTTCTGTTAGCTTGACCGCACATTACTCTGTTATGTGCCGCATCAACACTATATGGTATGTTGGGATAGGTGAGTGTTTTTAACCCCACATGGTGTGATAGGATGGTCAGAGACAGTGTGTAGAGGATGGGGGTAGGATTCTGTAATCTGTTTTGTTTATCTGAATCTAATATATGTCGAAACCATTTTTTTAAAAAAGTGGTTTACTTTTGTTTGAAAATGAAAAATGAGAGCCGCCACCAATCTTTTTTATGAGGTGTGATCCGACCACCTCGTAACACGATTGTTTTAACAAAATATTTTAATTTTACTAAAACCACAATTTTTGTCTACGAAACTCGAGAAAACAGGCTCGAGAATCAATTATGTGCAAGGAAGGATTAGCACCCTCATCACGCCCAAAATTGGTACCTAATTGATTAATTAAAGTCTTAATGCTGAAAGTTGAAATTTTGAAAAGAGTTTAAATTACGATCCTTTGCTAAAATATCACTTAGTTGAAAACTTATTAGAAAAAAGGGCATATTTCACGTTAATCGAGGGAAAGGATCACATCCTGTAAGTTAGAACACGATGCCTTAAATCCCCGAAATGAGAATAAACACCGAAAATTTATTTATTTGAAAGAAATTCGATTATCCCAATTTTAGAAGGAAATCATGTTTCGTAAGTTAGAACACTATCTTTTCTTAATTTTTGAGATTATTTAGAAAATTTTAAAACGTCCGTTTGTTCTAATTTATCGAGAAAGTCAAAACTCCGTAAGTTAGGGAACAACCTTTCGAATTTCAAAACACGCAATTTCACTTATTTTAAAACAAAATCTCATATATTGAGTATAACACAAATTTGTAGTGTAAGGACGAATCATGGTGCTAGTATGCATAACAGAAATAAATGCGATAATATAAATAACAATAATAAGAGCAAAAATAATCAATAAGATAAATAAATAAATAAATAAAGTATCAAGTTAATAAGAAACAATAAGTAAATAAATGAAAACTAATAAAAGTTTAAATAAAAAGAAAAATTGAAAATAAGCAAATAAATAACAGGATAAAAATATTAAATAAAACACGTGAAAAACTATAATAACAATAATAATAGCAATGAATAATATGAATTTTGAAAGTATATGTGCAAAAAATAAAATAATAATAATAGGCAAAACCAAAAAAAAATAAGCAAGCTAATTAAAAGAGTAACAAGAATGAATAAATAAACAAATAAGAATTGACAAAAATTTAATTAAGAATTAAAATGTAGTAAGTAAACAAGTGAATAAAGCGATATTAAAAAAAATAATTAAAAAACAATGATATTAATACTAATAATATTGTCGAAACCATTTTTATGTTTTTGAAAAAACGGGGTCGACTATTTTTTTTAAAAAAACGAAAATGGGAGTCGCTACTAATCTTTTTAGGTATGATTAAATCACCTTATAAAACGTTTATTTCAAAACATTAATTTTGGCCTATGAAAATTCAAGAAAACGGGTACGGAGTAGGTTACGTACGAGGAAGGATTAGCACCCTCGTAACGCCCAAAATTGGTACCAATTGATTAGTTTTCTGTCCTAATGTTGAAATTTTGAAAAGATTTGAAAGTATGATCCCTTTTTAAAATCTGAACAATTTGAGTTGAAATTCGAGATTCCTTGGTTCCGAAAGAATACAAACATCACATCCAGCACATTAGAACACGATATTTTTAATCCTCGTAACCAAAATCATCTCGTGATTTACAAAATTCATTAAAAGGATATTTAGTTATTTAGTTAAACGGGAAATCGCAAACCAGCACGTTAGGGCACTATTTCCCGAGTTTCTAAATACTAAACATTGCCTTATTTTTAAAAATACTTTTGGATTAAATGAAATATATTTTTTTTAAAAAAACAATGATGCAAGCAAAATATAACATTAATATATTGCAGGATATAAACAATATAAATTACATAATATATACATTAACATTTCATGCAAATATAACATCAAAATTAACAAATAACATATGTGATAAAATTACTATGCTAAAACAATAATAAGCAAAATACATAATATATAAAAAAAATACGAAAATAAGCCATTTCAAAATTCAAAAACAAACAAAGTAAATAAATAAATAAAAAACTTTTTCATACAAAGTGTAAATATAAAATAAATGAGGTGTTTTTTTTTTTTAAATTGGATATTAAAACCATATATAAAAAGCATGAATGAAAAATTTGAAAACGGTTGGTATGTATATTTATAAAAAATATAGTTAAGACATTTAAAATAAAAAAGGGGTAATTTATAATATATAATATATCAATTTAATACATGTATTTATATAAAATAAAATAATATATGTTTTTTTAGAAGTAAACAATATAAAACAAAACTTTACATTTAAAATTAATTATTTAAAATATTATATAAATTTTGAAATAACTTATAATATATAATAAATAACAAAATACAATGTGTAATAAAACATTTTTATATGAAAAATATCTTAAAATATATAAAGTATTAAAACAAATAAATGATAATAACAAAAAAACTAATTAAAATAAAAATAAATAAAAAAGGATTAAAATTAAATTTTAATAAAATTCTGGGGAAGATTTAAAAGAATAGGAATAATTTGAGGATCCAATTGAATCGCGGGTCGTATAGGAGGGACTCACTAGGCAAATAGACCCTAATCCAAAACGACGCCGTTCCGGTTCTTGCAGTTAAATGGCTCAAGGGCCAAATTGAGACAAAAACAAACCTTCGGGGCTGAATTAAAAATAAAGATAAATTTAATTTGGACGAAATCATAAAGGGTAAAATTGTGGAAGGGCCTATAGGTCAATTAGCCCTTTTAATAAAAACACGCGGATCCTCCCCGGGTAATCGAGTCAATGCGCGGATCCTTAGCTTCTTAAAGACGTCGTTTTATGCTTATTGAATTAAGCAAAAATGACATCGTTTCCTTATTACTATATAAACTAAAAAATCAGCTAAAAAACATTTAAATTGTTATTAAGAAAAAAAGCAAAAAGATGCTCCGAAATGCTCTCCCCTCTCCTCGGCCTGAGCTCCGGCAACGGTCATCGACCACCGTCCCACACGCCTCACGCGTCGTCGCTCGCGGTGGTCGGGAGGTCAAAAACCTGTCTTTTTTTTTCCACGCAAAACGCAGGTAACCCCCTTTCCTTCTTTATTTTAATATTATTTGTGAAAAAATAATTTGTATGTATTAAAAAAACAGTAAACGAAATGAAAAAATAAATCACCTTTCTTAAAAAACTTGTTTGTATTTCTCTTTCTGTATATATGTATGCGTAGTCCGATTACATTGCTTGGGTTCTGTTTTTATAGCCTAAATGTATAAATAGAAAGTATAAGGTCTCGATTTCTTGCTATGTTTGCTGCGTATTTGTTTCCTTTTGCAGGCGAGCGAAGATCCGGCGACGAGGGATACTGATTCTCGCGCCAATTGCGGCGCAAGACGAGGGGCCTTTGTCTGGTGCTTGTGGCGCGAGACCCTGCTAGGGTTTCCAGTGGTTGAAAACATGTTGGGCGAATTGGACTTGTCTGAGTCTTGGGCCACTGGTGTAATTGGGTCATGAATGTAATGGGTATTTTGGGCTATGGTAGTGTTTGGGCTGATTGGGTTAAAGGTTTAGCTGGTATTTAGGTTTAGGCTTGGATGTAACGGGCTAAGTTTAAATTTATATTTGGGTCCGGTTTATTGTAAAAAAACTTTGGACTGTAAAGGGACTTTATTTTTTATTTTTTTGGTTTTTAATTTGGTTTGTTGTATAGCCCGGGCAGATTGGGCCTATAACAAATATAATAACAAATAACAAAATAAAGTTTTAAAATATATAAGAGGACATAAATAAATAACAAAGCGGTATAAATAAATAAATGTATTATATTAAAAAATTAGGTGAATAAATATAAATAGAAATATAATAATATATTAAATTAATTAACTTAATAATAAAATAGCGAAAATAACAAAAAAAGGGGCTAAAATGAGCCTTAAAACAAAATTTTGGGGCGAATAAAAAGTAAACAAAAGGAAAAGGGACTTTATTGAACGTGCAAATAACAAGGAGGGACCAAAATGGAAAATAATCCCTCCCTCCAAAACACGCATCTCCAATAGGGACTAAAATGAAATAAAAGAAAAATTATCGGGCCAAATTTAATAAAATAAAAGAGTGAATAAAAGAACCTGATTGAAAAAGCTACAAAAAGCGGAAGGGTTAAAGCAGTAAATAACCGTTGTAAACAAAACACGCGGATCCCCTGACTTGCGGGCCAGGTCATACGGGTCAGCCTTAAATAGCACCATTTTGGCCCTTAAATGGCTAAAGCAAAACGACGTCGTTTTGCTTCATCTATTTAAATCAATTTTTTTAAAAAAAACTTCATTTTCTCCTTTCTCCCTTAAAAAAACACAAAAACTCTCTCCCTTTTTTTTATTTTTCCTCTCTGGCAAAGGCTAGATTCCAGCCATGGGCCGCCTGCCATCCACCGTGCCGTCCACAGGCCACCGACGATGGTGCCACGGTTCACAGTGGCTAGAGAATGCGAGAAGAGGCCTTTTTTTTACCCTTTTTTAACCTAGTTCTAGATCTAGAGGCAGAAGCCTAAAAAATGAAGAGAAAAAGAAAAAAATGGGTCGACGCCCTCTTGTATCTCCGTTTTGATGAAGCCCGAACACACCTTGGTAGGTTCGCTAGCTTGCGAGGCTAGAGTAGACCTCCGATGGTGGGGCACCGTGACCGGACAGGTAAGTTTTGTTTTGTTTTATGTTTTGCTTACAAAATAAAAGAAAAATAAAAATAATAGAAAACAAATCACCTCTTTTTAAACTTTGAGTTCTTTTTTTGATTAATATCTCTATCTCTTTTACATTGTTTTTTGGAATGGCCTTTATAGCCAATGAATATTACAAAATATTAGTTTTTCTTTTGCTTTCATTTTCTATTGCCGGTCTGCTTTCTGCTCTATTTTTGTTTCCTTTCGCAGGTGTCAGATGGCACATGGGTGGCAGCAGGGAGTGCGGTGCGGCTAGGGCTTTTGTTTCTCTCTTTTGGTTGAAATTTGTTTAGATTTTGGGCTTATTAGGCCGTTATGATTTTTATTAGTTTGGGCCATTTGGGCTTGTATCATTTTGTATTTTGTTTTTTTGTTTTGGTTTTTCTAGTGGTTTGGGATTAGTTTGTAATTTGGGCTTCGAGTTTTGGGCTGTAATTGGGTTAGTTTTGGTTTGTAAATTGGACTTTTAACATTATTTGTTTTAGTTTTAATTTTGGTTTTGGGCCTCAAGAAAAATAGGCCCATTACAGCTGTAACACCTTTAACCTAAATCCGTCGCTGGAAGGGTTATAAGGCATTACTCGAAATACACACCTATTCATATCAATCATAAGTAATCATTTTCTTAAACTCTTAAATCAATCAAAGATCTCATTAATGAATCTTATAAAAACATACATAATCGAATATGTATCATCTTTATCTAACCCTACTCAGCACATGAACATTACTACTTGAATTATCTAAAAAATCAAAACCACAACAACATATCAAGCATAGTCCAGACTTATAATATACTTTGGTTGATTCCTCAACATGTGTAACCTTCATTTAATCAAAGTACTAAACTAATTTGACGTAATAAACAAGCCATTTTCGCATGGCTTATATGTGTACAAATCAAAATGAATCGTATCGAAACTAGCCTATACACGCCACATAATTAACCAAATCTCAAAACACTAATTACCGAAACAAAAACAAGATAATGTGAAGACATCTTCCAGACTTCCAAACCGAGCAAATCTTCGAAGCTTTATAGACATAGGAAAAATACACAGAGTAAGCTTTGAAAACTTAGTAAGCCATAAGCAAATAAATCATTTCAATGATAATTATAATTCCATGACACTAAACTGAATTTAAACAATCTCAATCAAATGTACATCCATTGTACTTTTAAAATCACATAACCTCATTAAAAAGCTTCACTTATTTTTATTTCAATAACATATAACTATGTTTTAAAATTCGAATAATAACCGTTAGCTCAATTATATAAATCAAACTTGCACATATTCATTACGTAACCAACCAAACCATGTCATTGTTTCACTAACCGATTTATAGATATAAAACCATGCATCATAATATCACCTTCTTAATATCCATTTCATATCTGTTTACAGTTTAAAACAGCGTATCTCAAAACCATTTTTCTTTTTTTTATTTCGTATTTCCCATGTTCGAGTCATGAGGCCACAAAGCCATATAGCAAACACATATATCATATATTCATCTGTGTACCTTTCTTTCATTCATGGTAACATGTTTCACATATTATTGTTCAATACATAACCACTTTACATTTCTGAGTTTCAAAGATAATTCACATGTACCAGAATCATATATTTACGAACACGGTTACTATATCACATTTCCTATATAATTTATTTGATCATAGTCACTTTAATCATATCTCATTTTCACATAGACCATATCTTATCGGATCATAATCATATCCACTTCCGATCCAAATAATCATAAACATCATACATACATTTATTCATATAAACAAATCCAAAATTCATAGTATAATATCACTCATATGTATAAATAGCCTACATGGCCGATGATACCAAATCATGTAAATCTCATTATATATTCAACTATAATTCCACTCATTTATGCAAGCTCGCAAGACAAGATTTAACTTCATATACAAGCATCACTTAATTGGCCTAAAAATACCATTGGGAACATACTTTATCTTAGCTAATTTAACTTGTTCGAATCTACTTAGTTAATTTCAACAGCACATGATTACTTACTCATAAGATCAAATATATAAAATTCACTACATTGTTTATATCTTGAAAATGATGAATAGGTATACATATACAAATTCAATATATCATCACATGACATTTAATAATTCGCTTCAATAGATTATTTCACAAGGCCAAATATACAAACCCTATATAATCTCATGTATATATATACAATTGAATATGTCAATTCATTATAAGTTCATACCAAATCACTTATGCCCAATCACTTTAAAATTACATATAACCAATTATACCACATGTTCATTGACAATCGAATTCGTATACATACTTATTTCACAAATATACATATTTTGACAATAGATATCGAAACACATACATACCTTATTTCAGATAGTTAATAATCCAATTTCTCCAAACCTTTAGAGCTCATTTACCACATTTGATCTCACATCGATGTATAGCCTTCTAGACTTATAACTTAATTCAATTCATCGGCTCAAGGCTTGCTAGGCACGAAGCCCAATTTTATTCAGTGGCACGAAGCCTGTTAGGATTATAACCTGAAATCTTACACTGGCACTAGGCCTGTTAGACTCAGGGTCTGATATTTAATCACCGGCAATAGGCCTGCTAGGCATAAAGTCCGAATAAACTTAACAACACAAGACTTGCTAGGCTTTTAGCCTAAATGAATTAACCGGCACTAAGCCTGCTAGGCTCAGAGCTTGAATATCTCAATCACATGTCTTACACTACCGATCATTAACAAAACACTATCAAAGTCTTTGAATTATCACTTCCAACTCAAAATCACATCGAGCCATCACATTTAATTCATCACAATATTATTCACCCTTATAAATCACATTCGGCATGCACATTGAAACATAACAAATATCCTTCATATCATAAGACACATTCGACTTTCACATTGAAACATAGCATATATATTATTCACATTATAAATCATTTTTTTAACTACCTTAATATACATCCATTAAAAACCATTCATCACTTTCGATCACCTTCGGCATTCACTTTTACACCATAATAGCATCATTCACCTTACAATCACATTCGGCAGTAATATAACAATTTCTAACAATTCAATTCGGCACTTATATTTAACATTTATTAAAATTTAGTACATAATATAGCTTAAGGACTTATCTCGGTGTTTTCGTCAGATAGTATCAACTACTCGGCTAACTTTTCTTTTTCCCAATCAAATTCTGATATTTGTTTATCTCGATCTATACGAATTTAAAATAATTCATTTATTCAACAAAACATTCAATTTATCATAAGCATGTATTTTCACCTATTTACAAAATAATCCCTTGTACTATCACATTTTAGCATTTTAGTCCATAATGCACAAATATGCAAAATAACCAAAATTTCATTACACATGTACTTAGTCGAATCTTCATACATACCAAACAAACCCATATCTTTCATTTATTTGCATTTCTAACCACAAAATTTTATTATTATTATTATTATTATTTTCAAATAAATTCCTATTTCACATTTTTGTCAAAAAAATCACTTAATAAAACACATATATCCATTAACCATTAATAATCTAACATGAAACTTCAAATTTAACATGTGTTCAACAATGGAAATTTCCAAAAACATCATCAATTTCAAAAATTGAAGTTTGGGCATGATAAAACACAAAATAACGATCTCATAAACTTATAATTCATAAAAAATCCAATTGAAAATCACTTACAATTTAAAGTCTCAAGTGCCGAAAATGAGAAAGCTTCAAACCCTTGTATTTCTCTTTCAATTTCGGTGGAGGATGAAAGATGATAGTGGCATTTCATGTTTCTTTAATTGAACATATATTTAATAAATAAAAAAAAACAACTTTAACTTTAATATTATAACACATAAAACCATTTAAAGCAACCCACTACCGTCCATGCATAATAAAATGGTATAATTACCATGCAAATACCTCTACTTAATAAGCCAAAGTCAATTAAGCCATTTATGCAATAGAACTCATATTTATCGCTTTACGCGATTTAGTCCTTTTTACCGAATTAACTATTTAAACGGTAAAATTTCTTTACGAAATTTTCACATGGTAATTCTATCATGATTTAAGACTTATTAAAATAATAAAATAAATATTAATTCGGTTAAGTGGTCCCAAAACCACTCGTCCCGATCAGCTGCCCCTCTTTGCTCATTGTCGTATAACGGGAATGGGTCAATTTTGCCCGGTCTTGTCGGTTTTCAACTTTTTGGTGCTTTTCTTTCTTCAAGTAGCCTCGTTCCCTCTCATTGCATCTTCAGGGGTATAGGGATTTGGTTCTCAATCCGCTCCAATGTAATTTTAGGGAGAAGAGATTTGTAGATTTGATCTACTTCGCTAGAACTTCAAGGAGATAAGAATCATTGTCTTCAGTCTGCTCCGCTACAACTTCAGGGAGATAGGGCTGGTGGCTTCAATCTGCTCCGCTACAACTTCAGGAAGATAAGATTCGCCATAACTTGTAACTTTAATTTGTTCTGCTGCGACATCAGGGAAATGAGATTTACTGACTTCAGTCTGCTTCACTGCAACTTCAGATAGATAAGGCTGATGGTTTCAATCTGCTCCACTGCAACTTCAAGAGGATAAGATTGGCCATAACTTGTAGCTTTCATATGTTCCACTGCGACGTTAGGGAAATAAGATTTGTTATCTTCATTCTGATCTGCTGCAACTTCAGGGAAATAAGGCTGGTGGCTTTAATCTGCTCCACTGCAACGTCAGGAAGATAAGATCTGCCATAACTTGTATCTTTAATCTATTCCATTACGACGTCAAGGAAATAAGATTCACTGTCTTCGATCTACTCCACTGCAACTTCAAGTAGATAAAATCTATGACTTTAATCTACTCCACTGTTACTTCAGGGAGATGAGATTTATGGATTCATCGATCTTGCTACGCCGTCTTCTGGGGGACATGACCTATAGAATCAATTTCATGGGCCTATGCTTATGTCAAATGATTAGGATGTTATGATCAGAATGATAAGATCTGCTATAACTTGTCGCTTTAATCTATTCCACTACGACGTCAGGGAAATAAAATTCGCTGTCTTCGATCTGCTCCACTGTAACTTCAAGTAGATAAGATCTATGACTTTAATCTACTCCACTGCTACTTCAAGGAGATGAGATTTATAGATTCATCGATCTTGTTACGCTGTCCTCTGGGGGACATGACATGTAGAATCAATTTCATGGGCCTATGCTTATGTCAAATGATTAAGATGCTATGATCAGAATGAATCAAATGCTCTTAACTAGATGTGTTATGAATGATATTTGGATGAAATGCAGAATGTCATGAGAATGATCCCTTTTTAATGCTTAGATTATCATTGCTCATTGTTCATTAAGGTTTTATCACTGACTTAATATCCTATCTTCTTGTTCAGCTAATATCTTGGACAGAAAACTCGAAGAAATGATCATAGTCTGCTCAGCTGGTGTGCTCTATTGCAACTTCAAAGAGATAAAATTTGTGGTTTCTTCTATCCATCCAACTACAACTTAAGGGTATAGGATTTCTATCATCTTCAATCTATTCCGGTACAATTCAGGGGTATAAGATCTGTATCTTCTTCAAACAATTGATCTGTTACACCAATCTCTGGGTAACATGACCAGATGTGTATGCAGAATGTCAATTTTTTTCGAGAATGATCCCCTTTTAATGCTTAGGTTGACATTATTCGTTATTCATCAAGATCACCGACAGAATATCTTGTCTTCTCATTCAACTGATATCTTTGACAAAAAATGTGAAGAGATAGTCACAATTTAAACTCATTTTTCTCAAATATTTCTAACCTTTAGGTTTTGTGGGCTCTAAACAATAGTCTTGTTTTAGGTTCTTGTACTATTTAGAAGCTTCCAGAGTAATATGCAGAACCTCTTTTGTGAAAGTATTATTAGTCATTTAATTGTTATTTCAATGTAAAATGCTTGAAAAAGATTATATGATGAACAAGAAGGAAACAGATTGGAAGCATTGCTCGGAAAGAATAAATTAATCAAACATTGTCAATGCAATAAGAAAGGAATTGATTGAGAGCATAGTCGAAATGAATAAGTTAATCAAAGATAGCAAATTTAATATGGGTAAGATGAAAACTAGGTGCCCTAGATATCGCAGCCTGAGCTTCTCTGCACAAACTTCTTGAGAACTCTTTTGAGCTCAACATGTGTTTAGGAGATCTAGAGTACTTTGTCGATGCCCCAAGATGTAGCATACCTCCTCCTTATTAATTTAGGCATAGTAAGACTACCGCATGCCCCACCTTCGATCAATATTTGAGCCCCCTTTTTTGGGTTTTCAACTCAAAACCTCTTTGGTCTCAAAGCGCCCTTTGCAGGTTTTCGCCTTGGCCTCTCTCTTTTTTTTCTTTTCTTTTTTTGTTTTGTTTTTTACTTTTCTTTTCTTTTCTTTTCTTTTCTTTTCTTTTTTTAAAGTATTTCTTGACTGAATCAGAATTCACCAGATTGGGTAGGTGGCTTTCCATCTCGATCAATATTAATGCTCCTCCAAAACAGGCTTTTTTTACTAAGTAAGGTCCTTCACAGTTTGACATCCACTTTCCTCTGAAGTCCTTTTGTATATGAAGGATCCTTTTCAAAACTAAGTCATTCTGATAGAACTCTCTAGGGCAAGCCTTCTTGCTATAAACTCGCATCATTCATTTTGTATGCATTTGACCATGATGGATAGCCCTTAGCCTCTAATTAAGTTCAACTTATCATATCGAGATTAGATCCATTCTGCTTCATCCAATTTTAACTTAGCCAAAGTTTGGAAAGAAGGAATTTCGACTTCAATGTGCAAAACCACTTCTATTCCATAAACCAATAAGAAAGGTGTTGCCCCGACGAAGGTCCTAGCCGACGTTCGATAAACATAGAGGGTAAATGGTAACTTCTTATGCCAATCTTTACAAGTCTCAGTCATTTTCCTCACGATCCTTTTTTTCTTTTTTTTATTCTTTGTTTTTGTTTTTGTTTTTGTTTTTTGTGTCTCTATAAATTTGGCACTTATGGCATTTCTTGGTATAACTAATGCAATCCTCGTCTGTGGTGGACCAACAGTACCCGAACCTCATGATTTGCCTGGCCATTGTAAAACCATTAGCATGTGCTCTTCAGACATCTTTATGGACTTTTCTAAGATTTTCTTAGCCCAGGCGTATCTTGATATGATCATGCAAAAACATCTTTAAATTCTTAAAATAACTTAATGATGTCTCACTTTGTCTCTGTGATGATATAGGCTCCAATCTTCACCTCTTTCTCTTCTCCTAGGCTCACAATGTCTACTGACTCTTTATAAGGTAGGATCTATTTTTCATCTTGTTCTACCATCCTTAACAATTCAGGAGATAGGTTACAATCTCTATTATCTTTAAAGTCTTGAGATCTCTCTAGACACGTATCTTGCTCAAAAGGAGATTCTGGGTCAGTAACAGTGCCGCTCATGTCATTGATATCTGGGACCTGTTGTAGGTACGAAGGAATATTCTAAAGAATAAATAAATCTAAGAACAGCTATTTATATGGTATGAATATGAATGAAATGAAGGAATAAAAGAATATTTTCTCAAAGTTAGACACAAAATTGCATTTTTCATTGAAAATAAAGATATTAGACATGAGCCTATTTCACAAAAGGATTCTTATAGCTTCTAGGCTTAAAACAACAAGCGTGTTTTGAATATTACTCTAAATTAGATTTAAAAAATATAGGGATCTCTTTCACAGTCCTATTGTTCAAAACACTTCTAACTATGTAAAGACAGACGCTTGGAAAATTCTATTCCCTAGTTCCTTCTTCAGATACATCGTTAATGTTTAAATTCCCCATCATTCCTTTCGGGCCTTTGATATCTTTAAAGAATTCTAGTTCCTTATCATCCATCAGGCCTTGCACCAAGGCTCTAAACTCACTGCACTTTTGAATCTCGTGATCTTCTTCATCATGGAACTCACAATAGTTCTTTACTTCTCCGGGTCTGTCCCTTAAGTCCTATGCGATTAACCATTTTTCTACTATTTTCTTCCAAACCTCCTTCAACGGGGTTTTACTTCTGCAATATTTGTCTTGATTCTCTTTCCTGTGTTCTTGATTATCGCGTTTACCCCTTTGTCAGAATGGTTGGGTAACGGATTTTCTACACTAGATGGATCATCAAATTTCACAATATCAATTTTGATGAGTCTTTTGATTATCTTTTTGAAAGCGATGTAGTTTTCTATCGAGTGTCATGTGATTCCCGCATGGTATTCATATTACGTATTTGTGTCGTACCATTTGGGGTTTGAGGGTTGTATTGGTTTTAGATAGAAAGGGGATACTACATGTGCATCAAACAAACTCTGGTATAGCTCTTTATACGTGATTGGGATGGGTGTGAACTGAAGTTTTTGAGTTCGGTCTTGGATTGGAATCTTGCCTTAGGGGGACCTGATGACTAGTAGCTGTCGTCCTTGGCTGGCGTATAATAATCAGCTTTGAATAGCCCTTGTTATACATATTCACATTATTCACTTCATTTTCCCTCTTCTTCAGGACCTTTAATGTACTGATTTTGGAGCTCCACTCTCGCCTTTTCCGTTTGCAATGATCTTCAAATTGTTTTGGGAGCTCCACTTTCGCATTCGCTAAATCATCCCTATCAAAGACAACAGGATTGATTGGATTATCCACTGGACTAGAGCCTAAACCCATCGAGAAGTTCAATGGTGCCGAGGTACTAGTCTGATATTGGGGCTTAATGTTAATGGACACCTTTTGTAGATACACGTTTGGTTGTGCTTGGGTGTTTATTGGGGTAAAGCCTAGATGATAAGCAGGGTCCTTGTTATCATTTTTGGAATTGACCATAGGGTTCTTTCCTTTTCCTCTAGCCAGCAACTGGGTTAACTGGCCCATCACATTTCTTTAGAATTCTAACATCTAATCATTTATATCTTAAATTTTGGCCAATTGCTCTTGCATCTGTATTTGCAGTTGATCATAAATTTCTTTTTGCATTTGTTCCAATCTTTCCAACCTTTGGTCCATGGCTTTAGTTATTTCGTGTACCGTAATGATGCTTGGCTGGTAGACTTTCGTCGATTTCTAAATTAACTGAAATAATTTTTAATTAATTAGGCCCTTTTTGTGAAATTTAATGCATGCGATGTGATGCAAATGCATGGGATGAATGCAAAGAAGAGGCTTTGATTCTGATTCAATTCTGTTAGAACAACTTTACTAGAAGACAAATATCTTTACATAAAATGGATACATATATGGCCTTACCCTTATACTCCAAGCGAAGACATCAATTCCTTTATTCATATCTGGATGTTAAGGTCAAATCTCGTGAACTTTCCAATGGATGCCTCTACTAGCTCCTTTTGGTCCATGCTACAACCTGTTGCTCGTTCATCCTCATGAGGCTTGTTAATTAAGATTTTGGCAGCTCTCGAATAATCTTTGTCGGCTTGAATTCTTAGGCAACGAGGCATAGTCATATATTCCTCCACGAACTATCACCCTTCTCTCGTTGTGTTTACTCAGACCATATTCGGACGGTCGTATTGTATTCCACTTTATCAAAAAACCCATTTTCCATGACAATATCTCTATTTAGCAATTGAACGTGAATCAACACCTCTTTTCTATGATGATGCAAGGCAATCATAAACAAAACAAAACAAAACGAAACAAAACACGTCAGTACAGAAGAAATAAACAACAAATAGAGCACCTATTCGGGTAAACACTAGGGTTTGGCGTGGTTCTATCTAAAGTAGGCTCTTAAGGCTCACTATATGCGGTTTGGTTCTAAAGTAAAGATACCCGAACTGGCAGATTCCTCGATCCTCACCCATTATAAGCTCATACAGACTGAGTTCAGTTCAAGGGAATACATTTCCCTATGGCTATGCGGAGATGAAAATCTCAGAAAAACATAGGTATGGATGTATCATGAAAGCGATCTATTATCCCATACGGCGGTGAAGACCTCACGAAGGACTAGCTTTTCACTCCCACTTAAAAAGGTAAGATCGAGCGGTCATACAATGCAATATACAAGAATATATAAAAAGACTCGAACATATAAAAAGACTCGAACAAATAAAGAAAATATGAACAAAATGATGAAAATGAAATGTAACAAAAGGATCGTAAATTTAAAATCGAATTATCAATTTTTGACCAATAAGACAAGAATTAATCAAATCGCAGCTTGACTCTCTTATTTTTCCCCAGTGGAGTCGGCAACCTATCGAAACTATTTTTTTGAAAAAGGGGTTGACTTTTGTTTGAAAACGAAAAATGGGAGTCGCCACCAATCTTTTTATGAGGTGTGATCAGACTACCTCGTAACACGATTGTTTTAACAAAATATTTTAATTTTACTAAAACCATAATTTTGATCTACGAAATTCGAGAAAATGGGCTCGGGAATCGGTTACGTGCAAGGAAGGATTAGCACCCTCGTCACGTCCAAAATTGGTACCTAATTGATTAATTAAAGTCTTAATGCCAAAAGTTGAAATTTTGAAAAAAGTTTAAATTGTGATCCTTTGCTAAAATATCGCTTAGTTGAAAACTTATTAGAAAAAGAGCATATTTCACGTTAATCGAGAGAAAAGATCATATCCCGTAAGTTAGAACACGATGCCTTAAATCCCTGAAATAAGAATAAACACCGAAAATTTATTTATTTGAAAGAAATTCGATTATCCCAGTTTTAGAACGAAATCATGTTCCGTAAGTTAGAACGCTATCTTTTCTTAATTTTCGAGATTATTTAAAAAAATTTTAAAACGTTTATTTGTTCGGATTTATCGAGAAAGCCGAAACCCCGTAAGTTAGGGAACGACCTTTCGAATTTCAAAATACGCAATTTTGCTTATTTTAAAACAAAATCTCGTATACCAGGTGTAACACAAATTTGTAGTGTAATAACGAATCATGGTGCTAGTATGCATAATAGAAATAAATACGATAATATAAATAACAATAATAAGAGCAAAAATAATCAATAAGATAATAAATAAATAAATAAAGAATCAAGTTAATAAGAAACAATAAATAAATAAATGAAAACTAATAAAAGTTTAATTAAAAAGAAAAATTAAAAATAAGCAAATAAATAATAGGATAAAAATATTAAATAAAACACGTGAAAAACAATAATAACAATAATAATAGCAATGAATAATATGAATTTTGAAAGTATATGTGCAAAAAATGAAATAATAATAGGCAAAAACAAAAAAAAAAAAAATGAAGCAAGCCAATTAAAAGAGTAACAAGAATGAATAAATAAACAAATAAGAATTGACAAAAATTTCACTAAGAATTGAAATTTAGCAAGTAAATAAGTGAATAAAGCAATATTAAATAAAGTAGTTTTAAAAAAAACAATGATATTAATGCTAATAATATAATAATAAAAATAAATAACAAAATAAAGTTTTAAAATATATAAGAGGACATAAATAAATAACAAAGTAGTATAAATAAATAAATGTATTATATTAAAAAATAGGTGAATAAATATAAATATAAATATAATAATATATTAAATTAATTAACTTAATAACAAAATAGCGAAAATAACAAAAAAATGGACTAAAATGAGCCTTAAAACAAAATTTTGGGGCGAATAAAAAATAAACAAAACGAAAAGGGACTTTATTGAACGCGTGAATAACAAGGAGGGACCAAAATGAGAAATAATCCCTCCCTCCAAAACGCGCAGCACCAATAGGGACTAAAATGAAATAAAAGCGAAATTATCGGGCCAAATTTAATAAAATAAAAGAGTGAATAAAAGGATCCTATTGAAAAAGTTACAAAAAGCGGAAGGGCTAAAGTAGTAAAATGCCCTTTTAAATAAAACATGCGAATCCCCTGACTTGCGGGTCGGGACGCACGGGTCAACCTTAAACGGCGCCGTTTTGGCCCTTAAATGGCTAAACCAAAACGACGCCGTTTTGCTTCATCTATTTAAATCAATTTTTTTAAAAACTTCATTTTCTCCTTTCTCCCTTAAAAAAACATAAAAACTCTCTCCCTTTTTTATTTTTCCTCTTTGGCAAAGGCCAGATTTCGACCATGGGCTGCCGACCGTCCGCCGGCCACCGACAGCGGTGCTATCGTCTATGGTGGTCGGAGAATGCAAAAAGAGGCCTTTTTATTACCCTTTTTTAACCTAGTTCTAGATCTAGAGGCGGAAGCCTAAAAAAAGGAAGAGAAAAAGAAAAAAAATCAGTCGGCGCCCTCTTGTATCCCTTTTTTGACGAAGCCCAAACACTACCTTGGTAGGTTCGATGGCTTGCGGGGCTGGAGTAGACCTCTGATGGTGGCCACCATGACCAAACAGGTAAGTTTTCTTTTGTTTTATGTTTTGCTTACAAAATAATAGAAAAATAAAAATAACAGAAAACAAATCACCTCTTTTTAAACTTTGAGTTCTTTATTTGATTAATATCTCTACCTCTTTTACATTGTTTTTTGGAATGGCCTTTATAGCCAATTAATATTACAAAATATTAGTGTTTCTTTTGCTTTCATTTGCTACTACTGGTCTGTTTTCTGCTCTATTTTTGTTTCCTTTCGCAGGTGTCAGATGGCACATTTGTGGCAGTAGAGAGTGTGGCGCGGCTAGGGTTTCTGCTTCCTTCTTTTGGATAAAATTTGTTTAGATTTTAGGCTATCAGGCCGTTAGGGTTTTTGGGCTTATATCATTTTGGGCCTATTTGTATTTTGTTTTTTTTTTTGTTTTTGGTTTTTCTAGTCGTTTGGGCTTAGTTTTGTAATTTGGGCTTCGGGTTTTGGGCTATAATTGGGTTAGTTTTTGTTTGTAAATTGGACTTTGGACATTATTTGTTTTAGTTTTAATTCTGGTTTTGGGCCCCGAGCAAAATAGGCCCATTACAATATATGTATCTGATATGGACTTAGGTTCGAATCTGTATCTGACTATATATGAAATTCTGTGTATGTTGCATGACTATTTCTGTTAGGTTACACACTAAGTTTATGAAAACTCATATCTATTTGTCTGTTATGTTCAGGTAATCCACAAACTTAGGCAAGTCGGTGCGACGGAGGCTCAATGGTGACTACTCGATCGAGATCTGTTTTTATTTAGTAATAATGGTTTTATTTTAAAATATGGTTTTCTTGAGAGTTTGTAATTTTTGGCACTCTCTAGACTCTACGGTTTTAACTTTTGGATTTGGAATTCGTTTTGCTTTCTTTTTCGCAACGTTGACAAAAACACTTTAAGCAAACAAATAGTTTTAACAAGTGGTTTTCAGAAACACGAGCTTAGTTTCGAGCAAAACGTTTTTCAAACATCCACTGCAAATTCTTGATAAATTAAAATGATTTCAAATAAGATTATAAACTCAAGTTTTTCCGGATATTAAGACTCCAATTGGTAAACTAATAAAACAATACGATTAAACTTAAAAGATATAATTTTACAACCCTTCTTTGTCACACACTCAGATTCGGCCATAACGCTTAAGCCGGGTTAGGGGTGTTACACTTTACCAATAGGCAAATGCGATGGTTATTGGACATATACAAATTAGGTGATATGAACAGAGGAATCCACAAAGGCAACTACTACATACACTCTCTAGCCTAGAAATTATATTAGAAACAAGATGACAACTTTGAATGACAGTCACCAAGCGCTGCCTGAAATTCAAAAACTCCCATATAGAAGAAATCAACCCCCTGATCAACAATCCAGAGCACCAAGAAAAGGTGGCGATGATCTGTGAAACATACATACAAAATGAATCCATGATTAACAAAACCAAAATAATTATACCTATACATGAAGATGAGATATAACACTAACTCTCAGGTCTAGTAGCTTATACTTACTTCATATGATACACATTGGCTTCAGTAATCTAACTGCCTCTGCTGATTATAAGAAAGAATCGAGAATATAGTTTGTATTATAGTAAGCAGGAGCAAGACAAGCGCGCCAAGAAATGATATGGGTGACCAGGGAGTGTGAAAATAATCTTTCTTTAATTTTGCCTTCCATATGTTCCAGTTTCTCTTGCAATGCTCGTTCACTTGATTAGCTATTTCGTTATAGTAGAAGTCTTCTGGGCTGTAATAAATGGAGTTACACAATTTGTTAAACATTTGGGTAACTGCTTCATCGTTTCCTAACAAATTATCAATAATTCCACTTTTACGGAGTAGCTCCACATCTTTACTTGTGTTGATGAGTTTATCTATGAATATCACATAATCAACAAAGAAAGTTGGCACCTCCCATGCGAATAATTGTTCGTAGGCCATATAATTTCGAAAGATACGCTCTGTGGAATCACCGACTTGTAAGGTTGGAATCTTGAGTTTTTTGGTGTTCTTGTCAAACTTTATATCAAACATGTTCTCTATCCCTTCAAAAAAGGAGCATTTAATTATTGATGGAGACTTGCAACTATCTCATTAAAAAGATGTTGATGGAAGATGATGCAAGCCATGATGCAGAGATGATGGAAGCAACCATTAATGCACGCAACCATCAAGAAAGCGACAAATAAAAATGACTACGTGGAAGAAACCATCGAGTCAATATTTATTACATCCTTATCAGGATATTTTCGGATTTGAATTGTAAATAAATTAGAGTTCAATTCTTACACTATAAATAGGCATTGTTGTAGCCTAAACAAGGCATCGATTCCTACACCAATTCAGAGTATAGTTTTCTTAGATTTTGCCTTTTGTAAACTTTCTTTCAATAGCCTTTTGTAAAATATCCTTTACTATCAATACAGCGGAATATAATTTTTACAAAGAGTTTTATTGATAGTAAAGGATATTTTACAAAAGGCTATTGAAAGAAAGTTTACAAAAGGCAAAATCTAAGAAAACTATACTCTGAATTGGTGTAGGAATCGATGCCTTGTTTAGGCTACAACAATGCCTATTTATAGTGTAAGAATTGAACTCTAATTTATTTACAATTCAAATCCGAAAATATCCTGATAAGGATGTAATAAATATTGACTCGATGGTTTCTTCCACGTAGTCATTTTTATTTGTCGCTTTCTTGATGGTTGCGTGCATTAATGGTTGCTTCCATCATCTCTGCATCATGGCTTGCATCATCTTCCATCAACATCTTTTTAATGAGATAGTTGCAAGTCTCCATCAATAATTAAATGCTCCTTTTTTGGATTTTTACACGTGTCTAGTCTCGGGATTATCCTTCTTGGATATTTGTCAGATTCATTTCTTCTATTTCATCTAGATGTAATGAATCCGGTGAGACTGGTGGTGAGTTCCAACTTTCCCACGTGTCCTTGATTTCCATCGTTAATGGATAATCATCAATCTCCATTTCAGCTATCTTTTTTAACAGCTGTAGAGAATCTTCATCACGGTTTTGATGAGGTCTTTCAGTATTGTACGCCAGTATTCTTCTTCCATCAGTCCAGAGGACATAAGTATTATGTTGGAGTAAATACTGAGCTTTAAGCATTAAATCAATTCCGGCTTGGACTTGATAATTTGAAAAATTATTATAACACATGTCAATGGTTTTTGACAAGTGATCTTTATCTTCATCAACCGATGAGAGGTTTATTCCTCCAAACATCGTTTGAATAGTCCAAATTTGATATGGCTGAAAAAATCTTTCATATTCAGCAATACCAATAAAACTACTAATTTCTATATGAAAATAGTAAAAGAAATCCATATTTGGAAAACTTGCTAATCGTGATTTTACGATAGCTGGAAAATCTTTTAGTAAATCAAAAGAAAGATTTTGGACTGTTATTTCTTTAACAAATCCCCATTCAATACTTGTTATATCAAATGGTTCATGATTAAGCCTAAATTTTATAGTAGGGAATTTTTCTCCTAAATGATTTGTAAAAACATAGGCTTGTAAAAAGTATTCAGAAAAAGTTTTTCTAAATTGAATTTGCTGGTTGCAAATTATACTGTTTATTTTTGTAAAAATTTCTACAGGTAAAATTTTTCTAGCTTTATTAAATAAACATCTTCTAAACATTTTATTTATAACAGGACTGTTTGTCCCATTATCAATAAAATATTGAAATATATCAAGAAGATTATTTATCTCCTTAATATCCATATAATCTACATAACAATCTTCCCATTCTCTATATAAAACTGATTTTAATAAAAGATCATGGGCTTTATTTTCTTTAGTTGTTTTTTCAACTAAAAATTGAGAAAAATTAGTAAGAGCTCTTCTAAAATTTGCTCTTTGTTCTAAAACATGGGTTTTCCATATTTTATTAATATAATTATAATATTCCAGTGGTAATCCTGGATTATAAAAATCATTTATTTCAGAGAGCGATTGTTGGGATAAAAAGTTTTCTGCTCCCTTAATAATTTCAGCATAACTGGTTTGAAATGCCGAATTAGGATCTTGTGACCATTGAGATTGACATACCGGGTTTGGCGTCAATGAAAATTGAGTTCCAATTGGTTGTCTTACCATTGGATATGGTACATAATATCCCTGATTAGGATAAAATTGTACTTGTGGAGGCATAGGAACAAATCCTTGGTTGGATTTTGTTATTTTCCCTTTGTTGGGTTTATGAACAGTATTCCATTCTCCCATTAGAGGTTTTTTACCTCTATCCATAAGGCCTGCTAAGAAAATCAGCAAGAATATTTTCATCACTTTTTATATTTATGACTTGAAAATTAAAATTACATAACTCATTATACCATCGTATCCGTCTTGGTACTGTTTCTAAACTGTTATTAGTAAGAAATTGTTTAACAGCCTGATTGTCTGTTCTAATAATAAAATATTCGGATGCTAAATATGTCAAGAATTTCTTTATTCCTTTCTTTATTGCTAATAACTCTTTTTCATATATAATATAATTAATTTCATTTGGTTTAAATTTTCCTGAACTATAACCACAAATTAATTCTTCATTTTTTGTTTTGGCTTTTAATATACAACCCCAATGTTTATCAGAAGCATCTGTTTCTAAAATTAATTTATCACCCTGTTTAGGTAAATAAACTTTTGGAATATAATTTATTTCTTCTTTTATTTCTTTAATAATTTCTGAATCTCTTTCAGTCCAATCAAATGTTATTCCTTTCTTTAGTTTTTCATATAACTTATCTAATTTTTTAGATAAATTAGGAAAAAAGGTTCTTCCATAATTAACAATTCCTATAAATTGCTGAAGTTGTTTTAGATCTTTAATATTATCAGGAAATTCCTTGATTTTTATTATAATATGATCCTGTAATTTAAGACCATCTTCAGATAATATTAATCCTAAAAATTCTATTTCAGTTTTTTCTAATTCTATCTTTTTAGGACTTAGTATTATTCCATGTTTTATGAATTCTCTAGAAATGATGTTTAGATGTTTTCTATGTCTTTCTAGAGTGTCTGAAAAAATTAATATATCATCAATATAGACTACACAAAATTTCTTATATTTCTTAAAAATAGAATCCATCCATCTTTGAAAAATCTGTGGTGCATTACACAGACCAAAAGGCATTACATTCCATTGAAAATGTCCATTAGGTGCACTAAATGCTGTTAAAGGCCTAGAAGCTTCTGTTAGCATAATTTGCCAAAAACCTGATTTACAATCAAATTTACTAAAATATTTAGCATGTTTTGCTTGATTTATGAGTACCTCCTTTCTTGGAATAAAATACCCATCAAAAATAATATTTTGATTTAATCTTTTATAGTTAATAACCATTCTAGCTTTTCCTCTTTTTATTTCTGCATGGTTTCTTACCATAAAAGCAGGACTAGAATGTGGACTAGTAGTTTCTTCTATTAATCCTTTTTCCATTAATTCATTTATTTGAATATCAAACTCATCTATATCTTGTTTAGTATAGATCATTGGTTTTACCCTGATAATCTTTTTAGGATTTTCTAACTTGATTTCGCAATATCGAGGGCTATTCTTCCATAATTTTAATGGTTCTTCACTAAAATTATTTTCTAATATTTTAAACAGCCAATGGGTTATTTCGATCTGTTTAAAATGATCTTTCCTTGGTGGATTAAAATCTTTATTACAAATATACTTATGATTTTCTATTAATGGTACTTCCACATAAGTGTTTTCTGTGGTTAATGTAATCATATTTCTATCAATTGAAAAAGGCAAATGTTGATATATAAAATTATTACCTAATAAAATATCACCATGCATATCAGGGAAACATAAAATTTTTGGAATTACAAATCTTACATTATTTATGTAGACTGGTATATTCTTAGCTTTATGAACAATTAAGGTTTCTTTACCATCTACCCCTACCGCCATTATGGGATTATTCATTAATTTCCATTTTTCTGATGGAATAGCATTTTGTCTACAGCTACTTGTTGTAGCTCCTGTGTCTAATAGAGCGTGTAAAGAATATGTTTTATACTCTCTAAATTGAAAGGTAACTTCTATATAAGTATAATATTTTTTTGGTTGAAATTTTGAAAAAGTGATAATATCATTTTTTCCCAATTTCATTTGTTGAATTATTATTGTATTTTTTGTCTTTTTTATTCTAGTGTTTCTAGAATTTTTATATAATAATTCTGGTTTATGTTTTAATATTAATATTTCTTCTTTCTTATCCTTTTCCTTAGGTTTCGGTATATATGGATCTGTGTTGTCAGTATCCATGGGTTCCGGTATTTCTATATTTTCTTCTGTTGAAGTGTTTTCTTCATCAGAATTATAGCTAGTTGCATTAATTTCTTCTGAAATCATAGAATTATTATCTTCTGATTTATTATCTTCATTAGAACTACTACTACTTTCTGTAGTATCATAATTTAACATATAATGATAATTAAATATTTTAAACAGACCTTTATGTTTTTCATAAAGTTCCTCTATTAATTTTAAATATTCTACTCTTTCATAACTATCATTAGTAGTAGAAAATTTTATTTTCCAATGTTCTATTAATTCTTTATAACACTGGAAATCATGTTTTTGTTGTTTTGAATTTTCTCTTTTTTGTTTTTCTTTTTTAATATTATTATTAGTATTAGACTCGTCCGAAGAAGTTTGGTCTTCCTCAGATAAAGCTAAAATAACATTACTATTACCATAGTATAATGGACCTAAATCCATTTCTTGGTCTTCACTTTTGTTAGTGAAAACATTATCTAATTTATTATTAATATCTGTTAAAAGTTCTTTAGACTCGTTGTTCAAGTCTAACTCTGTTACTTTACTAATATTATCAATTTTACTTTCAATATTATTAACCTTATTATATAACTTATTAAAATAAACAGAAGTTATATCCACAAGACTATTGATACCTTTACTAAGAGCCGAAATGTTGTTTTCATTTTTGGGTTCTATATGCATAGTATGATTACAAGTTTTATCTTTATATAAACAATCTATCTCTTCCATATTATTTATCTTTGGTACCTAAAACCGTCCGTTATCTTAATATGTCTTTAACAAAGGCCTTAAACACGTCCTCCCTGGACTTAAACAGGCAACAAAGACACAACAACAGATATATGGGTTTTAAGATAAATAACTATGAAATAAACAGAATTGAGAACAAAAGATAGAAACTTACAATATTACTATGAAGGTAAAATGGATCCCTGCAACTTCCAACTCCGTTGCACAAGGTATCAAGTTCCCTGAGGTTTGGAAATTATCCTCGCTTCTTACTATTTTTTCTAGGATTCCTAGAAGTGAAGGATGGAAAGTAGTATGTACCAAGTGTAGAAGATGCCTGATACTAGTATTTTCGGGATTGAAATTGCGAGGATCTTTACCGAAAAAAGCAAGAGCAGATGTAGCCAAAAGATAGAAATGTCCTTCAGGTCCAGGATTTGGTTCTATCATGCCATACAACGTCAAAAGCACAAAGAAAGGAAGCTGGTTTTCTAGCAATAACAAATCGTACCGCATGTCACATGAAACATGTTGCCCCAGTTTCCTAAAACCACGTAGATGACCATCTCGGATTAGCTGAACAACAAAGCATCCATCATACACCATCATATCTAAAAATTCTTCTTCATCTTCATCGTCAAGATGAAGAGGTTGTTCATAGCAATTGCGAATTTTTTCTACCAAGGGTCTCGTTGTCTCTCGAAATTGGTCGATACGAAGGTGGGGTTTCTCAACAAACTTCTTAAACCACCTCTTTTTGAAATTTTCCATCCTGGCCAAGTGTGGTTTACGGTAATGATAGGGGCCAATTGAAATCACATTTGGTTCGTAGGCTTTTTCATTTACTTCACGTAGTCGATGAGGCACTTTGAAAATTATAGTACTTTCCTATTAACATTAAACAAATTTGTTAAGGAACAGGTTTTAATTTAGTCAAAACAAAAGCAGTAGAATACTTTTTCAAATACCTCTTCTTCATAAGGTGGATTAGCCAAGTCGCTATTCTCTGGAGTCATTTTCTGCACAAAAGCATGAGATAATATTTCTTAAAAGTTTTAATCAAACAATTTCTTTTTCTTTCTTATATATCTATATATTTAGTATTAGATATTTTATATATCAAATATTTCAAGTTCACACGTGACATGGTAAGCTTTTCAGTCTTCAACCCCAACTTTGCCAAGGTTAACCTTGGTGTCTATCTATACTAATATAAAAGATTTAGTTGAACTTACTGAAATTGTTTGAAAGTTTATACATTAATATCATTTGAACAACAATTTCAATTTAAAAACTTCGATTCTTAAGAAATTGCACTCATTCATTTAAGAGCTACACGCTCTCACAACTCACTACTGTATTCATAGCTCTCCCCCTCCATTTTACTTATTTATTTTTCAACCCCTAGCTTGGGTGTGTTGGAATCTTGTTTCCTTTATTAACAAAGGCTTTTGCTTCTTTAATTTACGCAATGCATTAAATTATCGTAAGTTACCATATCTTGTTTTTCGTTTTTGAAAATAATGTATAGCAGTGTTTGAAATACCTCTTGGGAGGAGGAAACTCCATGCTTAACATCACCTTTCTCTATATCAGAATGCGAAGGCGTCATCTCAGGCGAGCTTCTTCCCATCTGTTCCAATTGTCAACTAATATTTATAATAAAAATTTTAAATAATTAATTCAAATTAAATATATTTTTTAACTTTCAAACACAAAATCAAAATCACCCATTCACTCCCAACCAAAATATGTACAAATGGTTTTCAGTTTTTTTCGATTTGTTGTCAACAAAAAAAATTGAAAGACATTTCAAAATTATAATTTTTTTTAATAAAACTACCATCCTAATCCTTAAATAAGAAGAAAAAAATGTTTTAACATGTTTGAACCCACGTCCTCCTACACTGACAACAATATCGATGCAAACTTTGAATGTTAATGCCAACCAAATCAAAACTTAATCGACAATTTTTTTTAAAAATTTAAACTGCTTATATAACTCAATTATTTTTTTCTTCTAAAATTTGGCTCTTTATATTTTGGACCACCTTGACCATCGACTTTCAAATTTTAATCAACATATCTTTTGTTGGATAAAAAATTTATTGAATTATTAAAATTTTAATCATACTGATTTGACGCCCGTATGAAAGTCTATGTATACTTCATTGTTGATATGAACAGTTTTTTTGTTAATTTTTAAATATTTTATAAATTTTTATTTTTTATGAAGCACAGGTGAATTGTTATGCAAGGTGTCACATTAATGCTGTTAAAATTTTATCAATTCAATCAACTTTTCCATTCAATACAAAGGACTAAATTTTAAAGATTGAGGGCCAACCAAGGGCAAAGCCAGAAACTTCGTTTTAAAAGGGTTGGAACTAAATTATAATTTTTTTTAGAGAATCAAAATGCAATTTTATTTTATATTAACTTATAATTATATCATTTTAAAATTTTAGTATTGATTAAATTATAATTTTATTATTTGTAAAGAGAAGAAATTAAAAAATTTGGAAGTAGCAGACCACCACCTCTAACCCCAAAGTAATTCAAAAACAAAATAAAACCAAACAGAAATAAAACTAAAGTAACAAAAGTTTGTGTTTATGATTTTCAAATTCTAATTGAAACTTAGTTTTCCATGTTATTCCTCACTAAATAAGCAAAAACAAAACAAAATGCCAATCATGAAACTGAATTTAATGTTATCCAGTGAGGAAGAATATATTAATAACTATACTACAGCGGGATAATATATAATTTTGGAACTATAGTTTTTTATTTTAACAAAATTTCCCACTCAGTTTTAATTTTTCAAAAAATCAACATCTGCCACTCAACTTAGGTTTTAAATTATATCAAAGAATGACTATTACGAACCTAGAATAAATAGCCAAAAATAAATTTATATATTTTTACCCTTACCAAAAACAGATAAAAAGGTGGAAGGAAATACGGGGGAGTTGATTAACATCAGAAATAATGATGGAGCATACTTCATCCAAAAAAAAAATACAGTTCTAAAAATTCATAAAAATCAACCCAAGCATGCAAACATCTCAGAAATAAGAGAGTTTTAGTTAAATAAATTATTGATGATGTAAATTTTCAATTTTTTACGAAAAAGAGGAAACCCATACTGAACCATCATACCGTATAGAGAGTCCAAAGGTTGAAAGAAATGAGCAACTGAGTTTGTGATGCTTTCTAGAAAAACATTAAGAAGAACAAGAGAAAATGAATAAGAGAGAAAGTTGGGGTGGAGGATGAAGTGAGGATAAACGTAATGACTATATATATATATATAAAGAGTGTAAAATTTTAGTGGTTGTCTATTAATTTATAATTTTTTATACTATTAAGGAAATAAAATGATTGAATTATTAAAATATTAATTATATAAAAAATTATATATATATGATATAAAAGAAGAAAGTAAAGTATATACGAGACCTTGAGTTTTAGGTTAATTAATATTTATTTTTTGATTTTAATTAAAATGGGTCTCATTTTAGAATTAATTTTTAATAATAAATTATATTGGTTAATAAATTAAATAAAGAAATATTATTTTAAATTACATTTATTTTTATTTTATTTTTTTGAAAAAAATCAGACTGATATAATAATAAAAGGAACAGAAAAAATAAGTGGGCTAACATAGGACATAAACACACAAGAAAAACCAAAACTAAACCCAACTAAACCAAAACAATTAAAACGTTCCCAAAGAAAAACAAATGAAAAGACAGAAAGGAGAAAATGACAACCAGTCTAATAATAGTTGGGCTACACTCAGCATTTCCGCATTTAATGCACCATTTCCTGTCCCCAGAAAAGCATTTTCCCAATAACCCATTCATTATTGTACTTTTCCTTTTTTTCCTTTCTACACAAAGACGTACAACTCTCAATCAGGTTTCTTTTGTCTCCTCCGATCCATCTCTATGTTTCTTGCTCAGGGATCCTTCCGATCAAGTATACTCTTGAATATACTTTTAACACTGTTAAATATAACTCATATTTTTAGTCAAATTTGAGAAATAATCTTTTAGTTAAATTTTATTTATTTGTTTCAATCAATCACTAATTAGTTTAGATTAGAGGTGCTCATGGGCCGGGCCGGGTTCGGGTCGGGCTCAACTAAAATTTTAGGCCCATCCATTGGGCTCGGGCCGGGCCTGGCCCAAAAAATGGGCCTAAAATTTTGCCCAAGCCCGACCTATATAAAAATGCTTAAACCTGGGCCCGGCCCGGCCCGGCCGTATTAATTTTTTATATTATTTTATATAATTTTTAAATAAATATAATACATCAAAAATACTAAAAAAATCAAAATAAATATTTCCCAACAAATTGAAAATTAATTTTAAAAAATATGAAGACTTAAATAACACTAAGATAGATGCAACTTAACAAGCAAATACCTCTGAAATAATAACAAAATTAACAAATGCCTTTAAAATAATAACAAAATTAGCAATAAAATAAGTTTTATATAATATCCAAACAATAACAACAAAATAGTAGCAACATAATAGTAATATGGTAGCAAAATAGGGAGAAAACATCAAGAAAATAACATTCAAAAACAAAAAAAAAAAATAGCAAAAATTTTTTCTCCTTTAGTGAATTCGGGCCGGGCCGGGCCGGGCCGGGCCGGGTCGGGCTTGGGCCAAAAATACCTTACCTGAGGCCTGGCCCATTTTTTTAAACGGGCCTTATTTTTTTGCCCAAGCCCATTTTTCGGGCCTATATTTTTGCCCAAACCCTCCCAAATTTCGGGCGGGCCTTCAGGCCGGGCTGCCCAATCCATGAGCAGGTCTAGGTTAGATTATTTTATTATTATTTGACCTTTGAATTTAACCTATAAATAGGCTCCTTTACAACCTTAGAAATTATACCCATTAGAGATTAGAACTCATAACACATTTAGAGAATTTTTTTTTTGTGTTTACGTTTTTAGGGTTCTTTGTTTTTAAGGTTTAGTTATTATCTCCATCTTTTTGTACTCTTCGTTCTTTTGCCATTAGTAAAATTTTGCCCGTGGTTTTTTATCCTCTTTGGAAGGATTTTTCCACGTTACACTTGTGCGTTCAATTTCTCAATTTCTTCTGCTAATTTTACTTGTTTGTTGCTTAATCGGGTCAATTTCTAACAAACACATTTCTATCTAGGTTGTGAGTCATACTGTTTGCAAATCTATTTGTATACTGAAAGAATATGTGTTGAAAAAATTATTTTTGCTGTTGAATGTTTCGTATGATACCCCTTATCATCGATCTATTAGTCTTCTCTGAGTTACTTTTTTTATCACTATTATTGAGTTTCCTTCGATGATAATTGATGTAAACCCTATTTGTTTTCCCATTATCACTGCTTAGAGGTACGCTAGTGCCTCTACTGCAAAAAGAGAAGCCACCTCCCTATGAATCTCTGTTTTGAAACCAAGTACCTCCCTCGGTGCATTCCTAACCACCACCCCTGAGACTGATTTTGCCTAAAAGGCATCAAAAGTGGCATCAAAATTAACTTTGATAGTGGAAACGTCTAGTAGGCACCAACTGTCAACCTCATGGTTCATGGTAAAGTTTTGGATCTCCAACCCTTCCAATTTCTTAATATATCTGTTTATCCATGTAACAACTTCTTGACCCGTACTGTTTTTTCCTTCATGTAATGATTTGTTTCTGGCTGTCCAAATCGCCCACATAAAGTAGCAAAAAACTCCACACTGAGTGTTGGAACTATTTTTGAACACCCAGGTAAGTCACTCCTAGTGTGACAAAATCAGATCTATTAATACCCACTTCAATTTCAAACTAACCCATACTTTTTCTGTCACGGGGCATTCCCTAAAGATATGGTCGATGTTTTTAGCCGTTATACCACATCTAGGGCAGACTACCACTGAGAAAAATCTCTTGCACTATAGATCAACAAAATGTGGAATAAAATTTCATGGAATTTTCCAGATTAGGATTTTTATTTTCGCTGGAATGTTAATATTCCATAAGTTTTTGTAAAATAAATTAGCCTCAACCTATAAATAATTAGGAAAGCCCTGTGATAGTTTGTAAGCACTTCTCACCGAGAATTCTCCTAGGGCCTCCCCCTTCTATACCATGAAGTCCTCATGAGGTTCCTTTGCTAGAGGGATTCACACAATTCTGTTAGCTTCTTCTCTAGAGAAGGTAGAAAAAACTAAATCAGACTTCCATTCGCTCTTTTGGTCATCAATAAGTTTTGCAACTTTGCTTAGTTCACTGGCATTTCTAATGGATTCTACCTTGTAACTTTCAGTTCCAAGAAGCCATGCCTCACCAGTAATTGAAATATTCAGACTTGTTTGTACTCTCTAACAAATCTTATTCATTAGTAATCTTTTAGCAGCCCAAACACTTTTCCAGGTCAAAGAAAGTAACCTTTCTAACTCAGCATTAAGAAAATCCATATTTGGAAAATACTTTGCTTTAAGAACTTTTTTTAATAATGAATCTGGATTATTAATAATGCGCCAACCTTGTTTAGCTAATAATACAATATTAAATTTGGATAAACTGCGAAAATCCATACACCCATTTTCCTTAAGATAGCAAAGTCTTTCCTATTTACACCAATGGATCCCTTTTTGCCCCTATCCTTTTTGCCATAAAAATCTGGCCATAATACTGTCCAATTCCATACATAACGATTTTGGGAGTAAAAAATAGGCTATAGCATAGGTAAGTATAACCTGTAAAATAGCTTTGATATAAACTTCCTTGCCTCTTTGAGAGAGAAATCTCACATTTCAATTCTCAATTCGTTGTCTCATGGGATTCTTTAATTGCTGAAACGAAGCTTTTTTATTTTCCCTACAAAATTTGGTAAACCAAGATATCTTTCCATGTTATTTGAATTCCTCACTACGAGAATATTGAAAACAACTCCTTTTGCTTCTTCTAAAGTGTTGCTATTGTAGAAAATTGTTGATTTTTCGTAATTGACACCCTGCCCCAAGCATTTTTCCTATTCCATAAGGATTGATCGCAACACTTGTGCACCCCTCTCACTTGCTTCTCCAAAAAAAAAGTCATCCACGAACAATAAGTGAGAGACCGATGGTCCCCCTCTACTTGCCTTAGCTCTATTGATAAATCTTTCCCTTAAAGCTATCCTCATCAGTGTTGAAAGTCTCTCACTGCAAATAAGAAACAAGAAGGGACTGAGAGGGTCCTCTTGTCAGATGGCTCTTACTAGGTTAAAGGTCTGACCACTCCTCTTATTAATAATTTTTGAATATGAAACAGAATTGACACACTTCATTATATTGTCCCCCCACAAAGTGTGAAAACCCATCTTTAACATCAAAGCTTCTAGGAAATTCCACTCCTCCCTATTATACGCTTTGCTCATGTCTAACTTGAGCGCCGTAAGACCTTTCTTCCCAGCTTTTTTGTTTATCTAAGTATATGAAGAATCCCATATATAAGGAGCACACTATCTGAAATTAACCTGTTCGATACAAAGGCACTTTGGGCACCATCAATACAATTGCCTATGATGCTTTTGAATTGATTCACTATTATTTTGGCTACTATTTTATAAAGGACATTACAAAGACTAATGGGTCTGAAATTTCCTAAGTTCACAGGATTAGAGACTTTAGGTATAAACACAATATTAGTAAAATTACAACAGTCCACAGGCATACCTCTGTTTTAAATTCCCAGGCAATAATTTGTAACCTCATCTCCCACAATATGCCAAAACTATTGGAAGAATAACGTTAGAAAACCATCATCGCCCGATGTCTTTGTAAAACCTATCTCTTTGAGGTCTGTAACAACCTCCTCCTTTGTATAATTTTTAGCAACAGTAAGTTGTCATCATCAGAAATACATCTTTTAATCCTAGCAAGAATATGCTCATTGTCCCCTACCATTTGATGAAAAGAGATTTTGGAAATATTTCTTTGCAACTTCCTCCATCTCTTCTTCATTACAAGATTCTCTTCCATCATTGTATCTTAAGCTACAAATGGTATTCCTTCTTTTTCTTTGTATGGCATAATTATGAAAGAAGTTTGTATTTTTGTCCTCTAATTTTGACCAGTTTACCTGAGCCCTTTACTCTCAATACATTTTGTCTTTATCAATCTCTAAATTAAGATGTATTTTTGTATCAATCAAATCAATCATACTTTCATCAGTTCTGTCTTGATCTAAAAGAAACTTTATTTTTCTGTCAGCTTCTTCTTTGGACCTTCTCTTTTTCGTCTAATTCCAGCAGCCCATCTTGTAAGCCTAATCTGTAAAAATTTTAATTTTTCAAAAAAATCCTTGCCGTCAACTTGCCATAATAGTTTGATCTCATCCACAAAACTTTCTTCCTTCACTCACCACACTTCAAATCGAAGTTCCTTCCTAAACATGTTCTTTGATTCAGTATCAGTATCCAGTAAAATGGGACAATGATTGGAGAAAGAATACGGTAAATGATGAAAAACTGCTGCTGGAAACATATCCCTTCATTCTGAGTTTGCCACACCCCTATCAAGCCTTTCACGTATATTAGTCTTCCGCAAATTCTCTCTTTCCCAAGTAAACCAAGTACCTAAAACTTATATATTATGCATATATTATGCATGTTAATTGTACTACAAAAATTAGAAAAAAATTTGTTCCACATTATATTTCCAAATATATATAAGTTAAAAAAAATAGCATGAATACATATTTAAAAAGAACAATTAAGAAGAAATAGAATATCATTACTTAAAATTGTGCACGACATTCTTTCAAGGAAATAAAATAACTAAATATAAAGTTTGAATCAAAAGTTTCAGCAATCTCTCTCTCAACATAGACAACAAGATCATTTGTAAGAAAACCATCCTTTATTTTGTTGCGAAGCCTTATTTTGACAATTTTCATCGCCAAAAATGTTCTTTCTGTAGTTGTAATTGAAACATGAAGAGTCAATAGAAGATGATTTAATCTATCAACAAGAAAATATACCTTTGACATTTGTGTCTCTTTTAATCCTTCACAAAGATCATAAATTATGGACAAATTCTACAATTTCGGATAATTTGTGTAACACCCTTAGTTTCTTAATCTTTGAATTACTTAATTATGTTAAGTAAATTGATTTAGTTCTGTGGTTAAGTGTTTGGATGTGTGCTTGAAGTTGTGTTCGATTCCCATATCCGATTTGGTACCTATCAATTATCTTTCGTTTTTGTATGTTTATTGATAAGAATGAGTTTGTTGGTTTAGTAGTAAGGTTTTAGCTTACTCTTAAGTCCCCAATTTGAATCTTTTTGTGTTCAAGTAAGAATTATTTTTGTTTCTCCTTGCTATGTCGTTCATACTGTCAGATTTAAACTCTGAGAAAATTTGATTAGGATAGCAACTAAATAGGATTTTGTCCTCCCTTTTTTCCTTGCCACTTCTCACGTTTTGTTCTTTTTCTTTATGTATTTTTCACTTTTGTTGTTGTAGTTCTCCTTTTCTGAAAATTTTTGTGTTTCTTCTTCTAGCCTTCTCTTTTTTTCCTTTCTTTCTATTTTGTTTCCATTAAATCACATATAGCAATATATTGTTCACTTTATTGTTGCCCTATCTTCTATTTTGCTTCCATCCAGACTTTTTTTCTCCAATTGTCAATGCTAATCCTCGGGTTTTGCTATTAACTGTGTGTGATTTGGAGTTGTGGGTAGTATTATAATCTTCAAGTGTAACTCATTAGTTTCATTTTAACAAGGTTGTCTTTGGTTTCTTTAATAGGTTTGTTGGATTAAATTTGGTTGAATGGCGTTCTAATTAGTTGTAATTCTATTAGTTGTGGATCGTGAGGCGCACATTCCTCTAGCGATTTAAGTGTGTTGGAGACATCTGCTTCTAAGGGTAAGTGATCGAGCGCCCAAGTTTAGGGGCTGGTTTGTGATAAATTGATTTGCAAAGGTCGATGTCCTTGATGATTTTGGTCAAATGCTCTAGGGAGCAATGCCCAATTTTATGTGAATGATTGATAATTAATTAAGTTGTGATGTCATGTGCAGAATTTGGTTGTTGTTGTAGTGTCAACGTTCCAAGAACGACTATGTGTGTGACTCTAAACTTGAAAAATCAATGAAATCATGCAAAATAAAAAATTTCAATCAACGCCATATGGCCGTGTAGGCCACAGTGGCCGGGCATGTGGGCCATACAAGTGTGTGGGTCACACAGGTGTCTGGGCCCATTTCGAATGGTTTAGATGGGTCAGAAGTACGAGTTAGCAAAATTCTATAATTTTTTATTTGATTACATTTGATGTTCGATAAAGATTAATTCTTTATGCATGGTGTTAGATGCAAACATTCATTGAGCATGTTAGGTTTGGTAAATTTGTAGGCTTGTTGTTGTGTGATTCTGTAAGCATGTCTTTATTTCGTAATTCTGACTAAGATTTTGTGTGTATTTTTTATTTGCTATGTTTATAAATGAGCATGTTTAGTCTGATTATATCTGAATACATGTTATGATGTTGCATGTGCATTAGGGTGGGTTATGTTTATGATGGGGAGGAAGTTGTAACACCTCTAACCCGTATCCCTCGCCGGAACAGGGCTACTGAGCATTACCAGACAAATGGAATAGTAAACCATTCAATTCATACATCAATATGAACATAATCTAATTACAATAAAATACATTCATAATATCCCTTAAACGAGCCCTCGAGGCCATAAAAATACTATAGAAATAATTTGGGACTAAACCGAAAACTTTTGAAAATTTTAGGAAAAAGTTGAAAATTTTGGACTGTAAGGGTCACACGACTGAGACACACGATCGTGTCTTAAGCCGTGTGGCCATTCGAAATAGGGACACACGATCGTGTCCCAACCCATGTCCATACCCGTGTAACGTACTGACTTGGGCCGCATGCCCATGTACAAGGCCGTGTAACTGCCTAACTTGTATAGCTTGAACCTACAGGGGACACACAACTGTCAGCCACATGGTTCCCAAAATCAACATGCCCTAGACACAATTATGTGGGTCACATGGCCGTGTGGAACTCTGTTGCATTTGTTCAGCTTCCTGACTGCTCCAATGTTCTAATTTCCTCCCGTTTTTCACTTCTGTTGCTTCCAAGTTCTCTTTAATAATCAAAACATGAATGTAAAGAATTAGGAGTATATAATTCATAATTAACTCCACATAATTACACAAAATATACACTAAGAATGAGGTTAAAATTTGTTACTTTTGACACTTATCATTGAGCTCTTTCTCCTTATTCTTGCTTTTCATAGCATTTCATTGGCATGATTTTAGCTTCTAATTTTTAGAACACAAAATTTAGCTTCCAATTACTTGAAAATAATATCTATATATTATGAAGCCCGAATTCTAATTTCATGATTAATTTAATTTTTAATGTTTACATTTTTTTAATCTAGTCTTTATTTTTTTTGTTAAATTTGACCTTTTTTTTAAAAAAAAGAGTCAAATTAGGTCATCAAACTTTTTAAAAAAAGAGTCAAATTACTTTTTAACAGAAATACTGACTAAAATATTCTATTCCGCATGGTAATCCATGAGTGTTTCATGCTATTTTTTTGAATTTTTATGAACATCTTTGTAATTTTTATTGATTTTTTATATTTTATAATCTTTAAATTATTTTGATTTGACATATAAGATAAATAATGTCATGCCAACATAAAGTAAACTAGGCTACCGTACACACATTGTCAAATCAACATCATTAAAAAAAGTATATTTTAATCAATATTTTCATTAAAAAAATGATTAGACTCTTTTTTAAAATATCAATTAAAAGTCAAATTATAAGTAAATAATAATTAATTAAAATACTCAAAACCCAGTTAATTTTATCAAAAAGTAAAAAATGTTAGTAAATTATTATTAAATTCATTAAATTAAAAATGAATTATCAATTTAATTTTATCATAAATAGCACAAAAATATATATAACTAAAAATACCATTACCACCTAAAAGTAAATAAAGAAGATATTATTACATCTAATTAAATATTATAATTATTTTTAAAATATCAACTTAATAATATAATAAAAAATAAAGAATATTATCATCGGTTCAAAAATTTCTCTAAACTCATGATTTTATATAAATTATAGGTTATAGATACCCATTCTTTAGAATAGGTAACTTATCAATTCTTTCGTGAATAATGTTAGGTTAATTTCAAATGATAAACCAAAATAACATAATTTTTATTTTATCAAAGTTGATTTCACGAATCAACTTGATACTTAATCAATCAAGAAAATTATGACAATAAATTTTTATATTTTAATTAAGTTATACTATTATTATAATATTTTATTTTTTATATTTAAAAATATAAAAAAAATCATAGATATTAAAATTTGAACACATATCACTAACATCTATAAAATTATAAATATAAAAAATAAAAAATATTATGTTATCATTTCAACTAAAAAATTATTTTAATATTTTTATATATTTTAATTTTATTAGATAAAATATTTCACTATTTATATTATAAAATAACGAATGATGGTGCTCTTAGCGTAGCATAGGCCGCAATACTTGTATACAACAGACTCTTAAAACTCAAGGTATATGATTCCAATTGGATGTCCTAGAGCAGGATTACCGTCTAAAACCGAACCCAAAAGCTAACAATCATTACTTGATATGCTATTCTATCTTTGGCTCAATGCAGCCATTATTCAATGGGGACCACTATTTCATTTGTTTGGTTGATTTTCTTTGTTGAATTTTTCATTCATCTTTCATTTGATAATGAAGCTATCAAGTCAATACAATTCAATGATTAACAAGTTTTATGTCTTTCACAATTTAGTCCTTTCTATTCAATTAACTAACTAAACATTAAAATTTTTTCACCAAAATTTAATACGGCTTTAATATAACTCCATAAACATTAATTAAATAGTAAAACATGAACTCACATATCGGAATTGTGGTCTTGAAACCAATGTTTTCGACACCACTAAAAAATAAAATATTACAGATTGAGTTAATTTCACGAGTCAACTTGATACCAAATCAACCAAGGAAAATTATTAAAATAATCTTTCATATTTTAAATAAATTATATGATTAAAATGATATTTTAGTCTTTTAAATATATATAAATATATGATTACTACATGCAGTTGAACTAGTAGACCAAAACCAAAAGAGAAGCTAACAACATTTGTTTTGTCGTTACTTGAATTTATATACTATTCTATGTTTGGTTCAATGCATGCAGCGGGTCCACTGTTTCATTCGTTTGGTTATTTTCTTTGTGAAACTATCCACTCATCATTCTACAACTATTTATTAACCCATTCAGCCACCCACCCTTTGAACCGCTTATTCAAACCATCTGCTAATAGCATTTTTCATTTCAGTTCCAAAATGGTGCTTCTTCTTTGCTATCCTATCGTCTTTTTAAAAATTATAAGCAACTTCTCTTTTAATAAGGAAATAAAACATTTTTCCTTTTTTTCCTCCAAATGTATTATTTCTCATTGACATATATATTTCTTATATTTTTCATAACAATACATTAAATAAGGTTTTTCCATAAAAATGACCTTAAAATTTTGAATAATTATAAAATGATCTATTTTTTTAAAAAAGCACTTTTCCCCATACGCATTTTTGTGTAGTCCATGACAAACTACTTATTTATCTACATAATCAAAATTTCGACCTATATATCCCTAACTTATATTTAAAAAATTGACATATATTGTTATTTTAAATAAGGATTAATTCATTAATTAAATTTAAAGTTAAAACATTTAATTTTTTTGAAGACTGAAATTACCACTATCGCACTTGAATACAAAAACTCTTGTGGTATAAATATCTAAAATTTTAGCTCTTTCTCCTTATTTTTGTTTTCCACAGCATTTCATTGGCATGATTTTAGCTGCACCTATGGAGGGGGAGACCTATAACACTCAGATTGTTCAGTCAATGGGATTAGATAATCTTAAAGACTCAACACTGTTTCTTAACTCAAGGGCGACTAATTTTCCAGTTACTTGAAAATAATATTTATATATTATCAAGCTCCAATTCTAATTTCATGAAAAAATTAATTTTTATTATTTACATTTTTTAATTTAATCTTTATTTTTTAATTAAAACATTTTTCCTTTTTTTCCTCAAAATGTATTATTTCTCATTGACATATATATTTCTTATATTTTTTTCATAACAATACATTAAATAAGGTTTTTTTTAATAAAAATGACCCTAAAATTTTGAATATTATAAAAATGATCCACTTTTTTATTACGTACGTAAATGACTTAAAATGAATAGTAAAAGTTGGTGGAGCTAAAGAGATTGGCGCCACTAACATACCACATTAGCCATTACAAAAAAAAAAAAAATCAATTCTTTTGGTGGAGTCATAAAGAATGACACCACATGTATAAATATATGGGAAATATTGCTATTTCACAATAATTGGGGGCTAAAAAAATAATGATGGTGGAATCATAGAGAATGGTGCCACTACTTTAATGTATCAGTTTTTTTTGTTTTTTCTTAAAAATAAAAAATATTTTATTTGGTAGTGTAACACCCCAAATGTAACGGCCCAAATTTCAGTGGTGTCGAAATAATGATTTGAGATCACTAAATCCGACAAATAAGTAGAAAATATTATTAATCTAATAAATATCAGTTAAATGTGAAGTTAGGAAAAATAGTTGAAATAGTGAATAGTATTTTAGAAATAATTATTAAATAATTAGAATAGAAAACGAGGTATCAAGACTTTGGAATTTTAAACAGTGCCATAAATATTTATAAAAATATTTATGAAGTGTTGAAAAGTTAGTATTAAAGTTTTGTTAAGAAATTTTAAGGTTTCATTGGTCAATTGAGTAAAAAGGACTAAATTGAATAAAGTATAAAATTGTGGAAAGTGACTAAATAGCTAAGATAATAAATAAAACAGACTTAAAGTGTAATTTGGCCCAAAACTTAACGGGTTGGATGGTTGGTTTAAGAAATAGCTGAGAATTAGTGTGAACTAATGGCAATTTTATAAATAAATAGAAATCTAATAGTGTTATATGGACTAAATTAGAAGAAATATCTAGATTTTTCATTTTCTTTCATCTTCTCCAGCAAAAACACCAAAGGAGGGTTTCTAAAAGCTGGTATTTTTCTATTTTTACTGCACGTAAGTTCATGTGGCTAAATTTTAGTGATCATTTATTAATCTTATGAATTTATTAATGTGTTATACTATATGTATTGGATAAAACCGTGAATATTGTAAAAAGATGAAATGGAAGAAATGAACAAGTGAAAGGGAATATCGAATTGAGTACTTCTGTTCTGTGACAAGTGACGAATTGACGGAAAATGACCATGGTTGGACCATGGCAACAAGTGGTAAATAATATCCGTATAAGACCATAGCTGAGCTATGGCATCGGAAAACAAGTGACAAGTGACTCCCGTATAAGACCATAGCTGGGCTATGGCATCGGTGAGGTGTGCCAAGTGCTTTTCATGTAAGACCATAGCTAGGTTATGGCTTTGGATTAAAGGGATACAAATGATCCGTATAAGACCATAGTTGGGCTATAGCATTGGAAAAAAATGATATGTGACCTGTGTAAGACCATATATGGGATATGGCATCGGTGTGATATGTGACCCGTGTAAGACCTTGGCTGGGCCATGGCTTCAGAAAAAGAAAAGTGAACATGTGTAAGTCTATAGTTTTACTATGGCAAAATAAAGACGAAGTACTCAATTCTGTATAGTTTCCTAATTTGAATAAGAGTGGTAAGTGGAAAAAGGTCCCAAGAAAGTGAAATTCTTATTACAAATAATAATGAACAATATTAAACGAGCTAAATTTTGATTTGTGAATGAAAGGAGAAATTAGTGAATATGTATGTTATATGAATGTATTCAATACTTGGTAAGTTTACTTTCCAAGCCTATGAACTTACTAAGCTTTCACAAGATTACTTGAATGTGTTTGTTATGTTTTGTAGATTAACGTGGTTTCAGAGGATCGGATCATCACAAAGAATCACACTATCTAGAGGTTTTCCGGTAGTTTTTGGGTTATCAAAACCTTTATGTCGCGATCCAATATCTGAACCAGTTCTTCCTCAAAAGTCAAATCTGGTCTAACCTCAATCTCCTCCACAGGAACAACATGTGTGGGATTAGAGCGGTAGCGCCTCAACATCGAGACATGGAACATGTCGAGACTGGCCACACTCATTTTAAAATCTTGTATAGCCCGATAAATCTAGGGCATAGCTTACCCTTGCAACTGAACCTCAGAACCTTCTTCCATGGCGAGACCTTGAGAAATACTAAGTCCCCCATAGAATACTCAATATCCTTCCTCTTTAGATCAGCATAGGACTTCTGCCTATCAGAAGCTGCTTTTAGATTATCCCTAATCAATCTGACCTTATCTTCAGTCTCAGATACTAATTTTGGATCCAAAACACGTCGCTCACCCAACTTAGTCTAGCACAAGGGAGTGCGACACTTACAAGTATACAAGGCCTTGTAAGGTGCCATTTGGATGCTAGACTGATAGCTGTTATTGTAGGAAAACTCCGCTAACAGCAAGTACTCTTCCCAAATGACTCGAAAATCAATCACACAGCTCCTCAACATATCCTCCAATATTTGAATCACCCTCTCCGACTGATCATCTGTTTGAGGATGGAAAACAGTACTGAAGTCTAACTGTAATATCCCGAATTAGGGCCTAATCGGAATAGTGGTTTTGTGACCACAAATCTGAGGTAGAAATAATTATTTTATGATTATTTTGATGTTTATGATATGATTTTATGATGGTGTGAAAATTTCGTGAAGAAATTCTAAGCGTAAAGTGCTTAATTTAGAGTTAGGGATTAAATCGAATAAGTTGCAAAACTTGCATTCTAGAAGTTTTTAGTATGAAATTGCTTTGAAATATTAATTAGGAGGTCTTAAATGGTAATTAGACCAATTTTAAGTTCATGGACAAATTAGGACATGGGAGGAATTTTTGAAAGTTTAGTAAGGAGGGGTATTTTGGTCATTTGGTTATTAACATGAATTAAAAGGGAAAAATAACACAAAATTGTTATCATCTTCATTTGGTTGCTGCCGAAACTTGCTCTCTCCATAGCTAGGGTTTCTTCAACTTTCAAGCTTCATAGTAAGTGCATCTAAGCCCCGTTTTTAAAGATTTTTACGTTTTTGAGATCCCGGTAGCTTGATAAAGCTTATGTTAGCATTATTTTAAGTTAGGGTTCACATTTGGAAAAATACCCATAGGTGAAATTTGTGTATTTTGATGTTTTATGATAGAATATGAGGTTTTAAATTATGTTAGATAACTTGTGCTACTCGGTTTTAAGTAAAAACGAGTAAAACGGCTTAATTGGTAAAAGTGCATATTGTTCATAAGTATGTGTTTTAGTGGGAATTTGAGCTTGCTAATGGTAAATAAATGATCAGCATGTCCTAAAACATAAGAATTTGTGATAAAATTTAATTCCCGAGCTTTGGGGCAAAAGTGTAAATATGCAAAAGTTTAGGGGCAAAATTGTAATTTTTCCAAAATTTGAATTTAGGACTATTTTGATAATGTGAGTATTAAATAAGCTAAATGTGTTATTTTAGATCAAGAAAGACGTGGAATCAACCTTGATCGAGGAAAAGAAAAGATTACGGACTAAATTGCAAAAATCTTTGTATTTTGGTACTAAGGTAAGTTCATGTGTAAATAATGTAACATAATTGTTATTTTTAAGTTAATTGATGCTATTTATATGATATGCTGATTTTTATCATGAAATATATGCTTTGTGGTTATTTTTGAATAATATGCAAATTATATGTGCTACTTGTTAAATATAAATTGCTACCGAGTATTGGTTTCGGTATTCTGTGGAAGAGGCAAGGATATGTGATTGAGGAGAATCCCGTTTGAACCTTGGGAATAGATTAGGATACAAGTGACATGTCACTAGGATGGTTGGGCACCCGAACTCGTTGAGTTGAGTCCGAGTTCACTTATGGGTGCGAATGTCCGAACTCGTTGAGTTGAGTCCGAGTTCGTGGGATGTAACTAGGCATCCGAGCTCGTTGAGTTGAGTCCGAGTTCACTTATGGATGCGAACGCCCGAGCTCGTTGAGTTGAGTCCGAGTTCACTTATGGGCGGGTTACATGATGGATTGATTACAAATGTGGCATTTATGTGCAAATGATCCGTGTATCCGAATTATATTCCGATGTGTTCAACGGGAAAAATTCTAGCGGAATGGAAGAATACTCAAGGTGTAAGTGACAATTCAGTAATGTTGAGAAATGGCCACATTGGACAGGTATGTACTTAACCCTCGGGTTGAAATTCGACACAACAACAAAGATGTGGTAAGATGAAGTATGATGATTAGAATGGTGACATATGTTTGGAGATGCTATGTTAATGTTGTTTGGCATAATGACTTTGTTATGTTACTTGTTATTTGCATGTGAACTTACTAAGCATTTATGCTTACTCCCTCCTTTTTATTCATTGTAGTTTTGGACAAGCCGGCTCGAGAATCGGGATAGGTCGAAGACTCGATCACACTATCCGAAGGACTTTTTGGTAAACGGCTTATAGAACTTAGAATGGCATGTATAGCAATATACCTACTATGTGTAAATACTCTTGTGATATGGTGGTGTTTGGTTGAGGAAATGCTTGATAATGATGAGTCATTGAAATGGCCAATATAGGTTATGTTTGATGTCATGAAAGAATAATAGATTAATTAGTACATGGAAGCTTTTATGAAAATGGAACTAGCCATAAAACAGAACATTGCAGCAACACTGACGTGAGTTTGAAAATTCACCAAAAATCATAGAAATCGAATTTGGTAATGTATTAGTTATGAAATTGAAGCTTATTGTGTCTACTTTCATATGGAAGAAGCAAAATAGGTAAAGGAGTTACACGTTAGGAGATATTTGAGTTTTAGTGAGACAGGGCCAGAACGATTTCTGGATCCCCTGTTCTAATTTTGAAAATTCACCATAAATTGTACAAAAATAATTAGGAGGTGTATTTTATATGCTTAGAATCCTTATTGAATCTAGTTTTAAGAGAGATAAACGGCACAATTATATGAGATTTGTACAGAGAGAAAAGTGGTCCGTAGTAAACAGAGGTCAGTACAGTCAAGTTCTGAAACAGGGGCAACTTTAACTAATAAACTGTACTAATCGGCCCAGCCAAAAATTCTAGAAAAAAATTAGTGAATAGATATATGAGTCTAAATTCAGGGAAAATTTACGGATCTTGATTTCGAGTTTCGTAACTCGAGATATGATTTTTCGAGCGACCATGACGCAGGAGATAGTTTATTCCGAAAATGAAAATAGTTTTTGTAAAGTTGTTTAAAATGATAAATTACGTTTAGTGACGCCTCAAGCTCGACTCCGGTGACGGTTTTGGGCGTGGGGACGTTACATTAACCTTGAACCCAGAGCCTCATGTAGCTTTTTCCATAATCAAGATGTGAAGCAAGGATCCCTATCAGAGATGATTAAGACAGGAATCCCATACAGTCTCACTATTTCCGATATGTAGAGTTTTACCAATTTCTGTAGAGAAAAGTTTATCCTGACCGAGATGAGGTGAGCAAACTTGGTCAATCGATCCATGATAACCCAAATAGAATCCTTCTTAATGGGTGTTAGAGGTAACCCACTAACGATGTCCATCGTTACACGTTCTCATTTCCGCAACGGTATCTTAATTGGCTGCAGCAAACCCAAAGGCAACTGATGCTCAGCCTTAACATGTTGACAAGTCAAATAGCGAGCAACAAAGTCAGTAACCTCACGCTTTAACCCTGGCCACCAATACAACTCTCGAAGACTTGAGACATTTTATTTCCATCGGGATGCATAGCATAGGGACTACAATGCGCATCCCTCAGAATCGACTATTTTAAATCCTCATCATTTAGCACACAAATCTGACTGCAGAAACAAAGTACCCCATCACTGTTCAACTCGAAATCAGAAGCGCTACCACTCTCAATCTGTCAAAACCGTAACTCAAGGGACTTATCCTCCAACTGTTTACCTCTAGTCTAATAAATTCTTGTAGGCTTAATTTGAAGTTCAACTAACAAACTCCCATCGTCGAATAAACTGAGTCGAACGAATATCGCTCTCAGATCGGTCATAGCCCTACGGCTCAAAGCATTGACCACCACATTAGCCTTACCGGGATGGTACTCAACGGCACAATCATAATCCTTAAGTAGCCCAATCCATCTACGCTGCTTAAGATTTAACTCCTTCTCAGTGAGGAGATATTTGAGGCTTTTGTGATCTGTATAGATGATACACTTCTCGCCATATAGGTAAAGCCTTCAGATTTTTAATGCAAAGACTACAGTAGCTAGTTCCAAATCATGAGTTGGATAGTTTACCTTATGCGTTTTAAGCTGATGTGACGCATAAGCTACCACCTTACCATCCTGCATCAGAACAAAACCCAGACCCACATGAGACGCATCACTGTAAACCACAAAATCTTTACTAGGCTCAGGCTGTACCAGAACAGGATCCTGAGTCAAAACAGTTTTGAGCTTATCAAAGCTCTCCTGTTGTGCATCAGTCCAAATGAAAGGAACTCCCTTACATAGAAGCTTAGTCATCAGAGTTGCAATCAAGGAGAACCCATCTACGAAGCGTCTATTATCGAAACCATTATTTTGAAAAACGAGGTGAATTTAAAAAAAACGAAAATAGAGTCGCCATCAATCTTTTTTCGAGGTGTGATCGGATCATCTTGAAATTGATCATTTTAATGAAACATTTTGATTTATTAAAAATAACGATTTTGGTCTACAAAATTTGAGAAAATTAGTTCGGGATTCAGTACATGAGGAAGGATTACTACCCTCGTAATGCCCAAAAATTATACCTAATTGATTAACTAATGTCTTAATGTCAAAAATTTGAAAAGATTTTAAAATACGATCCTTTTTATTTAAAAAGAAAACTTGAATAAGTCGAATTAGATGCTAAGTCCCTCTTATATTAGAGAAATAAAATGTCACATCCAGTGAGTTAGGATACGATATTTCAAACCCTCGAAACTAAGCTTGTCATTTGATTTTCAAAGCTCATGCATTTAAATTTAAAAAGGATATTCGATAATTTGGCTTAAACAAAAAATCGGAACCCAATAAGTTAGGGCACAATTTCTCAAAATTCCAAATATACAGAATATTGCCTTTTATTATTAAAAATTATGTATCGAGTGAAGGTTAATGCAACGCGAATTGGTAGTAAAATAAATTATGGTGTTAATATGCGTAGCAGAATATCAATAAAACACAATAATGAAGACAAAAATAGAATAAATAAACCGACAAGCTAATAAAAGGAAAAATAACATGTAAAAACTAAAATGTAAATAAATAAATAAATAAAAAGTGTAAAATAGAAATGTAAACAAATAAATAGGAGAATATAAGATATTAAATAAAACAAATTAAAAATATAATAATAATAAAAATAATAATAATAAAAATAAAAATAATAATAATAATAATAATAATAATAATAATAATAATAATAATCTAAGTTTTGAAAGCGAAAAAGGATATATAATTGAACAAATAAATAAAATGATAACATGATAATAATAGGAGTAAAACATGTCCATTTAGAAAATAATATAACAATAATAATAGCATTAATAAGGATAATAATAATAATATGTTAATAATGATAGTAGTAATAACAATAATAATAGTATAATAAATAAAACCTAAAATTTGAAAAATGAAACTGGAAAGAAATTCTGGGGCGAAAATTAAAAAATAAAACAAACAGGATTAAAAGGTTAAGAAATACAGAAGGGCTTATAGCGCAATTAACACTTCCTTAGAAAATGCGCGGATCGTCTCCGGGTCAGGTCATGTGCATGGGTCAGACCTTTAAAACAACGTTGTTTTGGGGCCATTCAAAACACCTTGAAATGGCACCATGTCGATTGTTCTATCAAATTCAAATTTTTTTTTGAAAACCCTTATTTTTATCCTTTCCTAAAAAAAAAAAAAACTAAAACAACTCTCTCAAATTCTCTCCTCCCCTAGTCTAAATCCGGTCACCGGACTAATAGGCCATCACCGCACGCGCCACATGCGCTGCAGTCGACGCCGCCATATACGGCAGCTGAAGGTCGAAAACCACCACCCTTTTTAGGCCAATCAAAAGGTAATCTCCTCCCCCTATTATATTGTGAAACGAAAAATAAAAATAAATAAATAAATAAAATAAGTAAAAAAAACTGAATCTACATTTGTTTCAATCCTTTTGTTTTTTTTCTCCTTTTTTTTAAAAAATGAAACAAACGAAATACATAAAAAAAAAAGATCGAGGCCAAAACCTTTTGAAGTTTTTGTTTGTATTTCAATCTATCTTTGTGTATTCATATATCAAAAAAAGAAAACCCCCGAAATTACATTGATTGGTGGCTCTTATAGCTAATTCTATTACAATATTTTAGGCACTGTTTTTGCTTGCTCTTTCCTTTTCTACTTCCGTTCCTTTTTGTGTGTTTACATGTTTGAACGGCGTTGATAGAGGCGGGATTAACAAGCTGATGGCAGCGTAATGTTCGGTGGACATGCATGGAGCTGCGAGGCCAAAGCTTCTAGTGTTTAGGGTTTGCTGAGAATGTAAAAAAAATAGGCCTATCGGGCTTGTTTTCTTTTTTGGGTTTAGTTAAGCTGTATTGTTATTAATTTGGGCCTTATTTTGTAATCTGAACTGTTATTTTTGGGCACTTTATTTCTGTTTATTTTTTGCTTTGGGCCCAGGCCGAATTGGCCTATTACAGCTACCCTTCTTTGCTCATTGTCATGTAACGGGAATGGAACAAAGACCTTAAAAGGGCCAATTTTACCTGGTCCTGCTAGTCTTGGTGCTTCTTCTCTTCATGTAGCCTAATTCCATCCCACTGCATCTTCAAGGGCGTAGGAAATAGTACTTCTATCCACTCTAATGTAATTTCAGAGAAATAAGAATCATTATTTTCAGTCTGCTCCGCTGCTATTTCAAGAAGATAAGGCTGGTGACTTAAATATGCTCCCTTGCTTCCTAGAGAAGATAAGATTCGCCGTCTTTGATCTACTCCACTTGTTATTTCAGGAAGATAAGATCTACAATCTTCAGTCTGCTCCCTTGCTACTGCTTAAATCTGCCCCTCTGCTACCTCGAAAAGATAAGATTCACTGTCTTTGATCTACTCCCCTTGCTACTTCCGGAAGATAAGATATACAATCTTCAGTCTGCTCCCTTGCTACTTTAGGGAGATAAGGCTGGTGACTTAAATCTACTCCCCTGCTACCTCGAGAAGATAAGATTCATCGTCTTTAATCTACTCTACTTGCTACTTCAGGGAGATAAGATCTACAATCTTTGGTTTGCTCCTTTGCTACTTCAGGGAGATAAGGCTGGTGGCTTAAATCTACTCCCCTGCTACCTCGGAAAGATAAGATTCGCCGTCTTTGATCTACTCCAGTTGGTACTTCAAGGAGATATAATCTGCTGCCTTGCTACTTCAGGGAGATAAGATTCGCTATCTTCGATCTACTCCACTTGCTACTTTAGAGAGATAAGATCTTTGGATTCACTGATATTGCTACACCGTCCTCTAGGGGGACATGACCTATAGAATCAGTTTTATAGACATATGCTTGTGCCTAATGATTAGGATGCTATGATTAGAATGAATCAAATGCACCTAACTAGATGTGTTACAAATGATATATGAATGCAGAAATGTCATGAGAATGATCCCTTTTTAATGCTTAGGGTGTCATCACTCATTGTTCATCAGGGCTTTATCACTGACGTATTACGCTGCCATCTTGTTCAGCTGGTATTTTTTATAGAAAACCTGAGGAATTAAACATTCTGCTTAGTTGATTTGCTTCACTACAACTTTAGGGAGATAAAATTTAGTTTCTTCTATCCATCCCACTACAACTCAGGGGTATAGGACTTATATGAACTTCAATCCATCCCACTGAAACTCAGGGGCATAGGATCTGTATCTTCTTCAATCTATCCTACTGCAACTCAGAGGCATAGGATTTGTATATCCTACTACAATTCAGGGGTATAGGATCTGTATCATCTTCAATCCATCCCACTACAATTCAGGGGCCAAGGATTTGTAACTTGTTCAATCAAGTAATCACTCCCTCGGTGACCTGACCAGATGTGTATGCATGATACTTTGCATAATATCATTTTTTTTCTTTTCAAGAATGACCCGCTTTTAATGCTCGAGTTGACATTGCTCGTTATTCGTTTATATTGTATCACCGACGCAATATCTTGTCTTTTTTGTTCAACTAATATTTTTGAAAGAAAATCTGAAATGATAGTCATAATTTAGACGCAATATCTTTTGTTCTAAACAATAGTTCTGTTTTAGGTTCCTATATTATCTAGAAACTTTTAGAATAATATGTGAAACTCCTTTGTATAAAAGTATTATTAGTCCATTAACCATTATTTCAATGCAAAATGCTTGAAAAAGATCATAACAATGGCTAAGAAGGAAATTAATTTGGAGCATAGCTCGAAATGAATAAATTAGGAAAATTAATTTAGAATGCATCTTGAAAAAAAAGGTATTGAAAGATAGCAAATTCAATATGAGTAGGATGAAAAATTAAGTACCCTAGATATCACAGCTTGAGCTTCCCTGTACAAACTTCTAGAGGATCATTTTAAACTCAATATGTGTTTAGGGGATCCGGAGTACTTTGTCAATGCCCCAAGATGTAGCATACTTCCTCATTGTTAATTCAGGCACAGCAAGACTACCATATGCCTACTTTTAATCAAAATTTGAGTAGCCCTTTTCAGGTTTTCAACTCAAAACCCCATTGGTCTCAAGGCTCCCTTTATAGGTTTTCTCCTTGGCCTCTCTTTTTTCTTTCTCCTTCTTTTTTTTTTGTTTCAAGGCGCCCGTTGCAGGTTTTCACCTTGGCCTCTCCCCTTTTAGGTAAAATGTTTTTTTTTACTGAATCGGAATTCACCGGATTGGCTAGGTCCTTGCCATCCATCTCAATCAATGTGAATGCTCCTTAGAACATGCCTTCTTTACTACATAAGGTCCTTCCCAGTTTGGCATCCACTTTTCTCTGAAATCCTTTTGTGTAGAAAGGATCTTCTTCAATATCAAGTCCCGCTCGTGGAATTCTCTAGGATGAACCTCTCTATCATAAGTTCGCATCTTCTGACTGTGATGGATAGCTTTTAACATTTTTTCTTCAATTGGGTTCAATTGGCAAAGCCGCTATAAACCAATGAGAAATGTGTTTCCCAGGTGAAATTCCTAGCCAACGTTCGATAAGCATAGAGAATAAATGGTAACTTCTCATGCCAATATTTACAAGTCTTGATCATCTTCCATGATTTTTCTTTCCTCTTTTTTACTTTTGTTTTTCTTTTTGGCTGCCTTTACTGCACTGTGATATGGCATCTGACCTTTCAACAGACTGCAAACTTCTGACAAAGTGCTGTTAAGCATTGTTGACATGATCCTTTTTGGTATTCTTTCTCAAAACCTAATCTTTTTTTTTTTAGAAATTTGATGACTACTAACTGTGTAACATTGGCATATGAAGCCACTTTCACCTACTTAGTGAAGTAATTGATGACTATGAAGATAAGTTGATGTCGACTAGAAACTTTTAACGAAACCGTTCCAATAACATCCATGCCCTACATAAAGAAATTTTGTGAAAAACAACGGAGGCATGATGTATGCGTTCGCGATACTAAGTAATAAAATTTATAAAGAACTTGATCACACTAAAACTAACTAATATCACGACGTTAAGGCAAGCGCACCTATCGAACAGTAGTATAGCTTAGTGGCAAGACCGAGTTATCGTACCCAAGGGAACCAAAAGTACTATTACATATTTCCTTTCTATTATCTGACCTAAAAATAAAAGAGAGTTGTTTAAACAAATTCTAAAACTAAACTAAGAAAGCACAAAGAGTAAATTGGGAAAACTTTTAGGGAAAATTTGATTGATATGGACAATACTCAAGGGAGAATCCACCTAAACTTCACTTGTTATTGTTTCCTTGAGCTATATGATTTATTTACTTGACTTGATCCGTAGAGATCCCTAACTTATGCTAAACCCTCCGTCGAGGCGTAGAGCAACTAGGCCTAAGTTGTTAATTAAAGTTCCTTTATTAATTAACTCCCTAGGTTGCATAAATTCGATCTATGGCTCCCCATATTAGGTTTGACCCTAATTCGGCAGATTTATGTCGCCCTATGTCTAGGGTTGCATGCAACTCCTCTTAATTATGGTAGATCTACTCTTATCACAGGGACTTTTGCTCCTCTGCTCTAAGCACATCTATTTCTTGAAGTAAAACCTAGGATTATTAAATCAAAAATGAAGAACACATAATTAAGAACAACTCAAGTATTTATCATATAATTCAAGAATAAATAACAAGATCTGTCTTAGATTTCATCCCCCTCAAGTATTTGAGGGGTTTAGTTCATAATAAAGAAAAAAACATCTTAGAAGATATAAAATAAAAAAACATAAAAGAAACCAAAAACCCCTGAAGGAATTTAGGGAGATCCTCTATGTTGCTACAGAATTTCGACTTTTGGGATGAATCAATCGGCTTCCTTGCGAGTAATCCCTACTTTCACTCACTGTGTTGGCAGCAAAGAATACTTCCCTTTGTGGGGAAATAAGCACACCCCTAGAGTTGCCTCATAGGGTCTTTATATAGATCTTTGGGGAGCCTTTCTTAGCCTCTAAGCATCCTAATCAAAGTGAAATTCCTCTTCCTCACGACCAGAACACACCTATGTGCCACGCCTGTGTGGTTTCGACAAGAGGCCGTGTGTTTGTGTCGATGGAGGCATGGCCGTGTGGCCTGGCCGTGTTTATCGGGGGCTGGACCGTGTGATCTTCATGGGTGATTCTCTGGACCGTGTCATTTTTACATTTTGGCCCATTTTCCTCATTTTCGGTCCATTTTCCATTCTTTTCTCTTCCCTATGCTCTCCTGAATATAAGATATGAAAAAGAAAGATTAAGAGCACCAATTCTCACATAATTGATAATATTTCATCCAAAATATAGGCTAAACATGAGGTAAAAATATGTATAATTTATTGTTTATCAAATACCCCCACACTTAAGCCCTTGCTTGTCCTCAAGCAAAATCTGAATCCCTAAATAAGAATCATTCCTCTCAACCTACAATCTTTATCAATAATGTTTCAAACTAATCCACAGGTAATTGTACAATGAGTAATTTAATCAGAAGAACATTAAAGACTCAATCACTCTAAGTCGGGAATTTTATCATTGAAAACATAAGTCTCTTCCTTCCTTCTAAGTAGTTATCTCTCCATCTTAATTAACAGGAGTTGACATCCTCACTAAAGGTTCACTCTATCCACTCGAAGTGTTTAGGGTTCAAAATTTAAGCACTCTCTAGTCAATCTGAAAGGTTATTACCATAGGCTTGCAAGAAAATCACATCTCCACCACTATAGATTGATATGATACATCGATCAAAAGGTTTTGTACTGGTTGTAACGGGGCTTGGTTAGGGGTGTTGTCACAGGCTGCAAAAGAGGGTTAGAATCGAGATTGAACTGAAAAATTATCTAGCTAGAAAAATCTCTATTACTGAAACATATTTCTAGAGCTTAATAACATCATTTCCTCCTTGGTAGCCTTAAATAGAAATATGCAAAAACTATTTGAACTATTACAAAGTACAACTGAATTAATACATCTTTTTTTTTTAAGAACAACTCAATAACTTGAATATTTACAACTTTTACATACTGAAAAGAGAATAAAGCTAGATAATAGTTTCAACTCGAATCTCAACAAAAATAGGGGTCAAAGAAATTAAATGGAATTCAAAAAAAATGGGTTAATGGTTAATAATTAGAAGGTAAGTCAAAGAATGGGTTGTTAGGCTCAACGGGGTTCACTAGGGGTTAAATTATGGAGGTAGGCCTTTTGTGGAGTAAGTGGGTTAAATCCTAAATGCCTTTAGCATCTCGAAATATCGAATCAATGATGTGGTCTTGACACGTATAATCAAAGCAAGATCTAGAATAACAAATCAGTATTGACTCACTCAAAGCAATAATAAAGGTGAGCACGAAAGAATGTATGCTCAGGAAGGCTTAAATCTCACCAGAATTATGGTTTTTGATGTCAATCTTGTGAATTTCAAATCTCAAGATAATACTTAGAATTAAAGAAAATAACTTATGCAAAAATTAGGGTTTTCAAAAGTTTCAACTTATCATGCTTGATTCCCTAATGTTTTAAAGTTTGGATAATTAGAGTACAAGCACCTATATCTTAATTCTCAACATATCGATAGAAATCATAAATCAATCAGAATAAATTCCTAATAGGAGACTGAGAATTAGTTAAGAACAATGCATGAAGTACAATTTCAGTGATTTTCATAGATAATGTAAAGATTTAAAGTAAGCTTCCCCCCCACACTTAAGATGTATATTGCCCTCAATGTACAAAAATATAAAACTAGCAAAGAAGTAATATCATAAGATAGGGAGAGAATTGAAACTCCCTAAATTTAGGATGAATTTTTTGAGGAAGAGTCGGCAATTGTGGCAGGGTGTTCCTATTTCGTAGAGATTTGAGCTGTAAAGCTCCTTTAAAACTGCGAATTAATTTATTAGTCGTGGGAGGTTAAGATGAAGAGGGATTACTTCGTTAGGAGAAAACCAAAGAAAAAAATAAAAAAATAAATCTAAAAACTATAAGGAAAAAGATGAAATGAAAGAAATTAAAAATAAACATAAAAAATAAATTTAGAAGAAAAAGTAAAATTAAAGATTAGTGTTCAGATAAAGAATTAAAATAAAAGAAAAGTGAAAATGAAGATAAAAAATGAAAATAAAATAAAAGAAAATAAATATAAGAGGAATAGAGAACTCTATTCCTCAGGTGGGTCACGCGGCGGTGGTGCGATGCCGAGGTGTTGACATATCGTCTGTAATGTGGCGTCGAGATAATCGAGGCACCTGAAGCACTGCTACTCGAATAGATCTAGGCACTCGGATATGTCAGCGTGTGTGGCTATCATCTGAGTGGGTCGTCTAGGGCGTGGTGGCTCAGTTGGCTCATCCTCCTCCACTGGTGGGACATCATCAGCAATGTCATCTGGCTCCTCTCCCTCCTGGACGAGGCAGAAGTGAAAGTGGCTGCCTCCTGGTCGTTGCTCTATCATCCTCATGTGTAACATGCTCTGGATGCGCTGTGGAGACATCTGGCCGAGGAGTGTATAGGAGGATGTCTGGGCTGTGGTATTGAGGAGCCCGAAGTGACGAGCCTGACGCTTGATGTAGGGCCCCATCGATAGAACGCCTCTACGGTGCCTCTCCGTCTGGTGCTACATGGCGAGTGCAATGAAGTATGTTAGGTCTATGATGTACCCGTTCGCCATGCACCACAGGAAGTAGATGTCGTGAGTGTTGACAACGCCGGTGCTCTCTCGTCGACCTGTAAGAGTATGAGCAAGAAGAGCATGAATGTACCTCAGAGATGGCACAAGGGCGGTCGCCTTGCTGACACTGGGGTTATATGTCTGACGTCCTGGGGCGATCTCATCCCAGCAGTTGATGGGCCTGATGTGGATACGGCGAGAAAGGGTAGGGAAGTACTCCTTTGTCATAAATTGCTCAGTATAGAGCCCGAGTGCTAAACCGAACTCTGGCACACTGAGGTGTCGTACGAGTCTTCTTAAACGGAACTGGACCGTACCTGGATTATCGAATCGATTAATCACGGTCTGAAAATGGAATGTAGCGCAGAACTCGAGGGTGAGTTCTAAGTATGTCAGCTCTATGATCTGGAAGAATTGCTCTACTAATTGAATCTGGGCGAGGGCATTCCAGTCTATGCAGCGGCCTGTGGATATAGTGCTGGCCCGAAGTAGTTGGTAACGCTCCTCCTAGAAGTCCTGAGCAAACGTGATGAATGGGTGGCGGCTCTCGGATATGGGCCTCGATGATGAACTCCCAGGTTCCTAGCGTTTTTTGGAGACGGGGACAACTGTTTTCCTACCGCATGATGATGACATGGTATCTGAAATAAAATACAAGCATTAGTCCTAAAAATGAAACTATAATATTTAAAATATAGAGTAAAAATGACAATGTTCCTAAAAATAAAAAATAAAGGAAGAAAATGAAGATTAACCTAAATAGTAGAATCTAATCATGTTAGAACTTGTAACAAAACTAAGAACTATAGGTATGTATATATACTAAATTTATGAGGAAGTGTCAAACAAATATGAATTTAAATGGCAAAGAAAATGAATTCTAGGTGGCAAGTAAAAATTGACATTAAGTGGCATGCAATCCTAATGTGTTCTATCTAACTCTAGATTATTCATCCTAAGTCTCCTAATTCCATGCTTAAATTAACATTTAGAATAAAGCAAAATAAAAATGTATAGATCATAAAAATGAAATAAAAATGAATAAATGAGAAAAGTTGAGAGAATAGAACCAAAATTGATGTTGCACAGTCGTGGGTTGGGATTACATGGGCGTGGGTGGACTGATTCCAAGGGTGGTGGTGTTTTGAGGGATGTGGAGGCGCTTGTAGTGGTTTGGGGAGGATTTTGGATAAGAGAATTTAGGTTTTAAGTGAAAAAGAAAATGAATAGTGCCCTCCTACTTATAGTTTTTGGGGCACACTGGTATGTCACACGCCCGTGTGAGTCGTGTTTTACCCATGTCTTTTGAAATCCAGAGTTTTAGTGCACCTGGTTTTGATGAGCACGCCCGTGAGAATGGGGTGCACAGCCGTGGGAGATCGGTTCTTCACTACTTACACGGTTGTGTGATGGTAGGCACGGGCGTGGGAGATCGCGTTTGTGTTTCACACGGTCGTGTGATATGTTTCACGGCTGTGTCTCATTTGACAGTGCCTTCCACGAGCTAGAGACACGGGCGTGTGAAGTTGTGTGAGCCCGTGTTAATACTGCAGGGTTGCCACGGCCATGTCGCATGACCGTGGGCAATTGATGATAGCCCATGGGGAATTCGTAAGGTCGCCACAGCCATATCGTATGGCCGTGGGTGTTTGTCGAAATCCCGTACTTTTGGGAAAATTTTGCTCTGTTTGTGTACGATCTGGGTACACGACCGTGTCTCTGTTTAAGCATTCGCACGGCCTGAGGCAAGCCCGTGGGCATGGCCGTGTAGTTTTAATTCTCTGCATTAAACAAGGGTTAGTTGATGCATGAAAAATACTAAAATTTGTAAAGAAGGAAAGATTACTAAGTTAGTACTTGGGTAGCCTCCCGAGAAGCGCTTATTTATAGTCTAAGCTCGACTCTTCTCGAGCTTTGTACGTTCACGGTGGTTTGAAGAGTTGGAACTCTTCCAACCTATTTTCAGGTTTAGCAACAAAATAATGTTTGAGTCGAGTGTAATTTACCTTGAAAGTGCCGAGTGACTCGTAATTTATTTCTACTGTACCATGGGGGAAGGTTTTCATTACCGTGAAGTAAGGTGTGTCACTTGTGTGTTCCTTTGAATTCAAGATTCAAGGGTCGCCTTCACCTAAAATTACCTTATCTTCAACCTTGAGTTGATTTGTTGTTACCTGAGGGTTGTCTTGGTGATGCTCTGGGTTGTTGTGGCATATTTTGGGTTTTTCGTGATAGTTCAACCACTCGTCGAGTTCCTCAATCTAAAGTATTTGCCTTTCAGGTTCGTCTCCCTGTGGTCGAGTCGCTTTTACGTAGAGTGTATCTTGCACAGAAGGTTGAATAGTGAGGTCAGTGTTCTTACAATGACTCGAAACTTTGTTTTTCTCTGCAGTTCTAATCGAGTTTTGAGCTTGTAAGGTAATTTTATCATCACCTACTTGTAACGTGAGTTCACCTGTTTCTAAATCAATTTTTGTTCTAGTAGTTGCCAAAAAGGGTCGCCCTAGAATTAAGGGTATATTGCTATCCTCATCAATGTCTAAAACGACAAAGTCAACTGGGAATATAAATTTATCAATCTTGATGAGTACATATTCAATTATTCCCTTAGGTGCCCTAATAGTTTTGTCAGCTAGTTGAATGCTCATATTGGTTTTCTTAGGGTTCCCGGGACCTAGTTGTTTAAACAATTTATAAGGCATGACATTTATACTAGCCTCTAAATTAGCTAAGGCATTTTTTTCTTCTAAGCTACCAAGTGAACAAGGGATAGTAAAACTCCCTGGATCCTTTAATTTGATTGGCAGTTTATTCTGTAGAACCGCTGAGCAGACTGCATTTAGTTCCATATGAAGGTTCTCGTCTAGCTTCCGCTTGTTTGTTAAGAGTTCTTTTAAGAATTTAACAGCATTAGGCATCTGTAAAATTACTTCAACAAAGGGTAAGTTAATACGTAATTTCTTTAAGAGTTTAAGAAACTTACCGAATTGTTCATCTAACCGGTCTTTTTTTAGTGCGCTTGGGTATGGGACGCGAGGCTTGTGTTCTTTGATGTCTGACTTGTTTCTGCTTACCTCTATCTTTCCTTTATTCACCTTAGGTTCCTCGTTTGGCCTTGGGTTGTCTTTGGTTAATGCTTCCTCATCTATTGTGCTCACGGCATAAATTTGCTCTTTTGGATTGGTCTCAGTGTTACTTGGAAGTCCACCTTGTGGTCTTTCTGACATTATCTTGGCTAATTGACAAATTTGATTCTCAAGCCCTTTAATTGATGCTTGCTGGTTCTTTAGTGCTATTTCAGTGTTTTGGAAACGAGTTTCTGAAGCAGCCATAAATTTGGTGACATGTCTTTAAGATTCGGCTTCTTCTCTTGTTGTGGTGGCGGTTGCTGAAATACCTGAGGAGGCTGTTGTCTTTGGTTTCCTTGTCCTCCCCATGAAAAATTAGGGTGATTTCTCCAACCTGCATTATAAGTGTTACTATAAGGATTTTTTGAGGTTGAGAATTGTTACCCATATAGTTGGCTTGCTCAGGCTCCATGCTGTGTCCATAAGACGAGTAGTCTAGATTGAACATATTTCCTGGAGTTGCATCACATTGCATCACTGGTTGTGCCTGCGTAGAAACAAAAAAATTATCAAACTTTTTATTCAAGAGGTCTACCTGGTTAGTAAGCATAGCAACAGCATCAATATTATAAACTCCTGCGGCTTTTGCCAGCTTTGTCCTCATGACTTGCCACTGGTAGTTATTCAGTTACATCTCTTCAATAAATTCATAAGCTGCTTCAGGTGTTTTATTATTGATCATTCCTCCTGCGGCTGCATCGATCATTTGTCTGGTTGATGGGTTCAAACAGTTGTAGAAGGTTTGAACTGTAGCCACAAAGGTAATCCATGATGAGGGCATCTTCTCAAAAGATCTTTGTATCTCTCTCAAGCATCGTAGAGTGTTTCTAAATCCATTTGCACAAAAGAAGAAATATCGTTTTGTAATTTTGCTGTTTTAGCTGGAGGAAAATATTTGAGTAAAAATTTTTCGGACATCTACTCCCATGTAGTGATTAAGCCTCGTGGTAAAGAATTTAACCACTGTTTGGCTTTATTTCTTAAAGAGAATGGAAATAGCCTTAGTCGAATAGCATTATTAGAAACGCCATTAATTTTAAAAGTATCACATAATTCCAAGAAGTTGGATAGATGTGAGGTGGGATCTTCATCCTGTAAACCATCAAACTGCACAAATTGCTGAATCATCTGAATAGTGTTAGGTTTTAATTCAAAATTATTAGCAGTAATAGTAGGTCTAACAATACTAGTTTGAGTACCAATCAAACTAGGTTTAGCATAATCATACATAGTGCAAGGAGCTTCATCTGGTTCTGCGGGTAATGCCGAAGGTGGTTAAACGTTTTGATTTGCGGCCATCTCTTCAGTAGGTTCTGTTTCTTGCTCTGGATAATGTAGGCTTCGTCTAATTTCTCTGCGATTTCTGCGAACTGTGGCTTCTAAATCTTCGTCAAAAAGTAATGGTCCTATTGGGTTGTTTCTAGTCATAAACTAGAAAAACCTAGAAAAATAGAAAAAATAATAAAATAAAAATAATAAAATAAAAGATGAAAAAAATAAATATATATATAGTAATGGCTAAAGTAATAGAAATCGAGTGTTCGTAATATTTTAGTTCCCCAGCAACGGCGCCAAAAACTTGATGTATGCGTTCGCGATACTAAGTAATAAAATTTATAAAGAACTTGATCACACTAAAACTAACTAATATCACGACGTTAAGGCAAGCGCACCTATTGAACAGTAGTATAGCTTAGTGGTAAGACCGAGTTATCGTACCCAAGGGAACCAAAAGTACTATTACTTACTTCCTTTCTATTATCTAACCTAAAAATAAAACAGGGTTGTTTAAACTAATTCTAAAACTAAACTAAGAAAGCACAAAAAGTAAATTGGGAAAACTTTTAGGGAAAAGCTGATTGATATGGACAATACTCAAGGGAGAATCCACCTAGACTTCACTTGTTATTGTTTCCTTGAACTTTATGATTTATTTACTTGACTTGATCCGTAGAGATCCCTAACTTATGCTAAACCCTCCGTCGAGGCGTAGAGCAACTAGGCCTAAGTTGTTAATTAAAGTTCCTTTATTAATTAACTCCCTAGGTTGCATAAATTCGATCTATGGCTCCCCATATTAGGTTTGACCCTAATCTGGCAGATTTATGTCGCCCTATGTCTAGGGTTGCATGCAACTCCGCTTAATTATGGTAGATCTACTCTTATCACAGGGACTTTTGCTCCTTTGCTCTAAGCACATCTATTTCTTAAAGTAAAACCTAGGATTATTAAATCAAGAATGAAGAACACATAATTAAGAACAACTCAAGTATTTATCATATAATTCAAGAATAAATAACAAGATCTGTCTTAGCTTTCATCCCCCTTAAGTATTTGAGGGGTTTAGTTCATAATAAAGAAAGAAAACATCTTAGAAGATATAAAATAACAAAACATAAAAGAAATCAAAAACCCCTGAAGGAATTTAGGGAGATCATCTATGTTGCTGCAGAATTCCGGCTTCTGGGGTGAATCAACTGGCTTCCTTGCGAGTAATCCCTACTTCCACTCTCTGTGTTGGCAGCAAAGAATACTTTCCTTTGTGGGGAAATAAGCACACCCCTAGAGTTGCCTCATAGGGTCTTTATATAGAGCTTTGGAGAGCCTTTCTTAGCCTCTAAGCATCCTAATCCGAGTGAAATTCCTCTTCCGCAAGACTAGAACACATCCGTGTGCCACACCCGTGTGGTTCCGACAAGAGGCCGTGTGATTGAGTCGATGGAGGCACAGCCGTGTGGCCTGGCCGTGCTTGTCGAGGGCTGGGCCGTGTGATTTTCATATGGCACGGCCGTGTGGTGATTCCCTGGGCCATGTCATTTTTGCATTTTGGCCCATTTTCCTTATTTTTGGTCCATTTTCTATTCTTTTCTCTTCCCTATGCTCTCCTGAATATAAGATATGAAAAAGAAAGATTAAGAGCACCAATTCTCACATAATTGATAATATTTCATCCAAAATATAGGCTAAACATGAGGTAAAAATATGTATAATTTATCGTTTATCAAGGCACATAAGTCTTAACCCCCTAAATTTGGTATTTACTGCATAACTGATGCAATCCCCTTCCATGGTATACTAGTAGTACATGAACCTCATGATTAGCTTGGCCATCAGAAAACCATTGGCATGTGCTTTTCAAACACCCTACAGTATCCTCACATCTTAGTAGCCTGGCCATATCTTGATGTGATTAAGTGAAAACATCTTTGAATTCTTGGAATAATTCAATGATGTCTCGCTTTGTCTTTGTGGTGATGCAGGCTCCGATCTTTGCCTCTTTCTCTTCTCTAGGTTCGCGATTGACCCTTTATAAGGTAGGATCTGTTTTCATCTTATTCTACCATCCTTAAAAAATCAGGAAATAGGTTACAATCTCTGTCATTTTCAAAGTCCTGAGATCCCTCTAGACACATATCTCATTCAAAAGGATATTCTGAGTTAATAGTAGCGTCACTCTTGTCGTTGATATCTAGGGACCTGTTGTAGGCACGAAGGCAAATTTCAAAGAATAAATAATTCTAAGGATAATTATGTATGTGGTATGATCATGATTGAAGAATAAAAGAATATTTGAAAAAAAGTCAAAAGAATCTAAGAATAATGAAATGGAAAGAATAAAAGAATATTTGCTCAAAAAGATGCATTTTATTGAAATAAAAATTTTGGACACAATCTTATTTCACAAAAGAATTCTCATTGCTTTTAGGCTTAAAGTAATAAACGTGTTTTGCATATTACTCTAAATTAGTTCTAAAAAATACAAGGATCTCTTCCACAGTCCCATTGTTCAAAACACTCCCCAGTACGCAAAGGCAGACACTTGGAAATTTTTATTCCTCGATTTCCTCTTCAGATACATCTTTAATGTTTAGATTCCCCCATATTCCTTCTGGGCTTTTGACTTTTTCAAGGAATCACAACTCTCTTACCACCTCTTTCAATCATGGAATTTACTGCTTCGTCAGAGCGACTAAGTTCTGACGAATCGTCGAATTTCACAATTCCCATTTGAATGAACCTTTCGACCAACTTCTTAAATGTAATGCAGTTTTTGATTGAGTGTCCCGTTTTTCCTGCATGGTACTCGTATTGGACATTCGCATCATACCATTTTGGGAACAGAGGTTGTATAGGTTTCGAATAGAATGGAGACACCACATGCGCATCAAACAGATTTTGATACAGTTCCCTATATGTCACCGGGATGGGCGTAAACTGGAGCCTTTCTGTATTTGGCCTCGAGTTGGATTTTTTCCTTGAAGAGCCTTGATAGCCAGTGGTTACGGCCCTCGGCTGGCCTACAGTGATCGATTTGAAATGCATGCTTAGGATATTTACTTCATTTTCCCTATTTCTCGGGGTTGTTCTTCTGACACTTTCTCCCGCATCTATCCTCCCACTTCTTATTGCATTTTCAATCATCTCATCGGACATTACTATATCTGAAAAGCTCATGGTAGTGTTTCCCAACATATGGTTAATGAATTAGGCTTTTAGAGTATTGATGGAAAGCATTGTGGTTTTCTTTTTCAGAAGAGGTGGCTGAACTTACGTGGCGACTTCCTTTCACCTTTGAGAATACTATCTAAAGCTCTCTTTTTGTTTCTTTTCCATATTCTGCAGGGTAATTCTTTCAGGTGTCATGTCTGTTACATGGTTATATTGCTCCATGAAAGCCTGTGCCAATTCTTTCCACGAGTGGATTTTGGCACGGCTTAACTAGTTGTACCATTTAGCTGCTGACTCGATCAGACTATCTTGGAAATAGTGGATTAATAGCTGGTCATTATTAACATATCCTATCATCCTTCGACAAAACATTGTGATGTGAGCTTCAGGACAACTAGTCCCATTGTACTTTTCAAACTCTAGAGTCTTGAATTTTGGTGGGAGTACTAGATCTGGGACCAAACTCAGATCTTTGGTGTCAACCTCACAATGGTGATCAGCATTCTCTATTGCCCTAAATTTTTCCTTCAACCACCTATATCGATCTTCAAGTTGTTTTGGCAATTCCATACTTTTTTTTTCATTTCGTTTAGATCAGAAACTACAGGAATGGTTGGATTGCCCCCGGATTAAAGCCTCAGCCTATCGGGTAGTCCATAGGTGTCGAGGTACCGGCCTGATATTGTTGGGGTCTGATAGCGATGGGCACCCCTTGCAGATACGTCTGAGCATTTGTTGGATCATTCCCATTGTTGACCACAAGGCCTTTCCTTTTTTTAAAGCCCTCCAGCTAGTAATTGGGTCAACTGATCCATCATATTCCTTTGGGACTCTTGTATTTGGTCCCTCATATCTTGGTGGATCTTGGCCAGTTGCTCTTGCATTTGCATTTGTAACTGGTCTTGCATCTCTCTTTGAAATTGTTCTAGTTTTTCCAACCTCTGGTCCATATCTTTTGTTCTAGCGCGAGTATCGTAACGATACTTAGTCAATAGGCTTTTGTCGATTCCCAAGTTAATTGAAATAATTTTATCTAATTAGGGTCCTTTTATGAAAATCTAATGCATATGATAAAATGCAATGCAAATGCATGAAATGAATGCAAGAAGAAAGAGAGGTATTGATTTTGAATTCAATTCCATTAAAACAACTTTTCTAGAAAACAAACTTCTTTACATAAAACAGATTACATATGCGGCATTGTCCTTATATTCCAAGCGAAGGCCTCGATCCCCTTCTTCGTATCTGAGTGTTAAGGTTAAATCCTACGAACTTTCCCATGGATGCCTCTACTATCTCCTTTTGCTTGATCCAGTCTACGACGCATTGCTCTCTTATCCCCGTGATGCTCATTAGCTTCTTTAAGAAAGTCGAGATGTGAGGGCTTCCAAATAATCCTTGTCAACTTGAATCATCAGGCTACGAAGCAAAGTCATATATTCCTCCACGGACTACCAGCCTTCTCTTGTTGTGTTTATTTAGACCATATTTGGACGGTCGCATTATATTCCACTTTATCAAGAAATTCGTTTTCCATGACAAGTTCTTCTATTTAGCAATCGAATTTGAATCAACACCTCATTTCTATGATGAGAATGCAATACAATCAAAACAAAAGAAAACACCTTAGCACAGGAGAAATAAATAATAAAATAGAGCACCTATCCAGATGACCCCTAGGGTTTGGCGCGGCTCTACTTAAGGTGGGTTCTTAAGGTTCGCTATATGAGGTTTGGTCCTAAGAAAAAGGGTACCTGAACCAGCAAATTCCTTGATCCTCACCTATTATAGGCTCATATGGCTAGAGTTCAGTTCAGCTACGCGGAGATGAAAATCTCACGAAGACATAGGTACAGATGTATCCTGGAAGTAATCCACTAGCCCATGCGGAGGTGAAAACCTCACGAAGGCGTAGTTTCTCACTCCCACTTAAAAGGGGTAAAACTAAATGGCTTTTATGCAGTATGATGTAAGAGTATTCTACGAGACTCGAATCACAACAATCACATGAACAAACAAATGCAATAAAAGGATAGTAATTTTTCAAATCAGATTTTTAATTTTCGATAAAAGGATAGAAAATATTCAATTTATGGCCTGACTCTCTTTTGATTTCCCTAGTGGAGTCGCCAAGCTGCCGAAATCATTTTTGTTCAAAAACGGGGTCAACTTAAAAAAACAAAAATGGAGTCGCCACCAATCTTTTTTCGAGGTGTGATCGGATCTCCTTGAAATTGATCATTTTAATAAAACATTTTGATTTATTAAAAACAACGATTTTGGTCTATAGAATTCGAGAAAATTGGTTCAGGAGTAGGTTACACACGAGGAAGGATTACCACCCTTGTAATGCCCAAAATTGGTACCTAATTGATTAACTAATGTCTTAATGTCGAAAATTTGAAAAGATTTTAAAATACGATCCTTTTTATTTAAAAAGAAAACTTGAATAAGTCGAATTAGATGTTAAGTCCCTTTTATCTCGGAGAAATAAAATGTCACACCCAGTGAGTTAGGATACGACATTTCAAACCCTCGAAACTAAGCTTGTCATTTGATTTTCAAAGCTCATGCATTTAAATTTAAAAAGGATATTAGGTAATTTGGCTTAAATGAAAAATCGGAACCTAGTAAGTTAGGCACAAATTCTCAAAATTCCAAATATAGAATATTGCATTTATTATTAAGAATTATGTATTGAGTGAAGGTTAATGCAACGCGATTGGTAGAAAACAAATTATGGTGTTAATATACGTAGCAGAATATCAATAAAACACAATAATGAAGACAAAAATAGAATAAATAAACCGACAAGCTAATAAAAGGAAAAATTATATGTAAAAACTAAAAAGTAAATAAATAAATAAATAAAAAGTGTAAAATAGAAATATAAACAAATAAATTGGAGAATATAAAATATTAAATAAAACAAATTAAAAATATAATAATAATAATAATAATAATAATAATAATAATAATAATAATAATAATAATCTATGTTTTGAAAGCATAGGAAAAAGGATATATAATTGAACAAATAAATAAAATGATAACATGATAATAATAGGAGTAAAACGTGTCCATTTAGAAAATAATATAACAATAATAATAGCATTAATAAGGATAATAATAATATGTTAATAATGATAGTAGTAATAACAATAATAATAGTATAATAAATAAAACCTAAAATTTGAAAATATATAAGAAATATAAAATAATAAAAGTAAAAATATGCAAAGTAAAAAAAAAAAGGATATTTAATATTTGATATTAGATTAACTTAATATTAAAATATAATAATAAGGATTAAGTTGAAATCAAAACAAAATTCAATGGGTAAAAATAGGAATAGAATAAAAGGGAAAGACCTATTTGAACACGCGATTAACAAGGAGAGACCAAGTGGAAAATTCTCTCTTCCTCCAAAACGGCGCCGTTCAAATATGGACCAAAATAAAACTGGAAAGAAATTTTGGTGCAAAAATTAAAAAATAAAACAAACTGGATTAAAATGTTAAGAAATGCGAAAGGGCTTATAGCGCAATTAGCCTTTCCTTAGAAAAAGCACGGATCCTTCCCGGGTTAGGTCATGTGAGCGGGTCAGGCCTTTAAAACGACGTCGTCTTTGGGCTATTCAAGACACCTTGAAACGATGCTATTTTAATTGTTCTATAAAACTCAATTTTTTTTTGAAAACCCTAATTTTTATCCTTTCCTTAAAAAAAAAAAAACTAAAAATACAACTCTCTCAAATTCTCTCCTCCCTAGTCTAAATCTAGTCGCCGGACCGATGGGCCATCACTGCACACGCCACAAGCGCCGCCATCGACGCCACCGTATACGACGGCTGAAGGTCGAAAACCACCCTTTTCAGGCCAATCGAAAGGTAATCTCCTCCCCCTCTAATATTGTAAAACGAAAATAAAAAAAATAAAACAAGTAAAAAAAAACTGAATCTACATTTGTTTCAATCCTTTTATTTTTTACTCTTTTTTTTAAATGAAACAAACGAAATACATAAAAAAAAAAGATCGGGGCCAAAACCTTTTGAAGTTTTTGTTTATATTTCAATTTATCTCTATGTATTCGTATATTAAAAAAAGAAAACCCCCGAAATTACATTGATTGGTGGCTCTTATATCTAATTCTATTACATTATTTTAGGCACTGTTTTTGCTTGTTGTTTCCTTTTTTGTTTCCGTTCTTTTTTGTGTGTTTGCAGGTTTGAACAGCGTCGATAGAGGAGGGATTCGCACACTGATAGCGGCGTGATGTTCGACGGACATGCATGGAGCTGCAGCGACCGAAGCTTTTAGTGTTTAGGGTTTGCTGAGAATGTAAAAAAATGGGCCTATCGGGCTTGTTTTCTTTTTGGGGTTTAGTTGAGCTGTATTTTTATTAATTTTGGCCTTGTTTTGTAATCTGGACTGTTATTTTTTTACATTTTATTTTTGTTTATTTTTTGCTTTAGGCCTGGGCCAAATTGGCCGATTGCATCAATAATACCCTACTAGCCCCAGAAAGCTGCGGATTTCAAACACATTCTTTGGCTGTTTCCAATCTAACCTAGCCTCAATCTTACGAGGATCAACACGAATCCCCCAGCAGAAACCACATGACCCAAAAAGGTTACTTCTTGGAGCTAGAACTAACACTTACTGAACTTCGCATACAATTGTTTCTCACGAGTCTATAGTACCATTCTAAGATGCTCATCGTTCTTTTCCTCATTCTTAAAATACACCAAGATGTCATCGATGAACATCATCACGAACGGATCCAGACAGGGCTGGAACACTCGGTTTATTAAGTCCATAAATGCCACTGGTGCATTAATCAAACTAAAAGGCATAACTAGGAACTCATAGTGTTTATATTGAGTCTTAAATGCCGTCTTATGCACATCAATCTCCTTAACTCTCAACTAATAATATCTCGAACACAGATCGATTTTAGAAAATACTAAGGCCCCTCTGAATTGGTCAAATAAGTCATCTATACTGGAAAGTGGGTACTTATTCTTGATCGTTAGCTTGTTCAACTGAAGGTAGTTGATACACATTCTCATTCTCCCATCTTTCTTTTTCACAAATAGAAATATTGCTCCCTATGGAGACGCACTGGGACGAATAAACCCACGATCTAACAATTCTTGAATCTGAGCCTTAAGCTCCGTAAGCTCCTTCGGTGCTATTCGATAAAAGGCAATAGACACCAAAGTTGTACCCAGAATCAACTCTATCCCAAACTATACATCTCAGCTCGAAGGCAACCTTGGTAGTTCCTCAAGAAAAATATTTGACAAGTCCATCACGGTTCTGATGTCCCTAATCGAAGAGTCCCTAAAGTTAGAAATAATGATGTAGGCCAAGAATGCCTCACACTATTTTCTCACTAAGTTTTTCGCTACCAAAGTTAAGATCACATTAGTCAGATAATCTCATCGTTCCCCAATCACAACTACCTCACTGTCTTCCTCGGTCCTCAAAATAACCCTTTTTGTCGCACAATCCAGACTCACTCGGTGTTTAACGAGCCAGTCTATTCCCAGAATCAAATCGAACTCCTCAAAAGGAAGCTCTATCAGATCAACCAGAAATATTGTCCTTTGAATCTTTAACGGAACATCTTTAAACAATTTACTCACTCAGATAATCTGCCCTAACGGACTCACAACAGTTACCTCACTAGAAGTACTCTCAACCGGAATCCCCAAAGTTTCTATCATAGTACTAGCTACGTATGAGTGTGTGTAGAGCCTATGTCTATCAGTGCAAAGTAAGATACATTATAAATTAAGAACGTACCCATGATAACGTCCGGAGCATCTCTATCCTCACGACGATGAGCAGCATATACCAGTGCAGGTTGTCTCACCTCAGTATGCCCAGCACCTCTGCCCGGTGCTCTCTGTCCAAGACCGATGCTGTTACCACCCCTAGCCTGTCTATGGTCCCTAGGTGGCTGTTGAATTACCTTCGGTGGTTGTACAGTACCAGAACCTGTAGCTTACATTTGAGCAGCACTCAGCGGACACTTTCGAACATGATCCTCGGTAGCTCCACATCTTAAACATGCCCTGTCGTTCTCCAGCACTTGCCCGGATAGTGTCTACCACAATCCTCGTAAGGTAAAATCCCTAATAGACGTAACAGGAGACCCAACTATAACTGGCCCATCAGATCTGGCCTTTTTCTTAAGTCTCATCATAGAACTCGAGGGCTCCAAATCCCTCTTATTATTTCCTCTCTCTTTACCCTTCTTTTGGCACTCAGTGCGCTTCACCTCCTCGGGGATCTTCGCCTTCTCAACTAGAGCAAAAAAGTCACGCTTCCTCTGTAGAGCTATCAGAAATCGCAAACTGTCCCTAAGACCATCCTCGAAGCCTATACAACAATCATAGTCAATCGCCACTAAGCCTCGCGTATAACAGCTCAATCTCAGAAATTTAGCCTCATACTCGGCCACTGTACGATCCCCTTGCTCGAGATTCAGAAACTCACGTCTCCTAGCATCAATATAGCTTGCCCCCATATATTTACTCTAGAAATTTGTCTTGAAATACTCTCAAGTCAACCGTTCGGGCTGAGTACCCTCCTTAACTGTTAGCCACCACTGGTATACTTCATCACAAAGCAAAGAAACGGCCCCCTTTAAACTTCTGCTCGGTGGTAAAATCCACGTCATCCATGATTCTTTCCATGGCCTCTATCTAATACTCAGCCACGTTAGGGGTGACTCCAGTGACACTCTTAAAGAATTCAGTCCTGTTGGATTGGAGTCGTTCCGTAACCAACCCTCGGCCCCCAGATCCAATATTGGGCCCAACGACCTCTCCAAAATCCTCAACATAGCATGGGACAATTCGTCATCCCCAGCCACGCGAACGTGAGACCCAGTCTTAGTCACAAGTGATTCCAGCGTCTCACTAGAATCCAAATTGAGTATATTGCCAAATGACTAGGACCCAGCTCGAGCCCCTCTACAGCCTCTACCTTGGCCTCTAGTACCCCATCCACAAATACCCCATGCGCTCATCATAGAATTCGAGATTATCTACATTAACAGTTTTATGAATCAATTATAGTTTCGATATTTATTAGCAAATATTTTATGTAAAACAGTATCAAAAGTTTTGAGTTTGTTATTGTGAATCGCAGTCTTACTACAGTTTTTAGTTTCACTATAATTTGTAGTTTACACTAACTAAAGTGTTTTCAGTCCAGTATACTACCTATAGTAGTTTCAGAATCATATCAGTTTCAGTTAAGAACATATAACAATTTCAAAGAACTTGCAAGGTCGGCCCTGGAGACTTGGTGTACTACACATTTAGTCAAAAATATTTCAAACCATTTAAAATAAATCATTTATCTAATACCAAGTTTTTAAAACCCAAATCCACAGCCTAGTTTTGCAACCTAAATCTGATACTACTAAGTGTAACACCCCAAACCCGGCCTGGACGTTATAACTAAATCTGACGATGTCACATGGAATGGAATTTGAAAACAAGATGTCGAGTTTAAAATTTTTCTAGTTATTTAGCTATTATCTTAATTTGGGTGACACGTATTTATCGTTATGTCAAAATTTGTTTCTTTTTAAGAAAACCATTACCATTTGATGAAATCTTAATTTTACTAGTTTTGGAAACCATATTTGGGAGTGATCAAATTGCGAAACCATAAAAGCAGTTAAAATCCCATAATTTGAAAACAAATAGTCCATAAAATCCCATTTACATAAAAATTACAGCAAATAAATAATAAATCTGAGGAAAATAACAAAACCAGTATCTAGTTATGTGTAGCCACTGTCGAGTCTACCACTGCACCAATCCGACTAAAGCTAGGGATTACTTGAACAGATTAAATAGAAAAGCGTAAGTTTCACAATTCAGTGTGTAATCCCTACAGATGTCATACATACAGAATAATCATCAGAAGTCAGAAACAAACAGTCTGAGGCCGGAGCCTATTCAGAGTCAGTTTGGGCCTTAGCCTACTCAGATATAGAATCAGATATAAATTTGGGCCTTAGCCCAATCAGATACAAATGCAGAACAGAATATCAGAATATAGCCCACCAACCCACACACCAACTTCGACCATCCCTACACACCATGTGGGGTTTAGAACACCTACTCATTCCTGCACACCAAATAGGGTCTATATCACCCATCTATCCATACACACCATACAGTACCGAAATACGGCACATAATTAGAAATATGCAGCTTAGCTGCCAGATAACAAGCATTATAAGCCTTTCAGATACTTCCTTCAACTTCATCAACCCACCCCAATGTAATTCAACAAGCCATAATATGTCATGATAGTATGCAAACTATCAGATCATACAATTAGTTCAGATATCACAATTCATACTCAATTCAGAAATCATATCACACAATTAGGGGTCTAAGTAGTGCTTACCGACCCTACGGTAGGTCCACATTCGACTTGGGCAACATGTGCAACCTTATCAAACATTTCAGAAAAATGGGTTCAAACGCTTATATGACCTGCCGTGTAGGCCCACTTGCCCGTACGGCCCACATGGCCCAAATCACATGGCCTGGCCCATAATTTCACATGCCAGTGTGGTTCATTCGTGTGGGCTTACACGCTCGTGTGACCTATACGACCCAATTTGTTCTAGCCTGTGCGTCGCACAGGGCCTCATCCGGCTATCACACGGTAGTGTTCTTTGCGCACAGCCTGGCCTCGTCGACCACACCCCATATGCTGCACACGGCCTACTACACGGGCGACCACATGCCCGTATGGCATCGATAGAATCATTTTTCAACTTTTGTTGATTCTCATTTTCTGTCTAATAGAGTACATGCTTGGTTCGTTTTCACTGCTATGCAATCCCGAGATCATCAGCATCTCCAATCCTTATGTGATTTCGACCATTCGGTAACCCTAGAGAAGCCTCGTTCCACCCGTTTCAATACCGATGGAACATGGAATAGTATAGAAAAGTAAAAATGCAAAAGCCCAAAATCAAAAAGGGCAACAATCATGAATGAAGTAATCAAGGGGAACAAAAGAGATTTATGTCAGAAAAACTTTGAACCAGGATGATAGCTGAAATTTGCAAAAGAGAAAAAGAAAAAAGATTTGAACAAAACCCCTTAATTCTCTCCACTAAACCCACTACTCAGAGTTTTAGCCAAACACAAACTCTAGCCAAAATTTTGTAGTGAAAATAATAACCTTGCCGCGGCAGAGATTCGAACACAAGACCTCTAGCATATTAACTCTCCACATAACCATTAAACCAGCAAGCTTTTTCTATTATGCTTTTACAAACAATTAAATATAAACCTACTGACTAGAGTTGGGGCTTAATTCATAAAAATACCAAAATTTACCCAAGTTGTGGCTTGAACTTGGGACCTCTTAGACACACCCAGGACACATGACCACTGAAGTAGATAGACATTTGTGTTACACATTCACAAAAACATAAATATTAAACTTGGGGCGTAATAGGTAGGGTCATAAATAATGGCACCACTAGTGTAATGTGTCAACTTTTTTTTTAAATTTAAATTTAAATTTGATTTTTATTTGGTGGAGCCGTATAGAATGGCGCCACTAGTGTTAGAATTTTTTTAATTTTTTTAGTTTAATAGTGAAATTATTATTTTATTAGGTGGTACTATAGAGAATGACACACCACCTTCCACAAATTTTTTCCACAGTTTCTTTTTAAGTTGTTTTTTAATAATAAAAATTAAAAAAATTAGTAGTGCCATTGAGATTGGCTTGACCACCATAAAAATTATTATTTATTTATTTTGGCCTTCTCCTTCTCTGCGAAATCCCTGCTCTGTTTCTTCTTTAATTCAATTCGTGAATTCGTTGTTCAATCGTGCTGTTGGAATTGTTGGGTTCTCCCTTTTGGTTCGATAAGTAGAACTCTGTTGTCATTTTCGTTTGGTGTTGGAATATTAGCGGTGTGTTTGGCAACTTTTAATTGGTGTTTAATCATTGTAATCTAGTTTGGGTAAAGGTTGTGAGGTAGAAAGTTTTACTGCTACTGCTTATTTCGAGGTCAGGGTTATTTTTGCTAGCGGTGAGTCAATTTTTAAACCCTATTAGACTCATAAATTGGTTGCTAAAGGTATTGGATACTCTATTTTTAGGTTTCAGAAGGCTTGGGAGTGGTTTTGCATCAAATTGATATCAGGTATGTTCCCAAAATACGAAAAATAAAGTTTTGACAAAAGCCAAATCTGCTTATTGTCGATGCCAAATGGGCATGTGGTCACTCGTATGGTTGGCCATGAGCGAGACACAACTGTGTAGTTGACGAAAGCATGGCCATGCATAGGACACAGCTATGTGGTGGTTGAAGTGTGGCCGGGTGAGCCACACAGGCTAGGCCAAGTTGGGCGTATGGGCCCACACAGGTATTTTATATGAGTATGTGAGTTTTTGAGTCAGGCCGTATGGCCACACAGGCATGGCCAATTTGGGCGTGTGGGCCACACGGGCATGTGGGCCCACACAGGTAAGCCACATGGACACGTGGCCCATTTTTTTGAAATTTTCCCTAAGTTGCACAGGCCTTTCCGATCGATTATGGGCCTACCGTAGGGCCGGTAGGGGCTAACCAAACCCTAGTTTAAGTGAACTGGTAATCTGATAATATGCTCTAAGTAGGACTCTATTAAGCATGTTTGTCTTGTCGAAACCATTTTTTTGAAAATGAGGATCGACTTTGATTTTGAAAATGAAAACGAAAAAACAGGAGTTGCCGCCAATCCTTTTATGTTGAGGTGTGATCGGGTCACCTCGAAAAGTGGTTATTTTAATAAACATTTTGATTTATCAAAACAACAATTTTGGTCTACGAAAATCAGGAATATGGGTTCGGGAGTTAGTTACACACAAGGAAGGATTAGCACCCTCGATACGCCCAAAATTGGTACCTAGTTGATTAATTAGTATCTTAACGTCGAAAGTCAAAAATTTGGAAATATGTTAAAATACTATCCCTTTTTATTAATGCTAATTTTATTTAAAAAATGCTTGAGTAAGCCGAACCATATGTTAAGGACCCTCTCATCTTGAGTTAATAAAATGTCACGTCCAGTAAGTTAGGACACAACGCCTCGAATTCTCGAGAATAAGTTTCCTTTTTATTTAAAACGTATGCATTTTAAAATTAAAAGCGTATTCAGTTATTTAAATCCAACGAGAAAAATCATAACCTAGAAAGTTAGGGTACGATTTTCTCGAGTTTCCAAATACAGAATATTGCCTTATTTTAAAAAAATGGATTCTTTTTTTGAATAATAACAATTATAAAACCGTAACGATCTACATTGGATAAACATGTTGGAGTTAAATTCACAATGCAATGGCATTAAATAATGAACATGGAACAATAATACATGCATAAAATACTATACAAGTGAATGGCAATAATATGAAAATATGAAATAATGAATTAAAACACATAATGACAATAATCACACAAGATATATTATTTAAATACCAACATTAATAAATAAAGACCAATGAATTAAATAGCAATTTACACAAAAAATTATATAAAGCACATCAAAATAAATAAAATGTAAAAAAATTTTGAAATGATAATAAATGAGTTTCAGATAAATAGTGTAAAAAAGAATTTTAAAATCAATGGTATACAAAACGATTTAAAAAGGATGATCTATAAAAAATTTAAGTAGATAATACATATATATATATATATATATATATATATATATATAAAGTGTAAATAAATAATATAAAAGCTTTAATATAAATGATAAAACATTTTGAAATAAATGAATAGAATTTTAAAATAAGGTATATAAACAATTTAAAATAAGTAATAAAATGATTTTAAATAATACCTAAATAAATTTAAACTAAAATATATAAAGTATAAAATGTTTTAAATGAATGATTTAAAAAAAAACTTTCAAATAAATAATAAAAGATTTCGATTATGATATGAAAGAATTTAAAATAAATAAGAATAAAATAATATATATATATGTATATATGTATAAAACATAGAACGGTTTTACTTCAATGAAAATAAAGTAACATATAAAAATTTAAAAGATAATATATATATGTATGTATATATATAATAGCTTAAAATAAATAATATACCAAAGAATAATAGTATGTAAAACGGTTTAAATAAAACAGGAAAAACTTAAAATAAAAGAAATAAAAGACTATAAACAAAGTGACTAAATAAAAATTCATAAATAAATTAAGTGGAATAAGGATGAAATTGAAAAACGGGCTAAAATCCAAGGTATAAATTGTAAAAAGAAAACAAAACTGCCAGGGACTAAATCACAAGGTGCATAAACTCGCGGGGACCAATGGGAGAATACCCCGGGTCCCTATGCGCTACGTTTCACATGGCCAAACTTGGATTAAATAAAAAATGAAATAAAACAAAATGGGTAAATTTTAAAAAGGAAAAAAACGAAATGGGACAAAATCACAACGGTCGAAAATGTGCGAGGACGAAAATGGTAATTTTTCCATTTTTCTAAAATGCGCGGACCCCCCACAGGTGGGTCGGGTCGACGCGTGGGTCCTCCCTAGACCAAACAGCGTCGTTTTGATTTGTTATGAAAACCATAATTTTTGTCTTTTTTCATCATTTCTGTCACTTATTTCAAAAAAAAAAAAACAACTCCTTCAACAAAATTCTCTCAACCCCCTTTTTCTCCGGTAGATTGGGCTTCCTCCAACGACCCGTCGCACCACCACCATGTCCGGTGGCTGACGATGCGCGGAGATGGGGCTTTAGCCCCCGTTCAAACGCCATTGATGGCCAAGGCTCGAAACTCGGAGATTCAAAAAGAGATGATCTCGATTCTATGTTCGGGACCAGTTCCGACGATGAAGAACGAGCCTCTGACGCCGCTGACCACTGGGAATTCGGTGAGGCTTCCCCTTCTCTTCTCCTTTTTATTTTTGAAAGCAAAACTAAAGTAAAAAAAAAACACTAAAATAAGGCTTGAAAACACAAATGAAAAATAAAATAAAAAATCAAACGAATATCACCTTGAAAATATAAGTTCAAGTCTTTTTTTCTATTTGAAAATTCAAAAGTAGAAGAAGAAGGAATACAGAATGCCTATTAAGGCTTTTTTTATTGATATATTACAACTGTTTATTTTATATTTTTTTGATTGTGTGTCCACTTCTGCCTTGTTTCATTCTGTTGTCTTCTTGTGTTTATTGGCCTCTGTTGCGTGCTTCTTTTGTTTTGCAGGTGTCAGAGGCGTCAGAGGTGCGCGTGGAAGAGCGGCGCGTGCGGAAGGCGACGCGCGACGGTGATGGTGCGAGTGAAGAGCGGTGGCTGAAGCTTGGGGCTAGGGTTTAGCTTTGGCTGAAAGTGTTTAAGTTTAATGGGCTAAAATTTCGGCTAAGGTTTTTTGTTTTGGGTTTTTAATGGGTCTTGTGAATTGGACCATGTATTTGGGTCTGATAAAATTTTGAGACTGTTTATTTTTTATTTAAATTTTAGGTTAGGCCCTAGCCAAAATTGGCCTATTACATGTCTGATTTGTTATCTATATATAAACATGTTGAACATGTCTAATCTGTAAATTCTGTATCTGATTTCTGTAATTGTTTTGGGGTAGGAATTGGTATATGTGGAGGAAGTGTTCTGGATGTCGCTATCACCTATATTTTGGCAGCTTGGCTGCATATTATCTTATATGTGTCGTAATGGCATGATATGTGGTGTAAGGATGGGTGGGTATTTTTAACCCCACATGGTATGATGGGATGGTCAGAGTTGGTGTGTAGAAGATAGGTGTAACGCCTCAAAAATCCCTTATATATTTATTTTCATATGGTTGTGACATAAATGCATGCCTGCTTCAGTGTTTAAGTGTTCTAGGAAGTGTCTGAGAGGTCCCAAGATCAAGCCTTAGCTTGGGAAAATTTTTGTTTTTAAATGAATAAACCTGTATCTCTAATTAGTAGGCTTATAAATAAATGTTGGTAGAATATGTCAGTATAGTCCTGTTGGTCTGGTGATAAATGATGTGTTAAAATGCTAAAGGTCTTGGGTTCGAGCTGTGCTAGGGTATTATTTTTGCTAGTGATAACGTGTAGTGTTTGAGCTGAACTGAAATGCCAAACTAGTAGAAGTGTAGTGGGAAGTGTGAAGAGGAAAGTAAGGGATTTTAGTGGGAGTGGTTGGATGGATTAAGGAGGGATTTGGGGAGAAAATTATGGGATTGGGGAGTTATTGATTTGGTGGATGATAGATTTCGGTTCCCTCTTCTCAGTCTCACAATTTCCTTCAGTTTTGGCAAAAATTTTTCCTCTTCTCATCTTTTTCTCTTTGCCGTTCTCTATCCCACTTTCTGCCGATTTTTCTATTTGATTTTTCCCCCTCTTCTTGTTGCCAAAATTCACATTTTTTTACATTTTCTCCTTTTTGTTCCTTGTCCAATCGTTTTCTATCATGCAACCGTTGTTTCCCTTATTCGGTAAGTGGTTCTTTCTTAGTTCTTGCGGTTTTTTTATTAAGCAATTAACAAAAGAATCATTTTACTTACGTTAGGTGTTGCTCGAAGACTTTAATCGGGTTCACAGTGTGGAGTGACAGCAAGGTTGTCGTTTTCATCTTGGTAAGATTCTGAAACGTCATTGGACTTAGTATTTCAAGTTATACATTTGGGGTTTAATAATAATATTTTCCATAGTTGGAATTAATCAATTTCTTGGGTGTTGGTTTATCATTTCATTAGTCTTGGAGTGCTCAGAAGTGCTTTTACAAAGAAATGGAACCAGGTGTGTAACCACATAACTGAAAACAAGATTCGACAGAAAGTAAAAAATGGGACTGTCTACGCCACACAAGTGTGTGGTCGCCCGTGTGGTAGGCCGTATGATCAAACACGGGGGTATGATCAACGAGGTTGGTCGTGTGCAATACACGGGCCAAATTGAATTGAGCCGTATGGGCCCAACCACATGGGCATGTGGGATTATTGGGCCAAGCCGTGTGATCCACATGGCCAAGGCCATTTTGGGCCGTATGGACTATATGGACGTGTGGGCCTACACGAGCAAACATTATAGGCTTGTGGGCCCATTTTCACTGTTAAATTTCTAAGGTTGCATGGGTTGCCCGAGTCGATGTGGACCTACTGTAGGGTCGGTAAGCTTATTTAGACCCCTAATTGACTGAAATGACTGTAAGACTGATACAATTATACATGTTATTAAGCTTGACGATTTCCCACTGATTTGATACTGTATGCCCCAATTTTATGCATGATATTATGTTTTAGCATGTCATATATATATATTTATATATTGCATTGCATTGGGGTAAGGGTTATATTGTTTACTGAAAGGCCTCGAGCCTAATTTACTGGCAACACAGCTGCAAACCACTGTCTAGTGCCGTATTCAGTATTTGTTGGAGTGTAGGGATGGGTTAGTTGATTATATCCCCATATGGATTGTAGGGTTGGACGGAGTTAGAGTGTAGAGGCTGGCTGGGTACGATTTAATACTGTATATCTGTTACTGTACTAATTATTGATACTGTAATGGGCCAAGGCCCAAATGCATGACTGCTTCTGTATTGTAATGGGCTAAAGCCCTAATTGAGACTGAAACTATTACTGAAATGGGCTTAGGCTTAGGTTATGATTGCATTCTGTATACTTGATTATATGGGGATTACACACTGAGTTTTCGCAAACTCACCCTCTAGTTTTATCTGTATAGGTAATCCCCAGACTTAGGCGGATCGAAGCGGCGGAGGACTCAGTTGTGGCAACACGACCCCTTTTTACACTGTTTCATATTTACTTAAGTGTTTAAAGTTTTATTTAGGGTATTTTTACTGTAATAAAGGCCCCTATAGATTTTTGCTTAAAATTTGGATTTTATATTGTTTAAAGTTTTATATTTGCTAGAGGTAAGAAAAATATGGGTTTTTAAAATAAACGCATGTGTTTTAGAAAAATACCTGCGAGGACACAAACTGTTTTAAAAAGCTTCTGCAACGTATAATATTTTGAAAACTAACAACTAAATAAGAATCACGATTTTAGAATTAATAATAGAAATTGAGGAATTCTGAACGAAAAATGTTTTAAACAAAGTTACTATTTCTCCAACACAAGCTATGGTTTTCTAACACACTATCATATGACATCGCCAGATTCGGCCATAACGTCCAGGCTGGATTTGGGGTGTTACAATGGGGGTATCATTTTGCATATCTGTTTCTGCTATATGAATCTATATTTGAATCTGAATTTGAGACTGCATCTGATTGTGTGTATGATTTTGTATATTTTGCATGTCTAATTTTGTTGGGCTACACACTGAGTTTACGAAAACTTACATTTATTTGTCTACTTTGTTCAGGTAATCTTCAGACTTAGGTGGATTGATGCGGCGGAGACTCAGCGGTGACCACTCCACTGTAAACAATTTAAACTTGGCAATTTATGGCTTTATTTATTATTTTGGTTTTCATTTGAGAGTTTGTAATTTCTGGGACTCTCTAGACTTTATGATTTTTTTTAACAGTTGATTTTTGGTTTGTTGATAATCTGCATGCTTTGACAAAATATTTTATGAAATTGACGATTTTTACGCAAAAAGAGGTTTTTCTAAAAATACGAATCGAATTTCTAAAATGAAACGGGTTTGTTAAACTTTCGCTATAAAATAAGTTTCGGCAAATAAATGAATTAATTTACATTTTCGAAAATGATTATAAAGTATATGAGTTAATAAACCGAGATGATTTTACGTAATGACTCCATTTACTAAACCCATTCTCTGTGGCATCTCTAGATTCGGCCATAACGTCTAGATCGGGTTTGGGGTGTTACAAAGAATAAGGTTAAAATATGCTACTTTTGACACTTATCATTGAGCTCTTTCTCCTTATTCTTGCTTTTCATAGCATTTCATTGGCATGATTTTAGCTTCTAATTTTTAGAACACAAAATTTAGTTTCCAATTACTTGAAAATAAAATATTTATATATTATGAAGCCCTAATTCTAATTTCATGATCAATTTAATTTTTAATGTTTACATTTTTTTAATCTAGTCTTTATTTATTTATTTTAAATTTGACCTAATTTTTTTAAAAAGAATCAAATTAGGTTATCAAACTTTTTTAAAAATAGAGAGTCAAATTAGGTTATCAAACTTTAAAAAAATAAAAGAGTCAAATTACTTTTTAACGGAAATACTGACTAAAATATTCTATTCCGTATGGTAATCCATGAGTGTTTCATGCTATTTTTTTAGAATTTTTATTAACATTTTTGTAATTTTTATTGATTTTTTATATTTTATAATCTTTAAATTATTTATAGATTTGGCATATAAGATAAATAATATCATGCCAACATAAAATAGACGTGGGCTACCATACAAAGTTGTCAAGTCAACATCATTCAAAAAGTATATTTTCATCAATATTTTCATTAAAAAATGATTAGACTCTTTCTTAAAATATCAATTAATAGTCAAATTATATGTGAATAATAATAATTAATTAAAATACTCAAAAGACAGTTAATTTTATCAAAAAGTATAAAATGCTAGTAAATTATTATTAAATTCATAAATTAAAATAAAATTATCAATTTATATTTATCATAAATAGCACAAATATATATATAACTAAAAATACCATTACAACCTAAAAATAAATAAAGAAGATATTATTACATCTAATTAAATATTATAATTATTTTTAAAAATATCAACTTAATAATATAAAAAAATAAAGAATATTATCGTCAGTTCAAAAATTCCCTCAAACTCATGATTTTATATAAATTATAGATTATAGATTATAGATATCCATCCTTCGGAGTAGGTGCCTTATCAATTCTTTCGTGGATAACGTCAAATTAATTTTAAATGATAAACTAAAATAACATAACTTTTATTTTATCAAAGTTGATTTAACAAATCAACTTGATACTTAATCAATCAAGAAAATTATGAAAATAATTTTTCATATTTTAATTAAGTTATATTATTATTATGATATTTTATTTTTTATATTTAAAAAATATAAAAAAGAAATTGTAGATATTAAAATTTTAACACATATACTAACATCTATAAAATTATAAATATAAAAATAAATAAAATAATTTGTTATCATTTCAACTAAAAATTATTTTTATATTTTTATATATTTTAATTTTATTAGAAAAATTGTTTCACTATATATATTATAAAATAACGAATGACAGTGCTCTCGAACTTAGCGTAGGTGGCAATACTTGTATACAGCAAGCTTTTTCAAGTCAAGGCATATGACTCCAATTGGGTATCACAGAGCAGCACCGTCTAAAACCAAATCAAAAAGCTAACAAATTTTGTTATGTCATTACTTGAATTTTTATGCTATTCTATCTTTGGCTCAATGCAGTCATTATTCAATTGGGACCACTGTTTTATTTGTTTGGTTGATTTTCTTTGTTGAATTGTTCATTCATCTTTCATTTGGTAATGAAGCTATCAAGTCAATACAATTCAATGATTATCAAGTTTTGTGTCTTTCACAATTTAATCCTTTCTATTCAATTAACTAACTAAACATTAAAATTTCTTCACCAAAATTTAATATGACTCTAATGTAACCCCATAAACATTAATTAAATAGTAAAACTTGAACTCACGTACCGGAATTATGGTCTTGAAACCACTGTTTTCGACACCACTAAAAAATGAGATATTACAGACTAAGTTAATTTTACAAGTCAACTTGATACTAAATCCACCAAGGAAATTTATTAAAATAATCTTTCATATTTTAAATAAATTATATTATTAAAATGATATTTTAGTCTTTTAAATATATATAAATCTATGATTTCTACAGGTAGTTGAAATAGTAGACCAAGAAAGAAGCTAACAACATTTGTTTTGTCGTTACTTGAATTTATATACTATTCTATGTTTGGTTCAATGCATGCAGCGGGTCCATTGTTTCATTCGTTTGGTTCATTTTCTTTGTTGAATTGTCCACTCATCATTCTACGACTATTTCTTAACCCGTTCAGCCACCCACCCTTTGAACCGTCTATTCAGACCATCTGCTAGTAGCATTTTTCATTTCAGTTCCAAAATGGTGCTTCTTCTTTGCTATCCTATCGTCTTTTTAAAAATTATAAGCAACTTCTCTTTTAATAAGGAAATAAAACATATTTCCTTTTTTTCCTCCAAATGTATTATTCCTCATTGACATATATATTTCTTATATTTTTTCATAACAATACATTAAATAAAGTTTTTTTTTATATAAAAATGACTCTAAAAATTTTGAATAATTACAAAAATGATCCACTTTTTTATTATGTATGCAAATGACCTGAAATGAATAGTAAAAGTTGGTGGAGCTAAAGAGATTGGCGCCGACCAACATGTCACATTAGCCATTACAAAAAAAAAAAAAAAAAACAACTTCTTTTGATTTAGTCATAAAGAATGACATCACAAGTATAAATATATGGGAAATATTGCTATTTCTCAATAATTGGGGGCTAAAAAAATAATGATGGTGGAGTCATATAGAATGGTGCCACCACTTTAATGTGTAGGCTTTTTTTTTTAATTTAAAAATAAAAAATAAAAATTTTATTTGGTAGAGTCACAAAGAGTAGCACCACTAGTGTAATGTGTCAACTTTTCTTTTAAAATGTGTGTTTTTTAAAATTTAAATTTAAATTTAATTTTTATTTGGTGGAATCGTATAGAATGGCGCCACTAGTGTCATAATTTTTTTATTTTTTTAGTGTAATAGTGAAATTATTATTTTATTAGGTGGTACCATAGAAAATGACGCCACCACCTTCTACAGTTTTTTTCACAATTTCTTTTTAAGTTGTTTTTTAATAATAAAAATTAAAAAAAATTAATAATGCCATTGAGATTGGCATGACCGCCATAAAAATTATTATTTATTTATTTTGGCCTTCTTCTTCTCTACGAAATCCCTACTCTGTTTCTTCTTTAATTCAATTCGTGAATTCATTGTTCGATCGTGTTGTTGGAATTGTCGGGTTCCCCTTTTTGGTTCGGTAAGTAGAACTCTGTTGTCATTTTCGTTTGGTGTTGGAATATTAGCGGTGTGTTTGGCAACCTTTAATTGGTGTTTAATTGTCATAATCTGGTTTAGGTGAAGGTTGTGAGGCAGAAAGTTTCACTGCTACGACTTGATTCGAGGTCAAGGTTGTTTTGGCTAGCAGTGAGTCATTTTTGTGCTTTTGGTTAAACCGTATTAGACTCATAAATTGGTTGTTAAAGGTATTGTATACCTTGTTTTTAGGTTTCAGACGGCTTGGGAGTGGTTTTGCATCAAATCGATATCAGGTGTGTTCCTAAAACATGAAAAATAAAGTTTCGGCGAAAGCCAAATCTGCTTATTATCGACACCACATGGCGTGTGGTCACCCGTGTGGTTGGCTGTGAACAAGACACGACCATGTAGTCGACGAAAGCATGGCCATGCGTAGGACACGGTCGTGTGGTGGTTGGAGTGTGGCCGTGTGAGCCACACGGGCTAAGCCAAGTTGGGCATGTAGGCCCACACGGGCATTCACATAGGTTTATGGGTTTTTGGGTCAGGTCGTATGGGCCACACGGGCAAGGCCACATGGGCATGTGGGCCCATTTTTCTAAAATTTTTCCTAGAGTTGCATAGGTCGTTTCAATCGAATGTGAGCCTACCGTAGGGCCGGTAAGGGCTAACCAAACCCTAGTTTAAGTGAACTGGTAATCTAATAATATGCTTTGAGTAGGACTCTATTAAGCATGTTTGTCTGATTTGTTATCTATATATAAACATGTTGAACATGTTTAATCTGTAAATTTTGTACCTAATTTCTGTAACCGTTTTGGGGTGGGAATTGGCATATGTGGAGGAAGTGTTCTGTATGGCGTTATCACCTATATTCTGGCAGCTTGGCTGCATATTATCTGATATGTGTCGTAATGACACAATATGTTGTGTAGGGATGGGTGGACGTTTTTAACCCCACATAGTGTGATGGGATGGCCGGAGTTAGTGTGTAGAGGATGGATGTATGATTTTGCATATCTGTTTCTGCTATATGAATCTATATCTGAATCTAAATTTGAATTTGAATATGAATCTGAGATTGTATCTGACTGTGTGTATGATTCTGTATATTTTGCATGTCTAGTTCTGTTGGGTTACACACTGAGTTTACGAAAACTCACATCTATTTGTCTGTTCTATTCAGGTAATCATCAGACTTAAGCGGATCGTTGCAGCAGAGAATCAGAAGTGACCAGTCGACTGTAAATAGTTTAAACTTGGCAATTTATGGCTTTATTTATGATTTTGGTTTTCATTTGAGAGTTTGCAATTTCTGGGACTCTCTGGACTTTATCATTTTTTTTAACGGTTGATTTTTGGTTTGTTGATAATCTGCATGCTTTGAAAAAATATTTTATGAAATCGACGATTTTTACGCAAAAAGAGGTTTTTCTAAAAATACGAATCAGATTTCTAAAATGAAGCAGGTTTGTTAAACTTCTGCTGTAAAATAAGTTTTGGCAAATAGACAAATTAATTAACATTTTCAAAAATGATTATAAAGTATATGAGTTAACAAACCAAGATGATTTTATGTAATGACTCCGTTTACTAAACCCATTCTCTGTGACATCTCCAGATTCGGCCATAAAGTCTAGGTCAAGTTTGGGGTGTTACAAAGAATGAGATTAAAATGTGTTATGTAACACCCTATACCCAAGACCGTCGCCGGAATCAAGTACAGAGTATTACCGGACTTAACGAAACTTTACAGAACTTGATCAGAAATGAAAATAAAATATTGTGTAATTTATTGTATAAACGTTCATATTAACTGCTTTCGGACTAATTACATACATCTCGGATGGTTAGGATTCGAATCCTGACAAGTCGTGACTTAGAAAATTTTTCATGAAAAGCATCGTCACACACGCCCGTGTGACTTTTAGCACGGCCGTGTTGTTAAACCGTATGGCTTTCACACGCCCATGCTAGGCAACCGTGGAACATTCTGACTTACCCGACACGGCCACAAGCTATTTCACACGCCCGTGGAGTCAAGCCGTGTGCTTTCCACGGCTAAGGCACGCCCGTGTGCTCAGCCTGTGGAAGAAATTGTCAAATTCTACACGGTCTGGTCACATGCCCGTATAACCAACCACTCAGGCCGTGTGAGGCTATCTACCAAGCCTTGGCCCTCATGCACTCAAATACACATTTATATCCCACTCATTTTCACATAACACTAACCCAATTGACATTTATTTCATTTCAAACATCATATAATACATAAGAACTATATTTGTATTCAAAACATAAAAATTACAAGTGACTCATACTAAACCTAGTACATGCCACATTATCAAAAGATAGATACATCACCACAAATTAGAGCTGAGATCGGGATTAACTTGGATGCTTGACTGAACCTCGACTTTACCTAACCTGCGCACGGAAACAACCGTACGCTGAGTATGGGAATACTCAGTAGTATTACCATAATTCAAATTACACAATAACTTATATACATTCAATTTGTGTTAAAATTACTTAATAACTATTTCATACTTTTGATCAAATTATTTAATAATAATAAGCACTATTTCAAGGCTTGTATTTAATCAATACATACATTATTTCATTATCAAATTTGCGTTAAATTTTCATATTTCATTTCATTAGCTCATTTCGTATCACATGCAATTCACTAAATTTTATCACTTTATTCAATACTAATTCCATTGAAATTTGTTCTTACTAAAGTCATATTTCAATAACAATTTCAACTAATTAATTTCATATATCATCACTTATTTTAATCAGTTCTTACAACTTTAGCTCATATTTTAAGATATCATATCTTAATTTCATTCTCACATATCAAATTCACATTCAAATTATGTAATTCAATTATACTATTCTTTTCAATTAAATTCTTATATTTTTTATTTATATAAATTTCACACAAATTATGAACTTTAGTTTTATTTCTCAATCTCATATAATATTTCAATTCATAATTCAACTTTGAACACTTCATGAATCTTTGATTCAAGCATTCAACTCATAGCACAAATCTCATTTCATATATAATTTCATAATTAAATTCACTTTACTATTTCTTTCCATAGCTTAATCACAGTCATTCGGAATTTATTATTATACTTATTTACCCCTATTAACTTGACTCAGACCCTGGCAGATACACGGATCTAATTAAACATATCAAAATGGCGACCAACGCCTCATCGGATAGTTCGAAGTAAAGTGGCTACCAAAGCCTCATCGGATAGTTCGAAGTAATTCTATGGCACACCTAATACCTCATCGGCATAGCCGAAGCAAAGTGGCTACCAAAGCCTCATCGAAACTATCCGAAGCAAATCTATGGCACACCAAGTACCTCATCGGCTGAGCCGAAGCAAAGTGGCTACCAAAGCCTCATCGAAACTATCCGAAGCAAATCTATGGCACACCAAGTGCCTCATCGACTCGAGGTCAAAGAATCTCTGAACTGTTCCGATCCTATGGCATGCCAACTATATCCACTAAGCCCGACTAGTTAATAGGGTATCAGAATCACATAGTAATTTCACTTTCAATATCGAATTCACATTAATTAACACTTTGGTCACATTTGTCACATAATTCTCAATTCAATCACAATTGTTCAATTTCACAAAATCAGATATTTTCACTTCAATTCACATTTCAATTCAATCAATTGCTCATACTTTCATTCCATATACATTTCAAAATAATCACATTCAATTCAAATTGATTCATTTCCAATCATAATTCATCATATATTCCATCAAATACTCATACATATGCATACTTCATTTCAATATCATTCAATTTATAATTTCTTATATTCACAATTCGAATCAGTTTCTCAATTCAATATGTATTTCAATACACAAGAAATTTCCATTCATTTCACATACTATTCAATTTTATTTAATTCAATCTTAATATCAACATTTACTTTATCGTACTAAACATATTATTCAAAATTCAATATTTACTAATAAATTCAATTCAATCTTGATACTTACCTTAATTTGCTTGTCATGTATATTAATTTAAAAATTTAACAATTAATCAGATTCGAATTATAGTAATACTAACCTGGATTTCTCGTTTTTACTCCTCATTTGTTTCTCTCTTTTCCTTCCTTGCTCGATGTCTCGAATTCTTTATTTACTACAGAAATAATAATAATTTGCATTATTAATTAAAGCATTAAAATTTAAATAATTAAGCTTTTATTCAATTCCTATTCTTCCTCTTCATTCTACTTTCTTTTTACACAATCCTATTATTTACTCATATATTCTTTTAAAGCTGTCTACCCGCACAACAGTCACTAAATTATTTATATCTGGAGCTACGAAACTCCAAATCAAGTTCCGTTAATTTTCCCTGAAACTAGACTCATGTACCTTTTTATCATAAAATTTCCAGAATTTTTAGTTTTTCCAATTAATACAGTTTATTCCTCAAATTTACCCCTGATTTACTGTCTGACAGTTCCGACCCTCCTGTACTAAAGTTCAATTATCTCATAGCTCAGGACTCGGATAATGTTCTCGTCTAATTTTCTCTTGAAACTAGACTCACTGAGGATTCTGAACATATAAATTACAACTCATAACTATTTTTTTACAATTTTTAATAATTTTCTAAAGTTAAAACAGAGTATCTCGAAATCTTCCTGAACCAGTCTTTCAAAAATTTAAATATCTCAATTTATAGACTTCCTTTGTTTGTTATGTTTCTTTTATCTAAAAATAGACTCATTAAGCTTTAATTCTATATCTCATTCAACTTCTAATTCAATTTATAATATTTTTGGTGATTTTTCAAAGTTAAGATTCTGTTACTATCTAAAACTGTTTCGTATAGCTTATTTTGCACATAATTTCTAACTAAGTTTACTTACTTTTACAACTCAATTCATACTTCAATTCTACTAATCTCTTCCCATATTTAACTTAACTATCCAATATTCATATTAGAACTCAAATTTAAAACTTATTCCAATTCAATCCCTACTACATAAAATTTATGGCATCTTTTACAATTTAATCCTCTCTTTCATTCTCACTTAAAATTCTATCAATTAAACCCCTATTCCAACTTTTTGTTCAACATATACTATGTTCACCAACCTTAAAACTTCAAAGATCTTAACTTAAAATCATCAAAACTTTATTCTAAAGCTTATGAAACATCAAAATTAAAAAGAAAAGGGCCTAATTGACTTACCTATTAAAGTTTTAAGCATCAAAACCATAGTTTTTTCTTTTTCTTTTTATTTCTCTTTTCCACCCTTCCTTTCCCGTTTGCTCTCTGTTTCTCTTTTTCTTTCTTTTCCTTCTTTCCTATCTCACGTTTCTTTCTCTGTTTCTTTTCTATGTTCTTTTTTCTTTTATTCTTTATTTATTTCTTTTCTTTGTTTTGTTTTCTATATATATATATAATAAGTTAATAAATATCTATTTAATAACCAATATTTATTTTACATTTGTATACATTTTTATTATTACACATGTCACAAATTTTACCATACATTTGTCATGTTTTAGTTTATTTTATAATATAATAATATTTAATATAAAATCATAATTAATAATACAAATAATAAATAATAAAATCTAAGAAAAATCTTAGATTTTTCTAAGTTTGCCGCCTCAACTATTGTCAAATGGCATTTTTGCCATTTTGGCCCCTTGTACTTTCTTTCAATCTATAATTCAACTTTTACTCCTATTTCAATTTAGTCCATTCTACTAATTTCTCTAAATTAAACTAATTTCGTCTAATCAAAACTTAATTAAACACATAACTAACTTTGCAAATATTTATTAAAAATATTTACAAGTCTGTCTTACTAAAAACGGAGACCCGATAACACATTTTCCAATTACCTATGCTTTTGAGGTCGTTACATGTTACTTTTGACACTTATCATTGAGCTCTTTCTCCTTATTCTTGCTTTTCATAGAATTTCATTGGCATGATTTTAGCTTCTAATTTTTAAAACACAAAATTTAGCTTCCAATTACTTGAAAATAATATTTACATATTATGAAGCCCGAATTCTAATTTCATGATCAATTTAATTTTTAATGTTTACATTTTTTTAATCTAGTCTTTATTTATTTATTTTAAATTTGACATAATTTTTTTAAAAAGAGTCAAATTATGTCATCAAACTTTAAAAAAAAAGAGTCAAATTACTTTTTAACGGAAATACTGACTAAAATATTCTATTCCGTATGGTAATCCATGAGTGTTTAATGCTATTTTTTAGAATTTTTATGAACATTTTTGTAATTTTTATTGATTTTTTATATTTTATAATCTTTAAATTATTTATTGATTTGGCATATAAGATAAATAATGTCATGCCAACATAAAGTAGACGTGGGCTATCATACATAGGTTGTCAAGTCAACATCATTAAAAAAAGTATATTTTAATCAATATTTTTATTAAAAAAATGATTAGATTCTTTTTTAAAATATCAATTAATAGTCAAATTATAAGTGAATAATATTAATTAATTAAAATACTCAAAAGACAGTTAATTTTATCAAAAATTATAAAATGCTAGTAAATTATTATTAAATTCATAAAATTAAAATTGAATTATCAATTTAATTTTATCATAAATAGCACAAATATATATATATATATATATATATATAAAACTAAAAATACCATTACAACCTAAAAATAAATAAAGAATATATTATTACATCTAATTAAATATTATAATTATTTTTAAAATGTCAACTTAATAATATAATAAAAAATAAAGAATATTATTGTCAGGTCAAAAATTTCCCCAAACTCATGATTTTATATAAATTATAGATTATAGATATCCATTCTTTGGAGTAGGTGACTTATCAATTCTTTCATGGATTATGTTAGGTTAATTTCAAATGCTAAACCAAAATAACATGACTTTTATTTTATCAAAGTTGATTTCATGAATCAACTTGATGCTTAATCAATCAAGAAAATTAAGAAAATAATTTTTCATATTTTAATTAAGTTATACTATTATTATGATATTTTATTTTTTATATTTAAAAAATATAAAAAAAATTGTAGATATTAAAATTTGAACACATATCACTAACATCTACAAAATTATAAATATAAAAAAAATAAAATATTTTGTTATCATTTCAACTAAAAAATTATTTTAATATTTTTATATATTTTAATTTTATTAGAAAAATTGTTTCGTTATATATATATATATTATAAAATAACGAATGATGGTGCTCTTGAACGTAGCGTAGGCAGCAATACTTGTATACAGCAGGCTCTTTCGAGTCAAGACATATGAATTCAATTGAGTGTCCCAAAGCAGGATTACCGTCTAAAGCCAAACCAAAAAGATAACAACTTTTGCTTTGTCATTACTTGAATTTATATACTATTCTATGTTTGGTTCAATGCAACCATTATTCAATGGGGTCCACTGTTTCATTTGTTTAGTTAATTTTCTTTGTTGAATTGTTCATTCATCAATGTTAGGGCTCCGTTTGGATGCAAATAAATCCATAGTGAGACGGAATATTAATGGAATATTTGTTTTTATTATATTGTTTTTATGTTTGGATATTTAAGGTGGATTTGGATGGACAGTGAGGTACGTTTAGTTACTTTTTTTTATCACATATTATAGTATCTAATCTTATCGTTATCACTATTTTTTTATTAACCGCGAATAAACACATCACCCATTCAAATCCACCCTTAATAGTGAGGAACAGTTAAATTTTCTTTATCTATTGTTGATTTCATTTTGGATTGGAGCTAAAGCTATGGGCGGGAAAAAAACACCTACATGGAAAGCTATGTTCCCACTATAATATTATTTTTATTCAAGTCCAACAATGAATAGGTTTCTAATCTAATCTCGTTAATAGTTATTTTTTATTCTCACTTACTGCTATAACTGTGCTTAAATCCAAACATACTCCACCGTTGTTTTTAATCTCATTGCTATAATATCTAATTTCATCATTATAGTAACTATCAGAGATAAATTCGTGTAAGTAATAAACAAATAAAATAAACAATGAAATTGAAAAGATCATACACATAAATTTTATATGAAAAAACTCCTTGGGCTAATTTCTAAGTTTCTTGAATCACATTCAACTACCCACCTTTTGAATTGCCTATTCAAACTATCTGGTAATAGCATTTTTCATTTGGGTTTCAAAATGGTCCTTTTCTTTGGTATCATTTTTTTTTAAAAAAGTATAAGCAAGTTCTCTTTTGATAAGAGAAAAAAAAACATAGTTCCTTTATTTCTCCAAAAATATTATTTCTCACTTTAATTATGACCCAAAGAATAAAAAATAAAACGATGGAGTGAGCAACTAGAATTTTTTGGGTGAAAATCTCATTCTAATCTTTTAGATCTAGGATTCTTTTTAATTTTTTTTTAAATAATAAATTGAAAGGACAAGATTTAAAGGATAAAATCTAAAAAAAAAAGGGTTGAAGAGGGTGACCAATGGCGTAGAGAACTATCTCGAACTAAAAAAATGGGTGGTTTATGAAATATAGGATGTGAAATTTGGGAGTGAAAAAAAAAAAAGGAATGAGAGAGAGAGAAAGAATGGCTTTGAGAAAATAGAATGAAGATGAAGATGAAGATGGGTTGATTCTGGAAAATAGGATGATGAAATCTGGGAGTGGAAAAGGAAAAGAATGAGAGAGAGAAGGGCATTAAGAAATGGTATGAAGATGAACGGTTTCTAAAAGATTAGATAAAAGATCACTTAAAATGTTTTAATATTATAATTTATAAAATTATAATATTAAAATATTTTTTACTTTTTAAATATAAAAAATAATTAAACTAACTGATTTTTTTACACCAAAGTAAAATTACACCCTTCGTAATTTATTATTATTATTAATGTTTGAACTAGTCAATTGTTATATTTCATGCTCCATTTATGTCAGTTATGTATGTTAAGTTTGACGTAAATTAAAATTTTGTAACTATTCATTTTATGAAAAAAATTCAACCGTTAAATAAATATTAATATTGATAATATTTTAGATAAATATGATAGAAATATCAGATCGATTTAAAAATTACATGCACGAAAAATATAAATATATTAAAAAAATTTAATAGTAAATTGTTAAAATATTAATCGTATAAAAAAGTTATAAAAGCATATAAAACCACTTAAATTTTAATAGGTGGATCTCTCCCCTAATATAAATAAACTACTATTTTAAATTTAAGGGTAAAACTGTTATTTTAAGATATTCATTATCTATTCTACAATATTATTAGGCATAATGATAAATTTAACTCTCAACGTTTACATTTTTTGTAGCTTTGACCTTTATTCTTTTTTTGAGCTAAATTTGGCACTTAACCTTTAAAAAAAAGTTAAATTACATTTTTTTAATAGAAAGAATGACTAAAACATTAATTTTTAATATTGTTAACTTGACAACTCGTATGGCAATTCATATGCATATCATGTTAGCATAACATTATTTATCTTATATGTCATATCAAAAAATAATTCAAAAATTATAAATATAAAAAATCAAAATCAAAATCAAAATATATAAAAAACTTACAAATTTAAAAAAAAAAATTAGTATGGAGTACTTGTGGATTGTCATGCAAGTTGTGTTTAAAAATTTAATATTTTAGTTAATATTTCCATTAAAAAAATTATTTCAATTCTTTTTTAAAAGATTAATGATCAAATATAACTCTTTTTAAAAAGTTAAAAGGTTAAATTGATAAAAAAAATATATAAACATTAACAGCTAAAATTTACATTAAAAAGTAATATTATTACATGTTTATTTTACTCCATTTAACCAGACTATGGTTATAGTGATTTTATTCTGTAGGAAATCTATTTCATTCCTCAAAAAAAAAAAAAAAAAAAAAAAAACATTCCATTACAACTATTTTCTATTCCAGCAAGCAAATATGCCATAAATGTTTGAATGTGTTGACATGACCCATAAATTATATATATAGAAAGGCTCAGGTTGGGTTGAGAAAACCTGGCGTGCTTCTGAATATTTTCAAAAAGCAGCAGCAGACTGAGTGATCATACCTTAAGAAAAGTCGCAGCTAAAACTAAAGGCTTTTGGGGAAGGGAAATAGCTAATCTTATGGCTAGAGTTGGAGCAAGTATTTGTGCGAGTGAGAAATGTGTGCTTGACCCCAACCGATTTCGTGAAATGGTGGATTATAAGGTTATAGAACATCAACAGAAAAGAAAACTGGCTGCTGTCGATGGAGGTCCAAATCGTGTAATCCTATTAATGTTCTCATTATTTTCAGGTTGGTATATCAGGGAAGATTTTTAGCACTTTTCTACTGAACTTCAATAATTTCGATGCTAAAGTTGGTCGTAGGTTTATTATCTGTTCAAATTGTTTTTGAACTGAGGGTAGATGGGGTTAGCTGACCTTGGCAGATTATAATTTTTTGTCATTCACCACATGTCTCTATGCAACGTGAAATGAGCTTTCAGAAACCCAAAGCCTGCCTTGATTTAGGTTCAACTACTTAGCGGGTCTTTTTTATGTAAGCTTAAAACCAAATTTGCATCAACAATTCAACCCTTGTGCGAGTAAAATTGAGTTTACATGTGTTAAATTAATATTCCCAAGTCTAGCAGAAATCTGAGCTACACTAATGGTCATCAGTTTCTACCAATGAACTAAAATGGGAGGAAGCCCTTTTTTATTGTTTCCGTTTCTTTTCTGCATGATTTAACCTTCTTAAAAACATTATCAGTATAACTTGACATGAAAGTTCATTCCCAAAATATCAAGCATGCATGCACTCACTTGCACTTGTCAAATGAACAATATAGGCATAGTCTTACACATGAAAATGTGAAAGGGCATTGATGTCTCCTCAATCTCACTATGACTACTGATAAGAAGGAAGAAGAAAATAAATCGAGTCTGGAAATATATGATATTAACTCATTTATGCAAATGGAATATTAGACCATATGTGTTCAAATTTACTTTCGAAATATCTTCTCAAATGAGAACTTCAAACACTTATTATGTGAAAAAGACAAGGAAAACATCGCACTAAAATGGGTTCCTCAAATTTGATACCAACAAGCTGAAACAGAGAAGAGTGCCCCAATATGGGAACAGCAAAATAACAATTGTCCCGACAGCCTGAGAAGAACATAATAAGTAGTTTCTAGTGATGGTGCTCTTGAACGTAGCGTAGGCCGTAATACTTGCATACAGCAGGCTCTTTCAAGTCAAGGCATATGAATTCAATTGCGTGTCCCAAAACAGGATTATTGTCTAAAACCAAATACCAACAGAGACCAGGAAAACGTGTGTATCAGCTAAAAGATTCATGCAACGTTATGTAGGGTTTATCATCTTATGTATTTATTTATGCCTTGGATTTTTCCTAGTTTTGCCTGTCAGTGAACAAAGTTTAGACAAGTTAAAATTAAATATTTATCTTTCGAGAATAACAAAATGGATGATGACTTCACTTTATTTGAAACTACATTTCAGTAACACATCTTAGCCATTTGTTCTTTTAAAAAATATGAATGTAGGTTACCTATTGTGCCGGTACATAATTTAACTACCAATAAGCTTGCTATATAAAATGAATGACAGAAAATCAATTAAGAAAGTAGAATGATCACACTAAATATTCTGATATTATTATCTTGCTTAGTACTGTACATGAATAGTATTTTATACACTTGTGTAGAGCTAACTGTTGCTAACTGCTCTACTAACAACGTACCAGCCTGGATAACCAATTCATAACAGACTAACTGATTCTATATTCTAACAAGGACAAACCTCTTTCACAAGCTACAGTCTGGCCTTCAACCTTGATTGGAGGGACTTCATTGATTCCATAGGAGATTTCTTGCTTGAATCCTACAAATTTGGAAAAGAAAACGACAAAATAAAATAAATAAGAAAGCTTAATTTATTCATTTCATTGCCCTCTTGCATTTTGGGAGGCAGAGGCCAATATCGATTAATGAACGTGTTATGCATGATCAGGAACATATATACTAAGTTATTGGACTGGACTTTACCCTAACATTAACCATTTTTCTTAAGCACTTAGAGGCATGATAAATCAACGAAAGTTACAAGGTAACCATGTTGAGACACACCTATTCTTACGCCAAATCCATGTCTATGAACCATGGTATTCACGCATATGGTTAAAGTAAAAAGCAGTATAATAAAGGCTATTTAACACTTGAAAGTTTCTCCAGAATCAAAGTACTAAATTAGTGGGAAACAAAGATCCCATATGTAAAACCAGAAAACATCTGCAAAGCATTCTACTTTGTTCATAAATAACAAATATTCAACGCTTAAAAGCCACTTCATGTGCTTCAAAACGTAGGAAACTATAATCTGCCAGCATCTTCAATAATTCTGTCAAGCGTTGGCCTGCAATGCAACATTGGACCGGCAGCAACTTTGGAAGCAGCATTGAAGCTGAAATTGAAGCAGCTTTGTTATTTTGTTTCATTTTGTTTCTTTTTGGTTCGTTTGTAACTCGATCAAGTTGGCTTGTAACTTGATATCTAAGTTAGTAAGTTTTAGATATGAATTTGATAGATGTAATAGCTGACATTATCAGCTTGCTTTTGTGTACAAGTTAAGTTGTGTTAGTCTAGCATTAGTGGGAGTAGTTAAGTTGTTAGATAATGGTCATTTGACCTTGTAACCTTTTGTATATATTTTCATTATTTTTCAATGAAAAGTGTGAGATTTTTTATCCAATGTTTGTCTCAAGTCCTTTGTGTCCTTTTTGCTCTCGATTTCATCTTCATTTCTTAAGCAAATCTGTGTTTGTTTTATGATACATTGCTGCCATTGTTCTAACAAAGGGTAATTAGAGCTTGTCATCTTTGAGGACCTTCATTACTAGTTGCTGTTTGCGAAATCAAGCTTAAGAAAGAAGAAATCGAGGCTGCTGAACTTGTTGCAACAGGATGAGCTTCACACCACCTCCACCACCTCTGTTCACTGGTGAAAACTACCACATTTGGGTGGTAAAAATGAAGACTTACCTCCAGGCACATGATTTGTGGAGTGTAGTTGAGAATGATGCTGAGCCACCTCCATTGAGAGCCAATCCCACCATTGCTCAAATTAGGCAGCATAGTGAGGAGTGTGCTAAGAAGCATAAAGCCATGACCTACCTGCAGAATGGAGTGTCAGATGTTATCTTCACTTGAATCATGGCTTGTGACTCACCTAAGCAAGCATGGGAAAGGCTAAAAGAGTTCATGTGGTCGGATAAGATAAGGCAGCAACAGTTCATCAACTTGAGGAGAGATTTTGAGAACTTTAAGATGAAAGAGGCAGAGACCATAAAGTAATACTCAGACAGGATAATGGTGACTGTCGATAGTATAAGGCTACTTGGTTAAGATTTTAGTAAAAGAAGGGTTGTTGAGAAGGTGATCACCACACTCTCTGAGAGGTTTGAGTCAAAAATCTCGTCATTAGAGGACTCGAGGGATCTCACAACCATTTCCTTGTCTGAGCTGGTGAACTCCCTCTATGCACTTGAGCAGAGAAGGGCCAATAGGTAGGAGGAGCACTCTAAGGGAGCTTTCCAAGCAAAGGCTAGAGATAGCTCAGGAACAAGTCTAAAAAGTAAGAAGCCTTGGCTTGATAAGAAGGAAAAATCAAGGAGGGACTCAGGCAAGAGGAGGTTTCCACTATGCAATCACTACCAAAAGACCACACTTTTGGAGAGGTATTGCTAGTACAGACCAGACATTCAATGTAGAAACTGCAATCAATTTGGACATGTAGAAAAAGTTTGCAAGAACAAGGGTAAGGCACCAGCACAACAGCAAAACCAGACACACGCTGCTGAGGACTTTCAAGCTCAAGAGGAGCATGCCTTTACTACCTCATGCTTTGCAACTACAAGCAAAGTCAAATGTAGTTGGCTTGTGGATAGTGGCTGCTCACATCACATAGCAGCTTATGAGAGCCTGTTCAAGGAGCTTGATATGAGATTCACCTCAAAAATCAAAATTGGCAATGGGAGCTTGATTGAAGCCAAAGGCAGAAGTGATGTTGTGATCAACTCAGGTTCAGGTAACAAGTTGATCTCAGATGTGCTTTATGTTCCAGATCTAGACCACAACTTGCTCAGTGTTGGTCAGTTGGTTGAAAAAGGCTACTCACTGGTTTTCAAGGGTAATTCTTATATTATTGAAGATTGTCATGCCCAAGAAATTGCCATAGTACCTATGGAAGACAAATATTTTTTGCTTAATGTAAGTCAGCTTGAGAAGAAGGCTTATACAAGCCTAGCTGACAATGCTGGCCTATGGCACATTAGGCCATGCCAATTTTAGGTCACTTGACTTGCTGCATAGGCTGAATTTGGTAGATGACATGACCAAAGGTGAAGCCAAAGATAGTGTTTGTGAAGTTTGTCAACTTGGCAAGCAGGCTAGGTTGCCTTTTCCAGTCAATAAGGCATGGAGAGCTTAAGAGAGGCTTGAGCTAGTGCACTCGGATGTTTGTGGACCAATGAAAACCCCTTCACTAAATGGCAATAAGTACTCTGTGTTGTTTATTGATGATATGACCAAATTCTGTTGGGTTTATTTAATGAAACAGAAGTCAGAGGTGTTTGAAGTCTTTGGAAAGTTCAAAGCTATGGCTGAGAATCAAACAAGATGCAAAATCAAGGCCTTAAGGATAGACAATAGAACATAATATTTATCTGAGAAATTTCAGAAGTTCTGCGCAGGCTAGGATTTATCATTAACTAACCAGAGTGTATACTTCTCACCAAAATAGAGTATGTGAGAGGAAGAACAGGACTGTGATGGACATGGCCAGATGTTTGCTATTTTAAAGCAAACTTCCTAGCACATTTTAGGCTGAGGCTATCAATAGCTTAGTATACCTGCTCAATAAGCTTCCAACACATGCTGTGAAGGACAAAACACCTTTCGAAGCATGGCATTGACACAAGCTAATAGTCTCTCATTTGAAAGTATTTGGATGTGTGTGTTATGTCCTTGTACCAGTAGAAAAAAGAACTAAGCTTGAAAAGAGTTCTGTTCCAGGCATGTTTGTTGGTTACAGTAGCAACAAGAAGGGCTATAGGGTATTTGACCCCTCAACCAAGAATATTTTGGTAAGTAGGGATGTCAAATTTGATGAAGAGAAGACTTGGAGCTGGGATGGTTCAAATGCAAGCTAGTTTGAAGAGGATTTGGCTAATGGCAACTTAGAATTAGATAAAAATTAGCTCAGCAATGCGCATGTGGATGATCCTCCTGTGAGAGGCACTGGGTCCATTGCTGATATCTACCAGAGGTGTAATGTGGCTATAGTAGAGCCTTCCAGCTTTGAAGAAGCTGTCAAAGACCAGCATTGGAAAAGAGCCATGGAAATTGAACTTGACATGATTCATGAGAATCAAACTTGGGATTTGGTTGAAAGGCCAGAAAAGAAGAAGGTTATAAGTGTTAAATGGGTTTTTAGAGCCAAGTTCAATTCTGATGGCCCATTGAACAAACACAAGGAAAGACTTGTGGTGAAAGGGTATAACCAGCAGTATGGAATTGATTTTGAGGAGACTTTTGCTCCAGTTGCAAGGATGGACATAATCAAACTTCTTTTTTCTTTGGCTGCACAGAAACACTAGAAGGTTCATCAGCTTGATGTTAAATCAGCCTTCTTGAATGGCTTCCTTAAAGAGGAAATTTACATTGAGCAGTCTGATGGTTTCAAAGTCCAAGGACAAGAAGACAAGGTCTATAGGCTAAAGAAAACACTTTATGGCCTGAAATAGGCACCTCAAGCTTGGTATGACAGGATTGATGCTTACCTATCTAGGCTCGGATTTGAGAAAAGTTTGAGTAAGCCAACACTCTATATGAAGAAGTCCAAGGGTGAGACATTGCTGATTGTTTCAATCTATGTGGACGATTTGTTGGTGACTGGAAGAAAGGGTGATTTGATCAATGAATTTAAAGCACAAATGCAAGGTGTTTTTGACATGACTGACTTGGGATCATGACTTACTTTCTTGGCATGGAAGTGAATCAGTCCAATCAAGGCATTTTCATCAGTCAACATGTATTTGCTTTGAAGATTCTCAATAAATTTTGTATGGCAAATTGCAAATCTGTGAGCACACCATTGGCTCAAGGAGAAAAGTTGACCAGCCTTGGTGACCAAGAAAGAGTCGATGAAAGGGAGTACATGAGCTTGTTGGCTGCTTACTCTATTTAACAGCAACCAGACCTGATCTCATGTATACTGTTAGCTTGTTATCCAGGTTTATGCATTGTTGTAATATGATGCATTTTAAGGCTACTAAGAGGATACTTAGGTACATTAAAGGAACTATGAAGTTTGGTGTCACGTTCAAAAAAGGAGAGAAGCTTAGGCTGGTTGGTTACTCAGATAGTGACTAGGCTAGCTCTGCTGATGACATGAAGAGTACCTTTGGCTATTTCTTCTCACTTGGTTCGAGTGTTTTCTGCTGAGCTCAAAGAAGCAACAGACTGTTGCACAGTTTACAGCTGAAGCTGAATACATAGCAACAGCAACAGTCAATCAAGCCATTTGGCTTAGAAAGTTGCTAAGTGATCTAAATGAAGAGCAACTTGATCCTACTAAAATCATGGTTAATAACCAATCTGCAGTAGCCATTGCCAAGAATCCAGTCTTTCATGGTAAGACTAAGCACTTTAAAATCAAGTTTCATTTTGTTCGACAGGCTGAGCAGTCTAATGAAGTCAGTCTTGTTCATTCCAGCTCACAAGTCCAATTGGCTAACATTTTGACCAAGCCATTTGGAACAGCAAGATTCGAGGCCTTAAGAAGTTTAATTGGTGTTTGTTGCATACAATCTAAGGAGGAGTGTCAAGAGTTGGCCTGCAATGCAACATTGGACCAGCAACAACTTTGAAAGCAGAAGCAGTATTGAAGCTAAAATTGAAGCAACTTTGTTATTTTGTTTCATTTTGTTTCTTTTTGGTTCGTTTATAACTTGATCAAGTTGGCTTGTAACTTAATATCTAAGTTAGTAAGTTTTAGATATGAATTTGATAGATGTAATAGCTGACATTATCAGCTTGCTTTTGTGTACAAGTTAAGTTGTATTAGTCTAGCATTAGTGGGAGTAGTTAAGTTGTTAGGTAATGGTCATTTGACCTTGTGACCTTTTGTATATATTTCCATTATTTTTCATCCAATTTTTGTCTCAAGTTCTTTGTGTCCTTTTTGCTCTCGGTTTCATCTTCATTTCTTAAGCAAATTTGTGTTTGTTTTATGATACATTGCTGCCATTTTTCTAACAAATTCAAATTACCCAACAGGATGTAGAACACTTAACAAACAACCACAAGTAGACTCGAAAAATTGAAAGTTTTCAAAACGGCTTCAAGCCTTGGGCGTACTCAGTTTACGAAGTTAAGCACCAAAAACAATAAAAATATAAGGAAATTGCTAGATAAATAACTAGATAATCCGTTATCAAACGTTCTATTCCAAAAACCACAATTCCCAATTTTTAGTAAAACTTTCTTTTAAAAAAGTAAATTTTTTTTTCTTTTCCGATAACTGAAATTGATGCTTTGTCAGCTGAAACAAACGAAACCAAACATATTGTTACGCCAAGAACCTGATAGCGGAATTCAGATTCAGGTTCTACAAGAATGTTAAAAAACCAGAATGAAATATCAATTAAAGTTCCGATATTCATTTGTTTATAACAGTTTCAAGTAAAGCCCATAAAGGCCTAAAGCATAACCTCTATCTTCCATAAATTTCAGCAGAAAATGGATTAAAAAAAAAAAGAGTGAAAATCTGGGATTAACTACCTGCATCCATTTCGCAGTGTGATTGCTGATTTGGTTGCTAACAAGGCTGAATTTACGAGTCGTAGATCCCAAAGACAATGACCTGATTAGGGTATTCAGAACATTCGAATACGCGGGAATTTTTTTTCTGGGTAATGAAATTCGGAGCTCGGGATGGTGGAGATTCACAGGTTGCATTGGAGCATCCCTTGTGTATGATTAACACCCACCATGAAAATCATTTGAAAATTTTCTTGAGTGCTGCGTAACATTTTGCATTACGCTTTCAACGAATTCCAATTAGTGCTACCTTTCTAAGTTGTTAGTTTGAGAATGTAGTGGAGTGAGGGTTTAATCCCTTTTTCAACCCGGTTCACTCACTTTTGTTTCGATTCTTCACTCCAAATCTTTTTGGAGAATTTGCATCATACATTTATATCCGACGCATATATGATCCGTGATCCTCTAAAAACATGAAAATCTCAAAAGATAAATTAAACATAGCAGTATCAAAAACATGCCTGGCTTCCAACGTTTACACCCTTATCTATCATTGATTACCACATATTTAAATTGGTGATTGAGTACTGTTTTAGCATAATGGCTGGCCGGTGAGGACAGTCGAAACTTTGAGGGTTCAGTTGTCTAGAAATCTATGTTGTCTGTATTGTTATACCTATAGTATATGCACTGTTGTTGTACACTTTGCTATGCAAGTGGCTGTAAAAGAGGTAAATTGCCCTTACCTTAGGCCGTGCTTGGAGTTAACCCCAATAACAAAAAAAAAAAAAAAGTTTGGGTAGGGGGCTAGCGTTTCAACTAAATTTTACTCACTGTGTTGATTCATTAAATGTGGTGAAATGGATTTGTTAATATCTATATTATTATATAAATTTTTGATTTAGTTGGCATTATCAGTTAGTTAAATATCAATTCAATTGAAAATATTAGGGTAAATTACACCAACAGTCACCCAACTTTGGGGTAAGTAACAAAACAGTCACCTGGTTTTCATTTCAGTCACCCAACTTTCAAAAAGTAACAAAACGGTCACTATTGCCGTTTTTCGTCACAGACGTCACGGAAATGTAACTGGCAAGTGACGGTGTCCAGTGGCAGTCCAACTGGCCGGATGGCAGCCCAGCTGGCCGGTTAGTGTAGTTTAATAACCAGTTGAAGCACATTTTAGGGTTAGGGAAGAAGAAGAAGAAGAAGAAGAAGAGGAAAAATAGAGATTCCAGAAGTGATTCCGGCATGCTATTGTGGAAACCCAGCCAAATTAAACATGTCTTGGTCCAATGACAACCCAGGTAGGACGTTTTTTGGGTGTAAGAAATTCGGCAGTGGATTTCGAAAACCATGTCGGTTCTTCAGCTGGTTTGATCCGCCATTGATGCCCCGTTCAAAATTTGTGGTGTTGGGGCTTCTGAAAAAAGTGAGGGCATTGAAGGATGTAAGGAAGAGGGAGAGAAGAACATGGTTGCTACTGCTTGTTATTCTAACTGTTTTGTTGTTTTTAAAAGCTTAAAAATCATCTTATGTTCATTGAAAACCAGTTTATGTTTTGTAATTTTGTTGCTGGTATATTGTTGCTTATGTTGGTATATATGGCTGCTGCAATATTGTTGCTGAACATATGTTATAATGGCTACTGGTAGACATGGGCAACCAGCTCATTTTGTTGTTTACAAACAGTTTAAAGACTTGAAATAGAAAGTTTTTGTTGATTACAAATTGTATAAGCAAGGATTTGTACATAGGCTACTGGTATACATTCTGTTGCTTACAAATTGCTTAACATATGTTATACATGGGTGGTGCTATACATGGCTGTTGGTATGGCTAACCAGCTCATTTCATTTGTGTTTCTCAATACTTATAAATGATTGGAAGACAACAAATGGAAAGAAAAACCTATGCATTTATCAATTTTTCACATGTTATAAGAGATAACAGATGGAAAAACATATGTATTTCTCAATTCTCACACATTTCTCAATTCTCACACATTTGTTATTAAAGATAACACTTTAAAGACAAATGCTAGTAGAGAAGAGATAACAAATAGCATGGATCAATGCTCATATATTAAGGCTAAAATGCCAAACTGTTTACAAAAGGAATGAGGGGCAAAATATTGCCAAATTTTTCTACAATTGAACAGATGACAGATGTGAATTGTAGGGGAATTTACAAAAAATTTCAGTGACTTATGCCTAAGTTTATCAACAGTAGTAAGCACAGACAACTTTACAAAAAATTTCAGTGATTATGCCTAAGTTTATCAACAGTAGCAAGCACAAGCAACTTTGCAAAAAATTTCATTGACTATGCCTAAGTTTATCAACATTTCCAAACAGTTAACAAAATGTAGTTTCGTATCATCATCAATGGTCTGTCTTTGATGACTCTTGAGTAGAATTCATCCATCTAACAGTAGTTGGTTTTCTCTTGAATGGGAGCTTTTGTCTTAGGGCAACTTGTTGACGAGTTGGGGCAGTGGGTAACTGAGTTGGAGCAGCTTGTTGAGTTGGGGTACCCTCTAGCTGATTTGGGGTACCTTGCTACTGAGTTGGGACAGCAACTCGATGTCTTTTAACCTACAAGGATAAGAGAAATCTGTAAAACAAACAAAATCATAAATAGAAGTATATTATAACTTAACTTAAGGCAAATGACTTACTGGAATGTTTTGGCCAACTTCCCATTTGCAACTCCTCTTATTGTGGCCTACTCTGTTGCATTTACTGCCCCTCATCTCTACCCCTCTCTTGCTCAACCTTTCTGATGTTTGTGGTTCATCAGGTTCTTTCTTTCTAACCCTAGTAGGTCTGCTAGGTGGCCTTCTTAGTGGAGGAGGCAGTATTGGTAGTATGTTTGACAAAGGGGCCCATTGTTTAGGACCCCTTACTAGACTTACAAAGTTGGAGTAAATTTGAAGCTGGGTTTGCTTGGTGTACTAGGTTTGTACATAGGTCTCTGAGTGCTCATTTTTTAGATGAATGACAGCTAATGCATGCATGCAAGGGATTCCAGTGAGATCCCAATTCCTGCAAGAGCAGGAATTCTCAACTAAGTCTATCACATGCTGGCTGCCTAGACCGCATTCAACCTGATACTTGTCCCCACCAGCATGTGATGGAACACATCTAAAAACATAATCACAAAAACAACATTCTGAGCAGCCCACCAACAATGATACACATGCAACCCTAAAAAAATAGCCCACCAACATGCATATTATAAAAAATTCCTCACTGCATGCATATTAACAAATAGTCAACACACCAACAATAGTGCATGCATATTAACAAATAGTTAACACACCAACAATAGTGCATGCATATTAAAAAACATTCACTAAAACAACATGTGATTAGCAATATGAAGTCAGAATTAGCAATATGAAGTCAGAATAAAAGCATCAGAAAGAATCTTTACCTTAATGAGTCTTTTCTATTTACATCCACCTTTTTCTTGATCTTTGGACACAACATTCCTTTCCATTTGTCAGCTTCTTCTTTCTTCTTGACAATAAGCAACATAATCTTGGTCCTTATTGTTTCCATCATTGTCAAAATAGGTTTCCCTCTTGCTTCCAGTACCATCTGTCAGTAAACAACATAAGTGATTAGTGAATTGCTAATGATTAGTAAGAAACATAAAACATAGGGGTTTACCTTGTTAAATGATTCAGACAGATTCACCAACATGTCAGGCTGGCTCCTAATTGAGAAGTGAGACATTGACCAGTGAGCAGGGTCCTTTTCCTTCAACCAATCATAAGCAGGCTGATTGGTTTTCCTCAGTTCATCTATTACATCCTCAAACTCCCTTGTAGTGCTTGCTCTGGCAGCTTTCCAAAGCAAATCTTTCATTTCTTTTGTTCGAAAACCAACCTTCTTAAAATTGGCATGTAAGTGCCTAACACAGTGTCTTGTTTCTGCATTAGGAAACAACATATATATTGTTTCTACAAGTCCCTGCAATTAGAAAAAAATAGTTTAAGTCTTTGACAAGTCCTAAATAGAAACAACATAAAAGAATAAATAAATGGAGTTTTACCTTTTGTTTGTCAGACATGAAAGATATCTGGTAGGAGCTCACAATTTCCAAGTCTATTGTAAGCAACTCTAAGAACCAAAGCCATGATGCTTGGTTTTCACTTTCGACAGCAGCATATGCAAGAGGATAGATGCCATTATTTGCATCTATCCCAACAGCTGCAAGTAAGTAGCCACCATAGTATCCCTTTAAGAGACATCCATCTAAACCTACTATCCTTCTACAACCAGCCCTATAGCCATCTTTGCATGCCTGCAGACAGACATACATCCTTTGAAACAACCTGTTATCCAAATAACAGATTGTTGTTGTTCCCTCATTTTGAGTCCTAACCTCCAACAAATACTCATAAATCTTCTCATATTGAGCCTTATGAGCTCCTTCAATTAATTCTAATGCCCTAAGTTTAGCCTTCCTACATTTGGTTAGTGAGACTAAGCAACAAAAATCTCTTTTCACATCTTGTTGTAATGATTTCAGAGAATAATCAGGATCAGCAATGAATTTTTCTTTATAATATTCACCTATCCAACCTGCGGTTACATTCCTATTTTTATAGACTTTAGAACAAGTATGGTTAGGGTTTGAAGTCTTAATTTGCCAAGTCTGGTTAGTAGGGTCATTAGGGTTTAGCCTAGAAGCCCATATGAACCAAGTACATTTTTCACTACAGACTGCCTTTAACCTTTTTAAATCATTTGTGGGAAACTTAATAAAATAACTATTCAACCTACCATACTGCTTGGCAACTTCTTTTAGACTGTTCTTAGACTTAAATAACATTCCAACCTTAAGTCTAGGATTACTCATGTCATTCTCTAGGTTGAACTCAGGCCAAATTTGGCCATCTGAGTCAGATTTATGTGCACTATCTAGCCTATCAGAATCATACTATCACATAGTTCATCTACTTCTATACCATCCATGTCTAAACTATCTAAACTAACTCTTTCAGATGCATCACTATCACTACTAGACACATCACTACCAGACATGTTTTCATCATTTTCGTTGAAATTCTCATCAATTAAACTTGCCAAACAAAGTAATCATCAAGAAAGGCAGACAACATAAGCAAACACTTCTGTCATACACATGGCAGACAACAACCAATACAAAAATTAATTTAATCAAAAAGAATCATTTCTCTCATGCACATGGCAGACAGTAAAGAAGGTAAATAACAAATTTTGATTTTGCATATAGGAGCTTGGATACAAACAGTGGCAGATATACACAATAAACATCAGTTTGATAGTGGCATTCATACAATGGCAGATATACACAATAAACATCAGTCTGATGATAACATTCATACAATGGTAGATATACTGCACCTTAAACATCAGTCTGATAATAGCATTCATACAACAGTAGATATATACAATAAACATTAATTTGATAATGGCATTCATACAATGGCAGACAACATAGGCAAACACTTTAACCATTTCTGTCAGACAATAACCAATACAAAATACCCAATAATTTAATACAAACACTTCTATCATGCACATGGCAGACAACAACCAATACAAAAATTAATCTAATAAAAAAGAACCATTTCTGTTATGCACATGGCAGATAATAAAGAAGGTAAATAACAAATTTTGATTTTGCATATAGGAGCTTGGATACAAATAGTGGCAAATATACACAATAAATATCAGACTGATAATGGCATTCATGCAATGGCAGATATACACAATAAACATCAGTCTGATAATAGAATTCATACAATGGCAGATATACACAATAAACATTAATTTGATAATGGCATTCATACAATGGTAGCATTCATACAATGGCAGATACAAACCAACCCTTAATCTATCATGCACATTAATAACAAATAAAAATCAAAATAACCCTAAATCAAAATCAAAATCAAAATCAAAATCAAATTCTAATTCTAAATCAAGATCAAATTCGAATTTGAAATTGAACTCAAAATCTAAATCAGAACCAGTGAATGTTTCAAAATTGAAATCAAAATCGAAATAGAAATCCAAATCCAAATCAAAAGAGAAAATTAAAATTGAAATCGTCATAACCCTAATTAAATATAAATAAAAATAACAGCATTGAAATCCAAAAAATTTAAAACTAAATGCAACAACTTACCTGTTAAAGTGGATGTAACAACACTGGTACCTTCTCTTCTATTGCCCATTCTCGCTGACAATCAAACACACTGAATGGTTTCTGGTTCGTCTTCTTTTCTCCCCAAACAAAATAGACAATGGTACCCTAAACGTTATACCCTATTAATTGATTATTTAGCCAATTTCTAACCCTAAACACTTCTTAATCGGTTCCCAATTCAATTTAAACACTAAAAAACCCTAAATCACGACTGAAATTTCCTAAATCGATTTTCCTTTCCCCCCCAAATCCCCTTAATCCTAATCTGTTTCTAAACCCTAAAACATAATGTTTGAATTTTTTTCCCTAAAATCGGCCTAACCAAGCACCCATCAGCTGTCCCAACGTGGCAAGTTAACTTGCCACATCAGCTGGTTAACTTGCCACGTCAGCAAACCCGTTAACACTCTCACTGTAAACGTTAACTAGTGACTGATTTGTCACTTTTTGTTAATGTTGGTGACCGTTTTGTTACTTTTTGAAAGTTGGGTGATTGAAATGAAAACTAGGTGACTGTTTTGTTAGTTACCCCAAAGTTGGGTGACTGTTGGTGTAATTTACCCAAAAAATTATAGAAATATTATTTTATAATTAAAATAAATTATATTATTCGAAAGTAATTTAATCTTTTTATTAAAAGAAATTCAATAAAATTGTGCCTAGGGTGATATTTATATCCATACCAATTGCATTAGTAAATGTTTTAATTTATCACTAAATTAAAGCTTTATTTTAATATTATTATTTTAATCTTATTATGCACACTATATTACCACTATATATATATATATATATATATATATTTATAATGTATTCAATTGAATTGATGTTATAAGTTAACTCGACATTAACTCAAGATTGATTATAACATCATGATATATATATATATATATATATATTTATAATGTATTCGATTGAATTGATGTTATAAGTTAACTCGACATTAACTCAAGATTGATTATAACATCATGATAAACAACTTAATTCCCCTTTTTTGCATTTTAATATTGTACCTATATGGAGTTCAAAAAAAATTGTACTTACACATTTTATTATTTATTATATGTTATTTTTAAATACATTTTTATGTTTTAAATACATTTTTATGTTTTAAATTCGCGATATGTTCACATGTATACGCAATTAAGATAAGATTTCTAGTCATTATTAATTTATTTGGAATTCTACTAATCTCATAATAGACCTTTGATGCTTAGGGACAATTTTCAATCTCAACTAAGTTAAATAAATACCCTTGAACAATAGACTAAACCCATGATTATTGGACAGATTGAAATTAAGTGATATGGAAAGAGGAATCCACAAAGGCACTACTACGAACACTCGTCAATCTAGAAATTACATTAGAAACAAGATGACACTTTAAAGGACAGTCACCAAGTGCTGTCTGAAATTCAAAAAATCCCATATATCGAAAGTCAACAATCCAAAAAGCACCAAAAAAAAAGAAAAAAAAGAAAAAGGCAACGATGATATGTGAAATATACATACAAAATGAATCCATGGTTAACAAAACCAAAAGAATTATAACTATACATGAAGATGAGGAATAACAACAACTACTAGGTCTAGCAACTTATACTTAGTTGATATCGTACACTTTGGCTTCAACAGTCTTACTGCCTCTGCTGATAATAAGAAAGAAGCGAAAATATAGTTTGTAGTATGGTAAGCAGGAGCAAGACAAGTGCAGCAAGAAATGATATCGGTAACCAGGGAGTGTTAAAATAATCTTTCTTCAATTTGGCCTTCCATATGTTCCATTTTTTCTGGCAATGCTTGTTCACTTGATCAGCTATGTCCTTATAGTAGAAGTCTTTAGGGCTGTAATAAATGGAGTCCCCCAATTTGTTAAACATTTTGGTAACTGCTTCATCGTTCCTAACAAATTATCAATAATTCCACTTTTACAGAGTAGCTCCACATCCTTGCTAGTGTTGATGAGTTTAAAAATGAATATTGCATAATCAACAAAGAAATTTGGTACCTCCCATGCGAAGAATTGTTCGTAGGCAATATAATTTCGGAACTCACGCTCTGTGGAATCACCGACTTTTAAGGTTGGAATCTTGAGTTCTTTAGTGTTGTCGAAATTATTTTTTGAAAAACCGGGATCGACTTTGGTTTTGAAAATGAAAACGAATGAAACGGGAGTCGCCACCAATCTTTTTTTTGTTCAGGTGTGATCGGATCACCTCGAGATTCAATCATTTTAATAAAGTTTAAATTTACTAAAACGATGATTTTTAGTCTACGAAATTTAGAAAACGAGTCAGAAGTCGGATACGCACGAGGAAGGATTAACACCCTCGATACGCCCAAAATTGGTACCTAATTGATTAATTAATGTCTTAATGTCGAAAATTTGAAAAGATTTTTAAATAAGATCCTTTTCATTTTAAAGAAAACTTGAATAAATCAAATTAAATGTTAAGACCCTCCTGTCTCGAAGTAATAAAATGTCACATCCAGTACGTTAGGGCACGGCATTTTAAACCATCAAGAAGAAGCTTGTCTTTTGATTTTCAAAACTCATGCATTTTAATTTCAGAAGGTTATTCGGTCATTTGGGTCAAATGAGAAAAATAGGGCACAATCTCTCGAATTTATAAATACAGAACATTGCCTTTGTTTTCAAATTTCATTTTTGAAATATTCAAAAATGATACACGTTTAATTCGTTTGGGCAAGGCTAGAATATAAACTTGTGTTTAATAAACAATGATGCAACGTGGATTTACAATAATAACGGCACAACATGCTTGATAACAAATGTAAGATAGCAATTGTGAATCAAGTATAAATACGTATAAATACGATGATATAAATGGGGATGATAGGAATAACAAAAAGAGGCAGTGAGATAAACAAATGAAGAAGACAAACTAATTAGAAATAATATAATGAGCAATACATGCATGAACTAACAAAAGGTTTTAAATAAGACTCAAAACTAGCAAGATAAAAATAAATAAATAAAAGAAGGTGACGATAATAATAATAATAATCTAAACTTTGAAACATGTGAAATGTATACATAAAGAAATAATCCTTAAAATAAACAATAATGAAAGTAATAATAATGAGGTAAAATAAATAAACGAAATAAAAATAAAAAAAAGGTTTAAATAAAAACTGGAAAATGAGCAACTTAAAAAAAATCAAATGAAACGAATAAAATGATAATAACAATAAATATAATAACAATAATAATAATAATAATAATAATAATCTAATTTTTTGAAAGCATATAAAAAGATATAGACAAATAAATAGATGATAAAGTGATGATGGTAGGGATAATAATAATAATAATAATAATAATAATAATAAAAGAAGTGACAGAAAAAGGGAAGAAATAAATTAATAAATGAGCAAATCAATAAACAAATACGAATGAGAATAAACTATGAGATTGAAAGCAAGAGACTAAATCGTGATTTAAACAGAGTTTAAAGTACAAATCTTAAAATAGAAATAAGAATAAAAGGGGTTGAATTTAAATAAAGCAAGTAAATAAAAATACCAAATAAAATAAAATAAAAATACAAGCGAAATATTGAAAATAATAAAAAAAAGGGGAAAATAAACAAGATTAAATGGTCAAGGGACCAAAATAAAAAGAAATGAACTTTAAGGGATAAATTAAAAAAGAAAAGCTGGAATTTGGACTAAAATGAGACACACGTAAGGGAGGAGGGACTCATTAGGGAAATATCCCCTGTCCCAAAGCGCATTGTCCTTTAGGGGACTAAATCGAAACAAAGTTGAAATTGAAGGCAAAAATTAAAAGTAAAGAGGATTGGATTAAAACATAACAAAAATGCAGAAGGACATAAAGGGTAAATAACCCTTTTTAAATGAAAACACGCGGATCTTCTATCCGGACCTGGTCGGGTCTCGGTCCTAAGCTTAAATGGCGTCGTTTTGGGGCTTATGAATGGCCACCAAAACGGCGCCATTTTGGATAATCTATATAAGTTCAAAAAAAACAAAAAAAAAATCATTTCAGCCTACATTCAGAAAAAAAACTCAAGGAGGCGTGCTGGTGCCGCACCTAGGGTTTTGGTATTTTGTTTTTTTATTTTTTTTCTGTTAATTTTGGGTTAAGATTAAATTAGGGTTAGGCTGTTTTGTTTGGGTTTATTTTTTGGGGTGGGTTTAATTCATTTGGGCTTTGTATTTTAGCCCGGGCCAAAATTGGGTTGTACAAGTGTCATTATCAAATATTATATCAAACATGTTCTTTTTTCTTTGCTCCTAGTTTTGCATATCTTGGTTAGGCTCAGCTAAGACATGGATTCCTGCATCTTCCAGCTCTGTTGCGCTAGGCATTGAGTTTCATGAGATTTGGAAATTCTCTTCCCTTCTTGCTGTTTTTGCTTGGATTCCTAGAAGTGATGGATGGAAGTAGTATGTACCAAGTGTAAATGTCTAATCCTGGTAATATATATGGGTAAATAGGGGGGTCTTGGCGGAAAAAATCAAGAGCAGATGCAACAAACTGATAAAAATGCCTTCGAGGTCCAGGATTTGGTGCTATCTTGCGATCCAACTCCCAAAGCACAAAAAAAGGAAGTTGGTTTCCTAGCAATAACAAATCATATTGCATCTCATATGAAATATGTTGTCCCAATTCACTAAAATCATATAGATGACCCATCCGGAATAGCTGAACTACAAAGCTTCCATGATACACCACCATATCTACAAAATTTGCTTCATCTTCAAGGTCAGGAGGAAGAGGTTTTTCACAGCATTTGACAGCTTTTCCTTCCAAGTGTTTCATAGCCTCTCGAAATTGGTTGAGACAAAGGTGGGTTTTCTCAACAATCTTCTCAAACCACTTCCTCTTGAAATCTTTCATCATCGCCAAGTGTGGTTTATGGTAGTGATAGGGACTAACTGAAATCGCATTTGGTTCGTAGGCTTTTTCATTTACTTTCACGTGGTACATGAGGTACTTTGAAAATTATAATACTTTCCTGTTAACATTAAACAAATTTAGTAGGGAACTGGTTTTAATTACTCTGTTAATTAAGACCTTAGCTACATACATTTAATTTACTCAATGCAAAAGCAATAGATACTTTTTCCAATTACCTCCTCTGGTACTTCAAGTACAATTGACACCGTTGTATCTAAGTCGTTATTCTCTGAATTCATTTTCTACAGAAAAGCATGGGTTATTATTTTTTAGAGTTTTGATCAAACAATTTCTTTTTCTTTCTTATATATCTATATCTATATATTTAGTATTAGATATTTTATGTATAAAATATTTCAATCTCACACTTGACTTCTAGCTAGCTTTTGAGTCCTAAACCCGACTTTGCCAAGGTTAACCTTGGTATATACTAATATAAAAACTTTAATTGATTAAATTTAATGTCACAAATTTGAGAAAAAGTAGAAAAATAATTTTTATATTAATTTTGATACAATGCTTATAATTACCCATAAACTCTCTTAACTCTTAAACAAGAGGATAAAATGTATTTGGAAACACTTGAACCTATATCCTCTTACACTAGTAATAATATCTATGCCAACCAAATTAAGACTTAATCAATAATTTTTTTAAAATAAAAAATTAAATTGCTCATATAACTCAGATAATATTTTTTTCCATTAAATTTTAGTTTTAATTATTTTTGTGACAGCCTTAAAACGACCCTAGTCGGAATGTGGTTTCGGGACCACGAAACCGAGGCATAAAATATATTTAATGTTCATTTTGATGCCTATAGTATGTGTTAATTCATGTGTGACATGTTTGGTGTGTCAATTTAGAGTTATAAATTTGAATTTCACTTAAAAGGACTTAGTTGTGAACTTTGAAAGTAAACTAGCTAGATGTGTGATGACTAATAAATGCATGCATGCAAAATAAGGGACTTGCATGTCAAATTACCCACTTTTATGATAGTGGATGGTAATGATGACCTAGTTTGTCATTTTGTGCTTTGTTTGTGGCTAATTAATAATAATAGAAATAAAAAGAAATTAGTAATTTGGTAGCATAAAATAAATAAAATAGAATTAAATTAATATTAGTAAATTTGGGTGAAAAAAACAAAGTGATTCATCTTTGTTCTCTCATTGCCGTGAGTTGAGTAGAGAAAGAAAATAAGAAACCCTTGAGTTAGGGCATTTGGCAAAAGGGAAGCACAAACAAGGTAAGATTCATGGAATTTTTCTTTGAATGTTGTGATTTTGAGATGAAAACCAAGCTTCTAACATGACTCTTGTGAAAGTTTTTGAGTTTATATCACTCTCCATATTCGGCCATATGAGAAGAAGTGGAGAAAAATTCTTGTCTAATTTGGAGTTTGTGTAAATAAATAGAGTTTGGATGTTGTTTGAGCTAGATAGAGGTTTATTTATGAGGTTTTATGAATAGATTGAATTGGTTGTATGTCTAGCTTCCTACTTCTAAATTCCGAATCTAAGTTGTGAGATTTGTGATTTTTAATTTAGTATTAAGAGTCTTACTTAACCATGATAGAAATTTTGTTTTGGCTATTGTCTTGGAGGTTCGGCCATGAACTTGAATTTGCTATTAGGAATTGTATATGTGTATAAGATAAGGTATTAGTAGTCAAATGACTTCTTTTGTTGCAACTTGTGTGTGTGTGCTAATGAATGGAAGTGAGGCTATTTGTACTTGAAAAATAAGTAATGCTAGTAATTTTGGATGAGGGTGCCGAATGTGTTTTTGATTAATAAGTGAAATTGAGCTTGTTAAATGCACATTTTTGAATTGATTGTTAATAGGGATCAATTAAAGAGCTTGAATGTGCCTTTGATGTTGTTTTTGGATGTTTTGGGTGTTAAATTGATAAGTGGTTTGGTTTGTGTTGTATGGAGAAATTTGATTGTGGATGGGATAAATATGAATTATGTATATATATATATGTTAAGGTCAATGACTACTCTAAATGGTGCCATAGGAAATGATATGTTTTAAGTATGTGCATGAGAACACTAAAGAGTGAATTTGGTATAAAATTCTGCTTGGTACAGTAGCAGTAACGTGTTTTGGAAAAATTACCATAAATTGTGAGAGTTGAATTAGAGGCTGAATAAATTGTGTAATTAAAGCTTAATGAGTCTAGTTTCTTATAAAAGAAACCTTGCAAGCAAAGGAATTTCCGATGAATAGATTTTTAGAGTAGAGTGAGACAGTGTCAGATTGACTTCGAAGTCCCCTGCTCTGTTTTTGGAAAATCACTATAAATTGTATAAAAATTTTTATGAGACAAAATTTATATGCTTAGAATCCTTAATGAGTCTAGTTTCGAATGAAATAGGTCAGGACACATTTTGAACTCTGTACAAGGAGAAACTCGGTTCGTAGTATAGAGTGGTCAGTTTAATCAAACAGTGAAATAGGGAAACTTTAAGAAAATTCTGGTATTGATTGGCCAAACCAAAAAGTATGAAAATTTTATGGATTAAATATAAATGAGTCTATTTTCATGCAAAATTTACAGCACTACATTTGGAGTTTCGTAGCTCCAGTTATGAGTAAATTATTGAATGCTGCTCAGAAATCAGCTTGTTGTGACTTATGATATGTATGTGAAATGCTTCAATGTGCATGTGTGTTTGCAAAGAGAAGAATATGCACGTATGATTTGACTATGACTGAAAATGATTCATTGTGGTGCTTGAATAAGGATTAATAGAATTAAATGTTTTATTTAGCTCAAGAGCATAGAGGGACGAGTTCGGATAAAGGGAAGGCTAAAGTGGTCGAATAGCCAACTCGAAATTCCTCGTGAAAGTTCAAGGTAAGTTTTGAGTAATCGAATTTGGTATTTAAGTTAAAATGCCATGATATACATGCTGATATTTTGAACGATGTTCCATTGAGAAAGAAGCCTTATTCATGTTTGTTATATGGCCGAATGGCTCATAGAGAAAAGGACCGAAATTGAGCTTTGAAATGCATTTGCCTATGTGTGTTTGATCATTAGGCCGAAAGTTTAGAAAAGAAGAGTATATGTGTATAAGTTTGAATTATATGTATAATTATGATATAAAGTCGAGAAGCATGTTATATGTTGGTATGCACATGAATTGAATGAATTGCAAATGAAATCTTGCTATGTGAAACTTGGCTACATGTGAATATATATGTGTATGAGAATTTGTAATGTGAATCCGGGGTTAATTCCCGCCGACTATATGTGGAGACTATGTCCGGGTTAAGACCCGAAGGCTATATGCAGAGATGATGTCCGGGTTAAGACCCGAAGGCTATATGCGAAGATTATATCCGGGGAAAAGACCCGATGGCTATGTATAGAAATTACCCGAGATAGAGATCTCGATGATGATGCGAGAAAAGCCTAAGACTACTGGTCTTCAAGGTAACGAACGCTAATGAATTGCGCTGAAAGTGTTAAGTTATACAGGTATGTACCTTTGGCTTACATGCTAGCTGGATTTTTGGGCCAAATATTAAGGTCGTTATATGATTTCATATGTGTTTATGAAATGAGATTATTAATATAGTCTAAGTACAATTGGCCTATGTGAAATGTTATGTGAATTATTGTGACATGTATATGTTTACGTGAACTTACTACGAGTGAAAGCCCGCCATTTTCATATGTAATGTGAATGTATATGTTGGAAAAAGGGTGACTTACCCAAAGGAAGAGGGAAACAAAGTTACGAATAACTATGTTAGGGTTGAATGCTTTATCTGTGACATTGCTTAAAACTTACTAAGCATTGTAATGCTTACTCCGTTTGCCTTGTTTCCTCTGTTTTATAGATCTCATTTGGAAGCTACGGACTCGGGGATTGAAGCCTTAATCACCTACACTATCGCTGTCTTTTTGGTACATTTGATGGTTATTTTTGGGTCAATGGCATGTATAGGCTATTTTCCTTCGGTTGAATCAAACTTCATTTTGAGTTGTAATTATTCTAGCCATGCGAAAATGGCTTGCTTAGCCTTCGAGTTGAATATATAAATATGTGTGTGAATGATACTTGTATGGTTTAAGGTTGTGGCATGTTATTTAGTTAGTAACCAATATGTGATGAATTTCTAACATGATGATCGGTCATTGAATGTTCGAATTAGCCCAATTATTAGTAGCCATCAAGGTATAGTTTTGCTAGCATGCTTATAGAACGATTTTAATAAAATATGATGGACTGACTGCACCGACCTAGTATGATCTTCGATTAGGGAACTCAATGAATTCACGTCTAGCTTGTAACTATGAACCCCGGTGGATTGTATTTAGATTTGTAATACCTTATACCCTATTCCGGCGACGGATAGGGGTGTAGGGTGTTACATTTTTAAATTGGCATAATGACAAATTTAACCCCTAACATTTACTTATTTTACCACTTTGGCATTTTTTTTTATTACTTTGACCATCGACCTTCAAAATTTAATCAAGCTACCTTTTGTTGGACCAAAAAACTTATTGAATTATTAGAATTTTAATCACACTAACTTGACTGTCTGAATAAAAGTCTATGTATACTTTATTGTTGATGTGGATTTAAAAAAAAAAAAACATAATTTATGAAAAAAAAATTATTTGTTTTTCTAAATACTTTATATATATATTGAAATTTTATTAACTACATGTGAATTGTTATGTAAATTGTCACATTAATGTCATTAAACAATTTGATCAACTTTTCCATCCAACATAAAGTAAATTGACTAAAATTTAAAGATTGAGGGCCAAATAGGGGTGAAGCCAAAAACATTTTTTGAAGGGTTGGAACTGGGCTATAAAAATTTTGAAAAACCAAAATGTAAATTTATCTTTTATTAATTTATAATTACATCAATTTTGAAGAGATTAAAAATAATTTTTTTAGTTGTTGAGAGTCTAAAGTATAATTTTATGATTAACTAATTTGTAATTTTATTATTAAATTAAAAACATTCATGGGATGCAAAGACCAGGTTAGTACGGACGTCACCTCTAACACCAAAGTAATCCAAAAACAAAATTTAAACCAGTCTTGGTCTGCCTTCATCCCTGTTTCTGATTTCTAAAACCTAATTAGTCACCCAGCACTTTCCTTACAATTCCAATTTGACAAATGAGAAACAACCTCACTCACTTTTTCCACGTAAATACACAAATATGCTTAGGTCACCTGCTCAATCCTTCCTTTTTCTTCCCTTTTTTCCCTTCTACATACAATATCAATAAATTAAAATATCTTAAATATTACAAATATAATAAAAACATCAAAATTTATATCAGTAAATAAAATCAGACTTATGGTTTAGTTTTTGACAGTTTCGATGGCTACTCCTACTCAAGAGGAGCAGCATCTTCACTTTGTGTTGTTTCCCCTTCATGGCTCAAGGTCATATGGCCCCTATGATTGATAATACTCTGGAATGACATATTTTTATGCATTAATTATATATTTATTTTGAGTACAATTTTAATAATTTGAGCTATTTATGATTTTTTAATCTTGCAGGGACTAAATTGAAGGCAAAAAGAAATTTGGGAGGCAAAAATAGTGAATTTGAAGCCAAAATGGGCCAGCATGCTAAATAGGAAAGAAGTGGTGCCGAATATACAAAGTGTAGAAGACTTGGGGGCAAAAGTGTAAAAAAGAGATTTTATAAACACAAGACTCTATTTAAATTTTAATTATATTAGGATTATGGTTTAGATTATTATTTAGATTTAATTTTAGCTTTTATCTTTATTTATCTTTTAGAATTTAGATAGAAATCGAGATTCCCTAAAAAAAAGGTTCATGAGGTTTAGAATCCGCACTTAGCCTTCTCAACGAGTATTAATCGTTTCTCCGCATTACGAGACTGATGCTTTTGTCCATATCCCTTCAAAAGTGATCTTTTCATCTTGTGCAAAGATGGTCACTTTGTATGTTTTGGAAATGTTGCATAGTCGGTTCATTAACTTACTGCGTCAGTGGTTGTCAAGCTAAAGAGACAAAGTGGCGTGGCATTTGCCATTGAGAAGTGATGATTTAGTGTAAGACGGTCTCACAAAAGTGATGGTTGGCTAGAGTCAGGTTTCTCTAAATCATAAGTCTAAAATCTAAGTGGAGCTGGTGGTCGTAGGCGTCCTCTTCCACTATAATTGGTTTATTCTGTTCGAGAAGGATCACCTAAAAGTTTAGGATTGAACCCAAGGAGGATCGAGATAATCGGAAGCTGGAATCTGTCAATCAAAGACTCTCTCTTCGCAACTCTGTTTATTTTTACAATTTCAATTTCAATTTGTCATAGGCCAATTTTGGCCCTATTATTACAATTATTACAACCCAATTAGTAAAACCCAATTGACCCAAACTAGTACCCAAATCCCTTAACCCAGCAACCAAAACCCGTTTACATTAACCCATAACCCAACACCTAAACTAACCCACTAAACCAAACTACCTAGACTCACTAAACTAACAACCCAACCCCCAATCCTGGCCCAAATACTAATGGCCTAGTACAGCCTAACCCTAATCAGCCCCGACCCAAGCTTCTGCCCACTTGCTCTATCATGCTGCCAGCACCGCCCTAGCACTGCCCATAGTCACATCCACCGCCCCACTGGTACCTGCAAAGAAAGGAAGCAAATCATTAAGAATACAAGTTGTATAATGGCTATAAAAGCCAATGGAAACAATGTAAAGGGCTCTCGGCAATTTCTTAATATATACCCAACATTTTTCAAACATGAAAACAGTAAGTAGAGTGATATCAAATCAAGAAGAACGGTACAAAATTAGAGGAGCAATACTAAACCAAAGATCGAAGCAGAGAAAGTAAGAAATCTAACAAAATTAGAACCTAGGAACGGAGGTGATTTCCTCTTATTTTCAAACTGTTTCCTTCCTTTTCTTTTGCCATAAATAAACACGAATATTTATATATATATATACACATATATTTAAAAAATGAATAAATATTTTCAAAAAAAAAACACAAAAAAAAAGTAAAAAATTTGAATTTTTTTACCTGCTACACGATGGCTGGCGGCGGCATCGACGGTGGTCCGGTGGTCGGACGGTGACCAGCCCTCCCACCGGAAATCGTCTCTCCCCTCCCTCTCTTCCCTTTTTTCTTTCTCCCCGGTCCCAAATGAAAAAATAAAAAAATTTTGACTTATATAGGGGGTCAAAACGCACCGTTTTGGACCCCCCCGTTTTAACTAAAACGATGTCGTTTTGGCCTAGGGTCGGACCGATCTGACCCGCTCCAACCAGGATCCGCGTGTTTTTTAAACGGAATGGCTAATTGCACTTTAGGCCCTTCCGCTTTTTTACCGTTTTACAATTGAATATTTTAGCCTTTTAATTTTGCCTCATGACACTTGTTCCGTGTTCATTTCGATCCCTTCGCTGCTGTGCGTTTTGGGCCGAATGGTTTTATTACCATTTTGGTCCTTCAACGGTTATTAGAGCATTCAATAAGGCCCCGTCTCTTTATTTCTTCTCAAAATCACCCCAAAAACTCTGTTTTAATTTTAATTTTGTCCCTTTTCCTTTTTTATTTATTTATTTTATTTGATTCCAATATTATTTTTATTATTATCATTTATTATTATTCTTATTATTATTATTTTACATCACATTTATATTGCATTTGGTATTTTGCTAATATTCATTTTGTTATTATATTTATTATGCTCAATGCGTACTGTTATTTTTATTATTACTTGGTTGATACTTTTTTATTATATATTTATATTTTGTTTATATACATATTAGTGTTTTCTACTAGTATTAAATATTATTAATATTATTTTTATTTACTTTATTGTTGCTGTTTATAATTATTATTACTACCGTACTATACTTGGTATTTTATTAATATTTACTATTATATTATTATTTTTAATATTCACTATTATTTTATTGTATTTGGTCATATTTTTAGTATTTCTTTTCCTTTTTACTATTATATATATTTATATATTGATGTTAGTACTTTCTATTATTGCTATAAATATTATTTCTTTTATTATATTAATATTTTTTTATTTTTTTATTTTTATTGTTTACTTCATTGTGAATATTGTTGTCTATTATTATTATTTTATACATATATACTTTTATGTTCATATTATTATTTTATATGTGGTTATAAATAAACATATATGTTTTTTTCTTATTACCTTACTATTTTCTTTTCATTATTAATATCATCATTATTATTTTCAATATTACTTATATATTGTTATTGTTACTATCATGTGTATTTATTATTACTTTAATATTATCCTAACTATCACATTATTACCACCCTTTTTTAACATCGTATATCGTTACTTTCTTACGAACATATTCTCGTACATATTATGATTTTCATATTTAATGTATCATTATTCTTAATATATTACTAACACATCATTTCATTATTATTTTTGTTAATGATATTACTATTATTATCATTATTAATATTATTTATGTGTTGTTATTGTTATGTTATATTTTTTTAACATTATATCATATATTACTCCCCTTTTCAATATTATTTCATTATTCATTATTATTTTACTAACATGTTTTCACATACCTATTATGATTTCTAATGTATCCCTATTATACTATTCATACATCATTCCCATTATTATTTTTTATTAATATTATCATTATCACTGTAATCGTTTTAACCCTTTCATCGTGAATTATGCAATGCTTTTACCCTACGCCGAATAATCCTTTTATAAAGGCAATGTTTCGGTGTTTAGAAATTTGAGAAACTGTGCCCTAACGTATTGGGTTTCGATTTTCTCGTCTAAATCTAAATACTCGAATATCCTTCTCAAAACATAAAGTTTAAATAAAAAAACCTACATATTATTATTATTTTGCATACTACCGTTGCTCTTATTTACATTTCATTGCCATATTTGATTATATATACTCTTATCATCATTCATTACGTGTTTTATAGCAAGTTACCTTTGCCCGATACGAAAATGTTTCTTATAAAGGCAATGTTCTGTATTTAGACATTCGGAAATCGTGCCCTAACGTACTGGGTTGTGATATTCGTCTAAATCTAAATAACCGAATATCCTTTCAAAACAAATGCAAAATCTTTCAATAAAAAGCTTATTTTCGAGGATTCGATATGTCATGTCTTAATACATTGAATGTGATGTTACGTTATCTCGAGATAAGATTGTCGAAAACCGAGGCAATGTTCGGTACTTAGGAATTCGAGAAATTGTGCCCTAACGTATTGGGTTTTGATTTCCTTCGTTTATTCCAAGTGTTCGAACATCCTTTCAAAGTTAAATACATGAATTTCAAATAACAAGGCAAGTTTAGCCTCGAAGGTCAAAATGTCGTGTCCTAACGTATTGGATGTGATGTTTTACCTCAAGGCGAACCAGCCTTTGATACATATTTCCGACCCATCCAGATGTTTCCAAAACAGATAAGGATCGTATTTTAAATTCTTTCAAGTTTTCGAATCATCGACTTTAAAGACACTAATTAATCAACAAGGTGCCAATTTTGGGCGTATCGAGGGTGCTTATCCCTCCTCGTGCGTAAGTGACTCCCGAACCCATTTTCTGATATTTGCGGACCAAAATCGTTGTTTTAATAAATCGAATAGTTTATCAAAAACAACCCCTTTTGAGGTGTCCAATCACACCCTCTAAAAAAGATTGGTGGCGACTCCCATTCTGTATTCATTTTTTAAGTCGATGCCCGTTTTTTCACAAATGGTCCTGACAGTTTGGCAACTCCACTAGGGACCTAAAAAAGAGAGTCGAGCCACGAATTGATTAATTTTTGTCTTTCTGTCGAAATTTGGAAATTTGTTTTTAATATACGATCCTTTCACTATATTTTATCAATTTTGCGATATGGTTTTCTTTATTTTACTTCGTATTTACTGCAAACTTTTTATATTTCTGCACACTCCATTTGCATGACCGTCGGGGTCGCACCCTTTAAGTGGAAGTGAGAAACTATGCCTTCGTGAAGTTTTCACCTCCGCATGGGCTAGTAGACTGCTTCCGGGTTACATCCGTACCTATGTCTTCGTGAGGTTTTCACCTCCGTATGGCCATAGGGAAATGTGTCCCCCTGAACCGAACTCGATCCATATAAGCTTATAATGGGTGAAGATCGAGGAATTCGCTGGTTCAGGTACCCTTTACTCTAGAACCAAACCACATGTACTGAGCCTTAGGAGCCCACCTTAGGTAGAGCTGGGCCAAACCCTAGTAAGTCACCTGAATATGTGCTTTATGTATTATTTTTATTTGGTACTGATGTGTTTTGTTTTGGTCTGTTCATGATTGCATTGCATTGCATGGTCATAGAAAAGAGGCGTCAATTCAGGTTCGGTTGCTAAATAGAGTACTGATCATGGAAAAGGGGTTTCTTGATAGAGTAGAAGAAAATGCGATCGTCTGAAAGTGGTCTGAGGAAACATGGCAAGAAAAATGAGATAGTTTGGTTGAGGGATACACATCGGAGTTGTGGGACTTCACCAGCATCAGCGTTACATAAAATGATCTCCGGGAGTTGAGAGAGATATGGATTAACTGGGACGACGAGGCCAAGCAACTGTTTTACTATAATTATGGTGATCTGCCTTACTTACTCGACATTAAGGTAGATAAGCACTTGTTCTGAGCCATAACTCAATTTTGGAACTCAGCATACAGTTGTTTTACTTTCGAGAATGTAGATCTGGTACCCACTATGGAAGAATATACTACCTTACTTCGTTGCCTGAGAATGCAGACCAACAAAGCCTACGTTAGGGTGGTTAATGTCCCAAATTTTGCGAAAAAATTGATGAATATCACCAGGATGAGCGAGCAGTGGGTTGCAGCCCGAATTCAGCAGAAAGAAGAAGGCAAGTGCATCCCTTAGAAAAGTTTGAAAGATCTAGTTCTAGCACATCCGAACGTGAAGATAAGAGTTGACGTGTTCGCTTTGGGCATTTATGGACTAGTGATCTTTCCTAAGGCCTTGAGACACATAGATAAAGCAGTCACCGACTTATTCGATCGACTGAACAAAAGGGTCACTTCGGTCCCCATAATCCTGGCAGAAACTTTCAGATCATTGAATGCATGCCGGAGAGCCGGTGAGGGAAGATTCATAGGGTGTGCACAACTCCTGTTAGCTTGTTCTGAAAAGTAGAAAAGCCATCCTACCGAGCTTGTTATGAGAATTACTCTCCGTTAAAAGATATAGCATCTATACCAAGGCGGGATGACATTTCAGAAGAAAAGTGGATGGAAATTCTTCAGAATTTGAAAGCTGAAGACGTCGAATGGAAGGCTCCATGGATGGCACCCGATGAAATCTTATATCGCTGTGGTAACTTTGACTGGGTCCCTCTACTCGGGATATAGGGAGCCGTCGGATATGCTCCACTGTTTGTGTTAAGGCAATATCGCTCGAGACAGTTCGTACTGACAACTCAAGGCTTAGCCCAAAGTAAGTTCATATACAGGGGCGAAATCTATAAGCAGAAAATTCGTGAGATATCGAAGGCTTAGGGTCAAACCTATAGAATGAAGAGATTCGCTGCAAATCCAATGTTAACCTCCAAGTACGATTGGTGGAGAAGTAAGAGAATCAACGATAATGTCCTCTAGCTAAATCAAGGAAATGCTCGGCCATTAGAAGAACATCTGTTAGTAATCTCGTCAGAGTTAGAAGTCATTAAACAAGATTTTGAAGAAAAGAGTCGAGAATTAGGAAAGAAGATAGAAAAACTTGAAGAAGAAAAGATGCAGTTGGGACTAGACGTTGACATCCACAAACTAGAAGCTGAAAAGTTAAAAAAGGGGAAGAACAAAGTCGAAGAAGATTTAGATGATCTGAAGACCCGGTACAAGAAGATTTGCAGGTCAAGAAGAACCGCTGGTTTGGGTAAGACTTCAGAACAGTGGAGGCAAGAAGTCAAAGAGGAACAAACTAAAGCTAGTCGCTGGGAGAGGCAATTTCAAGAGGCCCAGGCACGAGAGGATGCTCTAAAAAGAAGTTTGCTAGAGAATCAAAGCGAAAAAGACAGGTTACGAGCTCAGGTAGCTGATTTGGAAAAATCTCTACATCATCATCGTAATCGTAACTCTGTGATTGAGCTGAAAGCCAGTTTAAGCAAAATCGAGGAGTTAAAGGTGAAGATAGAGGAGCTAGAAATGTCGCTGCAAAATACTGAAATACGAATTGAACTTCTTGAGGCAAACAACGAACATTGGAAAGAACAGCTCCACTACTCTCAATGTCAGGTTAGAGACCGGGATCATATCATGGTCGAAGCCGTGGCTCAAATTTGAGAAGTCGCCAATCACCTGCAAACCCTAGCAGCAGAGGCCGATATACTAAGCTTAAAGTTTGAGTCGGTATTGGATCGTGGTCGAGACTTAGCTTGGCTTCTTAGAAAAGTTAAGGCTCTAGGGAATAGGGCCAAGTCGTATATGTAATCATCCGCCTTATGTAAAGAAGTTCGTTTTCTAGAAAAGTGATCTAATAGAATCGAATCAAGAATCAACGCCTCTTTTGGCATTCATTTTATTCATGTGCATTGCATCGCATTACATGCATTAATTCTCATCAAAAGACCCTGATTAATTAAAATTATGACAGTTAATCTGGAAACCACTAAAAACCACTAACCAAACACCGTTACGATACCCGTACTAAATCGAGAAACATGGATCAAAGGATGGAAAGGTTAGAGCAGCTCCAGAAGGAGACACAGGATCAAAAACAAGAGCAGCTGGTCAAGATCCAGTATGATATGATGGACCGGATGTTGGAATCGCAAAGAAGTATGATGGATCAGCTGATGCAGTTATTGGCCAAGGGACTAGATAAAGGGAAAAGACCTACACAGAGCTCTAACACTATGGAGCCACAGCCTAGAGTCAATCCTGATCAGGACCTACTTTACCCCTCGGGATTCACTCTACCGCGTGCTCACACAACACAAAGAGGGTACACACACGGGGAATCCATTGGCCCAGAGCAGCGACTTACGTCAACTGCCCATCTAGGGCAAGGAATATTTGTGACAAACCCTGGAGCCACTTCGTTTAATCCTACGGTTCCAGATTTAGATGACCCTGCAGAAATTGCCAGGTTAAAAATGGAAGATCACGAGGTTCAGGAGAAGTATAGGAGTTTGGAGGAAAGACTCAAAGCAATAGAAGGCACTGAGGTCTTCTCGGCATTAAGCACCAAAGAGCTTAGCTTGGTACCCGATTTGGTCCTACCGCCAAAATTTAAGGTACCTGATTTTGAAAAATATGATGGGACTAGATGTCCGAAAATGCATCTTGTAATGTTCTGTCGGAAGATGACCGGCTATGTGAATGAAGACAAGCTGCTCATACATTGCTTTCAAGATAGCCTGACTGGATCGGCTCTCAGATGGTACAATCAGCTTAGTCGAGAGAGGATCCGATCGTGGAAGGACCTAGCGTCTACGTTTTGTGAACAGTATAAACATGTGTTTGATATGGTGCCCGACCGAATGACTTTGCAAATGATGGAGAAAAAGCCGTCAGAAACTTTCAGACAGTATGCGCAGAGATGGAGGGACGTCTCGGCTAAGTGGAGCCTCCGCTAACAAAAATTGAGATAACCGTCCTTTTTATCAACACCTTAAAGGCACCGTTTTATGACAAACTAGTGGGAAGTGCCACGAAGGATTTTACGGATATCGTAATATCCGGCGAGCTTATTGAGAATACCGTTAAAAGTGGAAGAATGGAAGGTCATGAGAGTTCAAAAAGGGCAGTGCCCATGAAGAAGAAAGAACCAGAAACTCATATGGTGGGAACTGGCAGCCATTATGCCCCTAGCCCGTATCCAAACCAACCGCGACCTCGAAATTATCCACCTCTAAATGCCTATTACCCTCCTCAAACCCCTTACTACCAAACGCCATCTCCTTACCCTTCCTACCCTATTTATGCCACAAGTCATCAAAGACCAGTCGCCACATTCCCACAAAATACCACACCCGTCCATGGCCAACCTCAAAACGAACAAAGGCCAACAAGACTTAATCCCGAGAAACCATAATTTACTCCTATCCCTATATCGTATAGGGAACTATACCTAAAACTCTTGGAGAAACAGTTGATATCCCAGCACTATATGGCACATTTGAAGCCCCCGTACCCGAAGTGGTACGACCCAAACGCTAGTTGTGTATACCATGCTGGGAATTAAGGGTATTCCATGAAAAACTGCCTCGCCTTTAAAAGGCGGGTTCAAGGACTTATTGATGCAGGCATCCTGCGGTTTGATGGTGGTAGCAATACGATCGGGAATCCATTTCGTAATCATAGTGGAGGGAATGTGAGTATGGTAACGGAGGAGAACGGCTGGCAAACCAAAAGCTATGTTTCGAAAGTGAAGACACCTCTACAGAAAGTCTGGGAGGTACTGGTCGAGAATGGATTACTCAGTCGCCCTGATGAAATTTTTGAAGAAAAAGGTCAGAGTTTTTGCGACTTCCATGGTATTGGAGGACACGACATCCAGTCCTGTGACGAATTCAGGAGTTTGCTACAGAATATGATGGATAATAAGGAGATTGGAATTTTTAACAAAGGTACAGAGGCCGATAGATGATAGATATGCGCCTCTGACGATCAATGGCCAGGTTGCCCGTATAGCGCTGACCGACCGCTGATAATTTATTATGACGTGAAGAAAGAGCCGGTGAAACTGAAAGTGATAATTGAAGTACCGTCGCCTTTTCCTTGTAAAGATGACAAAGCAGTACCTTGGAAATACGATGTTAACATCGTCACACCTGAAGGTGAAAAGTTTGGAACCGCGACTAGAAGTGTGGGAGAAGTGGGCCATTTCACCCGCAGCGAGCGGTGTTATTCCAAAGAGGTTGAGCCGACGAAGAAAAATAGTGACCTGAAACAAAAAAGGAAAGGCAATAATGCATGAGGTCGAAGCCGAGCATGAAATTGTGCCTGAACTAGAAGCTAAAAAGCTCGTGGACGAGGAAGAAGCACAGGAGTTCTTAAAGTTTATCAAGCACAGTGAGTATAATGTGGTGGAACAATTAAGCAAGCAGCCAGCATGAATTTCAGTATTGTCTCTACTATTGAATTCAGAGCCGCACCGGGATGTCTTGTTGAAGGTGCTAAACCAAGCTTATGTGGCAAATAATATATCCGTTGAGAAGCTTGATAGGTGGATAAATAATTTGAACACGGACAATTTCATTTTCTTTAGTGATAATGAAATACCCCCTAATGGTAAAGGCTCCGTGAAAGCATTACATATCACAACGTGCTGCAAGGGTTACATAATACTAAACGTGCTCATCGATAACGGGTCGGCACTTAACGTCATGCCTTTGGCCACGCTATCCAAGATTCCAATGGATTTGTCCTATCTAAGGCTTTGTCATTCCATGGTGAGGGCATTCGATGGGACAAGGCGAGAAGTCATGGGAAAAATCGAGATCCCTTTAGAAGTGGGCCCTTACATATATGATGTTGAGTTTCAAGTCATTGACATTACACTATCATACAACTGCCTCTTAGAAAGATCGTAGATCCATTCTGCAGGAGCAGTTCTATCATCTTTCCACCAAAAGGTGAAATTTATCATGGATGGCTGTTTGGTCACTGTTGAGGGCGAAGAAGATATTGTTGCATCTATTTCGGTGGATGCACCGTACCTCGAAGTAAGCAAAAATACCGTGGAATGTTCTTTTCGATCTCTCGAATTTGTCAATGCCACATTTGTTGCTGAGGGAAATAGAATTCTCGTGCCTAAGCTATCTAGAAATACTAGGATGGGAATCAAGCTGACTGTAGGAAGGGGAACCCGAGCGAGAAAAGGCTTGGGGGGTATCAGCAAAGGATAGTCAGGGCTTTAAAGCCAGTACCTCATCAAGCTCGATACGGTTTAGGTTTCCAACTAGATGCGCGTCAAAGGAGGAAACAGTGGAAGAAAGATCAGGAAAGAAGGATCGCGAGAACCTTAGGCCGAGAGCCAGAATGGGAACCCATAGAGTACCCTCATCTGTCGAAAACCTTTACATCTGCGGGAATGATATACTCGGGGTAAGATAATGCACGAAGCACGATGATATTGATCGAAAAAGTTTTCAGAACATCAGTATCAATGTCATTGACAAAGGAGATGATGCGAGCGAAAAGGTCTCAATGATACGCCCTTGCCCTCCCTGTTTCGTGTTGAATAATTAGACTGCCGAGGACCTTCTCATAGTTTATAAATCTTCTTTAGATAATGCTCGATATTAACCCTCTGTTGTTTCCCTAAATACAATGGGGTTTCTTTTGTAAGAGTGTCCATTCGCTCTTTATCGTTTAAATGAATATCAATGAAGATGCATTTTGTCATAATCTCTTACATTAACTTTATAATTATTTTCTCATTTCACAGCCTATCTTTACATTTGCCTCATACCATGTCATAACATTTTGTTTGTCGGTTCCAATACTTGGATGCCCTTCTATAGTTTCCTTTTACATTCAACTTTAAGGTGCTCGGATATCAATGACATGAACAAACCCATTCCGAGTCTTGAAATTGATTTTGAGAAAGCTGTTTGTTTAGGAGAGTTCGAAGCCGAAGAAAATGCTGAAGACTATGTCTCGTCTCCTGACTTGTTAAGAATGGTGGAACAAGAGGATAAACAGATTTTACCTCATCAAGAATTTGTTGAAACAATAAACTTAAGAACTGAGGAAATGAAGCAAGAGGTGAAAATTGGGACCTCCATTTTAGAAGACACCAGGCAAAACTTGATTGCTTTGCTTCGTGAGTATAAAGATGTATTCGCTTGGTCATATCAGGATATGCCAGGATTGGATGAAGATATAATGGTCCATAAACTCCCATTAAAGCCAGAATACAAACCCATTCAGCAAAAACTAAGACGGATGAGGCCTGAGATGTTGTTAAAGATAAAGGAAGAAGTCAAGAAGCAATTTGATGCTGGCTTCTTATAGTCCTCCAAATATCCAGAATGGGTGGCTAATATTGTCCCGGTACCAAAGAAAGATGGTAAAGTACGAATGTGCATGGATTATCGTGACCTGAATCGAATGAGTCTTAAAGACAATTGTCCCTTACCGCACATAGATACATTGGTGGATAATACGGCAACACATTCATTATTTTCTTTCATGGATGGATTCTCGGGGTATAACCAGATCAAGATGGCTCCTGAAGATATGGAAAAGACCACATTCGTGACGATGTAGGGAACTTTCTGCTACAAGGTGATGCCATTCGGGTTAAAGAACGCTGGGGCAACATATCAGAGGGCCATGGTCACGTTGTTCCATGACATGATGCACAAAGAAATAAAAGTCTACGTTGATGATATGATTACTAAATCTCGAGGGGAAAGAGAGCATATTGAGAACCTCAGAAAATTATTCGAAAGACTAAGAAAGTTCCAGCTGAAGCTTAATCCAGCCAAGTGTACGTTTGAGGCTACCTCAGGAAAATTGCTAAGCTTTATTGTCAGCAAAAGAGGCATTGAAGTTGATCCAGATAAGATAAAAGCCATACAGGAACTACCGCCTCCGCGCACGCAAAAAGAAGTCAGAAGATTTTTAGGGAGATTGAACTACATCGCTTGATTCATTGCTCAACTTACCAACTAGTGTGACCCAATTTTTTGACTCCTTCGAAAACACAATCCTGGAGAATGGAACGAAGAGTGCCAAGAGGCTTTTGACAAATAAAACAGTATCTGTCTAGCCCTCTGGTGCTAATACAACTGACTCTAGGGAAACCGTTAATATTGTATCTGACTGTGTTCGAAGGATCAATGGGTTGCGTACTGGGGCAACATGATGAGTCAGGTAAAAGAGAAAAGGCGATTTACTACCTCAGCAAGAAGTTCACAGAATGTGAGTCAAGGTATTCGTCAATTGAAAAGTCATGTTGTGCTTTAGTTTGGGTAGCTCGGAGACTCAGACAATATACGTTGTATCATACGACATGGTTAATTTCAAAGCTGGACCCAATAAAGTACATGATGGAATCCCCAGCACTCTCAGGAAGAATGGCACGGTGGCAGATCCTGCTATCAAAATACGACATCATCTATGTGAACCAAAAGTCGATAAAAGGAAGTGCAATAGCTGACCTCTTAGCAGCTCGAACAACGGAGGAATATGAGCCATTAAGATTTGATTTCCCGGATGAAGACTTGATGTGCATTACAAAAGAAGAATGTGAGTCATCAACAGCAAAGTCATGGAAGATGTACTTTGATGGTGCATTGAATGCATTGGGGCATGGGATTGGAGCAGTATTGATATCACTAGAAGGGAGCCATTATCCGTACACCGCTAGATTGAATTTCTTCTGTACTAATAACATAGCGGAATATGAGGCTTGCATCATGGGACTTCGTGCAGCCATTGGACGAAATGTCAAAACTGTAGAGGTGTATGAAGACTCAGCATTGGTGATTTACCAAATCTGTGGAAATTAGGAAGTGAGGGATTCGAAATTGGTTAAATACAGCAATCTAGTGGCAGAATTGATCAAAAAATTCGAGGAAATAACTTTTAATTACCTTCCGCGAGAAGAAAACCAATTGGCAGATGCCTTGGCCAATTTGGCTTCGATGTTCAAGGCAAATAGAGAAACAAAAATAATGCCCCTTAAAATGAGCATATATGAGGCCCCCGTACATTGTTGTAGCATTGAGAAAGAGGCAGACGGACGACCATGGTTCTATGATATATTAAAATATGTCAAGAATCAGAGGTATCCCGAACAAGCGAATGAGAACAAAAAATACTTGATGGGGATTGGTAGTGGGATTCGTTCTTGATGGGGACATCCTTTACAAAAGAGGAAAAGATCAAGTGCTTCTGAGATGCGTGGATACTATTGAAGCTAGAAAAATACTTGAAGATGTCCATGAAGGAATTTGTGGGACGCATGCCAATGGTTTCACTATGGCCCGGAAGATTATGAGACTCGGTTATTACTGGATGACAATAGAAAATGATTGCATCAGTTACGCAAGAAAGTGCCACAAATGTCAAATTTACGGCGATAAGATTCATGCAGCCCCTTCGCCCCTTCATGTCATGACTTCTCCGTGGCCTTTTTCTATGTGGGGCATGGATGTCATAGGGCTAATCTCCCCTAAAGCCTCTAACGGACACCGATTCATTTTTGTAGTTATAGACTACTTTACCAAATGGATAGAAGCCGCCTCGTTTGCCAATGTGACAAAGACTGTAGTTTGTAGGTTCTTGAAAAGAGAAATCATCTGTCGATATGGTTTGCCTGAGAGAATCATTTTAGATAATGCCTTGAATCTGAACAATAAGATAATGAAGGAAGTGTGTGAGCAATTTCAAATAAAGTATCATAACTCCTCACCCTATCGCCCGAAGATGAACGGAGCTATTGAAGCTGCCAACAAGAACATTAAGAAGATTATCGGGAAAATGACTGAGACATATAAGGACTGGCATGAAAAGCTACCATTCACTTTGTATGCATACCGCACATCTGTGAGGACATCTATAGAGGCAACTCCTTTCTCTCTGGTCTATGGAATGGAAGCTGTGCTGCCCATCAAAGTTGAGATCCCCTCTTTACGAGTTTTAATAGAATCAAAATTAGAGGAAGCAGAATGGGTTTGAGCTCGATATGACCAATTAACCTGATCGAAGAAAAGCGCTTGAAGGCAATTTGCCATGGACAGATGTACCAAAAGAGAATGATCGCAGCCCATGACAGGAAAGTACGGCCAAGAGAATTCCGTGAAGGAGAACTTATGCTGAGAAAGATTCTCCCAATACAGAAAGACTTTCGAGGAAAATGGGCACCAAATTGGGAAGGACCATATGTTGTAAAAAAGGCTTTCTCAGGTGGAGCTTTGATTCTCACTGAGATGGATGGGAAAGAGTTACCTAATCTAGTGAATTCGGATGCTATGAAGAAATATTATGCCTAAAAAAAAAAGAAAAAAAGAAAAAAGAAAGAAAGAAAGAGATCAGGACAAAAACTCGAAAGGGCGTCTTGGTAAACAAAAAAGGATCAAGATGAAAACCCAAAAGGGCGCCTTGGCAAACAAAAAGGGATTAGGATGAAAACCCGAAAGGGCGTCCTAATGAAGCAGATTTGAACTCAAGGGGCAAGATGTTTCAAACAGGGAGTCAAACGGCAAGACTACAGTATTTGAAGCATTTCTAAAAGCTCGAAATCTTCTACGCAAGAAGCCATGCTTGGAAAGATTCTTGATCAGGAAAGTGAAAGAGTTCATGCGTTGAATATCTAGAGCATTTGTATCCACTGAATATAATCCCCTTTCTCTTCATGACACTTTTAACTGTTCTTGGTCAACTTTCTTTGTTTGTTACTTTTGAAATAAATAAATGTGAAGTTTCCCTTTCATACCTACCTGGCCATTTTCATGCATCCTATTGTATGATTTTAAATGCTAAATAGTAAAATGACATACTCTGAACAAAAGAAATGTTAAGCATTACCTGGGTGAAAATTGATAAGTACAAGAGCCTCAAGGCAAGGACAAAAGTTCAACCAGGGGCAAAAGAGTGATATCTGAGAAGCACGGATTGCTCATATGGCTTGAGGACGGGTACAAGGTCTGAAGAGAATCAAGAGTGGAAACAATGAACACGGATCATCAAAAATTGTGACGAAAAGGAACATATGACAAACATGCCTACGGTGCATAGCATAATCATGTAGGCATAAAGGCATTCAGGACCAACATATGCATATCATGATAACATCATACATGACATATGCAAGTACTGCGACAGAGCAAGAGGTTTTGATGATAACTACACTGAATCAAAGGAAAAGACACCCGAGTTTCACCAGATGACATGTCTTGGTATTCTCAACTCTGTTTTTCAAATTTCTGCTTTCTAGAAATCAACTCATACTGCGAGAGGTGAGTTAAGCCTTAGCTCACATGCTGAGGTATTTTTTAAATTCTGTTTTCTAAAAAATCAACTCATATTGCGAGAGGTGAGTTGAGCCTCGGCTCACATGCTGAGGTATTTTCAATTTCCGCTTTTAAAATTCTGTTTTTCAAAAGATCAACTCATATTGCGAGAGGTGAGTTGAGCCTTTTACTTCCTATTTTTCAAAACAATTAACTCATATTGCGAGAAGTGAGTTGAAACTTTTCAATTTCTACTTTCTATCTCTGTTTTTCAAAGAGATTGACTCATATTGCGAGAGGTGAGTTGAGCCTTTTAATTTCTGTTTTTTAGAAAAAATCAACTCATATTGCGAGAAGCGAGTTGAGCCTTGGCTCACACGCTGAGGTATTTTCAATTTCTGTTTTTCAAATTTCAACTCATATTGCGAGAGGTGAGTTGAGCCCTAGCTCTCATGCTGAGGTATTTTTAGTTTCTATTTCCAATTTCTGTTTTTCAATTTATGTTTTTAGAAATCAACTCATATTGCGAGAGGTGAGTTGAGCCTTTTAATTTCTGTTTCCCAAAAAAATCAACTCATATTGCGAGAGGTGAGTTGAGCCTTTTACTTCCTGTTTTTCAAAAATTAACTCATATTGCGAGAAGTGAGTTAAGCCTTTTAATTTCTGTTTTTCAAAAAGACCAACTCATATTGCGAGAGGTGAGTTGGGTCTCAAGTCACACACTGAGGTATTTTCAATTTATGGTCCAAGAATTAACCCATATTGCGAGAGTTCGTAGGGTGGGCTAGTTTCGATGGTTGTTCTCCAATAAAGAATAAAGGTTGGAGCTGATTGAAGAAGCCAGATTTTGCCTCCCTGAAGTTGCAGTGGAGCAGGTTGAAGTTACGAGTTTCATCTCCTTGAAGTTGCAGTGGAGCAAATTGAAGATACCAGGTCTCATACCTGAAGTTGCAGAAGAGCAGATCACGACGATTTTTATATCTCTGAAGATGCGAGTAGATTGAAGCTACAAGCCATAACTCTGAAGTTGCGGTGGATTGAACCAAAGTTACAAGATGCGGTGGATTTGGAATATGGCTACTTGAACAAGAAGAGCACCAAAGAAGTCAAGATTTGGCAAGACTAGGCAAAATTGGTCTTTCTTTATGTATTTGCTCTATTACTGTTACACGACAATGAGCAAAGAGGGCAGCTGTCATAGGCCAATTTTGGCCCTATTACAATTATTATAACCCAATTAGTAAAACCCAATTGACCCAAACCAGTACCCAAATCCCCTAACCCAGCAACCCAAACCAGTTTACATTAACCCATAACCCAACAACTAAACTAACCCACTAAACCAAACTACCCAGACTCACTAAACTAACGACCCAACCCCCAATCCTGGCCCAAATACTAATGGCCTGGTACAGCCTAACCCTAATCAGCCCCGACCCAAGCTTCTGCCCACTTGCTCTGTCATGCTGCCAGCACCGCCCTAGCACCACCCATAGTCACATCCACCGCCCCACTGGTACCTGCAAAGAAAAGAAGCAAATCATTAAGAATACAAGTTGTATAATGGCTATAAAAGCCAATGGAAACAATGTAAAGGGCTCTCGGCAATTTCTTAATATATACCCAACATTTTTCAAACACGAAAACAGTAAGTAGAATGATATCAAATCAAGAAGAACGGTACAAAATTAGAGGAGCAATACTAAACCAAAGATCGAAGCAGAGAAAGCAAGAAATCTAACAAAATCAGAACCTAGGAACGGAGGTGATTTCCTCTTATTTTCAAACTGTTTCCTTCCTTTTCTTTTGCCATAAATAAACACGAATATTTATATATATATATACACATATATTTAAAAAACGAATAAATATTTAAAAAAAAACACAAAAAAAAGTAAAAAATTTGAATTTTTTTACCTGCTACACGATGGCCGGCGGCGGCGCCGACGGTGGTCCGGTGGTCGGACGGTGACCAGCCCTCCCACCGGAAATCGTCTCTCCCCTCCCTCTCTTCCCTTTTTTCTTTCTCCCCGGTCCCAAATGAAAAAATAAAAAAATTTTGACTTATATAGGGGGTCAAAACGCACCGTTTTGGACCCCCCCGTTTTAACTAAAACGATGTCGTTTTGGCCTAGGGTCGGACCGATCTGACCCGCTCCAACCAGGATCCGCGTGTTTTTTAAACGGAATGGCTAATTGCACTTTAGGCCTTTCCACTTTTTTACCGTTTTACAATTGAATATTTTAGCCTTTTAATTTTGCCCCATGACACTTGTTCCGTGTTCATTTCGATCCCTTCGCTGTTGTGCGTTTTGGGCCGAATGGTTTTATTACCATTTTGGTCCTTCAACGGTTATTAGAGCATTCAATAAGGCCCCATCTCTTTATTTCTTCTCAAAATCACCCCAAAAACTCTGTTTTAATTTTAATTTTGTCCCTTTTCCTTTTTTATTTATTTATTTTATTTGATTCCAATATTATTTTTATTATTATCATTTATTATTATTCTTATTATTATTATTTTACATCACATTTATATTGCATTTGGTATTTTGCTAATATTCATTTTGTTATTATATTTATTATGCTCGATGCGTACTGTTATTTTTATTATTACTTGGTTGATACTTTTTTATTATATACTTATATTTTGTTTATATACATATTAGTGTTTTATACTAGTATTAAATATTATTAATATTATTTTTATTTACTTTAGTGTTGCTGTTTATAATTATTATTACTACCGTACTATACTTGGTATTTTATTAATATTTACTATTATATTATTATTTTTAATATTCACTATTATTTTATTGTATTTGGTTATATTTTTAGTATTTCTTTTCCTTTTTACTATTATATATATTTATATATTGATGTTAGTACTTTCTATTATTGTTATAAATATTATTTCTTTTATTATATTAATATTTTTTTATTTTTATTGTTTACTTCATTGTGAATATTGTTGTCTATCATTATTATTATTTTCAATATTACTTATAGATTGTTATTGTTACTATCATGTGTATTTATTATTGTCGAAACCATTTTTTAACGAGTTTGAAAAAAAGGGATCGACTTTAAAAATTGAAAACGGGAGTCGCCACCAATCTTTTTTAGGTGTGATTGGTTCACCTCATAAAACGTTTTGGTCTACGAAAAATTGAGAAAACGGGTTCGGGAGTCGGTTACGTGTGAGGAAGGGTTAGCACCCTCACAATGCCCAAAATTGGTACCAAATTGAATTGTTTTCTGTCTTAATGTCAAAGTTTGAAATAATTCAGAATAAGATCCCTTTAAAATCGGAATAGTTTGAGTTTAAAAACCGAGAATCCTTCGTTCCAAAAGAACACAAATATCACATCCAACATGATAGGACACGATATTCTCAAACTTTTGTAACTGAAATCACCTTATAATTTAGGAAAATTTATTTAGAAGGATACTTTAGGCATTTAGACAAACGAGAAATCGCAGCCCAGCATGTTAGGGCACTATTTCCCGAATTCCTGAATACGAAAAGCATTGCTTCATTTTAAAATCCTTTTAGGTAAAAAAAAAGGTAGAGTTTTTAAAACAATAATGCATTTGATATGTCACAGGATATTCATACTAAATGATATAAACTATATAATGCGCATTTAACAACTCGTACAAATATAATAGGAAGTAATAAATAATTATACGAATTACACATCATACATTATCATTTCATGCATATATAATTATAATAATAAAATGTACATACATTAACAATTCATGCAAAATATTTCATAGAAAAAAAAATGAATAAATATAAACTACGTAATATATATATATAACAATATTTCATGCAAATATAACTTAAAATACTAATATAGATAATCAATTTTCATGCAAATATATATAAACAATAAATAATGTAAAGGAAATAAAATTAACATACTAAAAATGTCAAAAATTTTTTGAAAGGATTTAAAAATAGGATCCTTTTAAAACCGAAATAATTTTAGTTGAAAATCGAGATTCCTTAGCTCCGAAAGAATGTAAACATTACATCCAGCATGATAGGACACGATGATTTTAAACTCTCATAACTGAAATCATCTCGTAATTTACAAAATCTATTTAAAAGGATATTTAATTATTTAGATAAACAGGAAATCGCAACCCAGCATGTTAGGGCACTATTTCCCGAATTTCTAAACACCAAACATTGCCTTCTTTAAGAAAAAACTTTTTCAATTAAATGAAATATATATTTTTAAAACAATGAATAATATAGAATTTAATAAAAAAATAATTTGATATAATACTAAAATTATTTAAAAATATATATAAACGAGAATTAAAAACTAAGGAAATAGGGATTAAATCAAAACAAAAAAAAGGGTTGAAAACGAAGATGAACAAAGAATAAAATAAGAACAAACCGCAGAAAAATAAGAACGTAAGAGGGAGAGAAATTTGAGAGCTCTCAAGAATTTTTATTACTTGCCAAAACTCCAGTGTGTGTTTACAATGAGGGGGGGAGGCCTCTATTTATAGTTGAGCCTCCCCAAATCCAACGGTACAGATCAATTACATCAACGGCTAAGATTAAAGGGTATCTTCAAATTAAATCTCTAAGATATCAAAATCATATCTTCTAAGATTGCATACCATATCTTCTAAGATTGTATATCATATCTAAGATTTACATATCATTTCTAAGATTACGTATCCTTGAAGATTATGTTTCCATATACATCAAGTTTGTAGATGGGCCTTCAATCTTTTCAAGTAATGGGCCATTCTGATCGGGCCAAATGATATATTCTAGACTGGGCTTGGAATTTATTTAGTTATTTATTTTTTTATCATTTTTTGGTATGGGCCCGGGCAAAAATGGGGTATTACAGCTGCCCCTCTTTGCTTATTGCTGTGTAACAGGAATAAAGCAAAGACTATCGAAGGACCCATTTTGCCCGGGCTCGCTGAGCCTTGAGTTCTTCGATCTGCTCCCCGTCAAATACAGAGACGCCAAATCATCTTGGATCTGCTTCGATGAAAGTCAGATCTGCTACGTCTTTGATTTGCTCCCCGTCCATTATAGAGATTGCCAAATCTTCATCTTTGATCTGCTCCCCGTCTATTACAGAGACGCCAAATCTTCATTTTCGATCTGCTTCCCGTCTACTACAGAGACGCCAAATCTATCTTAGATCTGCCTTGATGAAGGTCAAATCTGCTATGTCTTCGATTTGCTCCCTGTCTATTACAGAGACGCCAAATCTTCGTCTTTGATTTGCTCCCCGTCTACTACAGAGACGCCAAATCTTCGTCTTTGATTTGCTCTCCGTCTACTACAGAGACGCCAAATCTTCGTTTTCAATATGCTCCCCGTCTACTACAGAGACGCCAAATCTTCATTTTTGATCTGCTCCCCGTCTACTACAGAGATGCCAAATCTTCGTTTTCGATCTGCTCCCCGTCTATTACAGAGACACCAAATCTGTCTTAGATCTGCCTTGATGAAGGTCAGATCTGTTATGTCTTCGATTTGCTCCCCGTCTATTACAGAGACGCTGTCGAATCCATTTTTTTCTAAAATAGGGGAATCGACTTTGGGATTTTGAAAATGAGAACGGGAGTCACCACCGATCCTTTTTACTAAGGTGTGATCGGATCACCTCGAAAAGTGGGTGTTTTTAATAAATATTATAATTAATCAAAAACAATGATTTTGGTCTACGAAAATAAAAAAGATAGGTTCGGGAGTCGGTTACGCACAAGGAAGGATTAGCACCCTCGATACGCCCAAAATTGGTACCTAACTGATTAATTAGTGTCTTGATGTCGAATATTTAAAAACTTGGATAAATTTTAAAATACGATCCCTTTTTATTAAAAATGTTTGAATAAATCGATGTAATATCGAGGCTCGCTTATTTAAGAGGAATAAGAATACTGTACCCAGTAAGTTAGGATGCAACATCTCAATTTCTGAAATTAAACTTGCTGTCTTTGCTTTAAAGAAACTCATATTTGAATCAAAAAGGAATATTTTATTATTTCAGATCGAATGAAAGATCGGAACCCAGTAAGTTAGGGCTCGATTAATCGAATTTCCAAAACATAGAATATTACCTTAATTTTGAAATTCCTATCTCGAGACACTGAACGCCACATTTAGTAAGTTAGAATGTAGCATTTCGAGGTTTCGAGAATATGTTTTATTTGAAAATTCACGTGTTTTGGTTTTGAAATCGATACTCGATAGATCAGGTTTAATAAGTAAAATCGGAACCTAGTAAGTTAATGCTCAATTTTCTCAAAGTTACCCAAACATGAGCATTGCTTTATTTTAAAATTTTTTGAGTACAATGATTTTGGAATTTAAACGATATTAAAACGAGATTTTTCAAGCGAATGACATGCAATGGAATGATAATAACAACACATAAGAAAATTTCACAAATTAAATGATACACTAATAGATCGCAAACAATCCATAAGCACAAATCAATAATCACAATACGAATAATTACAATAATCACACAACATGCATCATTTAAATATTAACATCAACAATTAAAGATCTAAAAAAAATAATAATAAAATAATAATAATAATAATAATAATAATAATAATAATAATAATAATAATAATAACAGCTACAAAGTAAATGAATCATGAAGCAAATTAAGATAAATAAAATGTAAAGCAAATTCCAAAATGATAATGAATGGATTTTAAAGTAAATAATTTAAAATCATCTATGTATAAAACGATTTTTTTATATGGAGGATTTTAAAATAGGCATTGTATATGTATATAAAGGTGCGAAATAAATATATATATAAAAATTTTTAAAATAAATTATAATAATGATGAAACATTTTAAATATATAAGTAAAGTTGAAATAATGTGCATAAAACAATTTAAAATGAGATACAATGATATATAAAGCGTTTAAAATAAAAACTTAAGAAAAATAATTTAAAGTGTCATAAAAAACTTAAAAGAAATATGTAAAGAAAATTTGAAAGTTAAGCAGCTTTGAAAAGGAAACTCAAAATAGGTCATACATATAATAACTAATATATGTTAAAAGAGAAAAAAAAATAATAATAAAATAAAATAAAGAAAGCACGACAGTAAGTTAGTTTAAGACAAAATAAAAGGAACAAATTCTAAACTAACATATAATATAGTTTAAATCAAATATTATACAAAATAAAATAAATAATAAGTAAAGCACTGTATTGATATACGAAATAGTTTAAAAATGAACTAAATAAACTAAACAGATTAGGGACGAATTTGAAATCAAAGTAAAAAGAAGAGATAAAATTACAAAAGAAAAATAGAGCTGACCAAAATGAAGTGCGCATCAAAATATAAGGACCAAATGGGGTAAAAAACCCCTAGCTCAAACGTGCGCACTAAGACTGATAGGTCAAAGGACCTATTTAAAGTAAGAGCAAAATCTGATGGCTAAAGTAAAAAAGAAAAAAAATGAAACAATGTTTGATCGAAAGGCGCTAAAATAGGGAGGGCCTTAGGTGCAAATATCCCAATGGTAGGGAATGCACCTATTCACAACCTACCAGCGCCGTTGTATTAGTGTTTAAAACTAAAGTTTTTTTTAAAACACCCATTTCTGCAGTTCTTTTTTTTTTAAAAAAACCAAAACAGTGGCCCTTCTTCTTCCTCTTTTTCTCCGATGGTTGGCTTCCTCCGACGATCCGTCGCAACTCCGTTATACCAGAGACCGGCGAAGCACAAGCACGGGCTGTTCAACCCTGATGCAACGGCATTCGGAGGCTTAGCCTCTTTGTGCCGAGAAGGCCCTAACGAGGAGACCCTCACCCCTTTTCGACTCCGACAAAGGAGAAGAACTCTTCGACGCTGAGGCTACAGGGATCCCGGTAAGTCTCGTTCCTTTTTCTTTTATTATTTCGTAATAAATAACAAATATAAATAGATAAAAAATAAAAGAAAATAAGAAGGAAGTAGATCGAAAAAGAGAAACTGGAAATCGTCCAATCTTAAGCCTTTTAGACTCTTTTCTTTTTATTGATATTTCTCTATTTTTGATTCTTAAAAAAATATCCCCCTTGATTACACTGTTTTTTGAATGATGAAAAACCCCCTTTTACACTGCTTTTTGAATAATGAAAAAATACCCCTTATTACATTTGTTTCGATTCGGCTTTATAGCCGAAATTGATTCAATTTTCGCTACTGTTGCTTGCGTTTCTTTCTGTCTTGTCTCTGCTGTTTCTGCTTCTCTGTTGCTTTGTTTGCAGGTTGATGGAGGTGATGGGAGCAGGTGTGGGCAGAGGCTAAAGTGGCAGTGGAGAAGGCTGCTAGGGTTTCAATTTTCGAAACCCTAGTTTGACCCTAGGGGCTATTAGAGTTTGGGCTAATTGGGCTACCGGGATTGGGCTTGAGTTGGTCTGCCGGGTAGTGGGTCTTTAGTCATTTGGTTTGGGTTGTATGGGTTTTTGAGTAATTTGGACTGATAAAGGACTTTGTTTATTTTGACTGGTTTTAGTTTTATTATTGTGTTATTTATTAAATTAAATCGGGCCGGGCAAAATTGCCCTATTACAGATGCCAAATCTTCATCTTTGATTTGCTCCCCGTCTATTACAGAGACGCCAAATCTTCGTCTTTGATTTGCTCCCCGTCTACTACAGAGACGCCAAATCTTCGTTTTCGATCTGCTCCCTGTCTATTACAGAGACGCCAAATCTTCATTTTCGATCTGCTTCCCGTCTACTACAGAGACGCTAAATCTGTCTTGGATCTACATTGTCCTTTAAAGGACATATCCTGTAGAATGCGTGCGTGTTTATGCCTAATGATTAGGATGTCATGATTAAAATAAGTCAAATATTCTTAACTAGACATGATGCAAAAAATGTTATGAGAATGACTCCTATTTCAGATGACATCTCATTCTTTTATCAAAACTTCATCTTCTATCCCTCTTGACGTATCAATCATACTCTACTCATATGCTTTGAATCAATTTGATCTCATTGTACCATCCCCGAATGCACAACCTGCTGGAAATGTTCGTGAAATGATCCTCTCTTAGGATCGAATCATTTGAATAGTCCAAATATTATTTGAACCAAGAAATTTCAATCTTCCGAGTGCTTTCAACCCTTACTCATAGGAATTCCTTAAACAACTGTCATGTTTCAATTTGCTTGTATTATCCAGAAATTTCCAGAGTAATATGCAAAACTTCGTTTGTGGAAAAAATTAGTTCATCTATCATTATTTCAATGCAACATACTTTAAGAATAATAGAAGATGAACGAATTAATAGTTATATTTGAATAAATAATCAAGAATATAATAGGAAGTCAATCTGATGGCATATTTTTGAGAAGAAAAAGAATCCAAAGATAGCCAACAGGACAAAAATCAGATGCCCTAGATATCACAGCTTGGGCTTCCATATATAGGCTCTATGAAAACTGTTTTGAGTTTAACATGTGTTCAGAAGATTCAAAGTACTCTGTTGATGCCCCAGCATGTAACTTCGCTTCTTGTCGAATCAGGTATAACAAGGTTACTGCATGCCTTTCAAAATTTGAGCCGCCCTTTCGGGTTTTCAACTCAAAACCCCTTTGGTCTCAAGGCACCTTTTGCGGGTTTTCACCTTGGCCTCTCCAATTTATTTTTTCTTTCTTTTTCTTTTGTTCTTTTGTTCTTTTTTTTTGAAATGGAAGTCTCAAAGCGCCCTTTGCGGGTTTTCACCTTGGCTTCCGCGAGAAATTCTTATGGGCAAATCCTCTTCATCTGTGTCGCCCATTCTTGGTACATTAGGATGAATACTTTCAAGTTCACCAGAGGTATTCAATTCTTGACTTCATTGAGGCTTAGAGGAAAATATCTCAACTCATAAACCCATGAAAAATGGATTGCCCCAAAAGCAATTCTGGCTATCGTTTTGACAAACACATGGCTCGATGATGTTTCTGAGGTATCCACAAACTTCATAAATTGCCCCAATTGTAAAGCTGCCAAATGAGTGTAGCAAATAGGGGCCACAACAGATATAGCTATGGTGCTCGTAAGATAGAGAATGAACAAGCTCCTATAGATCATCAGCTGGAAACCCAATCTGGTCTAAGAGAACATGATAGTGGGCCGGCCTTATGGTTCCTATCATTCTAGCCTGAGCACAAAGGTAAAAACATTGTTCTTCGGATGGCATACTTTGTTGTCAATGACAGTATTAGGTAGCACTTTGTCAAGAGATCCTGCTGGAAAAACTTGGTTCTTTTGAGCAACAATAACCACAAACTTAGGGTTCCGATTCTCGTCAAGGAACTTGCAAACCTTAATAACTTGATCAAGTCCTTTGTTCGAAACTCGATTGAACTAAGCCTCGCTATCTCTATCCTTGGAGATAATGATTCGATCAGGCTTCCTCTTCCTTGAACTTGCATAGGAGTCTAAGAAAGCTTTCTTCAGGATACCCTCATCCGCTTTGTCAGAAACTAGTTTGAGAAAAGAATCTATCATTTCAAGCTTTGGAGACTGTGTACAGACTGATGCCCTATAGCGGAAAATCAAAAGCCATTGCCTAAAGTAAACCAACACCGCAGTTGATGGAATACCAAGCTGCTCAGGAGAGCCATGAGACACATCCATGCCAAGGATGATGGTTGGAACCTTTGAAACAACTGGAATTGAAGGTGTTTGCTCCAGCATAAGAGCAAGTAGTAGCTTTTTATGCTAATTTTTACAAAGTTTTGGTCATCTTCTGTATTCTTTTGTTGATTTGTCCTTTTGGCCACCCTTGATGTACTGTGATAGGGTGCCTAATCTTTGAACAGACTGCAAACCTTTGAAAATGATCTTTTCTGAACCCTTTTTTTTTCTTTTTTTTCTTTTTTCCTTTTTTTTTTGTTTTTTCCGATGACTATTGACTTGGTAATATTGACATATGAAGCTACTCTCTTCCTCTTATTGGAGCAGTCGATAATCACAAAGATGAACCATCGTCAGCTTGAAACTTTTGATGAACACGGGCCCATAACAGACATGCCCCATAAGTCTTGACTCCTTAAATTCGGCATTTATAGCATATCTGACACGATCCATTTTCAAGATGGGCCAATAGTGTCCAATCTTTATGTTTTTCCTGGACATCATGTACCCCCTGCATGCACTCTTATAACATTCCTTGACAATGTTTTTTTGACATAGCCTCCACGAGGTCTCGTCTTGGCTCCTCGGCTATGCATGTTCCAATTTCACAACCTTCCTTTTCTCTAAGGCTATGTTTTCTACCACCATTTTCAATAATTTCAGGAACAAAGTTTACAAATGCTGTCATCTTCAAAGTACTGAGGTTCTTTTAAACACATGTTGCACTCAAAAATGAACTCTGAATCTGTAGCATCGTTGCCCATGTCATTGATATCTAGGGATCTATGATAGGCACAAAAGAATATACAATGAATTCAAGAATGACTATTTATGCCATGAATGCAATGGAAATTTAGAAAGAAATTTAAAGGTCAAAAGAACATTTATCAGTATGGAAAAATGAAAGAATATTCGTTTGACAAAAGTATGTTTTATTGAAACAAAAATGTCTGAACACGAGCCTATTTCACAAATGAAATCCTGTTACTCCTAGGCTATAGAGCAACAAGAGTGTTCTAAACATTACTCTAGATTTCCCTTCAAATACAAGGATTACTTCCACAATCTTATTGTTCAAAGCTTTCCCAAATGTGCAAAGGCTCAACACAATTTATTCCTTGGTTTTTCCTTCGAATACGTCCTTCAGATTCCTCAATGCCAAGTCCTACTCTAAAGACCTGAGCACGATGCCTGCCCCTTTTCATCATGGTCTGGGGTATCATCAAACTTTACTATCCCCCTCTCGATGAGCCTTTTAACCATCTTCTCGAAGGTAGTACAATTCTCTATTGAATGTCCCGTTACTCCTGCATGGTAATCACATTGATTGTTTGAATCATACCATTTAGGGTATAGGGGCTGCAACGGTTTTATATAAAATGGGGCAACCATATGCGCGTCGAATAAACTCTGATATAGCTCCTTATATGACATTGGGATCGGCGTAAATGAGAGCTTTTTAGAGTTCTGTCTTGGATTGGACTTTTGCTTTTGAGGAACTTGATGGCCAGTAGTCATTACTTTTTCTTCATTTCCTTTTCTATTCCTTGCCCTTAAAGTATTATCTCTGGAGCTCCTCTCTCAATTTTTACCAGCTTTGCACTGCTTCGTACTGGCCTTCCTTACTTCTTCAACAATAATGGCTGAATTGTCCCCTATATTGAGACCTGAGCCCATTGAATGGTTTACTGGTGCCGACATACCGACCTGATGCTGTGGGGGTCTGATAGTGATAGATACCTCTCGCGGATGTGCATCTGGTTGAGTCTGAACGCTTATTGGAGTATAACTTAGGGAATAAACGATATCATCCTCATTGTTGACCACTAGGCCTTTCCTCTTTTCAAGCCCTTCGGCTAATAATTGCCCCAATTGGCCAATTACATTTCTTTGGAGCCCTAACATTTGATCCCGTATATCTTGTTGAATCTTGGTCAACTGCTCTTGCATCTGTATTTGCTTTTGCTCCAATCTCTCCAACCTTTGTTCCATAATCTCAGTTAACTCTGAAATAATTTTTGCCTAATTAGGGTCTTTTTATAGATTTAAATCCATATGATGCAATGTGATGCAGTACAAATGTATGAATGCAAAAAAATATCAATTCTGGTTCAGTTTCATTTTAGAAAACATTATTTAAGGAACGAAAATCTTTTCATAAAACGGATTACAAATACGCTTTCGCCCATAGGCCTAGAGTCTTAACCCTATCTAAAGCTAACTCTTCAACCTTAGCTCATATTTTACACTTAATACATCGGCTTGCACTGCCAGTTCTTGCAGATGGTCAACAATCTCTCGGATCTGAACTACAGTCAAGGACACCTTCTACAATGTCTATGATTTTGTTCTGATTATCTTGAAAGAAAGATTGGCGAATAGATAAGCATTCCTACTTCACAGTATGTTGCCTTGAAATGATATTCAGCACCCTTAATACTTGTTGAGAACTTTCACACAGAGCATTTTGAATTGCTTACATGGGTATCTTCTCAGCATAGCTAATCTCCACTTTAAAGGTCTTTCAATGATATGGTCTTCTTTACTCTCCTTCTTTCATGTCCATTTGGGCTGTCCAAGCCATTAGGACTTGCATCTCTATTGTTTTGTTAGGTGCAATATAGTAAACTCCAGCTTGTTGTTTGGTATCAGTCCCATAGTAAATAAGCCTTTTATCATCATAGGCCAAATTCTTACCATCCAACTTATTTTTGTAAATCTCATGCATTCTATCAATCACTTTCCTTTCAATACCTTTACCATCCACATGGCGACCGTTTTCATATGAAAAAGAAATGCTATAATGGTTGAAGTGTCCATCAATACTCCTTGTGCTGCCCTTTAGTCCCAACAGCATGCCTGGCCATAGGGTGTCGAACAATCTTCCTTGCATCCGATTCTGCTTTGATTGGAACATCATTAAGAAGCATTGGAGACGGAAGAGGTAGGAAATTCAATGCTGCCTCATTTCTCTCTTGCCCTTTCTTTTTAGCTTACTCCTTCTCCCTACGAAGTTCATCCACTTCCTCACAAAAGTTGGACGACTAGTGGGCCTTGAGTAAACTTTGTCAAACCGAATATTCCTCCACCACGGGTACCATATTGGCCTTTCCAAACGTAAAGTAGCTATATACAAGATTCCAATATTGAGCGAGGGCTCAGAACAAGTGCTCTTCTACCTTAATATCAAGTAAGTAAGGCAAATCTTCGTAATTATCATAGAATGACTGTTAAGTTTCATGATCCCAACTCTCCTTTAGCTCTTTGAAGATTTCTCCGTGTCGAACTAATGCGAGTAAAATCCCATAACTCTAATACATACCCCTCAATAATGCTGTCTCCTTTCTCCAACTGGGTTTTCTCTGACCAAGCACAAACGAAAGAGTTGTTCCCCACTTTATTAAGGTATTCATCCCCTATTATAAAACTTTCTAACTCAGAAATTGAACCTTGAATCGACACCTTTAAATGATGGATGACATGTAATAATGACAAAACAAAAGAAAAGCGAATTAGTATCATAAAAACATATATAATACACAAACAACTTATAAAAGTAGGTACTACCGGATATCACCATACTATCTAGGGCAAGCACCTAAAGTTCATTATATGAAGTTCGGCTCTAAAGTAAAGGGTACCCAAACCAGCAGATTCCTCGATCCTCACCCATTATAGGCTCATATGGACCGAGTTCGGTTTAGGGGGATTCATTTCCCTATGACTATGCGGAGATGAAAATCTCACGAAGCCTATAGGTACAGATGTTTCCCGGAAGCAATCCATTAACTTATGCGGAGGTGAAAACCTCACGAAAGCTTAGTTTCTTACTCCCACTTAAAGGTGTGACCAACGGTCATGCAAATGCCATGTGTGCAAATAAAATAACGAACATATGCAACAAACACATGGAAAGGGATCCTTATTTTTAAATCCTTTCAAATTTTTAGCATTTAAGACAGAAAGTTATCATTTGTTGGCTTGACTCTCACAAACGTCCCCAGTGGAGTCGCCAAGCTGTCGAAACCATTTTTTAACGAGTTTGAAAAAACGGGATCGACTTTAAAAATTGAAAACGGGAGTCGCCACCAATCTTTTTTAGGTGTGATTGGTTCACCTCATAAAACGTTTTGGTCTACGAAAAATTGAGAAAACGGGTTCGGGAGTTGGTTACGTGTGAGGAAGGGTTAGCACCCTCACAACGCCCAAAATTGGTACCAAATTGAATTGTTTTCTGTCTTAATGTCAAAGTTTGAAATAATTCAGAATAAGATCCCTTTAAAATCGGAATAGTTTGAGTTTAAAAACTGAGAATCCTTCGTTCCAAAAGAACACAAATATCACATCCAACATGATAGGACATGATATTCTCAAACTTTTGTAACTGAAATCACCTCATAATTTAGGAAAATTTATTTAGAAGGATACTTTAGGCATTTAGACAAACGAGAAATCGCAACCCAGTATGTTAGGGCACTATTTTCCAAATTCCTAAATACGAAAAGCATTGCTTCATTTTAAAATCCTTTTAGGTAAAAAAAAAAAGGTAGAGTTTTTAAAACAATAATGCATTTGATATGTCACAGGATATTCATACTAAATGATATACATTATATAATGCGCATTTAACAACTCATACAAATATAATAGGAAGTAATAAATAATTATACGAATTACACATCATACATTATCATTTCATGCATATATAATTATAATAATAAAATGTACATACATTAACAATTCATGCAAAATATTTCATAGAAAAAAAATGAATAAATATAAACTACGTAATATATATATATATATAACAATATTTCATGCAAATATAACTTAAAATACTAATATAGATAATCAATTTTCATGCAGATATATATAAACAATAAATAACGTAAAGGAAATAAAATTACATACTAAAAATGTCAAAAAATTTTTGAAAGGATTTAAAAATAGGATCCTTTTAAAACCGAAATAATTTTAGTTGAAAATCGAGATTCCTTAGCTCCGAAAGAATGTAAACATCACATCCAGCATGATAGGACACGATGTTTTTAAACTCTCATAACTGAAATCATCTCGTAATTTATAAAATCTATTTAAAAGGATATTTAATTATTTAGATAAACGGGAAATCGCAACCCAGCATGTTAGGGCACTATTTCCCGAATTTCTAAACACCAAACATTGCCTTATTTAAGAAAAAAACTTTTTCAATTAAATGAAATATATATTTTTAAAACAATAAATAATATAGAATTTAATAAAAAATAATTTGATATAATACTAAAATTATTTAAAAATATATATAAACGAGAATTAAAAACTAAGGAAATAGGGATTAAATCAAAACAAAAAAAAGGGTTGAAAACGAAGATGAACAAAGAATAAAATAAGAACAAACCGCAGAAAAATAAGAACGTAAGAGGGAGAGAAATTTGAGAGCTCTCAAGAATTTTTATTACTTGCCAAAACTCCAGTGTGTGTTTACAATAAGGGGGGGAGGCCTCTATTTATAGTTGAGCCTCCCCAAATCCAACGGTACAGATCAATTACATCAACGGTTAAGATTAAAGGGTATCTTCAAATTAAATCTCTAAGATATCAAAATCATATCTTCTAAGATTGCATACCATATCTTCTAAGATTGCATATCATATCTAAGATTTACATATCATTTCTAAGATTACGTATCCTTGAAGATTATGTTTCCATATATGTCAAGTTTGTAGATGGGCCTTCAATCTTTTCAAGTAATGGGCCATTCTGATCGGGGCAAATGATGTATTCTGGACTGGGCTTGGAATTTATTTAGTTATTTATTTTTTATCATTTTTTGGTATGGGCCCAGGCAAAAATGGGGTATTACAATTATTACTTTAATATTATCCTAACTATCACATTATTACCACCCTTTTTTAACATCGTATATTGTTACTTTCTCACGAACATATTCTCGTACATATTATGATTTTCATATTTAATGTATCATTGTTCTTAATATATTACTAACACATCATTTCATTATTATTTTTGTTAATGCTATTACTATTATTCTCATTATTAATATTATTTATGTGTTGTTATTGTTATGTTATATTTTTTTAACATTATATCATATATTACTCCCCTTTTCAATATTATTTCATTATTCATTATTATTTTACTAACATGTTTTCACATACCTATTATGATTTCTAATATATCCCTATTATACTATTCATACATCATTCCCATTATTATTTTTTATTAATATTATCATTATCACTGTAATCGTTTTAACCCTTTCATCGTGAATTATGCAACGCTTTTACCCTACGCCGAATAATCCTTTTATAAAGGCAATGTTTCGGTGTTTAGAAATTCGAGAAACCGTGCCTTAACGTATTGGGTTTCGATTTTCTCGTCTAAATCTAAATACTCGAATATCCTTCTCAAAACATAAAGTTTAGATAAAAAAACCTACATATTATTATTATTTTGCATACTACCGTTGCTCTTATTTACATTTCATTGCCACATTTTATTATATATACTCTTATCATCATTCATTACGTGTTTTATAGCAAGTTACCTTTGCCCGATACGAAAATGTTTCTTATAAAGGCAATGTTCTATATTTAGACATTCGGAAATCGTGCCCTAACGTACTGGGTTGCGATATTCGTCTAAATCTAAATAACCGAATATCCTTTCAAAACAAATGCAAAAGCTTTCAATAAAAAGCTTATTTTCGAGGATTCGATATGTCATGTCCTAATGCATTGAATGTGATGTTACGTTATCTCGAGATAAGATTGTCGAAAACCGAGGCAATGTTCAGGACTTAGGAATTCGAGAAATTGTGCCTTAACGTATTGGGTTTCGATTTCCTTCGTTTATTCCAAGTGTTCGAACATCCTTTCAAAGTTAAATACATGAATTTCAAATAAAAAGGCAAGTTTAGCCTCAAAGGTCGAAATGTCGTGTCCTAACGTATTGGATGTGATGTTTTAGCTCAAGGCGAACCAGCCTTTGATACATATTTCCGACCCATCCAGATGTTTCCAAAGCAAATAAGGATCGTATTTTAAATTCTTTCAAGTTTTCGAATCATCGACTTTAAAGACACTAATTAATCAACAAGGTACCAATTTTGGGCGTATCGAGGGTGCTTATCCTTCCTCGTGCGTAAGTGACTCCCGAACCCATTTTCTGATATTCGCGGACCAAAATCGTTGTTTTAATAAATCGAATAGTTTATCAAAAACAACCCATTTTGAGGTGTCCAATCACGCCCTCTAAAAAAGATTGGTGGCGACTCCCGTTCTTGTATTCATTTTTTAAGTCGATGCCCGTTTTTTCAAAAATGGTCCCGACACAATTTACGCAATCTCAATTCATCCATACTCTTAATTTTGTTTTTTTTATTTTTTTTCTAGTTATGTCATTTTCCTTGGGCATGACGCTGCCCGGGATCTCGAGGAATAGGAATTTGTGCATATCCAGTCTCTGAGGATTTGACCCTACTTCCCTTATACTATTCTTTTCATTATTTTATAGGGATAGGATATTTTTGGTGCTTTCAATGATGTATCAAATTTTGGCGCCGTTGCCAAGGATTGGTAACAAACAAATCTTGTTTCTTTTGTTTCTTATAACCAAATCTGCTCCAGGTATTCTTATATTTGATTCAGAGGTAGAGAAGACAAGGAGGCGTGACTGTAACCATCATTACAACGCCTCAAAAGGCAACCATCGATCATGCCGTGGAATCGGGGCTCTCTATCTGTATATTACTCGAGTTTCGGTTTCCATGTGCCAAATTTGAATTGCGAGAAGCAAACAACTTTTGTTTTGTCATTACTTGAATTTCTATGTTCAGTTCAATGCACGCAACCATGATTGAATGGGGTCTACTGTTTCATTCGTTTGGTTCATTTTCTTTGTTGAGTTGTCCATTCATCATTCTACGACTATTTCTTGAGTTCCTTGAATACCCACTCAGCAACCCACGCTTTGAATCACCTATATGTAGATCATCTGTTAATAGCAACATTTTTCATTTGGGTTCCAAAATGGTCCTTCTTCTTTGTTATCATCTTATTAAAATTATAAGCATTATAACCTATATATTTCTGATTTTTTTTTTCATAACAACACATTAAATAACCATCTAACAGAAGGTTGAATAACACAAACCCAAAGAAAAAAATAAAACCATGAAGTGAGCAACTATGTTTTTCTGGGTGAAAACCTCATTCTAATTTTTAAATTTTTTTAGAGAAAAATAAGCTAAAAAGACAATATCTAAAGGATAAAATCTAAATTTTGAAGGGTTGAATAGCGGTGGTCAATGGCATAGAGAACTGTCTCGAATTGAAAATATGGGTCGTTTTTGAAAAATAAAGTATTATGATTTTATAAAAATTATTTACTTTTAAACAAAAAAATATAATATTTATTTAAATTAACTAATCCACTTACATTAGCGGAACCGTTTGTAATTTTTTATATCATTAATAATTTAATAAATAAATTGTCATATTCTATGCTCCATAGACCTGATCATGGGCTGGGTCACCTGGTTCGTCCCGAAGGCCCGCTCGAAATGTGGGAGGGTTTGAGTAAAAATATAGGTCTGAAAATGAGCTTGGACAAAAAAATAAGGCTCATTTAAAAAATGGACCGGGACTCAGGTAAGGCATTTTTGGCCTGAGCCTAGCTTGGCCAGGCTCGAATCCACTAAAAGACAAATAAATCTGTTTTTTAATATTATTTTCTTGTTGTTTTCTCTCTATTTTGCTAACATTTTAATATTATGTTGCTACTATTTTGTTGTTGTTTGGATATTTGTATAAAACTTATTTTTATTGTTAATTTTGTAATTATTTTAAAGACATTTGTTAATTTTGTTATTATTTTAGAGACATTTACTTGTTAAGTTACATCTATCTTAGTATTATTTAAGCATATATATTTTTTTAAAATTTATTTTCAATTTGTTGGGAAATATTCATTTTGATATTTTTAGTATTTTTGATGTATTATATATTTTTTAATATTATATAAAAATAATATAAAAATTAATATGGGCGGGCCGGATTAGACCTAGTTTTAGCTTTTTTATCCGGGTCGGGCTTGGGCAAAATTTTAGGCCCATTTTTTGGGCCGGGCCGAGCCCGGGCCTAATAAACAGCTTCAAATTTTAGTTGAGCCCGGCCCGGCTTGGCCCATGCTTACTTCTAATGCTCCATTCATGCAAAAAATACATGTCAAGTTTGGCATGAATTAAAATTTTTTAACTATTTATTTTATATAAAAAACTTCAATAGTTAAATATATAAACATATATTAATATAAACAATATTTTATATTAATATGATAGAGATATCAGATCAATTCAAAAATTTACATGCATGACAAGTACAAATATATTGATAAATTTAACAATTGAATTGTTAAAATATTAATGGTATAAAAAGATGTGGAAGGGTGTAAAACTTAAGTGGATCCCTTCACTAGTATAAATAAATTATTATTTTTAATTTAAGGGTAAATTTGTAATTTTAAATATATTTATTATCTATTCTACAATATCATTTGGCATAGTGATAAATTTATCCCTCAACGTTTATATTTTTTGTCTATTTGGTCTTTATTCTTTTTTTTTGAGTTAAATTTGGCCATTAACCTTTCAAAAAAGAGTCAAATTGTAGTTTTTTAACGTAAAAGATGACTAAAACATAAATATTTTATGTTGGCTTGACAACTCACATGGCAGTTCATGTGCAAGTCATGCTAACATAACATAATTTGTCTTCTATGTCACATTAATAAATAATTAAAAAAAACATATAAAAATTTTGTTAAAAAAAAAGCATGGAGTACTCATGGATTGTCATGTAGTTTGTTGGGTTTAAAATTTTAACATTTTAGTTAGTATTTTCATTAAAAAATATCATTTCTATAACACCCCAAAAATTTGATTGTAAATGAGTCTCCGTTTTTTTGGTTGTGTGTTTTATTTATGTGTTCGAGATTCTTTGGAAAATTTTCTATTTTATCTCTATCCTTTAACTATTGGCTTAAGCTTAATTCTGTGCAATTTTATGTTAATGATGAGTCTAGTGGTTCAACGATTAAGCTTTTATGTACTTGCTATTGTCACGGGGCTAGACCTTTCGTCTCGCAATCCATGCGGCCTTAGGCAGTTTCTTCGCTCAAACTCGCCTAAGTCAGCCCTTAACTCGAGTGAGGATTCCTTAAGAACTCCTCCAAGGCACCAACTGTAGAGCGGAAGCTATTTATGCCAAAAGAAGCTTACAAAGAACAATAGAAAGCCAAGGAAAGAATGCACACAAAGTGTTTGAGTAAACGCTTAAAGAATTCTATTTCTCTTAAGAATTCAATCTTACAATGAATGGAGTGTAAATGAGGGGGAGGCTCACTATTTATAGTTGAGCTCCCCCAAAATCGATGGTCAAGATCAAAATACATCGACGGACGAGATTAATCTATCCCTTAATTTTAGGGATTTACAAGATTATATCCTATCAAATCAAATCTAATCTTTACAAGATATGATTCTCTCTCTCTTCTAAGATTAGTTACCCAAAATAGCCTATGTTGTCATATTTCCTTTATCGGGCCAACCAAGCTTCCATCTGATAGGCTTCTCCAATAATACTTGAAATCGAGCCAGTTCTTGTGGGCTAAATGACCCCCATTTGATCGATCGACCTCTATGGGGCACATCTTGTGCCATGGTCACGAGCTTTGAACTTAGGCCCGTGACACTAGTCCTACATTCAAGCATCTATGTATGCGTTAAAAAAATATTTTTTTATGCTGCCAATAAAGTCTGTTAGTTTTTGGTTTGATCTTTAAGTTTAGTTTCACGTTCTTTCCTTCTCCTTCTTCCTTTTCTTTTTTGTTCTTTTCCTTTTTCTTTCTTTTACATCTTGTTTTTCTTCTTGCTTATTTTTGTAATTGTTACCGAGCTGAATTGGGAGTTCTAGTTTTTTGTTGCATGGATTGAAAGGTAAACTCGTAAGTTCTATTGTTGATTTTGTGTTAACTCTCGCTGTTATTCGTTTTGGTTAAATGTGGATTTCTGATTGTTTTACGCGAATTTTTTGTCTGTGTATACAATTGGTGTTCCGTAGGAGAAGATCACATGGACAACGACTCCACTTACCTTGAAACACATTGGAACAAGCGATAACATGATCTAACAAAGCAATTTACACAGGAAGAACAAACAAAAAGAGAATTAAGAAAGATGTTAACGGAAAAGAAAAGAAGAAAAAAATTGGGAAGAATAGAGAAGGACGTCAAATAATAGAAGAGGGAAGGACATTTAAATTTCAAATTGGTTTTTACAAAAAAAATGCAAAAATTAAAAAAAATCCTTGTTGCATATGCAATGACTCAAACACTAAACCATAAAGTAGATAAATACTTGACTAGTGAACTAGTAGGCTTATTCTTGACATAAAATGTACAAAATTAAGCTTAAACAATGAATCCTAAGCTAAGGGTAAGTAAGGAACTTAACAAAATTCTAAAATTCATGTGACTTGAACCTTAGATTTCAAGTGAGCAAACATAACACACAACCACAAAAGCATACACATATTCATCAACATGACTTAGTAATAAAAACTTAAATTTTGAGGTTTTATAGACATCAAATAATCATCCAAATGCGTTAAAAATAAGGTTAAAACATGTTATTTTTAGTACTTAAGTCTTAATTTCTTCAATTTTTCCCTCCATATGTTTCGTCTTCTAGGCTGTAATAAATGGAGTCCCCCAGTTTGTTAAATATTTGGGTAACTGCTTCATCGTTTTCTAAAAAATTATCAATAATTTCACTCTTACGAAGTAATTCCATATCCTTGCTTGCCTTGATGAGTTTATCCATGAATACGACATAATCAACAAAGAATTTTGGCCCCACCCATGCGAATAATTATTCGTATGCCATATAATTTTGTAACATAGGCTCTATGGAATCACCGACTTTTAATATTGGAATATTGAGTTCATCAGTGTCATTTTCAAATGTTATATCAAACATATTCTCTTTCCCTAGCTCCTGTTTTGCATATTTTGGATTGGGACACCTAAGAAACAAATTCCTCCATCTTCTAGCTTTGTTGTGCTAAGCATCAAGTTCCGTGAGATTTAGAAATTCTCTTCTCTTCTTGCTATTTTTGATTGGATTCCTAGAAGTGAAGGATGGAAAGTAGAATGTACCAAGCCTAGAAGATGCTTGATACTAGTAGTCTTTATGGGTAAATAGGGGGATCTCCGCGTAAGAAATCAAGAGCAGATAGAGCCAAGTGATAAAAATGTCCTCGATGTCTAGGATTTGGATTTATCATGCTATACAACTTTAAAAGCACAAAAAAAGGTTTTCTAGCAATAACAAATCGTACTGCATGTCACATGAAACATGTCGTCCTAGTTTGCTAAAATAATCTAGACCGCCCTTCTGGATTAGCTAAACAACAAAGTATCTATCGTATACCATCATATCTACAAATTTTGCTTTGTCTTCAAGGTCAGGAGGAAGAGGATGTTCATACCATTTGCAAGATTTTCCTTCCCAGTGTTTCATTGCTCTAGAAATTGGTTGAGACCAAGGTGGGGTTTCTCAACAAACTTCTCAAACTACCTTTTTTGAATATCTTCCATCCTCGCCAAGTGTAGCTCACAGTAGTGATAAGGGCCAACTGAAACCACATTTGGTTTGTAGGTTTTTCATTTACTTCACATAGTCGATGAGGCATTTTTTAAATTGTAAAAGTTTCCCTTTAACATTAAACAAATTTGTTAAGGAACTGTTAATTCAATACTTGTAATTATTTATCTAATAGCAACTGTTGATACAACTGCAAGTTATTTTCAAATATATATATTGATCACTAAAAGTCGATATATATATATATATATATATATATGTGAAAAGTTAATTGAATCCAACGTAATAAATAAATAAAAAGAAGAGATTACACAGAAAGATGAACATTTATCCCACATCCCAAACCAATCCTTATTCATACAAAGACCAAACTAATAACATGAAACACTTGGAACACATACAAAGTCATAAGAAAAAGGGAATCCACAAATACACTACACTCTCCAAATCTAGAAATTAAGGCTTCCTTTGGATGGTAAAGGCCAATCCAAAGGAAGCCTAAATGAGAAACAAGATTAACACCTTAAGAAGACAAAGTCACCAATAAAGTAGAAAGCCAAGTGTTCAAAACTCCCATAGCATAGTGTCAAAGCCTGATTACAATCCAAAGCAGCAGAAGAAATCCAGGAAGATCTGTGATATATACAAAATCAACCCATGGTTAACAAAACCAAAAGAATTATACTGCTCATCCATAAAATACTATACATGAACGTGAGAATAACACCAATAGTTAGGCCTAGTATATACTTACCTGATGGACTTTGGTTTTGGTCTTACTGTTTAACATAAGAAAGAACCAAAAATATAGTTTGCAGCAGGGTAAGCAGGAGCAAGGCAAGCGCAGCAAGAAATGATATAAGGGACTAGGTGTTGGTGTAATTATGCCGGTATAAGTATGCTTTCTTGAGCAACAACGTACTTAATCCGGTATAAGTATGCTTTGGTTGAGGATCAAGCAACAAAGCTCTTTTCACGTAAAAGAACCAAGCAGGATTCAAGCAAAGAAGAAAAAGAGAAAAAAGAAAGCAAAGAAAAATGGAGCATGAAAGTTGAATGAAATCTAATGATTTTCATTGACTTAAAACAATGGCTTAATGCCAGTACATAAAAGAAAATATTGACATAGCAAAGTCAATCAACACTTCACCTAATGCTTACCTAATACCACTAATTACATTGAAACTATGAAAACATAACTTGTACACTTGGATAAGCTGAGTTATCAGCTCAATCACTATCAAAATCACATAAAATATTAACCTAACATGGTTACAAATGAACAAGGCTTCATTACATTGACAATGGATTACAAAATAAGCAAAATGACAAAAGTTTCCACATGAAATAACAACTTCAGCATGTCTTGACAGCTCCGCATATTGGCTACTATTTTGCTTGCTGCATGGGCTGAATGGATGGCTAACTTTTGCTGCTGCATGGAGGCTAACGTCAACACTCCTCCTTAGACTCCATGCTGCTAACTCTCATTTCAGACCCTTTTTCTTGCTGGTTATTCCATTCCATTGAAAAGGTTTTTACTAAAACTTGACTGTGTTGAATAGCTTGTAGACATTCTTCCGAAAATTTGAGATTTTCCTTTGTAGGTAATTACTGGTCATTCTTTTCCAGCAGCTCTTTTGACTGTAGTTTTTCTTTTACAAGTTTGGCCTGCTCCTTCAACCATCACTTTTTAGCTTTTTTACGAGATCTTTTGCTTTTCTTTGGACGAGCATTAATTCCATCATCTCCAAAAACTGGATATTTTTTAGCACTGGCCAATTTGCTTTTGTTCTTCCTAGAGCTTGAAAGTTTATCCTGTGTCTTCCTTTTCTTTGAAACCATATTTTCAATTGGTATGCTTTCAACTTGTGCTTGATCTTCCAATGGCACAAGTTCTTGCTCACCTTCTTCCAGTTTTCTTTTGTATCCCTCGGTTTCCTTATAAAATTCCTCATTTTCAACTGAGTTGGGGAAGTTTTCAACCAAATCTTTTTTGGTTAGCTGAGCCATTGACTTGTAGTTGGCTTTGCCAAGCCTCTTGTGCCACAGCTTGGATTCATTTGCAACAGTTGTGTAGGCACTATCTAGACTCTTATTCCAGTCCACAATAAAACTTTTGCGTGTCATAGCTACTGTCATAAGCATAGATCCTTTTGGATCACTAATTAGACATTCTTTGCCTTTGAACATAACAAAATAGTCTTTCTCTAGCAATTGAGCTATGCTAAGAAGGTTTCTATCAATTTTAAGCACTAGCAACACATTTAAAATTAGCTTATTACTTGTAGGAGTGCGTATCAGCACATCTCCCTTGCCTTCTGCCTTGATAAAGTGTCTATTACCCATTTTCACCTTTGTTTTGAAGCTTCTGTCAATTGATTTGAAGATGGCAGCATCATAAGTCATGTGGTTTGTACAACCACTATCAATCAGCCATCCTTTTGTGGCTTTTTCTTTAACAGCTGAGCAAGAAACTGCAAAGACTTGCTCTTTTTGGTTGCTGTTTTCTTCTACTACTTGAGCTTCAGCATTTAACTGTTGTTGTTGATTGTATCTTGGTCTGCCCTTATTTTTGCAAACTTTTTCAATATGGCCAATCTTCTTACAGTGTTGACATTGTGCATCTAGTCTAAACTAGCATTTGGCCTCTGAATGACCAGGCCTCTTACAATGCCTGCAGAGCTAGTCTTCATTTCTTACAGCATCAGGCTTAAGCTTATTTTTCTAAGTCTTTTTGCCTTTGTAGGCTGAGGAGCTTGAAGCTGACTTGCTCTTGGCTTGGAAAGCACCTTCTTGGTGCTCCTCCGATCTACTGGCCCTCCTTTGCTCTTGTGCATACAGAGCATTGATCAGCTCTATTAAAGAGATGCTGGTTAGGTCCTTTGAATCCTCTAAGGAGGATATTTTTACCTCGTACCTCTCTGGTAAGGTAGGGAGCACTTTCTCCATAATCCTTGCCTCATCAAACTGCTCTTGAAGAAGCCTTATGCTGTTAACTACAGCCATGATTCTATCAGAATACTTCTTGACAGTTTCTTCTTCCTTCATCTTCAAATTCTCGAAATCCCTTCTCAAGTTTAAGAGCTGCTACTGCCTTGTCCTCTTTGTTCCTTGGAACTCCTCTTTGAGCTTGTCCCAGGCTTGTTTTGGTGTTTCACAAGCCATGATTCTAGTAAAAATTACATCAGAAACACAGTTCTGAATGCATGACATGGCCTTGTGCTTCTTGGTTTTTTCTTCGGAATGCTGCTTCAACTGAGCCACTGTTGGGTTGGCTCTAAGTGGTTCTAGTTCAACATTTGAGTTGACCACCTCCCATAGGTCGAATGCCTGCAGGTAGGTTTTCATTTTGACCACCTATATGTGATAGCCCTCTCATTAAAGACTGGTGGAGCAGTTGGTGAGAAGCCTAATGAAGCCATGGTTCTGAGATTTGAGTATAATAGGTCCACTAAGAAATAAGCTCTGATACCAATTATTGGTGTAATTATGCTGGTATAAGTATGCTTTCTTGAGCAACAACATACTTAATCCAGTATAAGTATACTTTGGTTGAGGATTAAGCAACAAAGCTCTTTTCACGTAAAAGAACCAAGCAGGATTCAAGCAAAGAAGAAGAAGAGAAAAAGAAAGCAAAGAAAAATAGAGCATGAAAGTTGAATGAAATCTAATGATTTTCATTGACTTAAAACAATGGCTTAATGCCAATACATAAAAGAAAATATTGACATAGCAGTGTCAATCAACACTTCACCTAATGCTTACCTAATACCACTAATTACATTGAAACTATGAAAACATAACTTGTACACTTGGATAAGCTGAGTTATCAGCTCAATCACTATCAAAATCACATAAAATATTAACCTAACATGGTTACAAATGAAAAAGGCTTCATTACATTGACAATGGATTACAAAATAAGCAAAATGACAAAAGTTTCCACATGAAATAACAGCTTCAGCATGTCTTGACAGCTCAGCATATTGGCTGTTGTTTTGCTTGCTGCATGGGCTGCATGGATGGCCAACTTTTACTGCTGCATGGAGGCTAACTTCAACACCAGGGAGTATTAAAATAATTTTTCTTCAATGCTGCCTTCCATTTGTTCCATTTCTTGTCGCAATGCTCGTTCAATTGTTTAGCTATTCCGTTATAGTAGAAGCCTGTTGGGTTGTAATAAATGGAGTTACACAATTTGTTAAACATTTGGGTAATTGCTTCATCATTTCCTAACAAATTATCAATAATTCCACTTTTTCGGAGTAGCTCCACATCTTTGCTTGTGTTGATGAGTTTACCTATGAATATCACATAATCAATAAAGAAAGTTGGCACCTCCCATGCGAATAATTGTTCGTAGGCCATATAATTTCGAAAGATACGCTCTGTGGAATCACAGACTTGTAAGGTTGGAATCTTGAGTTTTTTGGTGTTCTTGTCAAACTTTATATCAAACATGTTCTCTATCCCTTGCTCCTCGCATTTTTTGGATAGGGGCACCAAAGAAATAGATCCTGCATCTTCCAACTCTGTTGCGCTAGGTATCAAGTTCCCTGAGGTTTGGAAATTATCCTCACTTCTTACTATTTTTTCTAGGATTCCTAGAAGTGAAGGATGGAAAGTAGTATGTACCAAGTGTAGAAGATGCCGGATATTAGTATTTTTGGGATTGAAATTGCGAAGATCTTTATCGAAAAAAGCAAGAGCAGATGTAGCCAAGAGATATAAATGTCCTTCAGGTCCAGGATTTGGTTCTATCATGCCATACAATGTCAAAAGCACAAAGAAAGGAAGCTGGTTTTCTAGCAGTAACAAACCGTACCACATGTCACAGGAAACATGTTGTCCCAGTTTCCTAAAACCATGTAGATGACCTTCCCGGATTAGCTGAACAACAAAGCATCCATCATACACCATCATATCTACAAATTTTTTCTTCCAAGGATTTGATTGCCTCTCGAAATTGGTCGATACCAAGGTGGTGTTTCTCAACAAACTGTTGGAAAATATGGACATCACATATATAATAAGAATAATTACATGTTATTATTTACTATCATGATAGGTTAGCCCAAATTAACAGTGATTTAATTTGGTTAGAATTTTATTGGGCTTTAATTATTAAATAAATAAAGTATGGGTCAAATATGTGTAGATACTCTTCTAATCAAATTCTAATTAATGATGGGCTAATTAGAATTTTATTAGAACTAATATTCCAAGGTTATAATTATTAGGGTTATGGTCCCCAAATTATACACAATATATCTTTTCTAATATCCCATTGTTAGGAAAAAGAGAGTAGATATTCTCTTAATTTCTTGTGTGCTAATTTGGAAGATCAAATCTCCAAAATCCGGGAAAACTTCAAGGAATTCATAGATTCAGGTATGCTTCCGCATTTGATTTTATTCTTGATTTATTCTTGATGATTTGACATGATAGATTTTATTATAGATTTATTTTATAAATCTAAGACAAACTTCTTAAACCACCTCTTTTTGAAATCTTCCATCCTGGCCAAGGGTGGCTTACGGTAATGATAAGGGCAAATTGAAATCACATTTGGTTCGTAGGCTTTTTAATTTACTTCATGTAGTCGATGAGGCACTTTGAAAATTATATTACTTTCCTATTAACATTAAACAAATTCATTAAGGAACTGGTTTTAATTTAGTCAATACAAAAACAGTAGAATACTTTTTCAATAAATACCTCTTCTTGAGAAGGTGGATTAGCCAAGTCTGGAGTCATTTTCTGCACAAAAGCATGAGATACTATTTCTTAAAAGTTTTAATCAAACAATTTCTTTTTCTTTCTTATATATCTATATATTTAGTATTAGATATTTTATATATCAAATATTTCAAGCTCCCACGTTCTACTAAGTGTTTCAGTCCTCCACCCTCAACTTTGTCAAGGTTAACCTTCATATCTATCTATCTATATATATTAATATAAAATAAATAAATGACACAAATTAATCAAATACTAATTTATTCATAGAAATTATTAGGAAGTTTATACATTAATATTTCAATTTAAAAACTTTTAATCTTAAGAAATTGCACTCATTCATTTAACACCTACACTGTCACCTCCTTTTTACTTCATTATTTTTCAACCCACAGCATATTGTTTCCATTATTAACTAAGGCTTTTGCTCCTTTTATTTACGCAATGCATTAAAAAACAAATGTATAGCAGTGTTTGAATTACCTCTTGGGAGGAGGAATGTCCATGCTTAACATCACCTTCCTCAATGTCAGGCGAAAGGCAATACAAAGACATGCTTAATCTCATCTGTTCCAATTGTCAACGAATTATATAATATTTATAATAAAAAAATTTAATAAATAATTAAAACTAAACATAAAATTTTAACTTTGAAACAGAAAATCAAGCTAACCCAATTTAGTCCCAACCATTATAGGTCAAAATGGTTTTCAATTTTTTTGATTTATTGTAAGAAAAAAAACCAAAAAACATTTTTAAAATATCATCTTTTTATAAAATTATCCATAATCTCTTCCTAACCCAATAAGAAAAAAAAGTGTTTCAGAAATCTTTTTACATTGAAAATAATATCGATACAAAATAAGCCAAAACTTAAACAACAAAAATATAAAATCTATTTTTTAAAACATTAAATAGAAATAAAATTTTGTAAATCATAACTCCATACATATAAGATTACAACCCACTCATTTTGCAAGCGAAAATAAAAATACAAGAATAATATGTACGTTATTTAACTAAAATTTAATGGTTATTGAAAATTGAAAAAAAAAAAAGAGAAACAGTAAAAAAATAAATTTTATATTAATTTTGATATAATGTTTATAATTATTTATAATCTTTCTCAACTCTTAAATAGGAAAGTAAAACGGGTTTGAACACACTCAAACCTACACTTCTTATATTAACAACAATATTGATACCAACAAATTAAAACTCAATCAATGATTTTTAAAAAAAAATTAAACTGCTTATATAACTCAATTAAAAATTTCCCCCTAAATTTTAATTTAGATTATTTTAAATTACTATAGGAACAAATTTAATCCCTAACACTTATCTATTTTATCACTTTAGTCATTTTCTTTAGACCAATAATCATCAATCTTTGAAATTTAATCAACTTACTTTGTTGGGAGGATCAAACTCCTTTTTCTTTCTTATACATTTAGTTCAAATTCTCACAGCAGTGTTTGAAATATCCCTTGGAAGGAGGAATGTCCGTGCTCAATTTCAATAATAGAATGCCAAGGCGCCATGATCTCAGGCGAACTTGATCCCATCTGTTCCATTTCTCAATTAATTTATATAATATTTGTAATCAAAGTAATAAAATTAAATATATAATTTTAACTTTGAAATAGAAAATCAAATTAACCCAATTTACTACCAACCAAAATGAAACCAGGTCCAAATGGTTTTCAATTTTTTTTCCATTTCTTGTCTAGAAAAAGAATAAAAAACTATTCATAATTGGAAAACTATACTTTAGTATGTTCATATTCACATCCTTCTACACTACTAACAATATCAATGTAAATTAAGTTAAGACTTTTAAAAATTAAATAGAAACTGTCATGGACACTACTGAAGGAGAAGACCTAGGGCAAAGAGTAGACACGCCACAGGACCAGGAAACAGTGGTGCCACAACGAGGAATGAGAGAGAGGAAAATACCAACAAACTTAACAAATTTTGTCTTATCTTGAATAGCTTAGAGTATAAATAGGAGTTGGATTTGGATGGTAAAGGATATGAAAAACCTAATATTACTCTGAAATTTATAAAAACTTCTTCGTTTTCTCCTTTCTTACCAGAACTTTCATAACAAATTGGTGCTTTCATTGTCCACTGAGCTATGGTGAACAATACCGAAGTCATCAAACAACTCCAGGAACTTACAACCCACCATGACCACACCCTCACTGACCTGCAATCAACAGTCGCAGCAAACACCAAATCCCTGCAAGAGGTTCTTCGCAAGCTCACCACACTCTCTGATCAACTAGGATAAGCCAACCACTCCTTGATTATTCAGGACGAATCCAGTGATGCTCGAACGGTCTGCGGCAAAGGCAAGCTTCAACCTGAGGCTGACAATAGCTTTTCTTTTTCACCCAAGCCTGGCTCGAACTCCCACTGTTAACCGGTGAAGACCCTGAAAAATGGATAGCTTCTGCCCAGGATTTTTTCGAGTTTTATGGCACCGAGGACCACCACCAAGTGACGATGACATCCTTTCGAATGGACGGGGTGGCCAAAAAATGGTTCCGTTGGATGCAACACCAATGTCAGTTGGCTGGATGGGATTATTTTCTTGAAGCAATATTGAAGAGATTTGCAGTAACGGAGATTGAGTCTCCTGAAGGTCAGTTAACCAAGTTGACACAGACATCGACCGTGGCGGATTACCAATCATGCTTCGAGGATTTAGTTTTACGCACGACAAACCTACTGGAGCTCTTCTTCACTCAATATTTTATTTCGGGTCTCCAGCCGGACATAAAGAACGAGCTGTTGGCGGCGCAGGTCACTAATATGACAGAGGTGATAGCCTTTGCCGTTTTTAAGAAACACGGTTGAATGACGTTAAAAGATCTTTGGGTCGCGGTTTTGGGCCTAAACCAGCCCTACCACTACCCACTTCAGCTACTACAACGTTGAGCCCTAAATCTTTTCCAGGACAACTGATAAACAATAAATTATACATATTTTTACCCCATGCTTAGCCTATATTTTGGATGAATTATCATTAAATTTATGAGAATTGGTGCTCTTAACCCTTCTATTTTATGTTTTACACTCAGGAGAGTATAAGGAAGAGAAAATAATGAAAAATGGGCTGAAAACAAAGAAAATGGGCCAAAGTACAAAAACAACACGGCCCAAAGGTTCACCACACGATCGTGGCACACAGTCGTGTCACATAAGGTCCAACACGGCCCAGCCCCAATAACCACGACCAGGCCACACGGCCATGCCACCATCAATAGGCCTGACCACGGTCTAGGCCTCGACCTACACGGGCGTGGCATACGGGCGTGTCCTTGTCGCGAGGAAGTACAATTTCACTCGGATTTGGATGCTTAGAGGCTAAGAAAGGCATCCCAAAGCTCTATATAAAGATCTTAGGAGGCAACTTCAAGGGTGTACTTGATTCCCTACAAAGAGTATTTTTTTCTCCAAGTGGAAAGCCGTCTTTCTGCCAACACAGAGAGTGAAAGCCAGGGACTACTCCAAGAAAGGCCGATTGATTCATCCCAGAAGCCGAAGTTCTACATCAAGACAGAGGATTTCCTTCAATCCTTTAGAGGTTTTTGGGTTCTTTATGTTTTGTTATCATATTTCTTCTGAGATGTTTTCTTATTTTACTATAAACTAAACCCCTCAAATAGTTGAGGGGGATGAAACCTAAGACTAAGCTTGTTATTATTTTCTCTTGAATTATATGATAAATACTTGATTTGTTCTTAATTGTGTTATTAATTCTTGAATTAATATTTCCGAGATATTGATTTAAGTCGAATGTGCTTGTGTAGAGGAGCAAAAGTCCCTGCATAGGAGTAGATCCAACATAATTAAGCGGAGTTGATTGCAATCCTAGACATAGGAGGACGAGATTTTGCTGGATTAGGGTGAAACCCAATAAAGGAATCCATAAATCAAGTAAATGTAAGACTAGGGGTTTAAACTAGAAAGGGATTTCAGTTGACCTATCTAGGCTTAGTTATTCTTAGCCTCGACGGAGGGATTAACATAATTTAGGGATTTCTACGGATCAAGTCAAGTGAATAAATCGTCTAGTTCAAGAGTTAATAACAAGTGAAGTCTAGGTGGATTCTCCTTTGAGTATTGCCCATATCAATCTGTCTTTCGCAAGAGTTATTCCCAATTTACTTTTTGTGCATCCTTAGTTTAGTTTTAGCATTAGTTTAGTTTCACAAAAACCCCCTTTTATCTTTTAGGTTAAATAATAGAAAAGAAGTAAGTATTAGTACTTTTGGTTCCCTTGGGTGCAATAACTCGGTCTTGCCACTAAACTATACTACTATTCGATAGGTGCGCTTGCCTTAAAATCGTGATAATAGTTAGTTTTTGGTGTGATTAGTTTTTATAAATTTTATTACTTCATATAGCGAGTATCAAGTTTTTGGCACCGTTACCGAAGAACTAAAATATTAAGAAAACTCGATTTCTATTACTTTAGCCATTACTATATATATATTTTTTATTTTTATTTTTATTTATTTTAATATTCTCTTCTTTTTATTTTACTAGGTATCTCTAGTGTATGACTAGAAGAAACCCTGTAGGACCACTACTTTTTGACGAAAATTTAGAAGCTACAGTCCGCAGAACTCGTAGGGAGATCAGATGAAGCCTGTACTATCTAGAACAAAAACAAGTACAAGAACAGGAACAAGAACCTACTGAAGAGACGGACGTCAACCAAAACAATCAACCACCTCTAGCACTACACGCAGAACAAGATGAAGCCCCTCATACTATGTATGATTATGCTAAACCTAGTTTGGTTGGTACACAATCTAGTATTATTAGACCTGCTATTGCTACAAATAATTTTGAATTGAAACCTAACACTATTCAGATGATTCAGCAATTTGTGCATTTTGATGGTTTACAAGATGAAGATCCCAACTCACATCTATCCAATTTTTTGGAAGTTTGTGATACTTTTAAAATAAATGGTGTTACTGATGATGCCATTCGTCTCCGACTATTTCCTTTTTCCCTAAGGAACAAAGCTAAACAATGGTTGAATTGTTTACCACGAGGCTCAATCACTACATGGGAACAGATGACCGAGAAGTTTTTACTAAAGTATTTTCCTCCTGCTAAAACAGCTAAATTACGAAACGATATCTCTTTTTTTTGTGCAGATGGACTTAGAAACACTTTACGATGCATGGGAGAGATATAAGGATCTTTTGAGAAAGCGTCCTTACCATGGACTACCTTCGTGGCTACAAGTTCAAACCTTTCACAACAGTTTAAACCCATCAACACGACAAATGATTGATGCAGCCACCGGAGGAACAATCAACAACAAAACACCAGAAGCAGCCTATGAGTTTATTGAAGAGATGTCACTGAATAATTATTAGTGGCAAGTCATGAGGACAAAGCCAACGAAAGCTGCAGGAGTTTATAATATTGATGTTGTTGCCATACTCATTAATCAGATAGAACTTTTAAATAAAAAGTTTGATAATTTTGTTGGTTCTACATAGGCACAATCAGTGATACAGTGTGACGCAACCCAAGGGAATATGTTCACTCCAGACTATTCATCTCTTGGCCAGGGCACAAAAATCGAGCAAGCCAATTACATGGGTAACAATTCTAGACCCCAAAATAATCCCTATAGTAATACATATAATCCAGGTTGGCGGAATCACCCCAATTTTTCATGAGAAGGACAAGGGAATCAAAGACAATGGCCTCATACTGGATTTTAGCAGCCACTACCTCAACAAGAGAAAAAGCCAAATCTTAAAGAGATGTTCACCAAATTTATGGCCATGTCAGAAACTCGTTTCCAAAATACTGAAACATCACTGAAGAACCAGCAAATGTCAATTCAAGGACTTGAGAACCAGATTGGTCAACTCACAAAATTGATATCCGAAAGACCACGAGGAGGACTACCAAGCAACACTAAGACCAATCCTAAGGAAGAGCTTAAGATCTTAAACTCAATCGATGATGAAAAGTTAATACCAGAGTTATGCACGGAGCCTGAAGTAAGTAAAGGTGAGGTAGAGGTAAGCAATAACAAGCCAGTCATCAAAGAATACCAGCCTCATATCCCATACCCAAACGCGCTAAGGAAAGACCGCATAAATGAGCAATTCAGTAAGTTTTTCAAAACTCTTAAGAAAATTACATATCAACTTATCGTTTGTTGAAGCAATTTTGCGGATGCCAAATGCCGTTAAATTCTTAAGAGAACTCTTAACAAACAAGCAGAAACTTGATGACAAACCTCATGTGGAATTAAATACAGTTTGCTTAGCCATTCTACAAAATAAACTGCCAGCAAAACTAAAAAATCCAGGGAGTTTTATTATCATTTGTTTACTTGGTAGCTTAGATGAAAAAAATGCTTTAACCGATTTAGGGGCAAGCATAAACGTCATGCCTTATAAACTGTTTAAACAACTAGGTCTTGGAAACCCTAAGAAGACAAAAATGAGCATTCAACTAGCTGATAAATCTGTTAGGTCTCCTAAGGGAATAATTGAAGACGTGCTCGTTAAAATTGATAAATTTATATTCCCAGTTGACTTTGTTGTTTTAGACATTGATGAGGATAGCAATGTACCCCTAATCCTAGGGCGACCCTTTTTAGCAACTACTAGGACAATAATTGATCTAGAAACAAGAGAACTTACATTACGTGTAGGTGATGATAAAATTACCCTACAAGCCCGAAACCCGATCAAGATTGTTGATGATAAAAACACTGTTTCGAATCCTTGTCAAAATACTGACCTCACCACCCAACCTTCTGTGCAGGATACACTCTACATAGAGGTGACTCAACCACAGACAAGTCCATCCAAGGGGGACGAACCTGAAAAGTGAATGCTTCAGATTGAGGAACTAGATGAGTGGCTGAACTATCACGAAAAACCCAAAATATGTCACACCAACCCAGAGCATCATCAAGACGACCCTCAAGTAACAACAAATCAAATCAAGGTAGGAGATAAGGTAATCTTAGGAAAAGACGACCCTAGAATCTGGAATTCAAAGGAACACACAAGTGACACACCTTACTTCACGGTAATGAAAATCTTCCCCCATGGTACAGTAGAGATAAATCACGAGTCACTCGGCACTTTCAAGGTAAATCAAACTCGACTCAAACATTATTTTGATACTGAAACTAAAAACAGGTCGGAAGAGTTCCAACTCTTCAAACCACCGTGAACGCACAAGCTCAAGCAGAGTCGAGCTTAGATTATAAATAAGTGCTTCTCGGGAGGCAACCCAAGCACTAATCTACTAACTTTTCTTTTATTTTGATTTTAGTCTTTCGATACATCAACTAACACTTTCTACTGCAGAAATTTAGGACCACACAGCCATGCACACGGGCGTCCTGCAGGCTGTGTGAACATTTAGAGCAGAGACACGATCGTGCGCTCTGGCTGTGTACAAATAGAGCATAATTTTCCAACACACGGGCCACCAATAAGTCTCTACGGCCGTGCGACATGGCTGTGGCACCCTTTCAACTTCGACACGAGCTCACATAACTCCACACACCTGTGTCCCCAAACCGTGGCCAACACTGCCAACTGGAACACAGCCGTGTGCCCTCCTACACGACCGTGTGAAAAGCGAATAACATCACAAACGGCTGTACAATATGGCCTACACGAACGTGTACCTCGAACCAGGCGCATCAAAACCACTGAATTTCAAAGCACACAGGCTCAACTCGAGGCACAGGGGCGTGTGCCATGCCCGTGTGACCCACAAACTATAAATAGAGGCTACTATTCACTTTCTCCCTCACTTAAACCTTAAAAATTTCCCTCCCCAACCACCATAAAACGCTGCCGCCGACCTTTAAAACATCACCATGCTCGGATAAGGCCACCCCACGCCCGTGAAAAGTGCCCCATTATAGTGCAAATCCTCTCCTACGACCGTGCACCTCTCCCATTCGGTTCTACTTTCTCATTTTTTTCTAATATTTTCATTTTAAATCTTATAATTATATGTAGGTTTAGCATTGATTCAAGCATGGAATTAGTTACACTAGGATGAATAATCTCGAATAGTATAGAACGTTTTATGATTCCATGCTATTTAAAATTACCCTTGATTGACATTTTTCCTATTTGCTCATGCATCTAGTATAAATACATGCCCATATTTCTTAACTTTGATATCATGTTAGGGTAGATAGATTATATTATTTAGATTTGTTTTAGTCACATTGCTATTAAGTATTAGTATTTATTATTTCATTAATTTTTGATTTTTAGGACTAATATTGTTATTTTATTTAGGAACGATGTCTTCATCACATGGCAAAAGAACTACTGCTCCGCCTTCAAAGAAACGTAAGGGGCCAGGTAGCTCATCATCGAGGCCCGCCTCTGAAGTTCGCCATCCATCCATCACATTTTCTCAAACCTCCCAAGAGGAATTGTTTCAGATACTACGGGAATGTATATTGAGCGCCGATCGATGCATTGACTGGGACGCGCTAGAACAAGTCAACCTCGCAGATTTGGTCCGGGCCCTATTGATGACGGATCCCTGGGAACAGTTTTTTCAAATCATTGAGCCCACATACCTCAAACTTACCCTAGAGTTTTACTCCACCTTCCTTCTTCAAACCGTCATGAGCCTGTTCAATGATCCTGGCACGATACAGTTTCGCCTAAGAGGTCGTGTACACCACCTTAGCGTACCAAAGTTTAGCTCAGCTCCCGGCCTCTACACAAAGCAATTTGTGGAGGAGGAAGACTTTCCTACGCTTCCCCGTCGCATCACCCTGAGACCCGTAGATTGTTGGTACAATATCGCTCCGGGCTATCCCTCTTATGACCCTAGTCGCACGAAGGCAACCACTCTCCCCCGTCATTACGGTACCTATATGCCCTTCTCACGCATACTTTGACAAGTAGACGGGAGAGCACAGGCGTAGTCAACACCCATGACGCCTATTTTTTATGGAGCATAGCAAACGCCTACCCCATTGATCGCGCCTACTTTATCGCATACGCCACGCAGCACCAGACAGAGAGGCACCGTAAAGGCGTCATATCCAAGGGCCCATACATTACACGGTTGGCCTGTCACTTTGGGCTCCTCAACACAGTAGCCCAGACAGCCTCATACACACTGGTCGGACAGATGACCCTCAGGGCATCCAGATTATGCTTCACATGGGGATGATCCAGCGTCGCCCTAGGACCGATCCATTTCAGTACCGCCTCATCCAGGAGGGCGAGGATGCAGAGGACATTCCTGATGATGTCCCACCACTGGAGGAGGGCACACCAGCAGAGCCACCACGACTCCGCCGACCAGTTCATGCGGCAGCTTCTTATGCTGACATATCGGAGCGCCTTTCACGATTCGAGCAATAATGCTTCCAGCGCCTCGATCACATCGATGCGACTTTATAGCAGATATGCCAGCATCTCCACATCACTTCACTACCACCACCGCATGACCTGTCCGAGGATTAGAGACTTCTATTCCTCTTAACTTTATTTTTATTTTAATCTTTATTTTTACTTTGATTTTTTTCTTCTAACTTTATGTTCCTTTTACTTTTACTTTTATTTTCTCTCTTTTTATCTTTTACATCATTTGAATATTAGTATTTTAGAACTTTATTTTAGTTTGTTTATTTCATTTTTCTGCTATTTATTTTTCTATTTTTTTATCGGCCAGCCCTTAACAAATTCTATTAATCCAAAATTTCCACGACTAATTAATATTTTCGCAGTTTCAAAAAGGAGCTCTACAGCTCATATTCAAAAGGAAATGGTAACACTCTGCCACAACTACCGGCTCTTCCAAACTCCAAATCTTTATCTCACAAATTTATCCCTAAATTAGGGAGTTTCATATCTTCCCCTATCTTCTGATTTTGTGCTTATAATGCTATTATTATTTTTTTGTACATTGAGGGCAATGTACATCTTAAAGTGTAGAGGGAAACTTACTTTTATATTATCTTTGAAATCCCTAAAAATTGATCCCAAATTGCGAATTCTCTGCATTATCTTCAGTCTCCTATTAGGAATGAATTCTGATTGATTTATAATTCCTATTAATAAGTTGAGAATTAAGACATAGGGGTTTGTACTTTGATTATTCAAACTTTAAAACATTAGGGAATCAAGCATGATAAGTTGAAATTTTTTAGAACCCTATTTTTTGCATAATTATTTTCCCTAATTTTAAGCATTATCTTGAGATTTGAAATTCGCAGGATTGACATCAAAAGCCATAATTCTGGTGAGATTTTTGAGCCTTCTGAGCATACATTCTTTCGTGCTCACTTTTATTATTGCTTTGAATGAGTCAATACTGATTTGTTATTCTAGAGCTTGCTCTGATTATACATGTCAAGACCACATGATTTGATTTGATATACCGAAGTGATAAAGGCACTTAAGATCTAACCCACTTACTCCATAAATGCCTACCTCCATAAATTGACCCCTAGTGAACCCCGTTGAGCCTAACAGCCCATTTTTTTGCGACTTACTTTCAATATATTAAACCATAACCCATTTTTGTTGAATCCCATTCAATTACTTTGACCCTTATTTTTTGTCGAGATTCAAGTTGAATTATTATCTAGCTTTATTCTCTTTTCCCAGTTTGTAAAATTATAAATTTTCAATTTATTGTATTCGATTTGATTTGTTCTTAAAAATATATATATATACAATTAATTCAGTTGTATTTCGTATTGTATAAATTCAATAGTCTTTGCATATTTCTACAAGCCCCCAAATCCAGAATGATGACATCACAAGGCTTAGCTCTAGAGATATGTTTCAATTATAGAGATTTTTATAGCTAGATGATTTTTCAATTCAATCTCGATTCTAACCCTTCCTTCTTGCAGCTTGTGACAACACCCCAAACCAAGCCCCATTACAACCCTTTAAAGACCTTTTGATCGATGTATCATGTGAATTTATAGTGGTGGAGACTTGATTTTCTTGCAAGCCTATGGTAATAACTTTTCAGGTTGACTAGAGAGTGCTTAATTCTTGAACCCTAAACACTTTGAGTGGATAGAGTGAACCCTTAGTGAGGATGTCAACCTTTGCTAATTTTGATTAAGAGATAATTACTTAGGAAAGGGGAAGAAACTTATGTTTTGATGATGAAATTCTCAACTTAAAATAATTGAGTCTTTAATGTTCTTTTGATTGAATTGTCATTGTGCGATTACTTGTGGATTGATTTGAAACATTATTGATAGAAATTGTAAGTTAAGAAGAATGATTCTTAACTATGGATTGAGATTTTGCTTGAGGATAAGCAAAGGCTTAAGTGTGGGGGTATTTGATAAACGATAAATTATACATATTTTTACCCCATGCTTAGCCTATATTTTGGATGAATTATCATTAAATTTATGAGAATTGGTGCTCTTAACCCTTCTATTTTATGTTTTACACTTAAGAGAGCATAAGGAAGAGAAAAGAATGAAAAACGGGCTGAAAACAGAGAAAATAGGCCAAAGTACAAAAACAACACGGCCCAAAAGTTCACCACACGGCCGTGGCACACGGCCGTGTCACATAAGGTCCAACACGGCCCAGCCCCGATAAGCACGACCAGGCCACACGGTCGTGCCACCATTAACAGGCCCGACCACGGTCTAGGCTTCGACCCACACGGGCGTGTCCCTATCGTTAGGAAGTACAATTTCACTTGGATTTGGATGCTTAGAGGCTAAGAAAAGCATCCCAAAGCTCTATATAAAGACCCTAGGTTCAAGGGTGTACTTGATTCCCTGCAAAGGGTATTCTTTTCTCCAGGCGGGAAGCAGTCTTTTTGCCAACACAGAGAGTGAAAGCCAGGGATTACTCCAAGAAAGGCCGATTGATTCATCCCAGAAGCAAAGTTTTACATCAAGACAGAGGATTTCCCTTCAATCCTTCAGGGGTTTTTGGGTTCTTTATGTTTTGTTATCATATTTCTTCTGAAATATTTTCTTATTTTACTATGAACTAAACCCCTCAAATACTTAAGGGGGATGAAACCTAAGACTAAGCTTGTTATTATTTTTCTCTTGCATTATATGATAAATACTTGATTTGTTCTTAATTGTGTTATTAATTCTTGAATTAATATTTCCGGAATATTGATTTAAGTTAAATGTGCTTATGTAGAGGAGAAAAAATCCTTGCATAGGAGTAGATCCAACACAATTAAGCGTAGTTGATTGCAATCCTAGACATAGGACGATGAGATTTTACCGGATTAGGGTGAAACCTAATGCAAGACTAGGGGTTTAAACTAGAAAGAGATTTCAGTTGACCTATCTGGGCCTAGTTGTTCTTAGCCTCGACGAAGGGATTAACATAATTTAGGGATTTCTATGGATCAAGTCAAGTGAATAAATCATCTAGCTCAAGAGTTAATAACAAGTGAAGTCTAGGTAGATTCTCTCTTGAGTATTGCCCATATCAATCAGTCTTTCCCAAGAGTTATTCCCAATTTACTTTTTGTGCATCTTTGGTTTAGTTTTAGCATTAGTTTAGTTTTACAAAAACCCTCCTTTTATCTTTTAGGTTAAATAATAGAAAGGAAGTAAGTATTAGTACTTTTGGTTCCCTTGGGTACGATAACTCGGTCTTGCCGCTAAACTATACTACTGTTCGATAGGTGCGCTTGCCTTAAAATTGTGATAATAGTTAGTTTTTTGTGTGATCTGTTTTTAAAAATTTTTTTACTTCATATCGCGAGTAGCAACGACCCCCATCTCTCGAGCAAACACCACCTCCGTCCCCTGGTTTTCCCCAACTGCGCAAGCTTTCCGCTGCTGAAGTTCAAGCTTGCTGTGATAAAGGGCTCTGTTCTACTACGACACGAAATTCATCCCTGGTCATCACTGCAAAGACCCACAGTTCTTTTTGCTCAACGACGCTGCGGCCATCAAGACACATGACGAGATTGCTCCTAATTCTTTTTCACTAGCACCAGAACCAGATAGCCCTGAACATTTTCTGGTTTCGTTAAATGCCCTTGCCGGTGGCTACACTCTTAATACACTTTGTGCAACCGGTCTCATCCAAGGCAATCCAGTGAAGATCCTTATCGACGGCGGTAGCACACACAATTTTATGCAATCTAGGGTTGCAAAATTCCTTGGATTGAAAATCACAGCAGCGCCAAATTTTCGCGTATTGGTGGGAAATGGCGAAAAGATTAGCACCGCCAGTTGTGTTCACAATTTGTCCTTCACAGTTCAAGATACCATGCTCACTGCGGATTTCTATGTTCTACCCCTTGAAGGAGCTAATATGGTATTAGGGGTAGCTTGGTTGGCAACATTAGGGCCTGTCACAATGGATTTCTCAACCCTTACACTGCAATTTCAGCTTCACAATGCTTTCCACCATTGGCACGGTAACAGAGATCCTAGTCCCATACCCATTCACCTTCAAAGCTTGCGTCAACTTCACACCACAGGTTCAGTAGCTCGATTGTATCAGTTATAGTTACAAGATGTTGGCCCTACTACATCATCGCCTGAATCATCTGAGTTGCAAACACTCCTCCAAGAATTTAGTTCAGTCTTTGATCCACCAGAGCATTTTCCCCCATCTCACTCAACTGACCACGCCATTCATTTGTTACCCAATTCTAAACCTGTCCAGGTGCTTCCCTATAAATACCTTCATTTTTAGAAGGAAGAGATTGAACGCCAAGTGACTCAGATGCTAGACTCTCAGTTAATCCAGCGAAGTAATAGCCCCTTTTCTTCCCCTGTCTTGTTGGTTAAAAAGAAGGACGACTCCTGGAGGTTTTACGTTTATTACAGAGCACTCAACACCATCACCGTGAAGGATAAATTTTCGATCCCAACAGCCGATGAGTTGTTCGACGAGTTGGGTAATGCACATTTCTTTTCTAAACTGGATCTATTAGCCGGCTACCATTTGATACGCGTCCGACTAGAGGATGTACCCAAGACCACGTTTCGAACCCATAAGGGTCATTATGAATTTCGGGTTATGCCCTTTGGCTTAACAAACACTCCTTCAACCTTTCAACAATAATGAACGAGATTTTTCAACCCTTTCTTCGCAGGTTTGTCTTGGTTTTTCTCGATGATATCCTGGTTTACAGTTGCACATGGGAGGCACATTTAGACCATCTTCGCCAAGTATTTGAAGTGTTGCAGAAGCATGGCTTTGTGGCCAAACGTTCCAAGTGTAGTTTCGGCCAGCAATCCGTTGAATAGCTGGGACATATCGTTTCCAAGGTGGGCTTGGCAGTAGACCCCAACAAGATCACATCAATCTCTAATTGGCCTGAACCTCGCACGATTCATGATATTCGCAGCTTTCTCGGATTGGCAAGGTACTACTGAAAATTCATACAAGGCTTCGCTGTGTTAGCTGCACCTCTCTCTGATTTATTGAAAAAAGGAGCAATGTTTGCCTGGAATGATCGTGCACGAGATGCATTTCAACAACTTAAACAGGTCTTATGTTCAGCTTCTGTTTTGGGATTACCCAATTTCTCTAAGGACTTTATGGTTGAAACAAATGCTTCTGAGATAGGCATTGGTACAATCTTAACCCAGGATAAGAGACCCTTAGCCTATTTCAGTCAGAAACTTAACTCTCAAATGCAAGGAGCATCAACATATCACAGAGAGATGTTCGCCATTACTTAGGCTGTCCGTAAATGGAGATAGTACCTCTTGGGTCGATGCTTCACCATTCTCACAGATTAGCAAGCCCTTCGCGAGCTCAATCAACAAGTTATCCAAACCCCTGAACAACAAAAATGGCTCTCCAAACTTATGGGTTATGACTTTGAAATCCAATACCGACCTAGTAAATCGAACACAGTTGCTGATGTACTTTCTCGTGAAGCACTTGCTACTTTCTTGGCTTTTTCTCGTCCTTTGTTTGGTATTATCGATGCTATCCGGGCAGCTTTACCTTGTGATCTAGATTTGCGTTCTCTTTGCCATCAGATTACCTTAGAGTCTACCAGTTTTGATTATTCAATTATAGAAGGATTACCTCTGTTCCATGGCAGAATCATGGTTCCTAATGAAGCAGCCTTGCATGCTATGCTTCTTCGCGAGTTCAACAGTTCAGTAATTAGAGGGCACGCAGGCATTTCAAGAACTTTCTCTCGATTGGCATCAAATTTTTATTGGAAAGGAATGCGCAAGGATGTTCGTGCTTTTGCCCAGAACTGCCAGATTTGTCAGCGCATGAAAACTGAGTCCCTTGCTCCGGCTGGGTTATTACAACCACTCCCAATTCCAAACCATGTTTTTGAAGATATATCCGTTAGCCTACCCAAATCCAATGGTAAAGAGGTTATTTTAGTGGTGGTTGATCGACTGACAAAGTATGCCCATTTCTTTTCACTGCCTCGACATTTTAATAGGCAACTGGTTGCTAATGTCTTACTCCAGGGTGTAATCAAGCTACATGGTATTCCATGCTCTATTTTGAGCGATCGTGATCGTATTTTTGGCAGTAAACTTTGGACTGAATTAGCACGTTTGCAGGGTACAGAGCTATGCATGAGTTCCGCTTATCATCCACAATCCGACGGCCAAAAAGAGACCCTTAACCACTGCTTAGAGATGTACCTTCGATGCCTCACTGCTGATGATCCAACCAAGTGGGATAAATTTTTTCCCTGGGCAGAATTCTAGTATAATTCCTCCTACAAACATCAGCAGGAATGACACCCTTTCGCGCTCTGTATGGTCGTGATCCACCGACGATTCTTAATTATGTTGAGGGAGGCACTTCTTCTGGCCAAATTGCTCAGGACCTTAGGGAATGAGACAAGTTACTTCGAGAACTTAAGCTCAACCTTGCATGAGCTCAGAATCGTATGAAGCTCCAAGCTGACAAACATCGTTACAAAGTTGAATTCAAGGTTGGCGACTGGGTTTTTGTTCGCCTACAACCGTATTGGCAACTCTCCCTGCGTCTTCAAAAGCAACACAAACTCAGCCCTTTCCATTTCAGCCCTTATCCTATTATTCAGCGTATTGGTGCTGTTGCTTACAAGCTAGACCTTCCCCAGGCCTCTCGCATCCACCCAGTTTTTCACGTCTCCTAACTGAAGTGTGCCGCGGGCAACCACTGGAGCAAATCACACCGTCTCCTTTAATGATGGACCTAGCAAACCTTGAGGACAAGGTTTCTCTCCGTGGAGGGGGTGATGTCATGGACACTACTGAAGGAGAAGACCCAGGGCAAGGAGCAGACACGCCACAGGACCAGGAAACAGTGGTGCCACGATGAGGAATGAGAGAGAGGAAAATACCAACAAACTTAACAGATTTTGTCTTATCTTGAATAGCTTAGAGTATAAATAGGAGTTGGATTTGGATGGCAAAGGATATGAAAAACCTGATATTACTCTGAAATTTATAAAAACTTCTTCGTTTTCTCCTTCCTTACCAGAACATTCATAACAGAAACTTTCCTCATGGATTGGAAACCAAATATAAAATTTTTAGACATCAAAATATAATTTTATGTTATATTAATTTATGAGTTACTAAACGTGAAAAAATAAATTTTTATCATTGATTAACTTATGACTTATGAGACCAGACTAAAAGTTATGGTTTTTAAGGAATGCGAAAAACACTATCAGTCCTTGCGTCACCTCTAATGCCAAAGTAATCCAAAAATTTATCTCAAAAAAAGAGAGGGATAGAGATGTTGAAGTTTTAGTTAAAGAAATTTTGTACGAAAAGGATGAGAAAAGCATACTAAATCATCTTACCCTTTAGAGAGGCAAAAGATAGAGAGATGAACTTCTGGGTTTGTGATGTTTTCTGGAATAAGATGAACAAAGATAATAAAATAATCAACGAGAGAAATTAAATGTGAGAGAAAGTACTGGTGAGGATGAAGTGAGAGTAAAAGAGTTTATATATAATTTTACATAATTTTATAATTTTTTATATGAGTAATATTTTAAAAACTCAACCCTTGAATTTATTACTATATTTATTCTCATCATACATTTAAAATTTTGGCAGGCTAAAAACTTTTAAATTTAAAAAAAAAAAGTAATTAAGTCCCAATTTTTCTTTTGCACTCATTTAAATATTTGAATTTTTAAAATATATAAAAAAAGACCCTAAAACCTTTTAAAAAAACAATTAAGTTTCTGCTTTTTTTTTATTGCACTCAATTGAGTACTTAAACTTTCAAAATACATCGAAAACACCCTCAATTTTTTTCAAAAAAAGTGATTAAGCCCCTATCTTTATTAAAAATTAGAAAAAAAATATAAAAAATTAAAATCAATAAAAGTTATAAATATTATTAAATTTTAATAAAAATTCAAATATTAAAAATTAAAAGACATATAAAAATCGTGAGAAATATAAAAAATTGTAAAATTTTATAAAAATCATAAAATATATAAAATATATAGAAATATAAAAAATTATAAAATTTTATAAAATCGTAAGAAAATTATACAAAATGTAAAGAAATATAAATTTCGTAAAAAATTATAAAAATTATTGTACCAAAAGAATCATTTTATAATTTTCCATAACTTTTATTGATTTTTATTTTTTTATCATTTTTTGCCACATGTCATATTATGTTGCGACACATGATAACTTTAATTTAAAAAAAAAACTAGGGGCCGTTAACTTTAACAACCAATAGTTAAATTTAATTGTAAAAGGGATTTTTTGATGTATTTTATAATTTTTTTATTTTTTTATAAAATTTTACCATTTTTTTTACTTCTTTACGATTTTTATAAAAAAAATTCTAATTTTTAATATATTTGAAAATTTTATATTTATATTAAAATTTACTAATTTATCTAAAATTTATTTATTTTTATTTATTTTTAATTTATTTTTCTATTTTTTAATAAGATCAGGGCCTTAATTACTTTTTTGAAAATTTTTGATGGTCTTTTTTATGTATTTTAAAAGTTCAAATATCCAACTGAATGTAAAAAATAAAAAAAGGAATTTAATTGCCTTTTTTAAGAAATTTGAGGGCCTTTTTGATGCATTTTGAAAGTTCAAAAGCTCAATTGAGTGCAAAAAAAGAGAGGAGGGGCTTAATTATTTTTTTAAAAAAGTTTGAGTGCTTTTTACACTTTTAAGCTTAAAATTTTTAGTTGATATGATATTTTTATCATATAGGTTTAAAATATTGTCTATATTAATAGATAGTTAACTATTGAATTTTTTTATTACTTAAAGCTAGACTTGATCATGAGTCAGGCCGGGTTTAGGTCAAACATCAGCAGTAATTTAGGTTTTTTTTTAGGTTTGAGCCTGGCCTGATTCGAAAAATGAGAGTAAAATTTTGCCCAAGCCACGACCCAGATTATTGATACTAAACTCGAGCTTGTCCCACATTAAAAATTTCATGTCCAGAAGCAATTTTCATCACCACCCAAAATAATGGTGAGTAAAACTTGATTCGATTTGAAAAAATAATAATAAAAAAATCAAATTTCGAGTTAATCTGATTGAGTTATTCGAGTAAACTTAAATAAGTAATTCAAGTTTCGAGTTCGAACCAAGTTGAATTTTACAATTTGAATAAGTTGAATAACAAATTAGAGTTAATACCCACTTGATTCTTGTCAATTTTAGAAATAAGCAAATTAGTCCCTCTCAACAAAAATTTAAAAAAATTAAAAGTAATTTTTAAAATTCAAATATTTATAAAAAATTCCAAATTTATTTTTTTTAAATTATAATAAATTTAAAAATTTCTAATATAAAGGAAGTTAAAATTTTAATTTTTTAAAATAATAATTTTAATATCTAAATTAGTTAATTAATAATCTAAATTTATCATATTAAAGTATCTTATTTTTTATTATTTTACTTTGAAAAAGTTTTCAAATTATGTAGTTTCAAATTTATGGGGTCTAATATGAAATTAGTTATACTAAAATATGACTTTAATTTGACATGTTTATTTTTTAATTTAATTCAAAAAAATTATTTGATTAAAAAAAAATATTCAAATCGAATTAGGATTATAAAATAAGAATCGTTAACTCAACTAACTCGAAAATTTCTCACTTAATTCGACTTAATTAGGTCCAACCCTCACCGAACCCCAAATTACCCAACAAAACATCGATATATATATTCATGTCTAGAAGTAATTTTTCTTAACTTTAAACAAAGGATAAATGGGGAACATTTGTCTGAAATTTGATTTTTTTTTCCCAAACAATTGATTGGAAAAGTTAACAACTCCACCAGGATTAATTTCTGGGTTGTTGTTCTGAAACATTTTAACTCGAAATTAACTTTGGGGAAAAGGGTGAAAGTTAGGGAATGAAGAAATATTCAAGTCTGCAACTTTCAACATAGGAAGTAATAGTAGGAAAGAGAGTTTTCCCAATCCACAAAATGACGAAAATGAAAAGAAAAAAAGCTCGAGTTTCTTACCAGATGCTCAACGTGAAATATCCTGATTAAATCTGCAGAATTTATGCTGTATTGCTATCGATAGCTTTCATTTTCCCCATGTAAAAATTCCTTAGGGATAAATGCTAATTTTGGTGAAGAATATCAGTGAGTGATGGAGAATCAATTCAACATTGCCACCAACCTATGTCTATCAGTTAAGAATCTTCTCAGCAATTATTGTTTCTTTAAGAATTTAACTACACTGTTCGTAACATTGATTTTCGTATTTGATAGACGGAGTTGTTAATTGTAATATTATTACACAAATTGTCATTTAGTACATATTATTATTATTAATTTTAAACCATACAATTTTTTATTTATTATACATTATTTTTAATTATATTTTCACATTAAATATATAATTTCTATGTCAATAATGAGTCAATAGAGCAAGAAGCTAACGACTCTAGTTTTGTTGTTACTTGAATTTATATACTAGTCTATGTATGGTTTAATTTAATGGAGCCATTATTGAATGGGTTTACTGTTTCATTTTCTTTGTTGAATTTTCCATTCCTCATGCTAGGATTATTTCTTGAGTTCCCATTCAGCCACCTACCCTTTGAATCGTCTATTTCGACCATCTGCTAATAGCATTGGGTTCCAACAAAGTCCTTCATCTTTGCTTTCATCTTTTTAAAAATTATAAGCAATTTCTGTTTTGATGAGGCCTCCAAAAATATTATTTTTCACTGACATATATATTTCTCATATCTTTTTCCTAATAATACATCAAATAATCATCAACAGAAGGTTGAATGACACAAACCCAAAAAAAAAAAAAAAAAGTAAAACGATGGAGTAAGCAACTAGAATTTTTTGGGTGAAAATCTCATTCTAATCTTTTACATCCAGGATTCTTTTTAATTTTCTTTTAAAAGAAGAATAAGATGAGAAGATAAGATTTAAAGGAAAAAAAATTAAAAAAAATTTGGTTCAACACTTTTACTCACCCTAATTTTACTCTCTGTATAATTATAACAATTTTACACCTAGTAAAATTTTTGAGAAAATATATTTAATATTTTACAATCAATTTGTTTACTATGATCGGATGATTTATTTTCATTTTTGGGCTTTAAAATAGCTCAAAAACATAAACTCATTCTTCTAATATTTTTGAGAAATCCAATTTCATTTGTAAATGAAATTATTTCTCATTTTCATTTACATTTCCATTTTGAGAAAACCAAATTCATTTTCAAATGTTAGAGTTGTGTGACCCAAATTCTAAGAGATTACTTGCAAGTCAAGTTAAACAAAATATATATTCTTTCTAGAAGATTTAGTAATTATGAGTATAATATATTTAGCATTTATTAGCATAATATATTTGACATTGATTAGAATTAGGTTTTTTCAACCTATAAATAGATTAGTCGAAACTCTTCTTGTAATCATTCGAATTTGACATAGTGAATTTTCTTCTCCTCTACCCATGATTTTTTTCCCGAAAGGGTTTCCACGTAAAAACCTGTATGTTTTTTATTTTTATTTCTCTTTTTTTTGCAATATATTGTCATTACCGACGTTCTATTTTTACGTCAAATGATTTCATTTCTCCATTTCGGAGAAAACCATAATCATTTTTTAATATTTTTTCATTTCTATTCATTTCGTGCATTTTGATTTGACGTGTAATTCATTTCTAATTTCGATGAGCTAGCGGAGGGACCAATTGGATATATGCAATTAGGGCTCAAATAGTTTATAATTAAGTTCCAACTTTTCACCTATTAATTATAAACTCTTTTAGTCACAAAGTCATTTTATTATAGTATCGTGATTGAGTTTTCCCTGACAGCATACCATTACGAAAGTAACTCAATCACTGCTGACTAGTAACATTGTAACAAGTGTGTTACCCTCATAGGATATCCTTAACCTCTTTAGGATAATATTTGTTTTTCCAATAAGATCATATTTTATCTCATGGTAACCATTACATCTTTTCTCATGAAAAGTCTATTACTATCAAATAGCAATCAAGTTATTCGTCGCAAAGAGAAACGACCCATGACCATGTTTACTTTTCATCAACCATGTAATGTCAATGAGAGGATGTCATTTACCTATGTCTCGGGCTATAAATTCCACTATTGTGAACAACTCTACATATTGTAGAAGTCGTACACTCAACACACCAGCTTTCGGATCCTAATCTATTCTAACTCAGACTTTTACTTCCATCAAAGTTTACGAGTCACGCATACATAGTCTGCTATCCACTCAAGATTTAGGTATGTCACACTATAAATGTCACAAGTGAATAATGATGACCACTAGAACAAACTATGATCACGATAAAGGCAAGCGCACCTATCGAACAATAGTATAGCCTTGATGAGTCGGGAGTATCGTATCCACGAGGACTAAAAGTACTAGTAATTACTACTTTTTTATTATCTAGTCGATTAATTAAAGAGGTGTTTTTAATCTAAAATTAGCTAAACTAATTACTAAGAGTGCACAGATTGAATTAAGATATATTCGAAGAAATCAATGAGAGAGACAATATGTAACACCCCTAACCCGTATCCGTCACTGGAATAGGGTTACGAGGCATTACCAACCGAAACTTAACTTCCGGACATTCAAGGATACACATATGACATAATTACAAGTCCAATTAATATAAATGATAAAAGTTGAATACTTAAACCATATTTTCATATCAATCACACATAGACGAAACATTTATTTTGTCAACTCGTGAATAGATGTTTATAACAATACTAAATTATCAATTAGACATAATCAAATCATACATAGCATAATCCAACCTTTTCATTAATATACCAATTATAAACACTCGTAACTCCAACTATATCACATACATACTTATATCTAATTATAAAGTAAAACCGATTAAACACATCACATTTATAAGCATCGACCACACCATGATCATTACATGAAACATTAATTAGCAAAATGATCAAGCCATTTTTGCATGGTTTATATATATATATATATATATATATATACATATACATACCAAAATCAGATTTATTTACAAGACAGTTAAACCTAAACATGCCATAAGTTTCAGGTTTATTTTCCAAAAGTACCGATAAACAAAAGATAGTGTGGATGACTTCACCGATGATCCTCGAGCACGTAACTTTCAGCCAAAATCTAGAAAACAGAATAGCAAAGACATTCAAAGTAAGCTAAATAGCTTAGTAAGTAATAAGTAATTAAACAACTCACATCATGAAACATGACATTCAAAATATCACTTTCACCAAATAACCTAGTTCAATTATTCAAGGGCTATATTAGCTGAATGTACAAAACCCTTTGGTAGCATCAATTACATGCTTCACACATCATTTGGCCGATTATAAGAAAGCACATATAATATTCATTAAGCATGAAATCGTATGGTCAAAAGTAATTAAACCTTTCAATGCCATCTTTAATTCAACCTAGTTGAACTAATTTATAACACCATATCCTCATTTAATAATTCAATTCACTTAATTCTCATGCGCATAAATACATTATACATACCTGGACAACTTAATTTATTGAACGAATTCAAATGCCGTATTAACACAAAGCCTCATAGTCTTAGACTTTAATTATCTCACCGGCATAAAGCCTGCTAGGTAATAACCTGAATTTGTCACCGGCGCAAAGCCTGCTAGACTTTTAAGTCTGATATTTATTCACCGGCTTTATGCCTACTAGGCTCGAAGCCCGATAATAATCACCAGCTTAAAGCTTACTAGGCCAAAGGCCCGAATAATACAATACTGTAATCAATCCACAAAGTTTCGAACAAATCAAATCATATACTTCTAGTTTCCACATAGCACAAACACAATAACAAAAGCTTTGCATCATTCGATCATAAGTACATACTAATCAACTTATTTAATTTCATAACTTGCCAATCGGCCTTAACACATAGCAAAGTATCATTTTCATGGCAAGATATGCCATTCGGCTATACAACATATTATACTCTTACCTTTATTTCATTTTTCATCTTTGTTCTCGTAAAAGCTTAATTACCTATGATGGTAAGCAGTGTTCTATTTCACACCCTCCATCTCTATTCTCCTTTACACTCGGCGATGTATATACTTACAAATAACATCTAATGTTCAGGGTGTAACACATGTTTAATTACTTAAAACTTACCTCGAATGTCGTCGAACAACTACGGAGCGATTATTCAACTATTGTCGCTTTCCCCCTATCCGAGTTTGGCTCTCTTTGCTCTTGAGCTAAATAAAATAAATCAGGTTGTTTAATTACTTATCTAATTTATTTAGGTTTAAAACACCAATAATTTCTAATAATATGAGACACACGGCAACTCTCATTTCCGGCCACTTATACATGCGTCAAATTGAGCCATACTCTATCATTAATCACATTCGGCAACTTTAACAACCGAATTTAACATTAAGGTATTATCTTCTAACATCTAACACAAAGTTTCATAATTTAATCACAAAGGCCGAATATCATTTAGCCCTTGAAACTGCATTTATCAAGCTTTAACAAGCTCATTTTTAACAATGACATTCTCGATTCAAAACAAAGACAAATTCTCTACCTAATAATACATATACGGCAATTCTTACCCTCCGTCAACTCAATAAACAACAATTTACTCAAACCATTAATTAAAATCACATTCAGCAATATGCTTAAACCAATTTATCATCTAACATCACCTTATAACATTTAGCTTAAGGTGTCTCAAATTACATCATGGCCGAATATCATTTGTTCCTTAAAAATATATATCAATTAGCAAGCTCAAAACTCATCCTTCAAACATTTCATTTTAAAACATCAAAACTTCAACCATTTCATACATCTCTTTCATGGCTGAATGCATAATTAACCATAAACTTAAAAATTAATACATGGGCTATGTTAAAAGCTTAACAACCAACTCAAATTCACAAAATTTAAAAGAAATAACATAAAAAAATCATACCTTAATTAGACACTACAATGGCCAAATGCTCTTGTTCTTTTCTATTTCTTTTTTCTTGGTGAATTCGGCAAAAACAAGAAAATTATACAACCATTTTATGTTTTATTATTTCATGCATGTATTATTTATTAGATTACTAAAATAGCCTTTGTAATATCATTCCTTTTCCACTATCTATGACCGAATATGTCCATGCAAATTTCCCTTGGTCTAATTGCATCTTAAACCCTCCATATTAAAAGAACCACTATTATTCGGCACTCACACATAATCCATCTAATTTTTCTTTTATGCAATTGAGTCCTCAATTAATAATTTAACATCCAAATGACAAAATTAAAACATGAAACTTTCACATATGAGAATTAGCATATAATAATCACAGAAAATAATATTTAAAAATTTTTCTGACTCGGGTTTGTGGTCCCGAAACCAGTTTTTCGATTAGGGCCAAAATAGGGCTGTCACACAATACCGAGGAAAGAATCCACCTAAACTTCACTTATTATTCTAAATCTAAGTTAAATGATTTATTCACTTGCTTTGATCATTAGAAATCCCTAAATTATGTTAATATCTCTTTCGAGACTAAGAACAATTGACTCTAGGTTGATTAATTGAAATCTCTTTCTAATTAAAACCCATATCGTCGCATTAACTCGATCTATGGAACCCCTATTAGATTTGACTTTAATCCGGCAGATTTATGTCATCCTATTTCTAGGATTGCATGCAACTCCGCTTAATTTTGCTAGATCTACTCTTAAATAGGTACTTTTGCTCTACTGAATAAGCACATGAATCATGAATTACTATCCTGAAAACATTAACACATGAAGTAAGTACACATAGTTGAGATCAAGAAAAAATATTTATCATGTAACTTAAAAAGATCAAATAATAATATACATCATAGGTTTCATCTTCCCTAGGTATCTAGGGAATTTAGTTCATACTTTGGGAGGAAAACATATCAAAATTGAAATAACAACAAGACATAAGAAACCCAAATAAACTTCGAATGAAATTTGAATAGAGATAGTCAATCTTGAAGGAATTCTACTTCTGAGTTGATTCTGACGGCATTCTTCGAGTAATTTCTGCGTTCTATTCCGCGTGCCCTTTAAGTCTTCTTCTGGTATGTATTTATAGACTTTAGAATGCTTAGAAACCCTAAAAATTGAATTTTTCACGTATTCAGGAAATTGGGATCGAAATCGACACGGGCTGGCACATGGGCGTGTGTCCAACCTGTGTGAAAGTGCCAAGGCCGTGTGGATCACTAAAGTAGCTAGTTTTTTGCTCCTTTCGCTTCCCTATGCTTACCTAAGTATAAAAACATAAATTTAAAGGATTAGGAGCATCAAATTCACTAATTCTTATCATAAATCATCTAAAAAATGCTAAGCATGGGATTAAAATATGTTGCTTTTATGGTTTATCAAATATCCCCACACTTAAGCATTTGCTTGTCCTCAAGCAAATCCTCAACTCACAATTAAAATTAATTCTTTTCGACTTATAATTCTCATCAATAATGTTTCAAAATAATTAAAAAATAATCATACATTGAGAATTCAACTAAAAGAACATTAAAGTTTCAAACAATCCAAGTCGAGTATTTTATCATGAAAACATAGGTATTTCCCAATATTTAAGTAATTATCTTTAATTCAAAATCAAAAGTTGACATCCTCACTAAAGATTCACTCAAATCACTCAAAGTGTTTTAAGGTTCAGAAATAAGCACTCAATAGTCAGTCATGAAAAGTCATTACCATAGGCTTGCATGAAAATCAAATCTCCACCACTATAAATTGAGATGATGCACAAATCAAAAGGTCTTTGAAAGGTTGTAATGGGGCTTAGGTTAGGGGTGTGGATAAAGGCTAAAAAAGAAGGTTAGAATCGAGATCGAACTGATAAATTACCTGACTAGAAAAATAAACTAATACTTAATAATTACATCAATCAAAATTATTTAAGAAAAATACGAGCTTCTTCTCAGAATATGAAATTAACTGTTAAAGCTCAAAAAAATAGAACTAGTAATAATCAACATATATGTATTATACTGTTTCTTTTATGTATCGAAAAATAGAGATAATAAGAAATAATTAAATAACTGAAATTACTATATGTATGTTTTTTTTCACTGGATAATAAGAGATAATTTACCAACTGAACAAAAGAACATAGTTAGGCAACTATTCAAATCAAATCTCGACAAAAAGGGAGTTAATAAAATAGGAAAAATTCTCAATGAATCAAAAAGAATGAGTTATGGGTTAATATTAAGGGTAAGTGAAGAATGTTGTTTTAGGCCCAAAGGGATTCACTAAGGGTTAATTATGAAGGTGAGCTTTTTATGGGATAAGTGGGTTAGAACCTAAGTGTCTTTATCATCTCAGTAGATCAATTCAAAGGTGTGGTCTCGACATGTATAATCGGAGCAAGTTCTAGAATAACAAATCAATATTGACACACTCACAAACAATAATAGAAGTGAGCAAGGAAAGTATATGCTCTAAAGGCTCAAAATCTCACAAAAATTTATGGTTTTTGATGTCAGTCCTATAAATCTCAAATTTCAAGATAATACCTCAATTTAAGGAAACAACCTAGAAATTTTTTTAATTCTGAAAATCAACCTATCATGCTTGATTCTCTAATGTCTTAAAGTTTAAACAATCAATGCACAATTACCTATGACTTAATCCAAAATATATCAATAAAAATCATAACTCAATAAAAATTCATTCTAGCAGTGATATGAAAAAATTACTTAAAAGAAGACATAATCTAGGGATTTTCAAATAATCATATAAATAATCTCCCCACACTTAATATGTACATTGTCCTCAATGTACAAATATAAATAATGACAGTATAATCAGTATATCATAAGAGAGGGAGAGAAGTGAAACTGCCCAAATTTTTGGATTAAATCCTCAAAATAGTGAATAGTGAAATTGTAGAGAAAGCTAAATGTGGTGCATGATTCTGAGCAACTATTAAGAAAATAAACACAACTGGTGGAGAAGATTAAATGATTACTCAACTAGGAACAATTATAATAACTAAAATATAGTTCAAAATAAAATAAACAAGTCTGGAAAAGATAATAAGAAACATAAAAGACAAATAAAATAAAAATAAAAATAAAAGTAAAATAAATGGACTCAAAGGTCCTCGTCGTTAGACACATTAGTGTCGTGAGTCGTTGGCGCTGGAGGAGAAATATGAAAATGCTGACAAATCTGTTGTAATGTCACACTAATACTGTCAAACCTCTAAACGCAGTACTGACAAAAACCAGTGAACTCCTCGGCGGATACTCCTCGGAAGCTAGCAGCAGAAGGAACAGGTCTATGACTCGAAGGTGGTGGCTGAGGTGGATCCTCGTGATATAGTGGGACCTCATCAGTGAAGTCCTCTGGATCATTCTGAAGATCAGAATGAACTAAACGGTACTGAGGGGATCCATGCCACGTCGTCTTTCGATCATCTTCAGATATATCATGGTCGAAATGCCCTATGGGGACATCTGGCTTACGAGGGTGAGTGTGGAGGACTACTCCGGAGTGTTTAGCAGGCCAAAGTATCGAGCGAGGCGAGTCACATAAGGACCTAAACAGATAAGGCCTTTCCTGTGGAAGTCAGTCTGATGGCGAAAAGCTAGGGCGATGAAATAAGCCAAGTCGAAGGAATGCCCGGTTGCTATGCTCCAGTGATAGTACACGTCAGCAGTGCTCACAAATCCTGTGCTTTCTCTCCGACCAGTTAAAGTGTGAGCCAAAAGTGCGTGAATGTATCATAGAGCCAGAGAGAGATGTCACTTTCGAGCGACTTGCATCATAAGGGGTCTGACTCGTTGTGAGATCGGTCCAATAGCATAAAAGTGAGTAATGGATGTGACGGTGGAGGTGAGGAAAGTTTTCAGCACCCATAAACTCATCAGTGTAGATGCCCAGAGCTGCGCCAAACTCAAGGATACTCATATGTCGCACCAAGCCACCAAGTCGAAAGGTAATGGTACCGTGTTCGTCATGCGATGACATCACGTGCTAAAGGTAAAACGGCAAGAAAAACTCCAAAGTAAGCTCTATATATGTGGGCTCGACGATATAAAAAAACGGTGCCATGGGATTGTACTAATGAAAACGCGAACCTCATTAGCTAGTCGGACCTATTCCAACGCAGCCCAATTAATGCATCTGCCCAAACCTAGTGGCCACACGGGAAGGAGCTGGAATAAGTCCTCTGAGGGGTCCACAGAGAATCTGAGGTAAGGATAGTGAACCTCGGTAGAGGCGCTCAAGGAGGTCGGGTCGAGACCCTTTCACTTTTTCGAAGCGGGGACGGTAACTTTTGACTTGCCTCATGTGTTCGTCATGGTAAATCTACAATAAAACGATCAAATGCATCAAACTGACGGACCACCATAATAGGCACAAATAAGAAATAAAAATTTTTAAGTTCAACTTAACAATTGGACAAAAGAGAAAATTGACTAATAAACAAAATGCTATTTTCAGACAAAACACAATAGAAAGCTAATAATAATCAATATAGAAATGAAGAAACAAGCAGAATATGAATAGAATAAAAAAATTAACTCAAAACAAACTGAATGTATAATACTATTGTAAGAGGGATAAAATATAATAAAAGAGGATAAAATAAAATAAACTTAAACATGTCCAAACTTAAATTAAGACTAAGCGAAATTATTATTAATCAAAATTAGCATTAAAGAGACTAAATAATTAAGAATAAAGAAAAAATAAAAGTAACAAAAGGAATAAAATGAATAAAGAAAGAAATAAAGAAATAATAATTAATAATTAATAATAATGATAAAATAGAAAAATAAGCAAAAAGTGAGAAATAAGGACTGATGGCGGTTAGTATGGCTAGAGTTATGAGCGGCGGTGGGAGGCTGTGGTGGTTGACGGGGAGGATGGTAGCTAAACGGTGGAGGTCGGGTTGGCTCAAGTCAAGTCGTGGGGCTTGGACAGGAAAGAGAGAAAGGAGTGGAAAAAGAGAAAAAGGGAGGGGGTTGGGTTCGGCCGTAGGACGAATGGGGGAAGACGATGATGGGGGGCTGTCGGTGGCGGTCGAAGTAACGAACAAAGATGGAAGAGACGACCTAGGGTTTGGTGGTTGGGGAGTTAGGAAGAAGACAAACTAAACACAAGGAAATTAGGTTTGGGGGTTTAAAAAGGGACATAGTCGTGTGAGGCCCATGTTGGGCCACACGGTCGTGTCACATGCTTGTGTGACTCGAATTCCAACTCGTGTTCGTCGAGGAAAATAATATCCCATTCATCACACGACCTCGAACATGCCCGTATGTTCAGGCCGTGTGGTCCACGTAGCGTGTCGCATGGCTATGTGCAAATGTTTCTCGCTTTTCTGACGCCCACGTGGCTCGGCCGTGTCTTGCACACGGCTGTGTGCATTGCCCATGTAACTCTCTAATTTGTTTTAGATTTGAAAAATTAAGCTCCAAGTTTCACACGACCTAAGACACGCCCGTGTGTCTAGGACCACACGGCCATGTTGCAGGCTCGTGTGGATTGATTTTAGGCCGTGTCTTTGTCGATTTTTAAGAAAGTTAAGTCTTTTTTCCACACAGCCAAGGACACGCTCGTGTATCTAGGTCGTATGCTCTGTAACTCACTGGTAAACCCCTGTTAATGCACACAGCCTGGGACAAGCTCATGTGTCCAGGCCTTGTGGGTTAAAAACCTGCATTTAAACATGAAAAAGAAGTAAAAATAAGCTTATTAGTAGTGTTAGTGCTTAGGTTGCCTTTTGAAAAGTGCTTATTTAAAGTCTAAGCTTGACTTACCTCGTATTCGCACGGTCACGGTGGTTTGTGGAGTCAAAACTCCTCTTTCTTGCTATAAATTCTTTTATTCAAATAAGGTTTAAGTTGAGTAATGTTTACATTAAAGGTGCCGAAATGAGAATGAGTTACCTCGACTGTACTATATGGGAAGACATTGAGTATCATAAAAGAAGTCACTCCGTTTGTGTTAAGCTCTAAAGTGGTTATTCAAGGGTCGGTTTCATCTAATAACACCTGATCTCCAACCTTAAATTGGTTCGTCCCATCCTTAAACTCGTCATGAAGTCGCTTTGGTTCACTGTGTATTCTTGGTTTCTCCTTGACGTGTGTCCGCCATTCATCTAGTTCATCAATTTGTAGTCTTCTTTCTTCATGATTTGTTCTCTTTTTGTCATATAAACTGGACCGTGGCTCTATCACATTTTTCTGAGGTGTTTCCTGCAAAGAATATTGAGCCACAAGGTTATTAATAGAACTCATATAATCATCTCGATCACTAGATATCCTAGCAGAATCATGAGCTTGGAGTTTAATCATGTCATCACCTACATGAAGTATTAACTCACTTGTACCAACATCTATGATAGTTCTAGCAGTTGCTAAAAAAGGTCGTCCTAAAATTAAAGGTACATCACTATCTTCATCCATGTCTAGAACAATAAAGTCATCTGGGAATATAAATTTTTCAATTTTAATAAGCATGTCTTCAACAATACCCCGAGGAAATCTAATAGTTCTATCTACCAATTGAATGCTTATCTTAGTTTGTTTGGGTTTCCCAAGACCTAGTTGTTTAAACATTTTCTAGGGCATGCCATTAATATTTTTCCTTAAATCAGCTAAAGCATTATTAACATTTAAACTACCAATTAAATAATGAATAGTAAAACTCCTGGATCCTTCAATTTGTTAGGTAGTTTATTTTGTAAGATAGCTGAGCACACTGCATTTAGCTCCACATGCGATAAATCATCTAACTTCCGTTTGTTTGCCAAAAACTCCTTTAAAAATTTAACTGAGTTGGGCATCTATGAAAGAGCTTTAATAAATGGTAATTTAATATGCAATTTTTTTTAAAAGATTAAGAAATTTACCGAATTGTTCGTCTGTACAGTCTTTCTTTGTCGCATTGGGGTCTGGTACATGAGGTTTATGTTCCTTAATGCCCTGTTTTTGCTCGTTTCGATTGACCTCAACCTTACCTTTACTTACCACCTTCTCTTGCCTCGGTTCTAATTTGTATTCAACTAACCCTTCTTCGCCATGCACAGTAATGGCATGAAGTTGCTTCCTTAGGTTAGTTTCGATATTACTCGGCAAGCTACCTTGTGGTCATTTTGAAATCATCTTGGCAAGTTAACTGATATGCGTGATATGAAGTAATAAAATTTATAAAGAACTTGATTACACCAACACTAACTAATATCACGACGTTGAGGCAAGCACACCAGTCGAAAAGTAGTATAGCTTAGTGGCAAGGCCGAGTTATCGTACCTAAGTGAACCAAAAGTACTAGTACTTACTTCCTTTCTATTATCTAGCCTAAAAATAAAAGAAGCTTGTTTAAACTAATTCTAAAACTAACTAAGAAAATGTAAAGAGTAATTTGGGAAAACTTTTAGGGAAAAGCTGATTGACATGGACAATACTCAAGAGAGAATCCACCTAGACTTCACTTGTTATTATTTTCTTGAACTATATGATTTCTTTACTTGACTTGATCCGTAAAGGTCCTTAAATTATGCTAAACCCTCCGTCGAGGCGTAGAGCAACTAGGCCTAAGTTATTGATTAAAGTTACCTTATTAATTAACTCCCTAGGTTGCATTAATTCGATCTATGGCTCCCTATATTAGGTTTGACCCTAATCTGGCAGATTTATGTCGCCATATGTCTAGGGTTGCATGCAACTCCGCTTAATTATGGTAGATCTACTCTTATCATAGGGACTTTTGCTCTTTTGCTCTAAGCACATCTATTTCTTGAAATAATACCTAGGATTATTAAATCAAGAATGAAGAACGCATAATTAAGAACAATTCAAGTATTTATCAAATAAATCAAGAATAAATAACAAGATCTGTCTTAGGTTTCATCCCCTTCAAGTATTTGAGAGGTTTAGTTCATAATAAAGAAGAGAAACATCACAGAAGATATAAAATAACAAAACATAAAAGAAACCAAAAACCCCTGAAGGAATTTAGGGAGATCCTCTATATTGCTACAGAATTCCAACTTCTGGGATGAATCAATCGGCTTTCTCCTTTAGAGTAATCCCTTGTTTCTATTCGTATCTAAAAGTATATCTCAGTTGTTGCCTCATAAGATCTTTATATAGAGCTTTTGGGGGGCTTTTTTTAGCTTCTAAGCATCCCAATTTGAGTGAAATTCCCCTTCCTCACGACTAGAACACGTCCGTGTGACTTCGACAGAGGCCGTGTGATTTTATCGGTGGAGGCACGACCGTGTGGCTTGGCCGTGCTTGTCGGGGGCTTGACCGTGTGATTTTCATGTGGCACGCCCGTGTGGCACGACCGTGCGGCATTTCTTTGCTCATGTTGTTCGCACATTTTAGCCCATTTTTCATCATTTTTGGCCCGTTTTCCGTTCTTTCCTCTTCTCTATGCTCTCCTAAGTATAAGATATGAAAAGGAAGGATTAAGAGCACCAATTCTCACAAAATTGATAAGAATCCATCCAAAATATAGGTTAAACATAGGGTAAAAATATGTATAATTTAACGTTTATCAAATACTCCCACACTTAAACCTTTGCTTGTCCTCAAGCAAAATCTCAATCCCTAAAAAAAATCATTCTTCTCAACCTACAATTTTTATCAATAATGTTTCAAACTAATCTACAGGTAATCGTACAATGAGAAATTCAATAAGAAGAACATTAAAGATTCAATCACTTTAAGTTGAGAATTTTATCATTGAAAACATAAGTCTCTTCCTTCCTTCTAAGTAGTTATCTCTCCATCTTAATTAGCAAGAGTTGACATGCTCACTAAAGGTTCACTCTATCCACTCAAAGTGTTTAGGGTTCAAAATTTAAGCACTCTCTAGTCAACCTCAAAAGTTATTACCATAAGCTTGCAAGAAAATCAAATCTCCACCACTATAGTTTGATATGATATATCGATCAAGAGGTCTTTTCATGGTTGTGACGGAGCTTGGTTAGGGGTGTTGTCACAGGCTACAAAAAAATGGTTAGAATCGAGATTGAACTGAAAAATTATCTAGCTAGAAAAATCTCTATCACTAGAACATATTTCCAAAGCTTAATAACATCATTTTGGCAGCCTTACGAGAGAAATATGCAAAAACTTAATTTGAACTATTACACATTACAACTGAATTTGACTGCATATACACATGTTTTTTTTTAAGAACAATTCAAGTAATACAATGAATTGAGTAAAAATTTACATACTGGAAAAGAGAATAAAGCTTAGATAATAAATTCAACTCAAATCTCGACAAAAATAGGGATCAAAAGTAATTGAATGGAAAATTCAACAAAAATGGGTTATTGGTTAATAATTAGAGGATGAGTCAAGGAAAAGGTTGTTAGGCTCAATGGGGTTCACTAGGGGTTAGATTATGGAGGTAGGCTTTTGTGGAGTAAGTGGGTTAAATCCTACGTACCTTTATCATCTCGGTATATCAAATCAATGATGTGGCCTCGTCATGTATAATCAAAACAAGTTCTAGAATAACAATTCAGTATTGACTCACTCAAAGCAATAATAAAAGTGAGCACGAAAGAATGTATGCTCAAAAGGCTCAAAAGTCTCACAAAAATTATGGCTTTTGATCTCAACCATATGAATTTCAAATTTCAAGATAATACTTAAGATTTAGGGAAGATAACTTATGCAAAAATTGTAGTTCTCAAAAATTTCAACTTATCATGCTTGATTCCCTAATGTTTTAGAGTTTGAATATTCAAAGTACAAGCACCTATGTCTTAGTTTTCAATATATCAATAAAAATCATAAATTAATCAGAATTAATTCCTAATAGGAGATTGAAGAAAATGCAGAGAACAATGCATTAGATTTCAGGGTTTTCAGAGATAATCTAAAAATTGAAAGTACTTTACCCTCCACACTTAAGATGTACATTACCCTCAATGTACAAAGATAATATTAGTAGCAATATAAGTATAAGATCTTAAGAGAATGAGAGAAGTGAAACTCCCTGTGCTTTGGATGGATTAGTGAGACGGAGTTGGCAATTGTGGCAGGGTGCTCCCTTTTTCATAGAAGTTTAAGCTGTAGAGCTCCTTTGAAACTTAAGGAAGGACCGAGGGCGGTCGCCTTGCTGATGCTGGGGTTATAAACTTGCCGCCCCGGAGCGATCTCGTTCCAGCAGTCGAGGGGCCGGATGTGGATGCGACGAGAGACGGTGGGGAAGTCCTCCTCTGCCATGAACTACTCAGTGTAAAGCCCAAGTGCTACTCCGAACTCTGGTACACTGAGTCATCGTACGAGCCCTTCCAAATGGAATTGGACCATCCCTGGATCGTCAAATCTGGTTATTACGGCCTGGAGGAGGAATGTGGAGCAGAATTCGAGGGTGAGGTCTAGGTAAGTGGGCTCTACAATCCTGAAGAACTGGTCCCATGGGTCAGTCGCTAACAGGGCTCGGACATCGTCCACCAGGTTTACTTGCATGAGGGCCTCCCAGTCAATACACCGGCCCTAAGAGATAGTGCGTGCTCGGAGTAGCTGATAGCGTTCCTCCTGGGAATCTTGGGTGAAAGTGATGAACGGGTGGCATGCCTTAGAGGTAGGCCGCGAAGATGAACTCCTGGGTCCCTTTCGTTTTTTGGAGGCGGGGAGAGCAGCTTTTCTGGCACGTGAAGATGACATAGTATCTGAAATAAAATAACAAAAGCACTAGTCCTAAATAAAAATTTGGATTTAAAATAGATAGGTAATAATATAAAATGACAATGTTCTTAAAATAACAAATGAAGACTAACCTAAATAGTAGAATCTAATCATGTTAAAACCTTGTAAGAAAATTAAGAACTACTGGTGTAAATATAGTGAAATTATGATAAAGATGGCATGCAAATATGTGTCCAAGTGGCAAAATAAAATGAAATCTAAATGGCAAGCAAAAATAAAATTAAGTGGCATATAATCCTAATTGATTCTATATTATTCTAGAATATTCATCCTATATTTCCTAGTTCCATGCTTGAATCAACAATTAGACTAAAGTAAAAATAAATAAATATTTAAAGAAATGAAATAAAACAAAATAAATGAGAAAAATGAGAAAATAGAACCAATTATGAGTTTGCACGATCGTGGGGGGCTGTTACACGCACGTGTGGTGGTTATGTTAGAGTTTGATGGTGGTTTTGAGGATGGTGGCAGTGCTCACAATGGTTGAGGAGATTTTGGGTGAAAATTTCTAGGGTTTGAGTGAAAGGGAAGGTTAAAAATGGCCCCCTATTTATATATTTTGGGTCACACGGGTATGTCGCACACCCGTGTGAGTCATGTTTAGCCCGTATTTTTTGAAAATCGGGCTTTATAGCGCGCTTGGTTTCGATGAGCACGCCCGTATAGTTGGTTCACACGGCCGTGTGAGATCAGGTCTTCGTTACTCGCACGGTCGTGTAATGGTATACACGGCCGTGTGTGATCGTGTTCGTGTATCACACGGTCGTGTGATATGTGCCACGGGTGTGCAAAATTTGACAGTGTCTTCCACGGGCTAAGGACACGGGTATGGGAATTTATGTAAGCCCGTGTTGATACTGCAATGTTGCCACGGCCATGTCACAAGGCCGTGGGCTATAGTTGATAGCCCGTGTGGAATTCGTAAGGTCGCCACGGCCATATCGCACGGCCGTGGGGATTTATCGATGGCCCGTGTTTTGGGAAATTTTGCTCTGTTTGTACACGGTTTGGGTGCACGACCGTGCCCCTGTTTTAAGTGTGCGCACGGCCTAAGGCACGCTTGTGTGCCTGGCCATGTGGTCCTAAATTTCTGCATTCAAAGAGTTTGTTTATGCATGAAAAATACTAAAAATTTTAAAGAAAAAAAAGTTACTAAGTTAGTGCTCGGGTTACCTCCCGAGAAGCACTTATTTAGAGTCTAAGCTCGACTCTACCTGGATGTGTCAAGAAGGGGTGTGGTGGAGCCGAAGCTCCTCCTTGTTTTCTGCAAAATTCTCACCTCTATAATGTTTAAGCCTATGGCCATTTACCTTGAACGTACCGTGGTTAGGGTGAGTTTCCTCAATGGTGCCGTATGGAAAGACATTTAGAACAGTGAATGGACCTGACCACCTTAACTTGAGTTTTTCAGGGAATAGTTTCAGCCTTGAGTTGTAGAGTAAGACAAGATCACCTGTTTTAAACTACTTAGGGTCTTTCAGCCTTTTGTCATGGCGTCGTTTCATGGCTTCTTTATATAGTCGCGAGTTCTCGTAAGCATTGAAACACCATTCATCAAGCTCATTCAACTGCATTAATCTCTTCTCTACTGCACTTTTAAAATCAAGGTTTAAAAATTTTATAGCCCAGAATGCTTTATGTTCAAGTTCAAATGGTAGATGACAATTTTTTCCATAAAGAAATTTATAGGGAGATGTTCCTATGGGTGTTTTAAAAGCAGTTCTATAAGCCCATAATGATTCGTCTACCTTTTTTGACCAATCTTTCCTATTTGTTTCTATTTTTTTCTCTAGAATGCGTTTTAGTTCCCTATTTGTTACTTCGACTTGGCCACTGGTTTGTGGGTGGTAAGGGGTGGCTGTTCTATGGTGTACTCCATACCTTTTCAAGATTTTTTCAAATTGGGTATTGCAAAAATGTGTACCCCTATCACTAATGATTATCCTAGGTGTTCCAAATCGAGAAAAAAGTCTTTTCGAGAAGCGTACTACCACCTAGCATCATTTGTAGGTAGAGCTTTGGCTTCTACCCATTTTGACATGTAATCTACTGCTACTAGTATGTATTTATTCCCAAATGAATTAGGGAACAGACCCATGAAATCAATACCCCATACATCAAATATTTCACATGAAAGTATATAGTTCTAAGGCATTTCATTATGCCGAAAGATATTACCTGTTTGTTGGCATTTATCACAAGAGGTCACATACCTGTTGGCATCTCTAAAAAGTGTAGGCCAGTAAAAGCCTGATTCGAGTACCTTATGAGCAGTTCTAGTTCCACTGTGATGTCCTCCGGTGGGTCCTGAGTGGCAGTGATTCAGAATTTGATATTGTAACAGCCCACTTTATACCCTAGTCGGAACGGGTGGTTTCGGGACCACTTAACCGAGTCAAAATATTATTTTAAATGCTTTAATATGTTTTACGGCATGATAGGTATATGGTGTGAAAGTTTCGTATTGAAATTTTACTGTCTGATCGGTTAATTTGATAAGAAGGATTAAATCGCATAAAGCGATAAATTAGAGTTCTATTTTATAAATGGCTTATTTGAGCATGGCTTTATAAAACAAGGTACTTGCATGGTAATTGTACCATTTTTAGTGTGAGTGGTTGGTAGTGGACAATTATGTCCTTAATGAATTGTTTTTAAATGGTTTATGTTCAAAGGTTAAAATTGTCCTTTAATTATTATATGTTATATTAGATAAATAAAACATGAAAATGCTTTGATTTTATTTCTCTTCCACCGATTTTGAACAAAAGAAAATAAGGGTTTAAGCTTCCTTGATATTCGGTTATATCCAAGCTCAATTGAGGTATGTTTTGATTTCGTTTTTGAGTGATTTTTACGTTTTTGTGATCGTTGCTTCGCATACTCGCTGACCCGTACCTCAATTGAAATTGGTTGTGTTTTTGAAAAATTCCATTGATGAATTCATGTTATTTAGATGGATTTTGATGAATTATAGAATATTATGTGGAAATATACAAGAATTTTAAAGTAAATTTTGATGAAAATGAGTTTTGAGGATTTGAATATAAAAAGGTAGAATTTTTGGTGGTTAAATTGTGATTAATTGAAAGATATATGCTTGTATAAGTCACTTGAATATTCGGCTATGGTGAATTGGGGGATTGATTGTGTAAATTGTCATTTTGTGTTTAAAGGACTAAATTGCAAAGTAGTTGAAATTATAAGGGCTAATTTGCAAATATACCAAAATATATGTTTTTGGATTGAATTAAATATGTGAGTTAGTAAATAGCTGAAATTTGCATTAATATAGATAAAGATGATCGAATCTCGGAACTTGATTGGGGAAAACGGAAAATAGACAAGTAGATATCGGGATTTCGAGGTAAGTTCGTAGAATTTAGAATTTACCTTATAAATGCTTATAAATGTTGTTTAATGATCATGTGGATGTATAAAGTTGCTGAATGGGATTGCCTATTGAGTATATACATGTGATTTGGAATGGAAATGTTAAATGTTACAAGTGATACATGAATACCGAGCCCCCGTTAGAACCGTAGAAGTCGTAAGGATACAGTGACATGTCACTAGGGCTACAGGATGGTTCGAGCTCCTGCATTTGTTGCGGACTCACCACGTGCTCATGAGCTATATGTTCATCCTTCGGGATCACATGTTTAGTCTTCAGACTCACCGTTCAGCCCACGGGCTTACCGTTTATCCTTCAAGATTACATGTTCAGCCTTCGGGCTTACTGTACAGGCTCGTAAGAGCATACATGACGTTTTGACGGATTTCAGGTTATATGTATATACACTGTGTGTGTATCACCCGGGTATCCTCGATGTTCTTATAGGTTCAACAGGTAAATACAGATATGTGTTATATGAAAATTAAACGGTATATGTGTTTTATGTTATATGAAATGTTCATGAATAACATGGTAAAAGTTACATGAATTATAAGATGATATGGATATATGTATATATGATACATGTTTTATGAACTACATGAAAGGTATAGTCCAAGACATATTATTTATATGTTACATGAGATACATGAAGTGAATGCATTATATGTCATATGAATTATAATGTTTCTATGTGCTAATAGATATGAATTATATGTTAAACTCTTGTATAAGATGGTATATGAAGTCATATAGACTAACTTGTGTGAGCTTGTGAAATAACAAGAGCATATGAATAGAATTGGCCTTACTTGTATATGTAGTGATTACCTTAATGAATTGGTAAGTTAAACTGTAAGTTTTACGAGCTTACTAAGCTTTAGAAGCTTACTCCATTTATTTCTTTCACTGTCTTATAGATTCGGAAGCTAGCTTGATAATCGGATGAGTCGGAGCTTCATCACACTATCCATCAAGCTTTGGTATTTTGAACATTTTGTAAATGAAATTGGTCATGGCATGTATAGGCTAGTTGTTAATGAATATGGTATGTTTTAATGGATGACCAAGCTATGAGATGTGGCTTGGCTTATACATATGTAATTAGGTATTTTGAGAACTTCTTTTGATTATATGTGCATATGGTAAACTATATGATCAAGATGGGTATATGAGCTAAATTGGTAAGAAATGAAATGTTGATGAATGAGTTCATTAATGTGGTTATTTAGCCATTAAATTAAAATGCTTAGTTGATGCAAGAATTTCATGATGCTTATGGGTCCATGTTATGCTTGAATTTGTGTGATTTGGTTGCCATTGTGGTATGAAATGATATGGTTATATGGCTTGTAGGAATGACCCATTTTGGATGGCAAATTGGCTTAAACCAAGCCTATATTTGTGCCACACGGCCAGGGGACACGGGTGTGTACGTCGACCGTGTGTCCCCTGCATCTTAATGTTTTTGGACAGTTTCAACCACGGCCTAGACACACGGGCGTGTCTGGTAGCCGTGTGTCAATTGACAGTTTCGGCCACGGGGTAAGGGCACGGGCGTGCTTAGGCTGTGGGAGACACACGGCCTAACCCCATGGGCTTGTTGGACAGCTGTGTGGGGTAAGTTAGATTCGACCACGGGCTGAGAGGTTTGGGCGTGTCTAGAGGGACACAACCGTGTGAGAAGAACACGGGCAAGGGGCACAGCCGTGTGTCCCTAACTTAGAAATTTCGCAAATGTTCTCCTATCTTTTAGCATGTTTCCAATTAGATTTCCAATAGTTATATGCATCATTTTATAATCAATTAAAGCATGCTCTGATGATTGATGATACGTGTTAAATCTTGATTAAAAAGTTTAAAATTTTACTGCTCCGATATAAGTTACAAGTCCGGTAATGCCCCTTACCTATTCCGGCGACGGTTACGGGATAGGGGTGTTACAGATATGCTTCTGTGTCATCAACGCATCTTCGTATAACTTGATGTGCACAAATTCGGAAAAGGAAAGGATCTTCCCAAAAGTAGTTTTTCACATCAGCAAAGAATCGCTTCTTTTGCTAATGGGTTAGCCTTTTTGGGGTTATGTTAGCTGCTAAATAATTTGCAAAATCAGCAAACCAAGGAACTGTCATATCTACTAAGGCTAGGAGTTGTTCCTCAGGGAACAAATCGTTCATCTTGTAGAGATATTTGGGTTGTGCGTTCTCTAGTCTTGAGAGGTGATCTGCTGCTAAGTTTTTGGCTCCTTTCTTGTCATTTATTTCCAAGTCGAATTCCTGTAACAGTAGAATCCATCTTATCAATCGAGGTTTTGCATCAGTTTTAGTTAAGAGGTAGCGAAGAGCCGAATGATCAGTATAAACAATGAATTTTGACAAAATTAAATAAGATCTAAATTTGTCAAATGCAAAAATAATAGCTAGCAATTCTTTCTCTGTTGTCGTGTAATTTGCTTGAGCAGTTGTCAAGGTCCTACTAGAATAATAGATCGGCTGGAAGTGTTTGTCCCTTCGCTGTCCCAAAACTGCACCTACTGCAAAATCACTTGCATCACACATTAGTTCAAAAGGTAGATTCCAGTTAGGTGAAATCATAATCGGGGCGTTGACTAACTTTTCCTTAAGGTCGTTGAAAGATTCTAGACATTCTTGGTCAAAGTTGAAGGGTACTTCTTTTTCTAGTAATTTAGTTAAAGGCTTAACTATTTTAGAAATGTCTTTAATGAATCTTCGATAAAAATCAGCGTGTCCTAAAAAGCTTCTTATAGCCTTAACTGAATCAGGAGGAGGTATTTTTTCAATAGTTTCAATTTTTGCTTTATCTACCTCTATCCCTTTACTAGAAATTTTATGTCCTAAAATAATACCCTCTTGAACCATAAAGTGGCATTTTTCCCAGTTTAGCACTAAATTTGTCTCTTCACATCTTATCAAAACACGTTCTAGATTATTAAGACAAAGTTGGAAAGAATTACCGAAAACTGAGAAATCATCCATAAATACCTCCATGATGTCTTTCACGAATTTATCGAAGATAGCTAGCATGCATCGCTGAAAAGTAGCAGGAGCATTAAATAGACCAAAAGGCATTCTGCGATAAGCAAACGTACCGTATGGGCATGTGAATGTTGTTTTCTCCTGATCTTCTGGAGCTATCGGGATCTGGAAGTAACCAGAGAGGCCATCTAGGAAACAATAATACATATGACCTAATAATCTTTCCAACATCTGATCAATAAAAGGCAATGAGAAATGATCTTTCCGAGTGGCGTCATTCAGCTTCCTGTAATCAATGCAAACTCTCCATCCTGTGACTGTTCTTGTAGGTATTAACTCTTCCTTGTCATTAGACACCACAGTCAATCCACCTTTCTTAGGAACAACCTGCACAGGGCTTACCCAAGAACTGTCAGAAATAGGATAAATAATACCTGCATCAGGAAGTTTAATTACCTCGGCTTTTACAACTTCTTTCATGTTGGGATTCAATCGTCTCTGGGCTTGCACTGATGGTTTGAATTCGTCCTCTATTAAAATTTTATGGGTGCAGAAAGAAGGATTAATTCTCTTGATATCTGAAATTTTCCAAGCTATAGCACGCTGTGTTCTCTTAACACATGGAGTAGTTCCTCTTTCTCTGCAATGCTTAAATCGGATGCAGTAATGACTGGTAAAGTTGATTCTTCCCCTAAAAAGGCATATTCTAAATGATCTGGTAGTTGTTTTAGTTCTAATTGAAGGGGTTCAGTAATGGAAGGTTTCTGTCTCAATTCATCACTCATCTTTAAATTTTCATAACTTATGTGCCTAGTAATGATTTCATTAGAATCCAACTCTTTCCTTACTTCGTTAATTTCAGGGGTGGTTTCATCTTTCCCCCCACCTTGAACAAGACACAGTTCCAACGTGTCTGCGAGAGAAAGTTCTTGAAATTTATCTTGAACAAGATGATCAATAATATCAACGAAATAACAAGAATCATCTTGTTCTTTAGAAAATCTTATGGCATCATAGATTTTGAAAACAACTTCTTCATCACCAACTCTAAGCACTAATTTACCATCTCCTACATCAATAACAGCTCTAGCAGTGGCTAAGAATGGACGTCACAAAATTAAAGGTACTTCAATATCCTCATCTATGTCGAGTACAACAAAATCAACAGGGAATATAAATTTATCTACCTTTACTAGCACATCTTCAATGATTCCCCTAGGATTTTTAACAGATCTATCGGCTAATTGAATACTCATCCTAGTGGGTTTGGATTCCCCGAGACCTAGTTGTTTAAACATTTTGTAGGGCATGAGATTAATGCTAGCACCTAAATCAGCTAAAGCTTTATTAATAAGTAAACTACCAATAAGACAAGGGATAGTAAAACTCCCTGGATCTTTCAGTTTTGCCAGCAATTCATTTTGGAGAATAGCTGAGCATTCCTCATTGAGTTCTACTGTAGCCAATTCTTTCAACTTCCTTTTATTTGTCAGAAGTTCTTTAAGGAACTTCGCATACTTCGGCATCTGTGAAATTGCTTCAACAAAAGGTAAGTTAATGTGTAATTGTTTAAAAAGTTCAAGGAACTTACCGAATTGAGCGTCTATATGGTCTTTCTTCAATTTTGCAGGATATGGTATGTGCGGTTTGTATTCCTTGAGTGGCGGTGGAGTGTTATCCTTGGGTTCTGCTGCCTTTTCTTCTGAAAGTTCTGGGATAGTCTTCTTTTCTGGTTCGGCTAGGACCTTTCCATCTCTCAAAGTAATCACTTTGACATGTTCTCTGGGATTTGGCTCAGTGCCTTTCCATCTCTTAAAGTAATCGCTTTGACATGTTCTCTGGGATTTGGCTCAGTGTTACTTGGTAATCCTCTTTTTGGTCTTTCTGAAATTAATTTTGCAAGTTGACCAATTTGGTTTTCAAGCCCTTGAATTGATGCTTGCTGATTTTTCAGTGCCGTTTCAGTGCTTTGAAAACAGGTTTCCGATGTGGCCATATATTTGGTAAACATCTCTTCAAGATTTGGCTTCTTCTCATGTTGTGGTGGTGGTTGCTGAAATCCCTGAGGGGGTTATTGTCTTTGATTTCCTTGTCCTCCCCATGAAAAATTTGGGTGATTTCTCCAACCTGCATTATAAGTATTACTATAAGGATTATTTTGAGATCTAGAATTGTTACCCATGTAGTTGGCTTGTTCAGTTTCCATGCTGTGCCCATAAGACGCGAAATCTGGATTGAACGTGTTTCCTTGAGTCGCGTCGCATTGCATCACTGGTTGTGCCTGCGTAGAACTAACAAAATTATCAAACTTTTTATTTAAAAGTTCTACTTGGTTAGTAAGCATGGTGACAGCATCAATATTATAAACTCCTACGGCTTTTGTTGGCTTTGTCCTCATGACTTGCAATTGATAATTATTCAATGACATCTCTTCAATAAATTTATAAGCTGCTTCAGGTGTTTTATTATTGATCGTCCCTCCTGCGGCTGCATCGATCATTTATCTAGTTGACGGGTTTAAACCATTGTGGAAGGTTTGAACTTGTAGCCACAAAGGTAGACCATGATGAGGGCACCTTCTCAAAAGATCTTTGTATCTCTCCCATGCATCGTATAGTGTTTCTAAATCCATCTGCATAAAAGAAGAAATATTGTTTCGTAATTTGGCTGTTTTAGCTGGAGGAAAATATTTGAGTAAAAATTTATCGGTCATCTGCTCCTATGTGGTAATTGAGCCTCGTGGTAAAGAATTTAACCACTGTTTGGCTTTATTTCTCAAAGGGAATGGAAATAGTCTCAATCGAATGGCATCATCAGAAACGCCATTTATTTTGAAGGTATCACAAAGTTCCAAAAAATTGGCTATGTGTGAGTTTGGATCTTTATCCTGTAAACCATCAAACTGCACCAATTGCTGTATCATCTGAATAGTGTTAGGCTTTCACTCAAAATTATTAGTAGCAATAGTAGGTCTAAGAATGCTAGTTTAGGTACCAGCCAAACTAGGTTTAGCATAATCATACATAGTGCGAGGAGCTTCTTCTTGGTTTATTGGTTCTGCTGGTAGTGCTGGAGGTGGTGGAACGTTTTGATTTGCTTCCATCTCGTCTGTAGGTTCTGGCTCTTGCTCAGGTTCTTGTTCCGGATAATGTAAACTGCATCTAATTTCTCTGCGATTTCTGCGAACTGTTGCTTCTAGATCATCGTCAAAAAGTAGTGGTCCTATTGGGTTGTTTCTAGTCATAAACTAAAAATACCTAAAAAGAAAGCAAAGAAAACTCAAAAATTTAAAAGAAAATAAAAATAAAAATAAAAATAAATAAAAATAAAAATAAAAATAAAATAAAAATAAATAAATAAATATATATAAATTAATGGCTAAAGTAATAGACATCGAGCTTTCGTAATATTTTAGTTCCCCTGCAACGGCGCCAAAAACTTGATATGCGTGATATGAAGTAATAAAATTTATAAAGAACTTGATCACACCAACACTAACTAATATCACAACGTTGAGGCAAGCGCACTTGTCAAACAGTAGTATAGCTTAGTGGCAAGATCGAGTTATCATACCCAAGGGAACCAAAAGTACTAGTACTTACTTCCTTTCTATTATCTAACCTAAAAATAAAAGAGGATTGTTTAAACTAATTCTAAAACTAACTAAGAAAGTGTAAAGAGTAATTTGGGAAAACTTTTAGGGAAAAGCTGATTGATATGGACAATACTTAAGGGAGAATCCACCTAGACTTCACTTATTATTTTCTTGAACTATATGATTTCTTTACTTGACTTGATCTGTAAAGATCCCTAAATTATGCTAAACCCTCCGTCGAGGCGTAGAGCAACTAGGCCTAAGTTATTAATGAAAGTTCCCTTATTAATTAACTCCCTAGGTTGCATTAATTCAATCTGTGGCTCCCCATATTAGGTTTGACCCTAATCCGGCAGATTTATGTCGCCCTATGTTTAGGGTTGCATGCAACTCTGCTTAATTAAGGTAAATCTACTCTTATCACAGGGACTTTTGCTCCTCTGCTCTAAGCACATCTATTTCTTGAAATAATACCTAGGATTATTAAATCAAGAATGAAGAACGCATAATTAAGAACAATTCAAGTATTTATCAAATAAATCAAGAATAAATAACAAGATCTGTCTTAGGTTTCATCCCCCTCAAGTATTTGAGAGGTTTAGTTCATAAGAAAGAAGAGAAACATCATAGAAGATATAAAATAACAAAACATAAAAGAAACCAAAAACCCCTGAAGGAATTTAGGGAGATCCTCTACATTGCTGCAGAATTCCAACTTCTGGGATGAATCAATCGGCTTTCTCCTTTGGAGTAATCCCTTGCTTCTATTCGTATCTAAAAGTATATCTCAGTTGTTGCCTCATGGGGTTTTTATATAGAGCTTTTGGGGGGCCTTTCTTAGCTTCTAAGCATCCTAATTTGAGTGAAATTCCCCTTTCTCACTACTAGAACACACCCGTGTGCCACGCCCGTGTGACTTTGACAGAGGCCGTGTGATTTTATTGGTGGAGGCATGGCCGTGTGGCCTGGCCGTGCTTGTCGGGGGCTTGACCGTGTGATCTTCATGTGGCACGCCCGTGTGGCACGGCCATGCGGCATTTCTTTGCCCGTGTTGTTCGTACATTTTGGCCCATTTTTCATCGTTTTTGGCCCATTTTCCGTTCTTTCTTCTTCCCTATGCTCTCCTGAGTATAAGATATGAAAAGGAAGGATTAAGAGCACTAATTCTCACAAAATTAATAAGAATCCATCCAAAATATAGGTTAAACATGGGGTAAAAATATGTATAATTTAACATTTATCATTAACCAATTTGATTTTCGAGCCCTTGAATCAACGCTTGTTGGTTTTTTAGTGCAGTTTTGGTGTTTTGAAAGCATGTTTTTGACACCAAAATAAACTTTGTCAACATCTCCTCAAGGTTCGGTTTCTTCTCTTGTTGGTAAGGTGGTTGAAAGCCTGAAGGGGGTTGTGGTCTTTGGTTTCCTTGACCACCCCACGACAAATTAGGATGGTTCCTTCAACCTGCATTGTAAGTGTTACTATAAGGATTATTCTGAAGTCTAGAATTGTTACCCATATAGTTAACTTGTTCGTTCTCTGTGCTAGAGTTGTAGGATAGACATTTTGGATTGTTCACCCCTCTTCCATTTGTATCACACTGCATCACTGGATGTACCTGTGTAGAACCATATAAATCGTCAATTTTTTTATTCAACTATTCTACCTAATGTGATAACATGGTGACCGCATCAATGTTAAAAACACCAACTGCTTTACTAGGCTGCGTCTTCATAACTTGCCATTGATAATTATTCAGTGACATCTCTTTAATAAACTCGTAAGTTGCTTCAGGTGTTTTATTATTCAGAGTCTCACCGGCGACTGCATCGATCAATTGCCTAGTACCGTTGTAGAAGGTTTGAACTTGTAACCATAAAGGTAACCCATGGTGGGGGCACCTTCTTAATAGATCCTTATACCTCTCCTATGCATCGTATAGGGTCTCTAAATCATTTGTACGAAGGAAGAGATGTTATTCCTCAACTTTGTCTTCTTAGCCGGTGAGAAGTATTTTAATAAAAATTTCTCAATCATTTGCTCCCATGTAGTGATTGACCCTTGTGGTAGGGAGTTCAACCATTGTTTAGCCTTATTCTTTAACGAAAAGGGAAACAATCATAAGCGAATGGCATTATCAGAAACGCCATTTATCTTGAAAGTATCGCAAAACTCCGGAAAATTGGCCAAATGAGTATTTGGGTCCTCATCTTGCAAACCATCGAGCTGAAGATCATCTGAATAGTGTTTAGCTTCAGTTTGAAGTTATTCGTAGCTATGGTAGGTCTCACAATACTTAACTCAGCCCCAGTTAGATTGGACTTGGCATAATCATACATAGTACAAGGAGTAGGATTTAGATTTACAGGATTTGTAGTAGCCACAAGAGCTAACTGATTATTCTGATTTTTAGCCATCTCATCAGTATTAATTATCACGTCCTCTTGCTCTTCCATTAAATTTTGACAACTCTGCCTTACTTCTCTACGGTTTCTGCGAGCGGTACTTTCAATTTCACTGTCAAATACAAAAGGTCCTGACGGGTTTCTTCTAGTCATATACTAAAGGAACCTGCCAAAAGCAAACAAAAAGAAAAATTAGTAAACAAGATTAAACTAAAAGCAAAAATAAAATGAAAATAAAAAATAAAAATGGCTAAAGTAATAAAAATCTAGTGTTCATAATATTTTAGTCCCTGACAACGGTGCCAAAAACTTGATGACCACTAAAACTAACTATGATCACGATAAAGGCAAGCGCACCTATCGAACAGTAGTATAGCCTTGATGAGTCAAGAATATCGCATCCACGAGGACTAAAAGTACTAGTAATTACCATCTTTTTATTATCTAGCCGATTAATTAAAGATTTTTTTAATCTAAAATTAACTAAACTAATTACTAAGAGTGCACAAAGATTGAATTAAGAAATATTCGAAGAAATCAATGAGAAAAACAATACCCAGGAAAGAATCCACCTAGACTTCACTTATTATTCTGAATCTGAGTTAAATGATTTATTTACTTGCCTTGATCTGTAGAAATCCTTAAATTATGTTAATATCGCTTTCGAGACTAAGAACAACTGACTCTAGGTTGATTAATTGAAATCTCTTTCTAATTAAAAACCCTATCGTCACATTAACTCGATCTAAGGAATCCCCTATTAGATTTGACTCTAATCTGGCATATTTATGCAATCCTATTTCTAGGTTTGCATGCAACCCCACTCAATTATGCTAGATTTATTCTTAAACAAGGACTTTTGCTCCACTGAATAAGCACGTCAATCATGAATTAATATCCTGAAAACATTAATACATCAAGTGCACATAATTGAGATCAAGAACAAATATTTATCATGTAACTCAGAAATTTAAAAAAATCTAGCATGGCGTACTTATGAATTTGTCATGTAGGTTGTTTTGTTTTAAAATTTAACATTTTACTTAGTATTCTCATTAAAAAGATATCATTTTGACTCTTTTTCAAAACATTGATAGTGAAATTCGACTTTTTTTAAAAGGTTAAGGGCTAAATTTAATTTTTTAAAAAATGCTAAATTGACACAAGATATAAACGTTAAGAGCTAAATTTAACATTATGCCATATTATTTTACTCAATCAAACAAAGTAATGCTACATCTTTATTTCATTTCATCTAACAAAGCTATTGTTAAAGTTATTACATCTTGTTCTGTAGTTAGAGGTGAGCAAAACTCGATTCGACTCAAAAAAATAAAAAAAATTCACAATTCAAGTTAATCAAGTCAACTCTAATTTTTTTTCAAATTTCAAGTTCTAATCGAGTTTAATTTTCGAATTCGAATAATTTGAATAAACCAAATACCAAACTATAATATTTTACAATTTTACCCAAAACCTCCCAACCTTTTTACTTTCCCCCAATACTTTTACTTCCTCCCACATTCTCCTTAAAACTTTTACTCCCCTCTCATCCCACCTCCATCTACCCCAAACTCACCTCCACAATTTATTTTGAATATTTTCTCCCCATTTACTTTTCCCAAAAAATTTTACTCCCCAACTCTCGAAACTTTTTGTTTTCCCCTTCCCCTTCGACTTTTACTTTTCACCCTTTTTCCTCCAAATAAAAACTCATTCAAAAAAATCCCTAAACTTAAATAGTAATAATTATATATATTATTTATATTATTAAATTAAATTTCACATTTTGTACTATTTATATTATTGAATTTTTTAATTATATTAAATCTTTATAAATTTTTGTTAAAATTAAATTATTGATAATGCCATAAAATATTCGTGTTAAAATTTTATGTTCTTATCAATTTCACATTTTATCTTTAAAATAACTTTTATTAAAAATCAAATTTTTTATATTTAATATATTTTTTAATTTTAAAATACATACTGATAAAAATCAAAAGATAATTGAAGCAACTAAGCAAGCAAAGAAGTTAACATGTATATAAAATATTAATAAATAAATTACGAGAAGATGAAAGTTTTAATAACAAATTTGATTATGATGGATGACAGTGATTACAAGGATTCAAAATCTTTTTTTTTAATTTAACTCGAACAATATATTCAATTCAATTTGAATTTCATCTCACTTGACTCGATTCAAGAAATTTTCTAATTGAGTTAGGATGATAAAATAGGATTCATTAACTTAATTAATTCGAAATTTTTTTATTTGATTCGATCGAATGCTCACCCTTACCCATAACATTTCTATTTCATTCTCACATAGTAACATTCTTTCACAACTCTATTCCATTCCAGAAAACCAAGCATGTTTGATTGAACTGACATCACCCACCAACTATGTGTGTATATATATTATAATTTTATAGAAAAATTAGAAAAATACACAATTTGGACCTAAATATACCCTTTTCCCAGGGAAGGTGAACGCTTCAAATTGCTAAAGTTGTACCTAGACAAGTACATAGCTCAAGGCTCAGGTTGGGTTAAGACAACCTGGCATGCTTCTGAATATTTTCAAAAAGCAGTAGCAAATTAAGTGGTGATATATTAAGAAAAGTCGTAGCTAAAACTAAAGGATTTTGGGGAAGGAAAATAGCCAAACTTATGGCTAGTGTTGAAGTAGAAGTTTACGGGAGTGAGAAGAAAACTTATAAGGAGTTTAAGGGAAATAGCCAAACTTATGACCCCCACCTTATTTTGTTAAGTGGTGGATTATAAGGTTAGAGAACATCAACAGAGAAGAAAACCAGTTGTCACTGATGGAGGTCGAAATCATGTGGTCCAATTAATGTTGTCATTACTTTTAGGTTGGTATTGGCATACCAGGGAAGAGTCTTCGCACTTTTTATTGGAAAAAATTCTGTTCGAAAACGATTTTTTTGTACAGTAAAAAATTAAAATTTTGAAAATCAACCTAGTTTATGATATTTATTGCAATAAATCCTAGACTGAATTCATAATTGTGATTTCAACTAAATGATTTTTATCGTTTTCGGGTTTCAACCAAGTGATCTCCTCTATCTAGTACCACGAACAGCTTCGAGTGTGGGCTTGAACTATTTGAATTAAAACATAGAGCCATAAATAATTTTCTATTTTTTTAGGGTGAAAGAAATTTCTTTTCTTAAATAGAAACCAACAAAATCATTATTCCAGAAAAAAATTTTAAGTCTAAAAGAATAAAAGTCTCAATATTTTCGGGGAGAATGACAATATCTTAAAGTTAACTACTGATGCCATCTATTTATAGGAAGAGAATGTAAAATCTTTGCTGAATTTGAAAGGTTAATTTCAAATAGAAAAATAACTTGCTACTTAGAGTAGGAGTAGGGTGGGCAGCATCCACTAGTATTCCTATTAGGGTGGCCGCCCTTTCATATTCCATGAGGGGATTTTGAGTCTTTCTCACATTAGTACCAATTAGGAGTACTTCTTGGATTTTTTGACCCAGTATTTTGTAATATGATCCAACCTGATTTTGTTTTTTTTTTTATTTTCCAAAATAAACTTCACTATTTATATTCAGTTAAATAAATTTCTCATTTCAATTTTACTCCCTGTATAATTATTACAATTTTACCCCTTGTAAAATTTTCAAGAAAATATATTTGATATTTGATAAACAATAAATTATACATATTTTTACCTCATGTTTAGCCTATATTTTGGATAAATTATTATCAGTTTTGTGAGAATTGGTGCTCTTAATCTTTCTTTTTCATATCTTATACTCAGGAGAGCATAGGGAAGAGAAAAGAACAGAAAACGGGCCAAAAACTATGAAAATGCGCCAAAATATGAAATCGACACGGCCCAAGGAGTCACCACACGGTCTTGGCACACGGCCGTGCCACATGAAGACCACACGGTCCAGCCCCTGACAAGCACGGCCAGGCCACACGGCCAGGCCACACGGCCTTGCCTCCATCGACAGACTCTCACACTGCCTCTTGGCGTGGCACACGGGCGTGGCACACGGGCGTGGCACACAGGCATGTCCCTGTCGTGAGGAAGAGGAATTTCACTCGGATTTGGATACTTAGAAGCTAAGAAAGGCATCCCAAAGCTCTATATAAAGACCCTAGGAGGCAACTCTAAGGATATACCCTTTTCTTCCAAGAAAGAGCACCATATTTCTGCCAACACAAGGAGTGAAAGCAAGGAATTACTCCAAGGGAAGCTGATTCATTCATCCCAGAAGCCAGAATTCTACATCAAGACAGAGGATCTCCCTAAATTCCTTCAAGGGTTTTTGGGTTCTTTATGTTTTGTTATCTTATTTCTTCTGAGATGTTTTCTTTATTAGTTATGAACTAAACCCCTCAAATACTTGAGGGCAATGAAACCTAAGACAGATCTTGTTATTATTTATTCTTGAATTATATGATAAATACTTGAATTGTTCTTAATTATGTGTTCTTCATTCTTGATTTAATAATCCTAGGTATTACTTCAAGAACTTGATGTGCTTAGGCAGAGGAGCAAAAGTCCCTGTTTTAAGAGTAGATCTACCATAATTAAGCGGAGTTGCATGCAACCCTAGACATAGGTCGACATAAATCTGCTGGATTAGGGTCAAACCTACTAGGGGGATCCATAGATTGAATTAATGCAACCTAGGGGTGTTAATTAATAAAGAAACTTTAGTTAACAGCCTAGGCCTAGTTGTTCTTAGCCTCGATGGAGGGATTAACATAAGTTAGGGATCTCTATGGATCAAGTCAAGTGAAGAAATCGTCTAGTTCAAGAAGGTAATAACAAGTGAAGTCTAGGTGGATTCTCCCTTAAGTATTGCTCATATCAATCAGCTTTTCCCTAAAGTTTTCCCCAATTTACTTTTTGTGCACTTTTAGTTAGTTTTAGAATTAGTTTCAATCAATCCTCTTTTATTTTTAGGCTAGATAATAGAAAGGAAGTAAGTATTAGTACTTTTGGTTCCCTTGGGTACAATAACTCGGTCTTGCCGCTAAACTATACTACTGTCCGATAGGTGCGCTTGCCTTAAAAATCGTGATATTAGTTAGTTTTTGGTGTGATCAGTTTTTATAAATTTTATTACTTAATATTGTAAGCATATCAATATTTCATTATTCAACTTGTTTACTATGACCGAATGATTTATTTTCATTTTTTGGCTTTAAAATAGCTCAAAAACATAAACTTATTCTTCTGATCATTTTTGAGAAATCCAATTTCATTTTATATGAATTTATTTCTCATTTTCATTTTCATTTCCATTTCCATTTTGAGAAAACCAAATTGATTTTCAAATGATTTCATTTCTCCATTTTGGAGAAAACCATAATCATTTACAAATATTTTTTCATTTCTTCATTTCTATTCATCTTGTGCATTTTGATTCAACATGCAATTAATTTCTAGTTTCAACAAGCTAGCGGAGGGATCGATTGAATATAAACAATTAGGGCTCAAATGATTTATAATTAAATTTCAACTTTTCACCTATTAATTATAAACTCATTTAGTCACAAAGTCATTCCATTATAGTATCGGGATTGCATTTTCCCTAACAGCATACCGTTACGAAAGCAACTCGATCAATGCTCGTCTAATAATCTTGTAATAAGTGTATTACCCTTATAGGGTATCCTTAATCTCTTTGGGATAATATATGTTCTTCTAATATGATCCTATTTTATCTTATGGTAACCATTATATCTTCTTTCATGAAAAGTTGATTACTATCAAATAGCAATCAAGTCATTAGTCACAAAGAAGAACGACTCATGATTATGTTTACTTTTCGTCAACCATGTAATGCCAATGAGAGGATATCATTTACCCATGTCTAGGACTATAAATTCCACTATTGTGAATGGCACTGCATATTGTAGAAGTCATACACCTAACACACAAGCTTTCGATTCCTCATCTATTCTAACTCAAGCTTTTACTTACATCAAAGTTTACGAATTACGCATACATAGTCCACCATCCATTCAATATTTAGGTATGCTACACTATGAATGTCACAAGTGAATAAATCCATAAATAGATTCAAAATATATTCTTCTTGGGTCTTAGTCCGATGTACTGTCAGTCACATCATGTCTTTATCTTTTATGAGTCATCTGCTCTAATGCTTAAGACCAAACATCTTCCCAATTGAACTTGATAGACAACATATTAGTTTTCAATTAGTTTGCTTATTGTCGATTAGACTAAGGATATATTTAGATTCATCTACTAATACATGATATCTTTTCGTATTACGATTCATCCACATAATACCCCTTAGTATCAATTTAAACATTAGAAAATCAATGAACAATATTTGATTTTATTTTACTTTGTGTGCAAAAACCACATAAGGACAATAAGACAAAGTATATTAATTTTAATCAATAAAATTTTTTTTATTAATCAATCTTTTTGAAAAAATTAAAATGAATATACTATACTCAGGATACTAGATCCAACACTTTCTTACTAAGCTTTAATATATTTGATGCTGAAGTTGATTGTAAATTTATTATCTGTTCAAATTGTTTCTGAAATGAGGAGGGGTCGATGGAGTTATCCAACACTTAGGACCAAATTTGTATCAACAACAATTCAGTCCTAGTGTAAGTAAAATTGAGTTTACTTGCGTTAAATATTGCCTAGTCTAGTAGAACTCTGAGCTACACCGACGATCACCAGTTTCTGAGCTACATCGATGGTCATCAAATTCTACCAAAGAACTAAAAAGAGCGAGATATAGTATCCTGGGCGGGAGGAAACTCATTTTTATTGTTTTCATTTCTATTATGTACTATTTAACCTTCTTAAAAACATTCAGTATGACTTAACATAAAAGCAAGTTTCCAAAATATCAAGCATGCATGCTCACTCACAAGGTTTAATTGGTTTGATAAAAAATTATTTAAAAACTAGAAAGATAAAAATAAACTCAACAATTTGGTCCAACCACTTGGTTCAATCGATTTTTGGTATTACATTGCCAAGGCCTTGAGGGAAATCAGCAGCTATTCTAATGCCAAAAAGGTTTCTTCACATTTGCATACCAGAATGTCTTTTTTTCTTTTGTTTTTTTAAATATTGTTTTTGCTTGTTTTAGAGGAGGGTTGAGCTATATATTTTGTATATTTCCTGTTTAGCTATTCATTATGTGATGCTAATGGCTTCTTGTTGTTGTTGTAGGCCTTTGAACTTATGAAGAAGCAATAAAAGACAAGGCAAGCTGAGTTGGCTGCAAGAGCTGCAGAGTTTAAGGCAATGCAAGCCCAAGCTGAAACTGTAAGATCTCTTCTGAAATCTTTGTACCTTGATGGTTAATTAATTAATATAGATGTTGGTTTAAAGATTTAAGTTTGAAATTGCAAATTGTTCCTCAATAACATCAAGGTCAATCTGCTCGAGTGTATTTATAAGGTTGGCGATAGTGACATTATTTGTCTTATTGTTTCTTCTCAAATCTCATTTTAAGTTGCAAGTTGCAACCAGGAAATTCTTTCCAGCTTATGTCACAATCCTGTTATTGTATATGATATGTCTCTATTGTGCTACGCTAAAACTAGTTCTCCTGAGTGGATCATGACATCAACCGTGGAGCTTTTTGGTATTACATTGCAGTCTTTTTTTGGTATTACATATCCTTAACAAATTTTGGTTCCTACACTAAAATTATTTTCAGTAAATTGTTTCCTTATTTGTTTACAAATGGAAATGCATTTATTAGATGTGTAAAATCGCACTAGAAACTAGTTTATTTAAAAAAATTATATTTAATATAAGACAAAAAAAACTTCTAAAATTTATTGAAATTCGTAGAGATAATAACAAAACCGTTTCTATTTAAAAAAAAAAAAATTGGTTGAAAATTTATAACAAAAACATGTTCAATTAAATTAATTTATTCTTTAAAAAACTAAACATAACTCGCTGTGTAGATTCATTCAATGTGGTGAGTTGAATTTCTTAACCTCATTGTCGAAACCATTTTTTTTAAACGGAGGTCGACTTTGGTTTTGAAAATAAAAATTAAAACGGGAGTCGCCACCAATCTTTTGTTTAGAGGTGTGATTGGATCACCTCGAAATTCAATCATTTTAATAAAGTTTAAATTTACTAAAACGATGATTTTTGGTCTACGAAATCCAGAAAACGAGTTCGGGAGTCGATTACGCATCAGGAAGGATTAGCACCTTCGATACGCCCAAAATTGGTACCTAATTGATTAATTAATGTCTTAAGGTCAAAAATTTGAAAAGATTTTAAAAATATAAGCCCTTTTTATTTTAAAGAAAACTTGAATAAATAGAATTGGATGTTAAGACCCTCTTATCTCAAAGTAAATAAAACGTCACATCCAATACGTTAGAACACGATATTTTAAGCCTTCGAGAATAAGTTTGTCTAGATTTTCAAAACTCATACATTTAAATTTTAGAAGGGTATTCGGTCATTTGGGTCAAACGAGAAAAATCGAAACCCAGTACGTTAGGGCACGATCTCTCGAATTTCCAAACACGGAATATTGCCTTACTTTGAAAACTTTCTTTTTGAATAATAACGAGCGCAACACTTAGCAATGTGCGTTTATTTTGTTTGAAATAAAATAAAATGGTCTATATTGAATAAATACACTTGAGCTTAATACACAATGGGATGTAAATGGAACGGGAAGGAATGATGATATCGAACATGGCATAATAATTCACAAATAAAACATTACGATAATGAATCACAATGACACGAAGATATGAATAAACGAATTATAAAAAGAATATTGGCAATAATCATACAACACATGTATTTTATATTTCTACATTAATAATAAAAAGAATGAAATAATGACATAAAATAATTCAAAATAAATAATGAGACAATTTTAAATAAATAATTCATAAGAAAAAAAAATTTAGAAATATATACCATAAAAACAACTTAAAGTAAATAGCATAAAATGATTTTAAATAATTAATATACAAAACAACTAAAATCTGCTTTTTTGTTTGGGTGTTTTAAAATAAATAATTATAAGACAATATAAAATAACACATAAAAAATTTAAAATGATATGAACAAAAAGAATTTTAAAACACCTAATATATAGAAATATAAAACAGTCTTAAAAATAAATAACCTAGAAAAATTTAAAACAAATAACATATAAAAATAGTTTAAACAAAATAATATAAATAATAATTTAAATAGATGATATGTGTAATATTAAAATTAAATATTTAAAAGGTAGATGAACAGATAAATAAATAAATAAATATAATAAGTATAAATAAAAAATAAATATAAGATTAAGTGAAAATAAAAATTCAAAAACAAAAGATAAAATAACAGTAAAACAAAAGGATTAATAAATAAAAATAAACGAAAATATAAACATGTTAAAAAACTAAATTGAGGTTGAAATAGAAATTAAAATAAACTCAACAGGACAAATTATAAATAAATAAAAGAAAAGAGCTGAACAGAGGACCAAATTTAAAAGCGCGCCAAGAAAGAGGGATTAAATGGGAAATTATTCACTTTAGTAAAACGGCGCTGTTCTCTATCTTTGCTTTAAAAACTCGTCTAAGGGTCAAATTGAAACAGAATAAAATATGCATGGCCAAATTAAAAATAAAAAGAGACCAAAATAAAACGACTCAAAAGACAGAGGGGCTAAAACCGCAATTATCCCTTCCGTCAAAGAAAACACGCAGATCGTTTAGCCATTTGGTTGGGTCGCACGGGTCATAGCCTAAACGATGCCGTTTTGGCGTTTAAAATTTTGGCTCAAAACAATGCCGTTTTATACCCCTTATTTAAGCCCAAAATTTTTTAAAATCCTTCATTTTAACCTACCCCTAAAAAAACAATCAAAACCTCTCAAAAGCACTCTCAAGCCTTCTCCGACCGGCACAATCATGGCGAGGGTTGCGGTCATCAGACCACCGGCCACCGGCGACAGCGTCGCCATCCACGGTGGCCGGAGAATGGCCTAAGACCTTATTTCGCCCCTTTTTTCACACCAAAATCGGTTTCAAGGCCCAAACTTTCAAACTAAACCCCAAAACCCCGACACATGAAAAAGAACCTTTCGGTTCTGAGTATCCTCCGCTGCGGCCACTGGTCGAACCCTAGGGGTTCGGTGACCCTCAGATCAGATGGGAGGACACCGGCGACACAACTAACGGTGAATCAAGTTTTCTTTTATTATTTTATTTTTTAAACGAAATCGGTTTTCTTGCTTTCAAAAAAAGGAAGTTAAAAAGTAGAAGAAAAACAAAAACAAAAGATCACCTTAAGACTAAATATCCAGTTGCGATTGGTGTTCAGAATTTTTTTAAAAAAGAACTCTTGCTTTTTTTTGTTTTCCAGTCTGTCCCTTTTACATCCGATTACCATGGCTTTATAGCCAAAATACAATATTTTTATGTTCTTTTCACTACTGTTGTTGTCTGTTTTCTACTGTACTATTTGCTTACTTGCTGTTCTATCTTGTTTGCAGGTGCTAGGAGCATGGTCAATAGGGAGGGCAGGTGGTCGGCAGTTGGTAGAGGTGACGGGTAGGTGGCTAGGGTTTCAGGTTTTCTGAAACCCTAATTTGACTACTGGGTTTTGGTTTGGGTGATATTGGGCTTGGGTATGTAATGGGCCATCGAGTTTTAGTTTATTGTAACTGGGTTGGGTTTTAGCAATGGGTTAGTTTAATTGGGCCGAGTTAGGTTTGTAACGGGCCCGAGCAAATTTGAGCTTGTATAGTTGCCCCTCTTTGCTCGTTGTCGTGTAACGGGAACATAGCAAAGATTTTTAAGAAAGACCAATTTTGCCCGGTCTTGTTGAGTCTTGACCTCTTTTGGTACTTTTCTTTTCGAATAGCCTCGTTCTGCTCCATTGCATCTTGTTGCCTTGATCATTCCACCACGAGTTCAGAGAGACAGAACTTTTAACTTCAATCTGCTCTACTACAACTCCAAAAAGGCAAGATTTGTTATCTTCGATTTGCTTCACTACTACTTCAGGAAGGTAAAATCTGTGTCTTTCGATTAGCTTCACTGCAACTTCAGAAAGGCAAAATCTGTGTCTCCGATCTGCTTCACTGCAACTTCAGGAAGGCAAAATCTATGTCTTTCGATTAGCTCCACTGCAACTTTAGGAAAGCCAAAATCTGAGTCTTCGATCTGCTTCACTGTAACTTTAGGAAGGCAAAACCTGTCTTTCGATTAGCTCCACTGCAACTTCAGGAAGGAAAACTATGTGTCTTCGATCTGCTTCACTGCAACTTCAGGAAGATAAAATATGTGTTTTCGATCTGCTTCACTGTAACTTCAGGAAGGCAAAATTTGTGGCTTCAATCTGCTTCACTACAACTTCAAGAAGCCAAAATCTGTGTCTTTCTATTAGCTCCACTACAACTTTAGGAAGGCAAAATCTGTGTCTTCGATCTGCTTCACTACGACTTCAGGAAGCCAAAATCTGTGTCTTCGATCTGCTTCACTACAACTTCAAGAAGGCAAAATTTGTGTCTTTCGATTAGCTCCATTGCAACTTCAGGGAGGCAAAATATGTGTCTTTCGATTAGCTCCACTGCATCTTCAGGGAGGCAAAATCAGTGTCTTTCGATTAGCTCCACTGTAACTTCAGGAAGGTAAAATCTGTGTCTTTCGATTAGCTCCACTGCAACTTCAAGGAGGCAAAATCTATGTTTATACCTAATGATTAGGATGCCATAATCGATATGAGTCAAATACTCCTATTAGCTGACTATGAATAATATTTGTATGAATGTAACTTCATTGATTTGTTACATCATTTGAGTAACATAACCTGTTAAATTCATTCTACGGGTCAATTTATGTTAGGATGCCATGATCAAAATGAATCAAATGCTCCTAACTAGATGCATATGGATGCATGAATATGGGATGAAAATGATTCATTTTCTTAGGTTGTCATTGCTTGCTGTTCATCGAGATTCTATCGCTGATATATTACCATGACTTCTTGTTCTATTGGTATTTCTGACAGAAAATCTAAAAAGGTAGTCGCAATTTAGGCTCTTTTTTTTCTGATATTCTCAACCTTTGGGCTTGGTGAATTCTAAATAACAGCCTTGCTTTAGACTTTTGTAATGTTTAGAAACTTTCCAGAATAATATGCAGAACTTCTTTTATGAAGGTATTGTTAGTCTTTTAATTGTTATTTCCATGTAAAATGTTTAAAAGACAAAAATGATAAATAAAACTAGAATTTAAAGAGAATAGAACTCTAAAGTAGGATTTAATCAAAGAAGGCGAACATTGCTGGAGTACAAAATAAGTGAGAAGAAAAATAAGTGCCTTAGATATCGCAGCCTGAGCTTCTCTATTCAATCTTTTTGAAGGTTATTTTGAGCTGAATAGGTTATTTTGAAGGCTATTGTACTATTGTTCAAATTCAATGCATTGTCAGATATGATCCTTTCGGGCATTCTATACCGATATATGATTTCTGTTTTTAAGAATTTACTTACTGCTGACTTTGTCACATTAGCATATGAAGTGGCCTCTACCCACTTAGTGAAGTAGTCAATCACCACAAAAATGAACCGATGCCCGTTGGAAGCTTTTGGCGAGATTGGTCCAATGACGTCCATGCCCCACATAGAGAAAGGCCATGGCGAAGTCATAACATGTAGAGGTGAGGGAGGTACATGAACCTTGTCCCCATAAATTTGGCACTTATGACATTCTTGGCATAATTGATGCAACCTCCTTCCATGGTAGACCAATAATACCCGAATCTTATGATTTGTCTGGCCATTGTGAAACCATTGGTATGTATTCTACAGACACCTTCATGAACTTCTTCTAGGATTTTCTTAGCCTCGGCAGCGTCCATGCACCTCAACAGTACTTGATCATTTCTTCTTTTATATAGGATCTCTCCATCTAAGACATAATCACAGGCTAGTCTTCTCAACATCCTTTTATAATTCTCAGTTGCTTGATCAGGGTATTCACGATTCTTCACGTATTGCAATATATCGTGGTACCATGGGTGATCATTTTCCTCTTCTTCTTCGATGTTGTAGCAGTGAGATGGGGCCTCATGAACACTCATTTTGATAGGTTTCAAATCTTCATATTTATTTACCCCAACCATGAAAGCCAGAGTGGCCAGCGCATCTGCCATCTGATTTTCATCTCTCGGAAGATAAACAAAAGTGATACTATCAAACTCCTTAATCAATTCTAGGGCCAGTCTTTTGTAGTCAATCAGCTTGGGATCTCTTGTCTCTCATTCCCCTTTTAGTTGATAAATCATTAATGCAGAACCGCCATATACCTCTAGTAGCTTAATCTTGCATTCTATAGCGGCACGGATACCCATGATGCAGGCTTGTTTCTGTCATATTATTCGTACAATCAAAATCCAATTTGTAAGTGAATGGATAATGATCTCTATTTGGGGATACCAGGACTGCCCCAATTCTATTACCAACAGCATTTGATGCCCCGTCGAAGTTTAGTTTCCAAGGACGATCTTCTAGGGTACCCTCTTCAGTTGTTGCCATGTATATTATATCTTCATTAGGGAAATCGAAGTTCAACAGCTCGGAATCTTCCAGAGCTCTACTGGCTAGAAAATCTACCATTGCGCTCCCTTTCGCCGCCTTTTGGTTCACATAAACCATGTCAAACTCAGAGAGCAGAATTTGCCATCTAGCCATCCTTCCATTCAAAGCAGTCGACTCCATCATATATTTTAAAAGGTTTAGCTTCGAGATTAGCCAAGTCGTATGGTACAACATATACTGTCTCAGTCTTCGAGTTGTCCAGATCAAGGTACAACACAGTTTTTCAATTGGCGAGTACATTGTTTCACACTCAGTGAACTTTTTACTGAGGTAGTATATTGCCATTTCTTTCCTTCCTGATTCATTATGTTGGCCGAGTACATACCCCATGGAATTCCCGAATACCGCCAAGTATAGTATCAATGGTTTATTTGGGCTGGGTGGCACTAATAATGAGGGATTAGACAGGTATTCTTTGACCTTTACGAAAGTCTTTTGACATTCTTCATCCCATACACCCGGGTTATGCTTCTTAAGGAGGCGAAAGATAGGGTCGCATTTTTCAGTCAGCTGTGAAACGAAACGAGCGATGTAATTCAATCTTCCAAGAAAACCTCGAACTTCTTTTTGAGTATGTGGTGGAGGAAGCTCTTGTATGGCCTTGACTTTGTCTGGGTCAATCTCAAATCCTAACAGCTTTCCAGATCTGGCTCCAAAAGTACACTTTGAGGGATTGAGCTTTAACTGAAATTTTTTTCAACCTTAAGAACAATTTTCTCAAGACCTACTCACGCTCTTTTTCTGTTTGGGATTTAGCGATCATGTCATCAACATAGACTTCAATTTCTTGGTGCATCATATTGTAGAACAGGGTCACCATGGCCCTTTGATATGTTGCCCTAGAATTTTTTAGTCCAAATGGCATTACCTTATAACAGAATGTACCCCACGCTGTTATGAATATGGTCTTTTCCATATCTTCAATGTGCATCTTAATTTGGTTATATCCGGAGAGGCCATCCATGAAGGAGAACAACAAGTGTCCTGCTGTGTTATCCACTAAGGTATCGATATGTGGTAGTGGAAAATTATCTTTTGGGCTGGCCTTATTTTATGACTTCTAGCGGCGCTTTTCCCACAAACGCCGCTAAAGATCATGACTTTTAGCGGCACTTTTCCCACAAACGCCGCTAAAAATCATGACCTTTAGTGGCGCTTTTACCACAAACGCCACTAAAGATCAAACCTTTAAAAAATATTTTAATTAAATAATATTTATTTCTAAATATATAAAAAATATTTTTCAAAAATTTAATATGCTAATATTGGACAAAACCACAAATACAAATTCCATTGCCAATTTTGCCATTGGAGTAGAGAAAATCTAACATTTAACTACTAATATGAAAGTGAATCACAACATTAACTAAGTCCAAAGAATCTAATGATAAAGATTTTCTTTTTCCTTATGCTACAGACAGCTTTAAAAAGAAAAACAAACTCTACAGACAGCTTTACTGAACTAGTGATTTTGGAGGCTCCTCTTTCACTAATAATAATAGAGTTGGTTAAGTTGGCTAACAAAGAAGGGTATAAGAAGGCATATCTTCAATCTGCAACACATCGTCCATTTGAAGTTCTCTTTCCAGCTGAGTCCTTGTTGATTTCAATACTTCCTGAAATCATAATAATAATAAATAATAATTACACATGCAACATAATTTATATTTCTCAACATAATTTCAATATTGCAGACAAAACACGATTAGCTATGATCTCAAGAAACAACTAACAAAAATAAAAAAGTTAGCACTCACACAAATGTAATAGTTGTGCAGCAGAGCATTCAATTGGTGGGTTTTCTAGGAAAGAATAAGGACAGCATTGCAGGCATACTGTCTCCAAAGAAACACACAAACTGAAACCTTATGAAAATATCAAACTAATGTCAAATGGCTCTTGAAAGATAAATTTCTTCAAGGATGGTTAAATTTGAAAGAAGAAAAATTTTTAAGAAGCAAAGGAAACAGAATTTGAGGAACCAACATGAAAGACAACTTTTCTAAAAGCTAAAATTAAATGCTTCAAAAAAATCTAAAGGTAAAAATCTAGACATTCATAGGAATAATCAGAAAAAAGCCAATATGAGAATTAAGAAGAAAGCAAGAAAAGATAAATTTCCTGTGAATAGCAAATCTAAACTTATAAGCTCAAGCAAATGAATGCCCACTAGAAGCATAGCCAATTGAACATCACAAGCTATGTACTCTCTGCTCTTGCATCACTCTTAGTCAACACTAGCATCTAAAAGAGATGAAGAATAGTCAGTATCAACTCCAAACCCATGCAAGGAAACAAACTCATCCTAATGAAATTTCATGATGTAAAAACACCTAAAAGATCAATGTGAAAAGAATTGGATGCTCAAAGAATTAGTGCAAATTAGCTGTTTATGTAACACCCTTCGCCCGTATCCGACGCCGGGATCGGATTCGAGGTGCTACTAGACTTAAACTCAACCAATCATATAAAATCGGGTCGTAAAATTTTGATCAATTTAAAACTTTTCATTCATATGCATATTGTCCCCTTAAACGGGCTTACAAGGCCCAAAACATACATTTGAGGTGGTTTAGAGACCAAACTGGGGACTCCCAAGCACTTAAGAAGCTATCTTTGAAATTTGTTAACAAACACGTCACACGCCCGTGTGACATCACCCACACGCCCGTGTGGAACTCTAACATGGCCGTGCCAACAGCCCATGGAGCAATCCGCCCAAACTCACACGGCCAGGGTACACGGCCGTGTGCTCTACCCATGCTAAACTCCCAAAATCCAAGAATTTCATACAACTTGATGCAGAGGATGCACGGTTGTACAACACGCCTATGGGGGCAGACCGTGTGTCACACACGGTTTAGACACATGGTCGTGTGTCTACCCGTGTGAACAATTACAAGGCTATTTTCCAAGCTATTTGTCACCCTCACAACATACGCCCACATACTTATACAATAGCATACAACAAGGCATACATGGGTACTTAAGCGTCTATAAATCTGTTATAATCATGTTAATTTCTCATACAATAGATATCCTAGATCTTACTCACATTTTTACCACATTCATACTGTCGAAACCATTTTTTTTCTAAGTTTAGAAAAATAGGGGAATCGACTAGGGTTTTGAAAATGAAAACAAAAACGGGGAGTCGCCACCGACCTTTTTCGAGGTGCAATCGGATCACCTTAAATTATTTTAATAAAACATTTTAAGTTATTAAAACAATTAATTTTGGTCTACGAAAATCCAAGAAGGGGCTCGGGAGTCGATTACGCACGAGGAAGGATTAGCACCCTCGATACGCCCAAAATTGGTACCTAGTTGATTAATTAGTGTCTTAGTGTCGAATGTTTGAAAATTCGAAAGAATTTAAAATACGATCCCTTTTATTAAAAAATATTTGAATATGTCGAAATAAAAATCGAGGCTCGCTTATTTCGAAGGAATAAGAATGCCGAACCCAGTAAGTTAGGAAGTGACATATCTATTCCTTGAAGTTAAACTCGCCTTTTTTGCTTAAAAGGTTTATGTATTTAAATCCAAAAGGATATTTAATTATTTTGAGTCGAATGAAAAACCAGAACCCAGTAAGTTAGGGCTCGATCTTTCGAAGTCTCAGAACGTAAAATATTGCCTTGATTTTGAAATTCATATTTCGGGACAATGAACGCCACATTCAGTAAGTTAGGACGTGGCATTTCAAGTTCTCGAGAATAAGTTTGATTTAAAAATCCACACATTGTATTTCGAAAACAATTCTCGACGGTTCGGGTTACATAAGAGAAATCGGAACCTAGTGAGTTAAGGCTCGATTTTCTCGAAGTTCCCAAACTCGAGTTATACTTTTGAAAACCTTTGAGTGGAGGTTTTTACTAAATGATGTTAAATATAATCTTTTGAAATACAAACACGGGATAACAATATACAAAGCCAAGAAATAATATATGTCGCATCGATGAATCATAATAATCAATGAACACCAAATGATGCATAATAACAACGATTATGTGACATGTCATCAAATGCAAATAATAATATTAACATTCAAAGACTAAAACAAATTTGAGAGAAGTGCTAAAGCAAGCTAAAATAAAATCCAACAAGCTTTCGATAAACAAATAATTAAGAAAGAAAGTTTAAAAATTCAAGAATAGAAGACTTTAAAATGAAAAATAAATTATATAGCAATATATATATATATATATCTTCAAAACGAATAATATTTATATGAAATTTAATACACAAAACGTGAATAGTTTAGAATAAATAAATCGTATACCTAAAATATGTATATACATAGATAATATAATTTTCAAAATATTTACATAGTAAGATATAAAAAATATATAAAGGATGGCAAATACATAATATGAAAAATATAATATACATAATATAAAGATGTTAAAACATATATATACGTGACACACGAAAATATTTATACATCAACGATATACATAATATACATAAAAAATAATGTTAAACTACATACATACATAATACACGAAAATATTTATGTATCAATAATACACATAATATATAAAAATGAGGTTAAGATATATATACACATAATACATTAAAATATTTGTACATAAATAATATACATAATATATAAAAAATAATGTTAAAATATGTATATACGTAAAACACTAAAAAATTATACGTAAATAATATGCATAAGGTATAAGAACAATAATATTAAAATATATATACATGATACACTAAAATATTTACATAAATGATGTTAAAATAAATACATGAGATAGTATAAAATATATAAATAACATACTATTAAAACATACATATTGAAAATAATAATAATGTTTGGAATAACTATTAATAATGCTATAAGAATGTACACGTATATATATATATATATATATAAGTTTTAAATAATCACATATAAGAAACTAACATTAAATAATAAAACAATTTAAAAAGGAATGAATAAAAGGAGTTTAAAACAAATTATTTAAAGTAAATGAAACAAAACAGTTTAATATATAAAGAAAATGCAAACAAATAACCAAAACAACAGTTTGATAAAAAGTAGTGTTGAAGATTTTAAAAGATTGGAGGATTTAATTGCAAATCTGAGCAAAACTGAGGGCTAATATTCAAAAGCATAAAAGATGGGCTAGGGACTGATTTGAAGCACGCTAGGAAGACCAAGGGGCGAAAAAGTAAATAGCTCAGGTCCCTTATGCTGCGCGTTTTGCCCAAGGACCCACTTGTCACACTAGCACAATTACAGGGCTGAATTTAAAAGAAGGAAACTGTAAAAAAGGCGCGATTGAAACACGCCAAATAACAGAGGGGCCCAAGAGACAAATAGACCAACCGGACCTTGAAAACACGCGGGTCAACGGGTTACGGGTCGGGTCGCACTGATGGGCCCCTATTCACTCATACGGCATCGTTTTGCTTTTAATAAAACAAAGAAAAAAAGAAATTTGAAATGGCCTTCTGTTTCATTTTTTAGAACCGACTTCAGCCCCCTGGTTCTTCTTTCGCTGCAGCCATGCTACGGTTTAGAAACCTATCATTGCTGGCATATGAGGACCACCGGAGGTCCATCACACTGCTATGTTGGCCATCGGCCGATATTGCGCGGAAAGGGACTCTTTTGCCTAGTCCCAAGTAGCCCGAAAGGCTGGGTTCTTAAGATCTATATGCAGAGACAGATAAAGGCTCCCTTCTACCCCTTTCTAAATCCGACGACAGAGATGGGTTCCCCGACGTCGCAACCACGGAAGGTGCGGTAAGGTACTATTCTTCCCTTATTCTTATTATTTCAGTATATAGATAGATAGGCAAAATGAAAAATAAAGGTTAAAAGAAAAACAAGCAGAAGAAAACGAACATTTGATTCAAGAAAACCCTCTAAAGTGACTGTTCTTGCTGTTTTTTTCTTCGATTTCTGAATGTGTGTACAAAAACAGGGGATCCCCTTTTTTACAAATGTTCTTCGGTCCTTGTTCTAACCAGAACTAGGTAGACAAATCCGAAAAATCCCCCATTTTACACTACTTTTTGAATAATGAAAAAATACCCCCTATTTTACATTGAAAATTAGTGGCTTTATAGCTGATTATACAAGTCTTAGCTACTATTTTGGTATGCCTTCTTTTTCTGCTTTTTGGTTGCTGTTTCTTTCTATCTTGTCTCCTGTGTTGCTGCTTTCGGCTTGTTTGCAGGTCTTGGGCGATGGGAGCAGGTGGCTGGTCATTTCGGTAGATGGCCATTTGATGGTGACCGAGGCAGGGTCAGAGGTGCGTAGGAGACCAGTGGTCAGCCTAGCTTGCGGCGCTGGAGGTTCAAAGGGGGAGCTAGGGTTTCAGCCTTGCTGGAACTAGTTTGGGCCTGTTCGGGTTAGGGCTTATTGGGCTAGTTTGGGTCCGATTTGGGTAGTGGTTTTGTGGGTTTTGTTTAATAATTTGGGCTGCTGTTTGTTTATTTGTGTTTGGGCCTAGGCCGGGCAAAAATGCCCTATTACACATACCACAGTCTTTATAAACCCATCACATAAGACCTTAGCACATGCATGCATATATAAATAGATTTACAATCTCAATAGCTAATATAAACCACTTCCATTACATTTTACATTTATTAAACATTTTATAACTTGATATAACATAATGAAAATAGTTTTTCGTTTCACATTGTAACTCGTAAGAATTCATTAATTCATGCCATGTTCTTTCACATAATATACTAAAAATTCACAAGTCTTATCAATAAAATACTCGTAAGGTTGATGTACATATCTGTACTAATTCATATTAGTCTCATACTCATTCATATGCTAGATTTATACGTTGAATCATTTCAACATCGAAGAGTACACATACATCAGAATCAATACTAATAATAATCACATATCACTTATCAACTTTAAATATCTATTCACAAACATGTAATTCACTAACTATCGTTCCAATCACAATTTAAAATGACAAATAACTTATTGAGCCTAATTTTAGTGTTTAATTAAAATCGCTATCTCATAAATTCAAATGATACTTACTAAAACTTCATCAATTTGGAAATCGTTATTTTTCACTGGTGCCATAGTCTCATCCAACTATGGTCTTTCACTTATTCACTTACTGCACGGTACAATCATGGTCTCGCGTTCTTTGATGTGCGCCAGTACGCATTGAAATTCACTGATAATCACTGATGCCATAGCATAGCTATGGTCTTTTCACTTATCCATCAATTCATCACTTTTATTTGGTAGAATGCCATAGCCCAGCTATGGCCTTACATCTTCACTATCACTATGCCATGGTGAAACCATGGACTTATCCGTCAATTCATAACTTTTCATTAGAATGCCATAGCCCAGTTATGGCCTTACATCTTAAGCACGTATCACACCGATGCCATATCCCAGATATGGTCTTACACGGATCACATATATCACTGATGCCATATCCCAGATATGGTCTTACACAAAAGCATATATCACTCCGATGCCATATCCCAGATATAGTCTTACACGGAAAAATTACTGTTCACTTTATCCCAATGCCATAGCCCAGCTATGGTCTTGCATGGAGGTTACTTATCACTTTATTCTGATGCCATAGCCCGGCTATAGTCTTATACAAAAAATCACTTGTCACTTGTAGCCGAAGCTACCACTTATCACTTGTAGCCGAAGCTACCACTTATCACTTGTAGCCGAAGTTACCATTTAACACTTGTTGCCATGGTCCAACCATAGTCTTTTTCCATCAATTCGTCGATTATCACAAGATAGTAGTACTCAATTTGAGCATTTATTAAATTTTCAAGCTTTTACATTGGTCACAATTTTATCAACAATACATATGAAATAACACATCATGAAATTCACAAGACTATCAAATGATCACTAAAATCAAGCTTGTGATTAATTAAAATACAAATCATTCATATATTTTCCTCCTCCTCCACTCTATTCCACATCCTTAGTTTAAACAACACACTTGTAAGTAACATTATCTATAATTTTTACTATTTACTTATGTGCATTTTCAAGCTGTCTATCCGTGTCATAGTCACTAAATTATTTTTATCTTGAGTTACAGAACTCCAAATTAAGATCCATTACTTTTCCTTGAAACTAGACTCACATATCTTTTTACCATAATTTTTCCAGAATTTCTGGTATGGCCAATTAGTACAATTTATTAGTTAAATTCTCCTCTGTTACACAGTCTGACTGCTCTAACCTCTCTTCACCAAAATTTCAATTTCTCTTTATACAGAATTCAAAAGATGTTCACGTTTATTTCTAATAAAAAGCGACTAAATAAAGAATCCATCCATATAAATTATGTTCCATAACTATTTTTGTACAATTTTTAATGATTTTTACAATTCAAAATAGGGGATCACGAAATCAATCTAAACCAGTCTTACAAAAATTTAAATATCTTAATATATAGACTTCGTTTGCTTTCTCTGTTTCTTTTATATGAAAATAGACTCAACAAGCTTTAATTATATATCTCACTCAACTCCTAATTCAATTTCTACTATTTTTGGTGATTTTCCAAAGTTAAACAACTTTTGCTGTCCAAAACGGCTTTAGTGTAACATGTTGATTTCTATTTTGTCCCAAATTCCACAATTCATACAATTCAGTCCTTGCTCAATTAACCCCTCAATTGAGCTAATTTTCTCATTTAATACTTTTCTCTATCATTTTAAACTACTTCATAACCTTTGAAAATCAGAATTTTAACACTAGGCCTTAATCTCAACTCTTTCACAATTATGTCCTAAAACCAATTTCTATAAATTTTACTTGATAAAATCATCATATAACAACATTAAAGCCTCAATTCAATATTTATTCATCATATTCTTCCAGAACTAATCCACATCAACTTTAAAAACTAGCCATAAAATCAAAAACTAATGAAGTAATAAGTTGGACCCAATTGTAAAAGTCCAAAAACATATAAATTTCAAGGAGAGAGCAAGAATTAAACTTACATGAAGGTAGAGTTTAAAAACCAGCTTGTAACCCCTTCCATGGCTGTTTTTCAGCTGAAGAGAAATGAAGAGAATTCTAGATATTCCCAATTTGGTCCCTTTTTATTTAACTAATTTTGGCAATTTTCCAATTTTACCCTTATTTCACCCATTTCCTGATTTTTCTCAACTATTGCCACCCAAAATATCTCCTTTGAGCTTATTTGCACTTTAGGTCCTTCCTCATTTGACAATTGAGCTATTTAATCCTTCTAGCAACTTTTACATCTTTTTCAATTTAGTCTTTTTTATTTAATTAACCATCCAAACGTCAAAATTTTCTAATGAAATTTTAATATTATCTTATCGACACTCTGTAAATATTCATAAAAATATTTATAGCTCAGTTTATAATACCGAGATCTCGATACCTCTTTCTCAATATCCTGACCGAATAAATCTTTATAAAACACAATTTACTATTTCAAAAATCTTTTAAAAACTACATTTGGCTCGTAACTATTAAATAATATAATCTACGAGTCCATTTGTCGAATTTGGTGGTCTCGAACCACTATTTTTGACATCACTGAAATTTGGGCTATTATAGTTTATATAATAACCAAATATATAATTAACCTAATTGAATAAGAATACATCGAAAATTAACCTGATCTAACACTACAAATATATAATTAACTTAAAACGTCAATTCTTAAAATCTAAGAAAATTAAATTATAAAATAAGCCAAAAATCTTACTAAAATAAGCAACAAATAATTCTAAAATATTAGAGCTATGAATATTATATAAAATTATTTTATTAAAAAATAAAATTTACTAAATAAATATATTTATGTACATTGCAAGAGACAAAAAAAAACCTATTAATAATAAAATGGTGCCCAGAAGCACTTGACCAAATACAAATTCAATTAAGTAATTAGAAATTTTTATTCTTCAGGTATTAATATATAAAAGCAATATAATTGAAAAAAAAAAAACCAAGAAGTACAGCTCTGCAGTCTCCATATTCAGTAGCAGGGCAAGGCATATACTTGGAAATTCAACAAGAAATTATCCCATTACACTCTCAAGGCCTCCACCTGTAATTTATTTTATTTGATAATTGGTGTTATTGTTGGAGAAGAATTCTATACGAGGGTAATCGACGACAAAAGCTTCTTTGGACTGATCAAGAAACAGTGTTGTTAAGTTAGACAAATAAAGTGGCGCAATCGATAAGCTCTCCATTCACAGCGGACAATTTAAGGCTACAAATTTGATTTACAGGTTTATTTGCATTCAGTTAATACAACAACAAAGACAATAATAGCATCTTGCAGTCTACAAGTTTTTGCAATGAAGAGCACATATTGCCAACAGGCTCAATTGAGATTCTATAATAACCAAGTTAGAAAACAAAGAACGAAGAAACTTAAATATCATTTTGCAGTCTTGAAGAAACTTTAATATGATATTCAAGTGCAAAATGAAGGCAAATGAACAAAGGAAAATATTGAAAAGTCTAGTCGAGTACATATAAAGACTTTAATGATAACCATCAGTGATGAAAAGATATCACCATTCTAGAGCGAAGATGAGAGCAAGCGGAATAGACCTTTCAGACTCCAGAAGGAATTTTAGAACTTAATATCCAAACAATACAAAAATTGGTGGTTTATTTTTCCTTTTTGTTTTAAGGGCTATATAAGTCTCAATCTTTCTAGTAAAAAAGGATATTAAATATTCTCTTATGGAAATCTTGATATATGGTTTAAAATGAAATTAATGATATAAGAAAGAAAAGAACCTGACTATTGGCTATTAAAGGACCCTTAATGCATGAAACATGCATAGATAAACATTTGCGACTAAAAATCAAAAGAAAGCACGTAGAAACAATAAAAAAAAGAACATATATCCTCAACCAGTTTTGGACAACTGCATAAACCACACAATGCTAGTAAGATATTTCAAGGAGCATTAATATGCATGAACTGGACTACCAATCTGAAGATCTTACAAGTTGCACCATTCCAAAAAATGAGAGAGAAAGGAGAAGGGAACACAGGGTAAGATAAGAAAAAAAATAGATTTTTACATGAACTCTTGTTATAGAATTAAAAATATATTGCTTTCTTTTAAAAGAAAACAAATTGGCTTCATAAATATCGACACTACTGATTACTTCAAATGAAAGATCAAAATAACAGTTTATAATGAACAATACAGAAGTAAACAATTAATGTAGCATTATGTTTAAATGAAAGAAGCACAATCGACATTGAGATTAGCAGGCAAACACAGTCATTTGAAACCTTTATTTTAAAAAGAAATCATGATATTTGGTTGAAAAGAGATATCTAAATTAGAGGTTTTGTGTTTGTTTGGGACAGGGGTGAAGCAAGTACCAGCACAAGTCTTGCACTAAAATCAATTCTAGAATGCTTCAAAAATCAACCATAATAGTTTTGGTTAAACAAAGGCCAACCTTCCAAATTTTGAACAAGCTTAAAAATTGAAAATTTTAAATTCAACAAACAGATTGCCCTAAAAGCATAGCCTCTGGCTAGGAAATGGTTACAAACTAGCATTCGTAACTAAGGCATGAACTAAACCTCTCCAAAGTTCCTAGCCCCTGTCTCTAATCATAGTAATATTCCCAGCTTTGTATTTTCCAAAAACAATTAAATAAAGCAACATAACACTTTAATATCAGAGATCAAAAGTACACTATTTAAGCAGAAGAAAAAATTTCACAAACTCATGCTTCCACTGAATAATAATGTGAACTTGGAAAAGCATCCTTACCATGTACTTGAAAATGAAGAATAGTTCATTGTTTTCCTTGACAACCTCCTTTAACATTACAATATTAGGGTGATTTAGCCGAAACAACCGGCGGGACTCCTTTGACTTCAGGGAGAGTTAGGAGAGGTACTTGAGAAACAGATTCGACTGCCGTTGATGAAGATGAAGGAGAGGTAGAGATAGACGATTTAGTCGAAGAAGCTTGTTGTTGTTCTTTAAGACGAAAATCTCTGTAACATTTAGAACAAAGATTCATCGTCGCCGGACTTCCTAAGAAACCACAGTTATTAACACAAAGACGATGACCTTCCGACGCTTGGCATCTATGTTCCTCCGCCATCTTTTCTTGTTTTTCTTCGAAATATTTCCCTTTAATTTTTGCTTTCTGAAAATCAGATCTGCAAGATCTAAACACACAAAATGAATAAAAATCAAACTAACATTAAAAACAACACACAGAAATTCAAAATAAAATTCAAAAAATACCTCTGAATTTTGAAGGGAAAATATGAACAAAGCAAAGAATTATCAGAAACGAAGCCTCTTATTGAAGGGAAGAGGGGATGAGAGGATAAAAGGTAATAGGGGAAATCTGAGTTTAAGGATTTTGGGAAACCGATACAGGGAAAATTTTGGGGACTTATGAAATTTAGGGTTTGGGGAACTTAGTGAACTTAGTTCTTTAACAGAGAAAAAACCACAGCGTTTTGTGTATGAAATTTTGTGGCGTTTCTTAATAAAACGCCACTATAGCTTTTTTTTTGTGGAGTTTTTAGCTCTATTTTTTGTGGCATTTTTTACAAAAACGCCATTATTGCACAATTTTAATTTTTTTTCATTTTTAACTTATATTTTTCTATGTTTTTTCTTTCAAAATTTTTTTGATGGGATTATCATTTTATTGAATTTTTATTTTTATTATATTTTGAGTATTGAACTTTTTAACTAAAACATTAAATATTAAATTTTTAAGTTTTTAATTTTTTAATTTTTTATTATTAAATTTTAAAAATTTAATTATCATTATCAACTCTTTTAGGAATTTCTTTTTTCTTTCTTTTTACATCAACATTATTCTTTTAAGTATGGTCTGCATTAGTTGTTTAAATTTTTATATAAATGGTGTAATAGGGCAATTTTGCCCGGCCCAATTAATTAAATAAATACAAGAAATAATAAAACCAAAATCAAAATAATAATACCAGTCTAATGTCCATTTACATTTTGTGAAAGGCCCAAAACCCCTAAAGCATAATTAGCCTAATACCCGGAGCCCAGAGTTGCAGCCCTAACCCGTTTCTAACCAATACCTCAACCCACTACAGCCTAATACCAGCCCAAAACCAAACGAGGCCCAAGTGCTAAACCTCAGCCCACACCGATCGGCAGAATGGGAAACAGCAAACCCTAGGTGAGCCACACCTAGGTCCTCGAGCTCCTGAGCTCCCACTGGCACGACAACATCAACCTTTCAACACTGCAGCCGAGGGTCACCGCCACTCAGCCCCGTCCCTCCGCATTTATTGGCGCCGGCTCCTGCAAAGTTCAAAGAAAAGGACAGCAGAACAGGGAAAACAGAGGCAAAGTCAAATGAAGGCAAAAATTAGCAGTGTGGGATTCGGCTATAAAGTCATCAAAAAATAGAAGCGAGAGGTTCCCTTTTTTTTTTTCCTTCTCTTTTCATTTTTATCTCAGAAACCAAAATATATGTAAAAAAAAAAAAAGAAAAAGAACAAGTGTAATCAGAAAACCAAAATCAATCAAAAACAGAGTTTTGTTTTGGAAAGGTGATTTCTTTTTGTTCTTCGATTCGTTTCCCGCTTTCTTTCTCTGTTATTACTCATTAAAACAAAAAGGTAGGGAGAAGTGTTTACCTTCACGAGCCGACCACTATATTGTCGTTCGCTCCATCACAATCGGGGCTGAACATTGTTTTGGAGGTTCGAAATAGCTCAACCCTTTGAGGGTTTACCTCGATCGGAGCCAGACTAGCCTTCCGAGATGAACCCATCGCTGATCTAAGGCACAGGGTGGTCGAGGGGCCTCTTGGTTTTGGCTCGGTCAAAGTGACTTGGAGAGGAACGGCTGAGGTTCCTTCCTTTTTTTTTTTCTTTCTTTCCTTTGTTTTGATTTTTTTTAATGATCTGATAACTTTACTCTTAGGGTTTCGTTTGGGTCTTAAAGTGTCACACGAAGCGGTGTCGTTTAAGGCATGATTTGTAGCCTTAAAACGGCACCGTATTGATGACCCATTCTCGACCCTGATGATCCGACCCAGACACTGCGTGACCCGCGTGTTTTGGTGTCTAAGGGGGTATTTACACCTCAGGTCCTCTGAACTCGCGGTAGCTTTCAATTAGGCCCTTCCCATGTTCTATTTTCCTTTCGAATTTGCCCATGAGATTCGAGTCTTGTTGCAATATGGTCCGCACTTAAACGCAGCACCTTGAGGACTGGTTTATTTCCAGTTTTGGTCCTTGCACGTTGCACCCATGTTTCTCTTAGGTCCTTTAGTCTTTTTATCTTTAATTTGGCCCTAAATTGTTGTCCCGTTTTTATTTGGTACTGATTTCATCACTTTGTTGTTTTAATAATTAAACTACATTTTATTATTAATATTTGGTATGTATTATTTTAGCTATGTGCGTATATATGTTATTTATGTATCTTTCATGTGGTATATGTATTTTTCGAAATTATAGTTATACATATATTCTTTTACAGTATTTTACGTATATATTTTCCATATTATGGTATATATTTTGTATATTACATCTATATATTCTAAAATTATATTTTATATACACCATACCTTTATATATATTATATGTACTTTGTATATGTTCTTTTACATTATTTTATACAGGTATTTTCAAAATCATTATATATATTATATCTACTTATTGGTTATATTTTATACATAAACTATATTTTTATACATATTACATATGTATCTTCATTTCTGAAATGTACATATACTTTTATATTACCTCATGTATATTCAATGGTATAAACATTAGTGTATTGTATATGTGTATTTAAATATTATTATTATTGTTTTTTAAATTATGTATATTATTTTTTACTATGTATGTATGTTTGCCATTGTCTTACCTACCTTTTACGTTAATATTTTAAATATTATATGTGTGTATACATATTTTTATAGGCATATAATTTCTTTATTTTAAAAATTTTTATCTTTTATTAAGTAGTCTTGTTTATTTAAAATTTCGTTTGATTACTTATAACCCTAAGTTTACTTTCATTTTCATTTGTTAAGAATTTTCTAAATTTTATTTATTTCAATTTGTTTTGCACTTCTCTTTGATTTGTTCTAATTTTTGTAAGTTCATATTATTGTTTGCAATGATGTTATTACGCACACAATTTTGTGTTCATTGATTACCCATGATTCATTATCGTAATGCACTGATTATAAATTATCTCTTTATTTCATATTTTATCATTCCATGTTTGTGTTTTACAAAAGTCATGTCTAGTTCCTTTTTGTTAAAAATTTTCGTTCAAAAATTTTCAAAAGAATGACTCGTGTTTGGGCAATTCGAGGAAATCGAGCCTTAACTTACTAGGTTCCGATTTTTCTCATTAAGCCCAAACTATCGAGCATCACTTTCAAAATTAAAACGCGTGAGCTTCCAAATAAGATCTATTCTCGAGACCTTAAAATGCTACATCCTAACTTACTGAATGTGGCGTTCATTATCTCGAGATAAGAATTTCAAAATTAAGGCAATATTTGATGTTTTGAGACTTCGAGAGATCAAGCCCTAACTTACTGGGTTTTGGTTTTTCATTCGACTCAAAATAATTGAATACCCTTTTTGATTTAAATACTTAAACCTTTAAAGTAAAAAGGCGAGTTTAACTTCAAGAAATAGATATGTCGCATCCTAACTTACTGGGTTCGACATTCGTATTCCTTTGAAGCAAGCGAGCCTCGATTTTTACTTCATCGTTTTTTAAATATTTCTTAACAAAAGGATTGTATTTTAAAATCTTTTCAATCGTTTGACAATAGGACATTAAGTAATCAATTAGGTACCAATTTTGGGCGTTACGAGGGTACTAACCCTTCCTCGTACGTAACCGACTCCCGAGCCCGTTCTTTGATTTTCGTAGACCAAATTTAATTGTTTTAATAAAAAATGTTTTATTAAAATAATTTAAGGTGACCCGATCGCACCTCGAAAAGGGTCGGTGGCGACTCTCAGTTTTAAAATTTTAAAGTCGATCTCTATTTTCAAAAAATGGTTTCGACAGCTTGGCGACTCCACTGGGGACTTGTCAAGAGAGTCAAGCCGTTGGATTGATTACTTACTATCCTATCATCAAAAATTGAAAACGGATTCGAAAAATTACGATCCTCTTTTAAGTGGTTTGAGACTCTGCGTAATTATTATAAATTGATTTCTGTGAATTAATTTCTGCGCATCATATTGCATGACCGCCGGGTCACACCTCTTAAGTGGGAGCAAGAAGCTACTCCTTCGTGAGGTTTTCACCTCCGTGCAGGACAGTGAATCGCTTCTGGAACACATTCGTACCTATGTGCTTTGTGAGATTTTCATCTCCGTGCAGCCTTAGGGAAATGTGTTCCCCTGAACCGAACTCGATCTAAATGAGCCTATAATGGGTGAAGACTGAGGAATCCACTGGTTCAGGTACCCTACCTTAGATCCAAACCGCATGTAGAGGACCCTCAGGAGCCCACCTTAGGTAGAGCCACGCCGGACCCTAGTGGTTACCCTAATAGATCCTTAATTGTTCTCTGTTTCCATACGTGCTCTGAATGTTATTATTTATTGTACTGACATTTTGTGGCTTTACTTTCTACGTATTGCATTGACATTTTATGCTTCTGCTTTCTACATGTTGCATCAAAAGGGTGTCAATTTGGGTTCGATTGCTAAAATAGGGAGCTCGACCATGGAAAACGGACTTCTTGATAAAATAAAGGGCAATGTAGCAATCCAAAATTGGTCAGAAACAGCACAATTAGAAAAAGGGGATAGCCTAGCTACGGGATATGTATCGGAGTTATGGGATTATACCCGTATCATTGTTACGCAAAACAGCCTTCAAGAGCTGAGAGAAATTTGGTGTCAGTGGGATGATGAAACCAAAGGATTGTTCTACCACAAGTATGGGGATCTGTCGTACCTGATAGATGTTAAAGTGGACGAGAACTTGTTTCGGGCCCTCACACAGTATTGGAACCCAGCATATAGTTGTTTCACCTTCGGGGAGGTGGATTTGGTGCCTACCATAGAAGAGTATACTGCTCTACTAAATTGTCCAAAGGCGCAGGTAGATAAGATTTATTCAAGAGCCGCTTATGTCCCGGCCTTTTGGAAAAAGTTAATGAATATTACGGGAATGAGTGAGCAATGGATCACGGCTAAGATTAAGAAGAAAGGAGAATACAAGTGCATCCCATGGAAAAACCTAAGGGATCTGATTCTAGGTCACCCTGATACTACGAAGAGGGTTGATGTTTTCGCACTCAGTATTTACGGATTAATTTTATTCCCTAAGGCTTTGGGATATGTGGATGAGGCAGTCACCGACCTCTTTGATCAACTTGACTAGGGGATCACACCAGTGCCTGCGATCTTAGTAGAAACATTCAGGTCATTAAGCGCATGCAGAAGAGCCGGAGAAGGCAGGTTCATTGGATGTACACAACTGCTGTTGATTTGGTTTCATGGCCATTTTTGGAAGGTAAGCAAGCCTTCCTATCAAGTCTTCTTGAATGATTATTCCCCGTTGAGAGAAATGGTAGCCACACTAAGAAGAGATGATGTGTCGGAAGAAAACTGGGTCGCACTTCTTCAAAATCTACAAGATGGGGACTTCAAATAGAGGGCTCCTTGGTTTGTACCCAGGGAAATTTTATACCGATGTGGAGATTTTGATTGGGTCCCATTGCTTGGGATTTGAGAAGCCACTGGTTACGCTCCCTTAATGGTATTAAGGCAATATTGGTCAAAGCAGTTTATACCGATAACGTATGGGTTGGCCGAATGCGAATTCCCATATAAAGGGGAGAATTACAAGAAAAAGGTCAAAGAGGTTTCTACGGCCTGGAATCAAACTCACCGAATGAAGAATCAGAACGTGGGATCGGTGACTCCCGAGTATAGGGGCTGGTTTAATAGAATAGTTAATGATAATGTTCCGAGACCAAATTTAAGAGATGTTAGACCGCTAGAAGAATATCTACAGGTAATCCCCTCCGAACTAGAAATTATCAGACAAGACTTTGAAAAGCGAAGTTCAGAAATGGGAAAACAGATAAAGCAGTTGGAGCAAGAAAAAATGTATCTAAGCATGGACGTCGACATCCAGAAAGCAGAAGCCGAAAGACTCAAAAAGGGGAAGAACAAAGTAGAAGAGGACTTGGATAGCCTAAAAGCCGATTATAAGAGAGTGTGTTCGTCTTTGAGAAAGGCTGGTCTAGGGAAAACCCCAGAAGAATGGCGGCAGGAAGTTCAGGAAGAAAGACTGAAGGCCGAGCGTTGGGAAACAAGATACAAAGAAACCCAAGCACGAAATGAAGCCTTAGAAAGAGGAATATTGGAAAAGCCAAAAGGGAAAGATGAGTTAAAAGCTAGAGTGGCGGAGCTAGAGGAATCCCTTCGACCACATCAGAGTCGCAACTCTGTAATGGAGCTAAGAGCCAGTTTAGTTAAGATTGAAGAAATGAAGAAGAAAATTGAAGAATTAGAAATAACTTCGCAAAACTGTCAAAATCGTGTTAGGTTTTTGGAAGAGAACGAGGAACGATGGAAAGAGGAGTGTTACCGCTATCAAGATCAGATTCAAAGAAGATACTACATTATGGAAGGGGCCATAACACAAATCCGAGAGGCGGCTGAACACTTGCAGTCTTTGGCAGCTCAAGCGGACATCCTTAGCGTGAAATATGGGTCTAGAGAACAAGAGTTAGTTTCTTTGTTGGAAAAGATAAAGACTTTAGGCATTAAGGCAAAGCCGTATCTGTAATTTACTTTATGTAAAGAGCTTTGTATTCTAATAAAGTTTTCTATGGAATTGAGCTTGAATCGACACTCTTTTTGCATTCATGCATCTGCATTGCATCGCATCATTATATGCATTAAATTTCATAAAAGACACTAATAAAGAGAAATCATTTCAGAGAATTAACCTGGAAACTACTAGTAACCCATCCACCCAGCACCGTTACGGCACTCGCTTTAAGTCAAGAAGTATGGATCAGAGAATAGAGAGGTTGGAGTAGCTCCAGAAGGAGATGCAGGACCAGATGCAAGAACAGCTGATTAAGATTCAACAAGATATGATGAATCGGATGTTGGAAGCACAAAACAACATGATGAGTCAACTGACTCAGCTTTTGGCTATAGGACAAGATAAAGGAAAGGGTCTTGCGACAAATACTGAAGAAGGTGAGGATCCGCTATATCCTCCGGGGTTCACCCCACCTAACACACAGGCGCAACACGAATCACACCCGCAGAGACCTGCTGTCACCATCAGGCCACAGCAACTCCAAGGGGACGCATCAATATCGGGTAATAATCAAGCTGGTTCAGGCTCAGAACATAATCCAATTAACCTCAATATCCCCGACTTAGATGAGGCAGCCGAAGGAGAGAGGTCAAGAATGGAGCTGCCAAAACGGTTAGAGGACAAGTGCAAATGGATAGAAGAAAAATTCAAAGCCATGGAAAGCACTGATAGCTGTCACGGGATCGACGCTAAGGACCTGAGTTTGGTCCCAGACTTGATTTTTCCCCCCAAGTTTAAAATGCCTGAATTCGAAAAGTACAATGGAACGAGCTGCCCTGAAGCTCACATCGTTATGTTCCGCAGGTGGATGACAGGCTATATCCACAATGACCAGCTATTAATTCACTGCTTTCAAGATAGCCTGGTTAGGGCGGCCTCTAAATGGTATAATCAATTAGGCCGTGCTGCGATTAACTCTTGGAAAGACCTTGCTCAAGCATTTATGAAACAATACAGTCATGTGACAGACATGACTCCCGATAGGATCACTCTCCAGAATATGGAGAAGAAACCTAATGAAAGTTTTAGACAATATGCATAACGTTGGAGAGAAGTTGCCATACAAGTTCAGCCGCCGATTTTAGAAAAAGAAACTACGATGTTATTTATTAACACTCTAAAAGCTCATTTTATCACTCATATGCTGGGAAGTGCCACCAAAAACTTCGCTGACATAATGATGACAGGCGAGATGATTGAGAATGCCGTGAGGAGCGGTAAGATTAAAGTCGGAGAAAGTACCAAACAATCGGCCCCGAGGAAATGAGACAATGAAGTGAACAACGCGAGCACATTTAGTAGGGGTCAGTCCAAGTCATTCACTGTAAATCAACCAAAAACAGGGACCACTAGTCGATCCAACACAGCAAGACAAGAATCCAATACAAGGGAGAACACGGAGAGACCATCGTTCACTCCTATACCCACGACCTATAGGGAGCTGTATTAGAGCCTATACAATGCTCATGTAGTCTCACCTTTTTACCTAAAGCCACTACAGCCCCCGTATCCCAAATGGTATGACACGAATGCTCAATGTGAATACCATGGGGGAATAACCGGGCATTCAATTGAAAACTACACCGCATTTAAGAAAGTGGTTGAGAGACTCATCAAAATGGGGATTGTGAGACTTGACGATCCGACTACACCCAATATAGCGGGAAACCCTCTCCCTAATCACACCGATCAAGGAGTAAATGGGATAAGTAAGGGCCGAAACAAAAAGATCAAACATGAGATAGCGGAGGTCAGAACCCCATTAAGGCAGGTATGGAAGGAATCGGTCAGGAGAGGATTGATCACATTGGATTCAAGAAGAAGATCTGAAAAAAAGGGAAACTACTGCGAGTTTCACGCCAAAGTGGGGCACGAGATCCAAGAATGTATGGATTTCAGGGCTGTTGTACAAAATATGATGAATAACAAAGAAGTGAAGTTTTTCGAAGAAGCTAAGAATCCCGAAGATGGAGAGATATGTGCATCAGAGGGGGAATCGGCGGCACAAACAGTCAACTACCCCGTGATCATTATATCATGACCCACGAACAATGAAACAGGAGTGCAAATGCCACCAAAGGTTATAATCCAAAAACCCACAGTCTTCCCCTATAAAGACAGCAAAAGGGTCTCATGGAATTATAACTGCAACGTGACGATCCCAGGAAGAGAGAGCTTGGTTGATGCTTCGAATGAGGGCCAAGAAGGGGGCTCCTATACACGCAGTGGAAGACGTTATGATACAGCAGTCGAGAAGACGCAGCTCGTGAAAGGAAAAGCCCCAGCGGTCGAAGAGATGAAAGAAAAAGCAACCAGGCCTAAACATCCTATCAATGAGCCAGTCAATGAAAAGGAAGCAAAGGAGTTCCTAAAATTCCTAAAGCACAGTGAGTACAGCATGGTGGAACAGCTACGTAGACAACCGGCTCGTATCTCGGTATTGGCCTTGCTCTTGAGTTCGGAAGTTCATCGTAATGCATTGATGAAGATCTTGAATGAAACATATGTTGCTAACAATATTCTATCAACAAACTTGATCAATTGGTCAGCAATATAAGTGTTGATAACTTTATTTTCTTTAATGACGATGAGATACCACCAGGTGGTAGGGGGTTGACTAAAGCTCTGCACATTACCACACGTTGTAAAGGGTACACGCTGCCAAGTGTACTAATTGACAACGGGTCGCCTTTGAATGTCCTACCATGCTCCACATTAAGCAGACTACCTATAGACAGCTCTCATATGAAGGAGTGCCAACACATAGTAAAAGCATTTGATGGCACAGAGAGAAGGGTGATGGGTAGAATTGAAGTGCCTCTTTTGATCGGACCTAGTACATACGAGGTGGATTTTCTAGTAATAGATATCAGGCCCTCATACAACTGTCTTTTGGGAAGACCGTGGATCCACTCAGCAGGGGCGGTTCCCTCCACATTACATCAGAAGCTGAAATTGGTGACAGAAAATCGACTAGGCACCATAAATGCAGAAGAAGAGATCATTGCGGCTGTAACTAGTGACGCACCGTATTTAAAAGCAGATGCCGAGGCCATCGAGTGTTCGTTACGATCATTGGAATTTGTGAATGCTACCTTCGTGGGTGAAGGGAACAAGCTCCCGAAGCCTAGAATATCCAAGACTACGAGGATGGTTAACTGTGGGGAGAGGAGTATTACCAGGAAAAGGACTCGGGAGGTATCTCCAAGGCAAAGCGGAGGTGCCATTTTTGAAGGAAAAACGAGACCGTTTCGGCTTGGGGTTTAGGCCAGACGCCAGATAGAGAATGAAGGAAATGGAAAGGAAGCAAGAAAGGCGAAGATCACGGCTAAAGGGAGAGGAGATCAAGTGGGAACCAATGGTATTCCCCCACATATCCAAGACCTTCGTATCAGGAGGATTCATTAACCCTGAGCGAGGAACCATTGAAAAAGAAGCTCTGGAAGGACTATTGGAGGGCATGCACATCAATGCTATATCCGAAGAGAGAGTTGAAGAAATGAGCTTGTTGGAGATCCGCCCTTTTGAGCCTGGGAGTGTTCTGGACAACTGGACTGCAGAAGAGATTCCTGTAGTGTTTAGAACTATTTCAGAGTAATGTCCTAGAACATTTATTACTCTAGGCTTAAGAGTAATGAACATCTTTTGTGAACTGAGTTTGTCCCAGAATCTTTAGTTCAATGAAAAGTGCACCTTTTGAGCAAATATTCTTTCATTCATTCCAATTCATACATAGTCTTCTGTTCTTTCATTATTTATTATTTATGATCATAGTTTGCAAACAATCATTCTTAGATGCCATTGTTTCTTTGCATCTCCCATTATCCCCGAAACAGGTCCCCAGATATCAATGACGTGAGTGATACTGCCAAAGACTCGGTGTCCCCTTTTGAACAAGATGTGTGTATAGAAGATTATGAAGGTTTTGAGGATGACTGAGATTGTGACCTAGCACCCGAATTATTGAGAATGGTTGAGCAAGAGGAGAAACAAATCCTGCCTCACGAAGAATCGATAGAGATTGTGGATTTAGAATACGAAAAAGAAGTAAAAATTGGGACCGGTATTTCTACAGAAACAAGGCAAGAGCTGATCGAATTACTCTAGGAGTTGAAGGATGTGTTCGCATGGTCATACCAGGACATGCCTAGTTTGAATACTGATATGGTGGTGCATCGACTCCCCATAAAAGAGGAATGCAAACCAGTCCAACAAAAGCTTCGGAGGATGAGGCCTGATGTCTTACTAAAAATAAAAGAAGAAGTCAAAAAGCAATACGACGCGAGATTTTTAAAAGTGGTGAAATATTCAGACTGGGTGGCCAATATCGTCCCCGTTCCTAAAAAGGATGGAAAAATACGAATGTGTGTGGACTACAGAGACCTAAATAAGGCGAGCCCGAAAGATAATTTCCCACTGCCTCACATTGATACCTTGGTAGACAACACGGCGGGCTATTCATTGTTCTCCTTCATGGACGGCTTCTCCGGTTACAACCAGATCAAGATGTATGAAGAAGACATAGAGAAGACCACATTTGTGACCATGTGGGGGACATTCTGTTATAAAGTGATGCCTTTTGGATTGAAAAATGCGGGAGCAACATATCAAAGAGCCATGGTAACCCTATTTCATGAATGATGCACAAAAAAATCGAAGTTTATGTCGATGATATGATTGCAAAGTCCCAAACAGAGGAGGAGCACATACAAGCCTTAAGAAAGCTGTTCTTACGATTGAGGAAGTTCCAGTTAAAACTCAATCCAACCAAATGCACCTTCGGAGCCAAGTCTGAAAAATTGCTCGGATTCGTGGTTAGTGAAAAAGGGATTGAGATTGATCCAGACAAAATCAAAGCCATACAAGGACTATCTCCGTCGAGTACCCAGAAAGAGGTTCGAGGCTTTTTAGGGAGATTGAATTACATCGCTCGGTTCATTTCACAACTAACCGAGAAGTGTGACCCTGTTTTTCGCCTCCTCAAGAAACATAACCCAGGCGTATAGGATGAAGAATGCCAAAAAGCATTGGACAAAGTCAAACAGTACTTGTCCAATCCCCTCATACTAACGCCTCCTAACCCTGACAGGCCATTGATACTGTACTTGACGGTGTTTGAGAATTCCATGGGATGTGTACTTGGCCAACACGACGAGTTAGGAAAGAAGGAAAGGGCTATCTATTACCTTAGTAAAAAGTTTACTGAGTGTGAGACAAGATACCCACCAATAGAGAAGTTATGTTGTGCTTTGGTTTGGACAACACGAAGGTTAAGACAGTATATGCTGTACCATACCACTTGGCTCATTTCAAAATTGGATCCCCTGAAGTACATGATGGGGTCAACAGCTCTGAATGGAAGAATGGCTCGATGGCAAATTCTACTTTCAGAATTCGACATAGTATATGTGAACCAGAAAGCCATAAAAGGAAGCGCGATAGCAGACTTTCTGGCCAGTAGAGCTTTAGAAGATTATGAACCCTTAAACTTCGATTTCCCAAATGAAGACTTAATGCATATTGCAGCCGTTGAAGGAAATGATCAAGAAAGCCTTCATTGGAAACTTAACTTTGATGGAGCGTCTAACGCTGTGGGTAATGGGATCGGAGCGGTATTGGTATCTCCAAATGGAGACCATTACCCATTTACCAGCAAGCTCAATTTTGACTGCACCAACAACATGGCTGAATATGAGGCATGCATCATGGGAATACGAGCTGTCATAGAACGCAAGATTAAGCTGTTAGAAGTTTACGGGGATTCTGTACTAGTAATTTATCAACTTAAAGGCGAATGGGAAACGAGAGACCCCAAGTTGATCAATTATCGAAAAATAATCTTAGAATTGATGGAGGAGTTCGATGATATCACTTTCTGCTACCTCCCGCGAGATGAAAATCAGATGGCTGATGCCTTGGCCACTCTTGCCTCCATGATCAAAGTAAACAAGCAAGAGGATGTAAAATCCATCCAGATGAGCATCTATGAGGCCCCAGCCCATTGCTACAGCATTGACGAAGAAGAAAAAGATGACCACCCTTGGTATTACGATATATTGCAATATGTGAAAGATCGTAAATACCCAGAGCAGACGACCGAGAATGATAAAAGGACGTTGAGAAGACTGGCCATTGACTATGTATTGGACGGAGAGATTTTATATAAAATGAGGAAAGATCAAGTACTCTTAAGATGTGTGGGCGCTGCGGAGGCCAAGAAAATTCTAGAGGAGGTGCATGAGGGCACCTGCGGAATACACGCTAACGGCTTTACTATGGCCAGGCAAATTATGAGATTTGGTTATTACTGGTCCACCATGGAAGGGGATTGTATTAACTACGCCAAGAAATGTCATAAGTGCCAGATTTATGGAGATAAGATCCATGTGCCGCCTTTACCTTTACATGTCATGACTTCTCCATGGCCCTTTTCCATGTGGGGCATAGATGTCATTGGTCCAATTTCACCGAAAGCTTCGAACGGGCATCGTTTCATCTTCGTGGTCATAGATTACTTCACCAAGTGGGTCGAAGCCGCCTCATATGCAAATGTCACCAAGACGGCCGTTAGCAAATTTTTGAAAAAAGAAATTATATGTCGATACGAAATGCCAGAGAGAATCATATCAGACAATACCCTGAACTTGAACAATAGCACAATAGCGGAGGTCTGCAGTCGATTCAAAATCAAACACCACAATTCATCACCGTAACGTCCAAAAATGAACGGTGCGGTAGAAGCGGTAAATAAGAACATCAAGAAGATTGTGGGAAAAATGACGGAAACCTATAAAGATTGGCATGAAAAGCTACCTTTTGCCCTTTATGCTTATCGAACGTCTGTCAGAACTTCTATCAGGGCAACGCCTTTCTCCCTAGTTTACGGAATGGAGGCGGTCCTGCCCATTGAAGTTGAGATCCCCTCACTCAGAGTGTTGTCAGAAATAAAGTTGGACGAAGCCGAATGGGTCCAATCTAGATATGACCAGCTGAACCTGATTGAGGAAAAAAGGCTAGGAGCTATTCGTCATGGCCAGATGTATCAAAAACGAATGATGCGAGCTTACGACAAGAAGGTTCGCCCTAGGGAGTTCTACGAAGGGGATCTGGTCCTGAAGAAAATCCTTCCGATACAAAAGGATTTCAGAGGGAAATGGATGCCGAATTGGGAAGGACCTTACGTGGTGAGGAAAGCCTTTTCTGGAGGAGCATTGATCCTAGCCGAGATGGATGGTAAAAACTTGCCCAATCCTATGAATGCAGATTCTGTCAAGAAGTACTTCACTTAAGGAAAGAGGAAGCCAAGGTGAAAACCCGCAAAGGGCGCTTTGAGACTTCACAAAAAAAAAACAGAGAGGCCGAAGTGAAAACCCGCAAAGGGCACTTTGAGACAAAAGGGAATTTTGAGTTGAAAACCCGAAAAGGGCAGCTCAAATTTTGATCAAGACCGGGATACAGATCTGGTTATGGTTGAAGCGACGGGAGGGAGTAATATCGTAAGGCGTCAACGAAATCTTTCAGGACTTCTAAACATGTATCAAGATCAAAAGGGCCTTTGAGAAGTGTTATGCGGGGAGGCTCAACCAGTGATATCTGGGGCATCTATCATTCATTTTTGTGTTCTAGCAAAATATGTTATCTTAGTCAATTGACTATATTCTAGCCAAATTTTCCACCTTAGTCTACTCATTTGAATCGAGCATTACTCTCCAAATCCCAATCTAATTCATTGATTTTAGCATTCTCTTTCGAGCATCTTTCATTGAAACAACGATTAACGGGCTAATGATGTTCTGAACAAAAGGAGTTTTACATGTTACTCTGGAAAGTTTCTAACTAATACATGAATTTGAAACAGGACTAGTGTTTAGAACTTAAATTTAAGAGTGAGAAATGAGTCTAATTTGAGACTACGTGTTAATTGTTTTATCAATTGAATAAGAAGGCAGGATATTGCATCAGTGATACATCCTTGCCTAACAATGAGTAACTCAAGCATTAAAGTGGAATTATTCTTGAAGAAATTCGACAGTCTTATATATCTGGTCATGGTACCCAGAGGAAGAAGGGTATGGCAAACCAAATGGATCGGGTAAATCATAAAACCTATGCCATAGTAGAAGAAGTTGATTACCTCTGATTTGCAGAGAGGGTGGCTAAAGAAGGTAGCATACTACGTCAGTAGTTGAACCCTAAGAAGTAACGAATAAAGGCAACCTAAAACATGGAAAAAGATCATTCTCATGACGTTTTGCATTCATACAAGGGTCATCCATAATACATTTAGTTAGGAGCACTTGATTCATTCCGATCATAGCATCCTAATCATTTTGCACAGGCATAATCACATTTTACAAGACAGGTCTCCCCTGAGGGCAGGTGACAACATTCACAGATCTGACAGCCTTGAGATTACAAGGAGTAGATTGAAATTAGAAGATTTGACCTTTCTGAAGATGTAGGGGCAGATCAAAGAAAAGTCTGACATCCTTAAGATTGCAAGGAGCAGATTGAAGTTAGAAGATTTGACCTTCCTGAAGATGCAGGGGCAGATCAAAGAAAAGTCTGACATCCTTGAGATTACAAGGAGTAGATTGAAATTAGAAGATTTGACCTTCCTGAAGATGCAGGGGCAGATCAAAGAAAAGTCTGACATCCTTGAGATTGCAAGGAGCAGATTGAAGTTAGAAGATTTGACCTTCCTGAAGATGCAGGGGCAGATCAAACAAAAGTCTGACATCCTTGAGATTGCAAGGAGCAGATTGAAGTTAGAAGATTTGACCTTCCTGAAGATGCAGGGGCAGATCGAAGAAAAGTCTGACATCCTTGAGATTGCAAGGAGCAGATTAAAGTTAGAAGATTTGACCTTCCTGAAGATGCAGGGGCAGATCAAAGAAAAGTCTGACATCCTTGAAATTGCAAGGAGCAGATTGGAGTTAGAAGATTTGACCTTCCTAAAGATGCAGGGGCAGATCGAAGAAAAGTTTGACATCCTTGAGATTGCAAGGAGCAGATTAAAGTTAGAAGATTTGACCTTCCTGAAGATGCATGGGCAGATCGAAGAAAAGTCTGACATCCTTGATATTGCAAGGAGCAGATTGAAGTTAGAAGATTTGACCTTCCTGAAGATGCAGGGGCAGATCGAAGAAAAGTCTGACATCCTTGAGATTGCAAGGAGTAGATTGAAATTAGAAGATTTGACCTTCCTGAAGATGCAGGGGCAGATCAAAGAAAAGTCTGACATCCTTGAGATTGCAATGAGCAGATTGAAGTTAGAAGATTTGACCTTCCTGAAGATGCAGGGGCAGATCAAAGAAAAGTCTGACATCCTTGAGATTGCAAGGAGCAGATTAAAGTTAGAAGATTGGACCTTCCTGAGAATACAGGAGCAGATCGAAGATCCGAGGCTAAATTGAAGAAAAGAGCGCCAAGAAACCAAGACCCGGTAAGACCGGGCAAAATTGGCCCTTTTTGAGTCTTTGCTCTATTCTCGTTACACGACAATGAGCAAAGAGGGGCAGCTGTAATAGGGCAATTTTGCCCGGCCCAATTAATTAAATAAATACAAGAAATAATAAAACCAAAATCAAAATAATAATACCAGTCTAATGTCCATTTACATTTTGTGAAAGGCCCAAAACCCCTAAAGCATAATTAGCCTAATACCCGGAGCCCAGAGTTGCAGCCCTAACCCGTTTCTAACCAATACCTCAACCCACTACAGCCTAATACCAGCCCAAAACCAAACGAGGCCCAAGTGCTAAACCTCAGCCCACACCGATCGGCAGAATGGGAAACAGCAAACCCTAGGTGCGCCGCACCTAGGTCCTCGAGCTCCTGAGCTCCCACTGGCACGGCCACATCAACCTTTCAACACTGCAGCCGAGGGTCACTGCCACTCAGCCCCGTCCCTCCTCATTTATTGGCGCCGGCTCCTGCAAAGTTCAAAGAAAAGGACAGCAGAACAGGGAAAACAGAGGCAAAGTCAAATGAAGGCAAAAATTAGCAGTGTGGGATTCGGCTATAAAGTCATCAAAAAATAGAAGCGAGAGGTTCCCTTTTTTTTTTCCTTCTCTTTTCATTTTTATCTCAGAAACCAAAATATATGTAAAAAAGAAAAAAGAAAAAGAACAAGTGTAATCAAAAAACCAAAATCAATCAAAAACAGAGTTTTGTTTTGGAAAGGTGATTTCTTTTTGCTCTTCGATTCGTTTCCCGCTTTCTTTCTCTGTTATTACTCATTAAAACAAAAAGGTAGGGAGAAGTGTTTACCTTCATGAGCCGACCACTATATCATCGTTCGCTCCGTCACAATTGGGGCGGAACGTTGTTTTGGAGGTTCGAAATAGCTCAACCCTTTGAGGGTTTACCTCGATCGGAGCCAGACTAGCCTTCCGAGACGAACCCATCGCCTATCTAAGGCACAGGGTGGTCGGGGGGCCTCTTGGTTTTGGCTCGGTCGTAGTGACTTGGAGAGGAACGGCTGAGGTTCCTTCCTTTTTTTTTTCTTTCTTTCCTTTGTTTTGATTTTTTTTAATGATCTGATAACTTTACTCTTAGGGTTTCGTTTGGGTCTTAAAGTGTCACAAGAAGCGGTGTCGTTTAAGGCATGATTTGTAGCCTTAAAACGGCACTGTATTGATGACCCATTCCCGACCCCGATGATCCGACCCAGACACTACGTGACCCGCGTGTTTTGGTGTCTGAGGGGGTATTTACACCTCAGGTCCTCTGAACTCGCGGTAGCTTTCAATTAGGCCCTTCCCATGTTCTATTTTCCTTTCGAATTTGCCCATGAGATTCGAGTCTTGTTGCAATATGGTCTGCGCTTAAACGCAGCACCTTGAGGACTGGTTTATTTCCAGTTTTGGTCCTTGCACGTTGCACCCGTGTTTCTCTTGGGTCCTTTAGTCTTTTTATCTTTAATTTGGCCCTAAATTGTTGTCTCGTTTTTATTTGGTACTGATTTCATCACTTTGTTGTTTTAATAATTAAACTACATTTTATTATTAATATTTGGTATGTATTATTTTATCTATGTGCGTATGTATGTTATTTATGTATCTTTCATGTGGTATATGTATTTTTCGAAATTATAGTTATACATATATTCTTTTACAGTATTTTACGTATATATTTTCCATATTATGGTATATATTTTGTATATTACATCTATATATTCTAAAATTATATTTTATATACACCATACCTTTATATATATTATATGTACTTTGTATATGTTCTTTTACATTATTTTATATAGGTATTTTCAAAATCATTATATATATTATATCTACTTATTGGTTATATTTTATACATAAACTATATTTTTATACATATTACATATGTATCTTCATTTCTGAAATATACATATACTTTTATATTACCTCATGTATATTCAATGGTATAAACATTAGTGTATTGTATATGTGTATTTAAATATTATTATTATTGTTTTTTAAATTATGTATATTATTTTTTACTATGTATGTATGTTTGCCATTGTCTTACCTATCTTTTACGTTAATATTTTAAATATTATATGTGTGTATACATATTTTTATAGGCATATAATTTCTTTATTTTAAAAATTTTTATCTTTTATTAAGTAGTCTTGTTTATTTAAAATTTTGTTTGATTACTTATAACCCTAAGTTTACTTTCATTTTCATTTGTTAAGAATTTTCTAAATTTTATTTATTTCAATTTGTTTTGCACTTCTCTTTGATTTGTTCTAATTTTTGTAAGTTCATATTATTGTTCGCAATGATGTTATTACGCACACAATTTTGTATTCATTGATTACCCATGATTCATTATCGTAATGCACTGATTATAAATTATCTCTTTATTTCGTATTTTATAATTCCATGTTTGTGTTTTACAAAAGTCGTGTCTAGTTCCTTTTTGTTAAAAATTTTCGTTCAAAAATTTTCAAAAGAATGACTCATGTTTGGGCAATTCGAGGAAATCAAGCCTTAACTTACTAGGTTCCGATTTTTCTCATTAAGCCCGAACTATCGAGCATCACTTTCAAAATTAAAACGCGTGAGCTTCCAAATAAGATCTATTCTCGAGACCTTAAAATGCTACATCCTAACTTACTGAATGTGGCGTTCATTATCTCGAGATAAGAATTTCAAAATTAAGGCAATATTTGATGTTTTGAGACTTCGAGAGATCAAGCCCTAACTTACTGGGTTTTGGTTTTTCATTCGACTCAAAATAATTGAATACCCTTTTTGATTTAAATACTTAAACCTTTAAAGTAAAAAGGCGAGTTTAACTTCAAGAAATAGATATGTCGCATCCTAACTTACTGGGTTCGGCATTCGTATTCCTTTGAAGCAAGCGAGCCTCGATTTTTACTTCATCGTTTTTTAAATATTTCTTAACAAAAGGATCGTATTTTAAAATCTTTTCAATCGTTTGACAATAGGACATTAAGTAATCAATTAGGTGCCAATTTTGGGCGTTACGAGGGTACTAACCCTTCCTCGTACGTTCCCGACTCCCGAGCCCGTTCTTTGATTTTCGTAGACCAAATTTAATTGTTTTAATAACTCAAAATGTTTTATTAAAATAATTTAAGGTGACCCGATCGCACCTCGAAAAGGGTCGGTGGCGACTCTCAGTTTTAAAATTTTAAAGTCGATCCCTATTTTCAAAAAATGGTTTCGACAAATGGTATTTAATTATATGTATACACCTAAATTTTGATATAGATACATCTCAGAATTATATATGAATTTTGGTTTAATGTGTAATTCTAGATATGAAATTCTCATTGTGGTTTAAATGTATAGTTAAAACTTTAATTTTGATTTAATCGTACACATTATTTTAAAATATAAATACATCAATATATTTTTATATTGAATAAATATAAATTTTTATGTATGCAATATATAAATAAAAATGATGTTAATTATATCAATAATTGTGTTAATATTTTACAAGATTTGGATCAAATTAAAGTTCATGTATACAATTGCACACTAAACCATTGTTCATGTATGCTTTTGGAATTTAACCCATTTTGATATATGTTTTTTTAAAATAATAATTTATATTTATCTTATTTTGATTTATATTCTAAAAAATCCAAGATTAAACCCTAAATCATAAACCCTAAACCCTAAATATTATACCTTAAACCATAAATACCAAACCCTAAACCCCAAACTCAAAACCCCAAACCATACACCACAAACCATAAATCCTAGACCATAAAACCCAAACCTTAAACTATAAATCACAGACCTTAAACCATAATCCGAGACCAAATTTTTGGGAATTCATGTGGCCAATGTTAGTGTAATACAAAACATATATTTTATATTCTTATATTAAATAATATGGGTGTAGTACAAAATGGCATGAACCTTAGTAAATTCCAAATGTTTTTCAGTTTTCCAATAGTATCCTTAAACGTTAAATTCTAAACCCTAAACCCTAAACTATAAAACATAAACCCTTAACCCAAAATAAAAAAAACATTATATCCTAAACCCTAAAACTCTAAACTATAAACATTAAACCTTAAATTCTAAACCATAAACCCTAAAATAATATATTTTTAATGCTCAGATCTATAGCGGCATTTTTGCAAAAGCGCCACTAATGCTTAGATCTATAGCGGCGTCTTTACAAAAGCGCCATTAATGCTCAGACCTATAGCGGCGTTTTTGCAAAAACGCCGCTAATGCTTAGACCTATAGTGGTGTTTTTGCGAAAGCGCCGCTAATGTTCAAACCTATAGCGGCGTTTTTGAAAAAGCGCTGCTAATGCTCTGACCTATAACTGCGTTTTTGCAGAAGCGCCGCTAATGCTCAGATCTATAGCGGCGTTTTTGTAAAAGCACCGCTAATGCTCAGATCTTTGGCGGTGTTTGGGTAGAAAACGCCGCTATTGTTCCTTTTTAGCGGCGTTTTGGTCAAAAACGCCGCTATTGCTCAATTTTTTGTGGCGTTTTCTTCCAAACACCATTAATGTATAATATTTGCTGCATTTTTTAGTAAAACGCCGCTAAAAGTCTATTTTGGTGTAGTGATCATACTCTCAAAAATTTTAAATGCACCCACGCCCGAGGCCCAATTTTTCTAGGCCCAAAATCTAGGCAAAAAATCTAGGTATTACACTTGCGAACTTTCCAATGGATGCCTCTACTAGCTCCTTTTTACTTGATCCGGGTTGCAACCCATTGCTCACTCATCCCCATGAGGCTCGTTAACTTCTATTTTAAAAAGGTCAAGACGTTGACGGCTTTCAAATAATCTTTGTCGGCTTGAATCCTCGGGCAATAAAGCAAAGTCGTGTATTCCTCGGTCAGACTATCACCCTTCTCTGTTGCATTTTCTCAGACCATATTCGGACGGCCGTATTGTATTCCACTTTATCAAAAAATCTATTTTCCATGACAAGCTCTCTGTTTAGTAACTAAACGTGAATTAACACCTCTTTTCTATGATGATACAATGCAATGCAATCATAAACAAAACAAAACAGAACACGTCAGTACAAAAGAAATAAATAACAAATAGAGCACCTATTCTGGTGACCACTAGGTTTGGCGAGGCTTTACCTAAGGTGGGCTTTTAAGGTTCACTATATGGGGTTTGGTTCTAGAGTAACGGTACTCGAACCAACAGATTCCTCGATCCTTACCCATTATAGGCTCATACGGATCGAGTTCGGTTCAGGAAATACATTTCCCTATGGCTATACAGAGATGAAAATCTCACGAAGACATAAGTACGGATGTATCCCCAAAGCGATCCACCACTACACCAAAACAGACTGTTAGCGGCGTTTTTAGTGGCATTTCAAAAAAAACGCCGCAAATATTATACATTAGCGGCGTTTGAAAGAAAACACCACAAAAAGTTGAGCAATAGTGGCGTTTTTGGCCAAAACACCGCTAAAAATGAGCAATAGCGGCGTTTTTCTTAAACGCCGCTATAAATCTGAGCATTAGTGGCGCTTTCGTAAAAACGCCACTATAAGTCTGAGCGTTAGTGGCACTTTTGTAAAAACGCCACTATAGGTCTGAGAATTAGCGGCGCTTTTATAAAAACGTCACTGTAGGTCTGAGCATTAGTGGCGCTTTTATAAAAACGCCGCTATAGGTCTGAGCATTAGCGTTGCTTTCGTCAAAATGCCGCTATAGGTCTGAGCATTAGTGGCGCTTTCATAAAAACGCCACTATAGGTCTAAGCATTAGTGGCGCTTTCATAAAACCGCCGCTATAGATCTGAGCATTAGCGACGCTTTCATAAAACCGCCGCTATAGATTTTTTAACCATAAGACACCACATGTTTAATCTACATATTATATTCATGTTCAAATTTTTAACACTCTATAATTTTTATTTTGATTTAAATTTTGCGCATTTTTGCATTTTAATTTGATTTTTTTTACTTTTTAAATATTAAAATTTTAGTTTTAAACATAATATAATTGTTAAATTTATTAATTTATATTATTTTTCAAATCTTATATGGTAAATATATTTTCGCATATGTGATATAATATTTATTTGTTATTTTCACATATTTTCATAGAAAAAAATGTAGTAAATGAATTGACAACTTTATTGGTGTCAATATTGAAATTTAAAATTTTGAAAAATATAAATACTAAGAATGATCAAATAGGATGAAATAGACTAAATTTGTAACTTTGTGCATAGTATAAGACTAATAACATAATTTAACTGAATAAATTTAACTACTACCATTAGATTTCAAAAAATATAAATATTAAAATTAGCAAAATTAAAATATTAGCAAATATCCAATTTGCACGTAATTTATGGACTAATAACAAGATTTTATTTATATATTTATACACGACATTAACAAAGATAGAGAAAAATGGGAGGGATAGTTCGAAAGGAGGTTTAGTGGGCTCTTGAGCTAAAAGCCACAAAAGTTGAGTTAACATAAATGAAAATGTGGAAAATTACTTACCTTCAATTCAAAAGACTTTAGATCGCGTGTAAGCTATTATTCCCTCCCATGCAAGTAGCCTTAAAACACAACAAAGACCATTTTATAATAAACTACACCATTCACTTAGCTATGAGAAAGTTTTATTTTAGTTACTTAATTATGAAAAGTTATAAATTGAAACTAAACTATTTAAAAGTTTTCATTTAAGTTACCAAGCTATTAAAATTGACGTCGTATGGCTTTCTCTAAACCCTAAACCCTAAGACATAAACTATAAAGCCTAAAACCCTAAAGCCTAAAAAATTCATATGGATGGTGATGTGTATATATATAGATATTAATGTAAAAGCTTATGTTTATAATAAATTGTGGAAGTAGTACTTAATATTGATTAAATTCATATGGGTTTACGGTTTATGGTTAATGTTTTAAGGGTTGGGGTTTAAGGTTTAGGGGTTAGTTGTGAAAGCCTTAAAACGACCCTAGTCGGAATGTGGTTTCGGGACCACAAAATCGAGGCACAAAAATAATTTAATATTTATTCTGATGCCTATTATATGTGCCAATTCATGTGTGACATCTTGGGTGCTTTAATTTAGAATTTAAATTATGAATTTCACCTAAAAGGGCTAAATTATGAACTTTGAAAATATGCTAGACAAATTTGCGATGACCTATTAATGCATGCATGAGAAAAAAATGGATTTGCATGTCAATTTGCCCACTTTTATGATAGTGGATGGTAATGATGAGTTTTTGGCATTTTGTGTGTTGTAATTTAGATATATATTAATAATAAAAGAAATTAGTAATTAGTTATCATAAAATAAAAGATGAATTAAATAATAAAAGTGGTGATAAAAACAAAGTTATTCATTTGTTCTTCCTCCATTGCCGAAACTAAGACAAAGAAAGGAGAGGATTCAAGCTAGGTATTCGGTCATTTTAGGCTTGATTAAGGCATGTTTCCATGTGAATTTTGTTGTAATTTTGGTGAAATTAAGTTCCTCTTAGAGCTATGGATTGAAACCACACATGAATTTTTGATTTTCTTTATGAAATATTCAATCGGTCATAGCCTTAAATGGTCAAGTTGATTGAGTTTTGTTGTTCATGAGTTTCATGTAATTCTATCTTAATTTCCCAAAATGCATTCCTTGTTTTGATGGTGGTTTCATACTCGGTTTTGGAGGAGAGGTCACAAATCGGAAATTTTGATGGAAAAATGATGAATTTCGAAATGTGATGTTATAACTTGATAAATAAGAGTAGGAGCTAGTTAAATTTGCTATAAGTGACGAAAAAGGAGTGGAACTTCATTCGGCTATCATGGAGTAAGGGGAGGTTGCGATTAATTTTGGAAATTATATTTGTAAATGTTAGTATATGTTAGAATGAATGTCGAATGAGGACTTGAATTAAGAGATGAATAAATTGTTGCTTATTGAGACACATGAAGCATTCGATCAAGGTAGTACGAAATGAAATTTTGAAGTTTGGTGTTTGAAATTGAGGAATGAGTGTTAGATAAATATTTAGATGTTAAAATCAATGAAGTTGTGAGTTGTAAACTTAATTGTGAAAAATTATGCTTTGTGTGATTTAAATTAACTAAGAGGAGAATTAGTCCATTCGGCAATTGTAGTTAAATGGAGAAGTAGTGCTCGACATTTGTAGTACTTGCTTAATTGGTTAAATTGATCTTTGGATAGATGGAGTTAGATGGGAATTGAATGAATTTAGTTGTGATTGTATAAATCCCTGAATTTGGATGAATGATTTTGTTTATATGGGGACTTTAGGCCATTGATGCTAGATTGGTTCTATTGTTAGCTAAATTTTATATATGTCTTTGTGATAGCCGAATGAACCCTGATAATCGAATAATGAATTATGGTTATAGATGACTAAAAAGAGTAAGTTGAATTCGGCAATTAGAGTGAAGTATGAAACTTGGGTTAATTGTGGAGTTCTATAATTAAATTGCTAGTATGAGTTTATATACTTGCCAAATTTGAATCAAAGTGAGAGATGGGATAAAGAATGAGCTTGAGTTTGAAAATTTGTATACAGATGACTAAAGTGATAAGTAATATTCGGCCATTACAAGTAAGTGAATATATATGTGTATTAGTTGATTTATAGAGATCAGTTGGTGTGCTTGGTTATGTCTAAATTTCTGAATGTAATCTTAAGAATGGGCTTTAATATGTACGGGTAAACTTGTTAATTTAGTGAAGTAAGGCTGAAAGAGAAAATGTGTGAAGAAATTATGTTTAATTTGTTTAAGTAAGTGATATTCAGCAAAGGTACTTTATGGCATGAGAAATTTGTGTTAAATGTCTTATGTGATTTTTCCTAAAGTTGAATTAGTGAATAGAATGAATCTATCATTACTTTGTGAGTGCCGAATATGATTGAGGGTAGAAGGTGAATATTCATATTGCTTGATGAGAACACCGATTGTGGGTTTGTAAAGTAAATTTTAAATGTATTAGATGATAACATGGTATTGCCGATTGTAATAAAAATTAAATGAACCCCTTTTTGTATTCCTTTTTATATTCAGCTATGAGCTAAAATGTTAGACATTAATAAATCAAATTTTGTTTGAATTAGCTCAAGAGCCAAACGAGCCAAGGTTGGACAAGGGAAAGGAGAAGGTGATTGATTAGCCGATTGGTGTTTGTTCAAAAATATTCAAGTAAGTTTTGAGTAATTGAATTTGGTATTTAATTGAAAATGACAAGATACACATGTATGATAGATGAATGATGTTCTATTGTCCTTACCATAATAAGGTTAATTGAGAAAGAAACCTTATACCTGTTAGTAACCGAATGGCTATTAGAGAAATAAACAAAGAAAGAGATTGGGGATTTATGCTTATGTGTGTTTGCTTATTGAGCTGAAAGTTAGTAGAAGAGTATACATGTATTAGATTTGAATGATATTTACGACATAAAGTCAAGGAGCATGTTATATGTCTATATGCGAATGAGTTGATTGAATTACAAATGTGATTTTGCTATGTGAAATGTGGTAACATGTGAATAGATATGCATGAAACTCTGTGAAGTGAATCCAGGATTAAAGACCCGATGACTATATGTGAAGATTATGTTCGGGTAAAGACCCGATGGCCATGTGCGGAGATTATGTCCGGGTAAAGACCCGATGGCCATGTGCGGAGATTATATCTGGATTAAAATCCGCTGGCTTTGTGTGGAGATTTTATCCGAGCTAAAGGTCTCGATGATGATTCGAGTAAAGTCTAAGATTAAAAGACTTCATAGTAATGATTGCAAATGAATGCGCTCAAAGCGTTAAGTTGTACAGGTATGTACCCTAAGCTTATATGCAAGCTTGTTTTGGACCAAATCATATGGTCATTATACGATTGCATATGTGAGAATGAAATAAAACTATTTATATGATTATAGTACAATTGGTCAATGTGAAAGGTTATGTAAAATTATGCAATATGTTTTTGTTTGCATGAGCTCACTATCAAGTGAAAGTTACCTGCCTATTGTATGTGATGAGATCGTGTATATTCGGCTAAGGGGTGATATACCCAAAAGAAGAGTGAAACAAAAATGCGAACAACTATGTTATAATTTAATTTTTTTATCCGTTGTCATTACTTAAAACTTACTAAGCATTGTAATGCTTACTCCGTTTACTTTGTTTCCTCTGTTTTATAGATCTCTTTTGAAGCTACGGACTCGGGGATTGAAGCTTTAATCACCTACACTATAGTCGTTATATTGGTATATTCGATAGTTATTTTGAGAACAATGGCATATATAGGCTAATCTCCTTTTGTGAATCTGAATTACATTTTAAGTTGTATTTGTTCTAGCCATGAGAAAATGGCTTGCTTAATCTCTAAGTTGATGTATATGTTTTGTTGGAAATTTTATGTGCCTTGTTACTTCGATGCATGGGTTATATGATGTGATGATGGTATGCTTAATACCCAGAAATTTGATTACACCTATTGGTCGGTAGTCGTTTGACAACCTTGATAGTACTCTTATAGTAAATATACGTGAGATGGTTGCCTTAGTCGAATTACCTTGAATGTTAGATTGCTCGGATCTAGAATTTAAATTTGATCCCTAATCAAAATTCGATGTACAACCGAATCTATGTCTTGTACGTATCTATGAACCTCAGTAGGTTGTATTTAGTTATGTAATACCTTAATACCCTATTTCGACGACGGACAGGGGTATAGGGTGTTACATTAGTGGCTAGGGGTTAAGGGTTTAAGATTTATGGTTTAGAGTTTAAGGGATAGGGGTTGAGGGTTAGATTAATTAGTGATTTTTAATTTATATATTAAATAATTTCTTATATAATTGTAAAAGAGATAATATTAATTTTAATATATTAAAATTATGATTATAGTTTAAATTATTTAAGAGATAATAGATAAACTTTATATATATTAAATGGTTTAGGATTTAAGGTTTACTTAAGATTTGTTAAATGATGAAATTTTATACAATCAATTAATACTTTTATATTTAAATATTAAAATTAAAAAAATTGATAAATAAATAAAAAAATAACAGATTAATATGGATAGGTAACTATCTATTTTGGATAGGACCAAATTATTTAAATTTTCTGGTTATATGAATGATTTTTTTAATTAAAATAATTTTAAAATTTTTTTGATATATGAGTAATAGCGGCGTTTTCTTATAAAAACGCTACAAAAAGTCATATACAAAATCGCGCTTTGTTACCCCAAAATGCCTTGAGACTTTTTTCCCAAAATCGGTTCCCCCTTCCCCCCGAAATCCCAAAATTTCACATGCTTCTGTTTTCCCTCATTTCTTCTTCCCAAAATTGGTTCCCTCCGCCTTCTCCCCCCCCCCCCCCCCCCAAAAAAAAAAAAAACAGGCAAGATAACAAAAGAGAGAGGGTTTCCTTGGAAACTAAAAGCAGCAAGTGGAGTAGCCAAGCCAGAATCCCTGTAATTAGTTTCGTTTCGAAAGTAAGGGAGGACTATTTCTCATATTTCTTCCGAAGTAAGGGTTTCCTTGGGAATTAGAAAGGGAGTGATTCACATAAGAGCTATGGCGAGTGAGCAAGGCATGAGTAGTTGGACCGATCTTCTCCACTCATCCACCAACCTTGAGCAAGCTGCTCCTTCTGCTCAGTTTCCTCCTCTTCAGGTCCCGTTACTATAATATGTGTGTGTGTATATATATATATATATATTCTTCTTCTACTGCTCCACTTATTCCCATTCACCACGCCCAACTCTACAACGCCAAACTCAGGGTTCCTCTCTTTCTCGGTTTATTTTCTCTATTACGTTGACGTTTCAATTTGCTAGTATTTTCTTCGGTATTTTTTCCCCTCATCGTTTCGTAATCTGATTATGATGGATCGGCCTTTAACGTTTTCTCTCTCTCTTTTTTAATTATTTTTATGCTGTTTAACCTGATCTCATGTTTCTTTTTTCATCGTTTTTTAAATGCCTCCACACTAGATTTTCACTTGCCGCCGCTTCATCAGTAATTTTATCGTGATAATTTTAGGATAAGGTTGAAAATCTCATATTAGGTTTTCTGTTGACCGGGTTGACTATGAATTAATTTAAAAAAATGGATTTTTGTTGTTGTTGTGGTTGTTGATTTAGATCTTTGATTATTTTAATTCAATATTGATTTTTGCTGCAGTTAACCAACCTTATTGTTTATTTGTTCGAGACTTAGAGAGTTTTTTTGAATCCCCATGGCTTCAAAGCAGATTAATAAGGAGTTGAAAGATCTGCAGAAGGACCCTCCTGCATCTTGCAATGCTAGTTTGTGTTTAATTTTCTAATCACTCAATTTGTTGAATTTATGTCTTTATATGGTATTCTTTGATAGTTTACTTGAAGATTCGCTGATAATTCGATATATATAATATAGTTGATTTAGGGTGTCAGTTTTAATTTGTTTCCACTATGAAAGTGTGGAGATATTTTTTATTAATATATCCAAAAACTTTAACAATGGCCAGTGGCTGATAATTCGATTATAAATAATAGTGTTGGTTTAAGGTGTCAGTTTTAACTTGTTTTTGCTTTGAAAGTGGCAACTGGTTCTTGGTTTTAGATACATAAGAGATAATTTTAATTCATTACTCTTGCGATTCTTGTATTCACAGTCTGTTAAAACAGACAGAATGTTAGCTGAGAAAGTAAGAGGAAGTTGTTAGCTTGGTACATTGTTTAGGTTGCAAACTTGGCTTTAAGCAACAATTTGAAGGGTTATCTTCTGTTTATTTCTCCCAGAATATTTATTTACCATGCGGAATATATAAAAATGGTCAACCAATGCCATGGGAGATTTTCTTGACAAAAAATGACCATAAAAGAATCTGAACATACCCCTGTTACTAAAAATAGTTCCCATAATATATGGTTGCAAGCATTTTTACTCTTTCACCATGCCATGGGATATTTTCTTGACAAAAAATGAACTATAATTAAATTATAGCTATTTGTTTGTTCTATTTTTTTTTTTTAAGAATTTGAAATTAAATTATAATTTTTATGATAGTAAAAATACAATTTTACCATAGTTTATATATTTATAATTTTTAAAAAATTAAATCAATTTTATATATTTTCAAAGGGAATAAAGTGTAGTTTGAACGATAGGTTACTGTTATATACTTTGATGTTTTTCTTTGAGTAGCACTTTCTGAGTCTTTCTCCATAATATTTTCCTTATAACATTTCTTATGCTTTGTTGGTTTAGAATTAGTACAACTAAACATTATATAAAGCAAAATTGGCTGTGGTTACTGCTTACTATGTGGGAATCTACTCTGTAAAGCTTGACATTTGGTTATTAGATGAACAACAGGCTTTCTGCTAATTGCTGCTTTATATCAGAAAAAGAATAATATCATGATGCAGCTATTAATAACATGACCTTATCCATTTGCATCAAGTCCCAGAAGGTCATGTTGGCGTGTATTGGCGTGTATTGCATTCATGCACCTTATGATGAAGCTTTAATGTTAAAGGTATGATAAAATTCCCTGTAATTATTTTAATCTTTGGTTTATAAAGTATGATATGATGATTAGATACCTCTTTTTTTTTTTAATTTCTTCCATTTAGTGTTTTGGCATCTATTTCCAGTGATATTTTAGTTTTTAGTTAAGGCCTCAAACACTGGAAAGAGAAGCTAACTTGTGCTGCATCTGAGATTTGTTCTGCTGCTGTATCTTACATTATGTGAATAAAATTTGCAGAATAAGTCACTAGAGGTTGAGCCATATTTAAATGGGCACAGTATATATCGTGTTGGTCAGTTTCTTTTGTCCAAGTTTTCTAAGTTTGTGCCGTCAAAGATTTACTTTCTTTGGTATCTAAACTTTATCAACATGAATCTGCAGGGTTGATGGGCTCTGGAAAAACTAATAACCCTATCCATATATAATATATCTAATATATAAAATAAAGTTTATAACATAAAACTGAAATAATAAAATATTATAATATAAATAAATGCTCCTATGTCATTTTCATTCTCCATTAAGATACTGGAAAGAAGAAAATTAACATGCAGAAGCTATGGAAACATTCTTCATGAGTTTCCTAGTTCTTTGTGTCATATTGTCCTCTATGGTTTATAGGGTGGAATTAGTGATCTTGGTCACAAAAGCTAATAATGGGTTGAGGTCATGCTTTATTTAAATAATTAGGCATTAATATGTTCGGGTTAGACTCCACTGTCCAAGGACTTGGTCCATTTTTGATACATAAATTGTCTAGGTTGAATATTAGAAGTGTTATTCCTTCCTTGATGTCTACCAATTGCAAAGGTAAGATTGCTAAACCAACTTTTTAATTTGCGTCTCAAGAACAGCTTTATTCTATAATTTTCAGTGACTCATTAATAGAGCAGGAGGTGAATGGAATGTCTGTAGCTGAAATATTTAAGCTTCATGGGGAGAGTTTCTTCAGAAAAAAGGAGGTAAGTCAGCAAACTCCCTCTCTTTATGCACATATTCTTTCATCCTTCAGTGTATCTTACTTGAATCATTACTTATGTTGATGATCATGCAGTAAAGTAAGCCATCATTTTTCTAAAATTGGAGGGCTGTTGACTGTGAAAATTTTCATGGCAATATTTTTGTATTGAGTGTTTGAGTCTCCTTTTACTTTAAAATTAATCTTTTTGGAATTATGCCTTTTGTTTCAAATTTAAGTTTTTTTATTGAGTTGGTTTGAGTTATTTATTTTTAAGTTTAATTTAATCTTTTTTTAGCTAAAATCGAGTGGAGATATAAGGGTCAATGTCTGCCTTTATGATTTGTAAGACTGTAGGTGGAAGCAAATTAAGGTTTTATTATCATGTTAGTCAACCAACCAACCACTGCTACGGTAGATTTAATTTATAGGCTTGTATACTGTCATGGCAGCTGCCTTATTCTCCAAATATAAACATTATTATATATGGTTTTATTTCAATAATTGCTATCAAACATTTGCATAATAATTGATAACGTCCTAATACCACATTGCCTTGTCTTTTACATCTGTGTATTTGCTGGCCTTCTCTTACCACTTTGTTCATTTTTATACACTAGTTGGTGCTTGTATCATTATTAAACCAGTTTAAATGAAAATAAAAATATTATTTTTGAAAAATAAATTTTGATAATCTATATATATAAATGTTATGCCAACGTGATTCATTTTAGGTAAAAGATTGAAAAGGGACAAGTTTTTCTTTATTTATTAAATGATTTGAAATTTCATAGTTAGGAAACTGAATTGAGTCAAATCTAGTAAAAAGTTTAACATTGACATTCTAACTTTGATTAGAAGTCAATGTAAAGAAAAAGATTAAAGAAGCAAGCATTAAGAAAACGATTTAAAATCTGCCTATTAAATTAATATTTGAAGGTTTCTTATATAAAAGTAATTTAATTAAAATATGCTGAGAAAACAAATATTGTTTGGTGAAAATGAAAAGCTATATTAATTAATTCTACTAATTTGCTTTCTTTTAAAAATATTAAACTCATTTAATATTGTTTGTTGCTATAATGACATTCCCAATGGTTATGATTGTTTTTCAGTGCTTCTTAGTTTTCTGTATTTTTCTTCACTTTTAATAAATTAGACTGAAAATTTGTGGTAGATTATAGAGTAGTACTATTGTGGGTTTTAATAAATTAGACTGAAAATTTTGGTAGATTATAGAGTGGTAAATTGGAATCAGATTTTAGTGAATTATGTACTTATTGCCATTTTTATAAGCATTATGTACGTACTGCCATTTTTATAATTTTTATGAGGTGTTGATGAAAATAATCAAAATGGAGTAGGCTCAAGCATTTGCAGAAATCTGTAAGTATAAATCTTTCTATTGTTTTGGAAGAGCTAAAAAGGCTCCTCACTGATCCTAATCTATATTTGACAGATGCTCTCATAGAGTTGCTTTTCAAGGATGGCAGGTTCAGGCATGTATTTCCTAACCAACTTATTTATGCATCATATTTTCTCTGTGCATTTGAGTTCCTGAAATCTAGCTACTTGGAATCTGTTGGATATATGTACATGTCTGACAGAGTATGTCCTTAAGAAAGTTCATGCTGCTATCCCAGCTGATCCAACTGCAAAGAAGACTGAAAAGGAGCCTCCTAAGCAGCACAAAAGGTCAGTGTTCAGTGCAGTGCAACATGTGTGAATGCCATTAAAACTTGTATTGAAGTTTATGAATCTCTTACCATTTTTGTGTTCTTTGTTGCAGGTTCAACTTGAAGAAGCTAACATACGAGGAAAGGAAAGCTGAGTTGATTGAACGGTTACACACCCTTAATGCCGCTGCTGGTGCTGATTCAAAGGAAGAGGATTGAATGTAGGAATGCTCATTTCAAAGCACTAAAATTATTCCATGCTTTTCTTTATTATACATTGCCGTTGACTGCAGTTTTGTCCAGAACTGAGTTGCATTTTGTAAGGGGTTGAACTTATTTCACATTTTGTTTCAATTTTGTTTAGAATTTTTGTTTTTTGTTTTTTTTTTTTTTTGTTTTTTGCAATTCAGAGTGTAATTGAATTATTAGAAGTTTGGATATTTAGTTGATTGTGAAATGCAATTTTAGCCAGTCACAGGCTAGCATGATGATTTTTAAGATGCAGGAAAAGAAAAACCATGATGATATTTGCATTTGTATCTATTTTTGTAAATTTTTATTTTTTTTTTCATTTTTCATGACCTGTAGTGGCGTTTTTCTCACAAATGCCACTAAAGATTATGAGGTGTAGTGGCGTTTTTCTCACAAATGCCACTAAAGATTATGAGGTTTAGCCAGTCAAGATCATGACTTTTAGCGGCGTTTTTCTTATAAACGCCTTTAAAGATCATGACTTTTAGTGGCGTTTTTAAAAAAGTGTTGTTAAAAGTTATGACTTTTAGCGGCGCTTTTCTTACAAATGCCGCTAAAAGTCATGATCTTTAGCGGCGTTTGTTGGAGAAACACTGCTAAGTCATGATCTTTAGCGGTGTTTATTTTCATATAAATGTTGTAAATTTTTGCGGCGTTACTTTTAACGGCGTTTTTTGCGGCGCTTGTAACTAAAGACAAAAAAAAATTCCGCTAAAAGTTAGTTTTGCTGTAGTGCACTATCCTATACGGAGATGAAAACCTCAGAACGAATAGTTTCTCGCTCCCACTTAAAGGCGTAAAAACTTGAAGGGGTAAAATTGACTAACTTATGCAATGTAAAATGCAGAAACACATCAAAAGATTTAAGTCCACAAAGCAAGCATATTATGACCAAAACCACAAAAATGACGGATGAAATGTAACGAAAAGACCGTAATTTTAAATAAGATTTCCAATTTTCAACAAAAACACAGAAAAGAATCAATTTATGGCTTGACTATCTTATTTTGTCCCTAGTGGAGTCGCCAAGCTGTCGAAACTATTTTTTTTAAAAAAGAGGTTGACTTTGAAAAAGAAAATTAAAACGGGAGTCGCCGCCGATATTTTTTTATTTTGAGGTGTGATCACCTCGTAAAATTTGATCGTTTTAATAAAATGTTTTTATTTATTAAAACGATGATTTTAGCCTACGAAATTTGAGAAAATGAGTTCGGGAGTCGGTTACGTGCGAAGAAGGGTTAGCACCCTCGTCATGCCCAAAATTGGTACCTAATTGACTAATTAATGTCTTAATGTCAAAAGTTGAAAATTTGAAGAAGATTTTAAAATACGATACTTTTTATTGATGTCAATTTTAAACATTTATTTTGTTTAGGCAATAATATACGAATGTTATGAATAACAATGATATGAAATAACAAATAAAGGAGTTATGATACATACAATGTCAACAATCACACAACATTCATCATTTAAATAGGAACATCAATAAATAAAGACCAATGAATTAAATAATAATTAAAAAAGTATAAAGCAAATTAAAATGTAAAACAATTTTAAAATAATGAGTAAATAATGTGAAAAAGAAATTTAAGAACCAATAATATACAAAACAAATTTAAAAAAAGATTATATACATAAAATCAAAATAGATAGTACATATATATATCAATATAAGATAAATAATATATATTTTTTAAAAAATAAAATAAATAATAAAACAATTTAAAACAAATAAAAAGAGTATAAAATAAGGTATATAAAACAATTTAAAATTCTTAATGAATTTTTTTTAGATAAGTAATTCATGAAAACAAATTTAAAATGAATAATATGTAGAACAATTCAAAGTAAATAATATATGAGATAATTTAAAATAAATAATATCTAAAACAACTTAAAATAAATAATATAAAATAGCTTAATGTAAATAATATATAAAATTTAAAATAAATAAAACAGTTTAAAATAAATGATATGTAAAAAGAACTTTAAAATAAATAATATATATATAAAAATAAAACAGTTTAATATATATAATATAAAAAACTAAAAAAATGAATGATAATAATAAAACAGTTTTGAAAAATAAATAAATAAATAGATTAAACAGACCAAGGATGAAATTAAAATTGGACGAAATTCAAGTATAAATCGTAAAAAAGATAAAAGCTACTAGGGACCAAAACAAAAGGCACATAAATTCATGGGGACCAAATGGGAGAATATCCCCAGTCCCAATGCGTTGCGTTTCAACCCATAAAGCCACGAATCAAATCAGAAATGCGATAAAACAAAGGGGCAAATCTTAAAAAAAAAACAAAATGGGACAAAATCAAAAGGGCAAAAAATGAGAAAGGACTAAAGAGGATATTAGCCCATCCTTAGGAAACGCGCATATCCTCCCCCAGGCTTGTAACGCCCCAATTTTCCTATTTTCGGCTTTTAGTGAAATTATGGTGATATAATTTTAAGTATGTGTTCTGCATTAATTTGACATGGTTATATGTTTGCTTAAGTGGTTATATGCTTTGGGGAGTGTTGGGGAGGTCCCAAGTTCAAGCCAAGACTTGGGTTAAATTTTGGATTTTTATTAAAATAAGTGTGGCTTTTGGTGTTTAGGCTCTTTAGTAGAAGTTGGGTATAACATAATAGAATGGGTCTGCTGGTCTGGTGGCTAATTAATTTGTGATTGAGTGGGAAGTCTTGTGTTCGGGTCGTCCTAAAGGATTTAATTTTTGTCGTATGTCATAGAGGTGTTTGGGATGGTTTAGAGCACTGCAGTAGTTGAGATTAAGTGGGTTATCAGGATTTTCTTCTCTGATTAGTTTTCTTTTGCGAATTCGTTCTTTCTTTTCTCTCTTCTATTGTCGAAAATCCCTACTTTACTGCCGAATTTCTCCCTTATTTCCTTTTTTATTTTGGTAGTTTTTCTTTTTGCCTTCTCCAATCGTTCTACGAATTGTTCTGGGAAGTGTGTGGTAAGTCTCCGCTCCTTTATCTCAAATACCTAGTATTTTAAGTGTTTAATGGTAGTTTTGGCTGCTGTTTAGGAGGAGATCTGGAGGCTAAAAATTAGCAATTCGACGTTTGAATTAGAGTTGTACTCGATTTTAGGAGTGGTAAGTCGATTTTGTGATATCGAGATAGAGTGATTAAGACTCGATTTTGGGTTCTAAAGTGGAATTATTCTGATTATTAGGTTCTAGAAGTGCTCAGGAGTGTTTAGGCTTCAATCAAAATTAGGTGTGTACCCTTAATGCACTGAAATCGTGTTTCAGCGAAAGTCAAAAATGAAGTTGTCGACGCCACACGGACGCGTGGACTCCTGTGTGGAGGCCGTATGGGAGACACGTCCGTGTGGTCGACGAAGTAGGCCATGCGTGCGCCACACAGGCACGACGGACACGGGCGTGTGATCCTGGCTAGGCCGTGTGTGAGGCATGGGCTAGGCCAATTAGGCCGTGTGGGCCACACGGGCGTGTGGGCCTATACGGGTGAAACCACATGGGCGTGTGGGGTTTGGACCAGGCTATGTGATCTACACGGACAAGGCTAAGTTGGGATATATGGGCCCTACGGGCGTGTGGGCCCACCGAGCAGGCCACATGGGCGTGTGAGCACATTAATTTGAATTGTTCTAAAAGGTTGCATGGGTTGCCTTAATCGATTGTGACCTGTTAAAGGGGTCGCTAAGCGTTACTTAGGCCCTATTCTGTGATACGATAAACTGTATGTATGAGATAGCATGTTATTGATAGCATGTGCACTGATTTGTTCTGACATATTTGTATGATCTACTGTTCTGCATTAAAGCATGCCATGTTATTTTATGTTGCATTGCATCGAGTTGGGTTTGGTATTAAAGAGAAGGAAGACTATAAGGCTTTTTAGCCGGTTATTTGGTATCCTTGTTTCCTTTATTTGTTATGTGCCGTCTTATGGTACCTCGAGGTGTGTAAGGTTGGATGGGTCGATTTATCCCTATACTTGGTGTGTAGGGTCGGGTGGGTTGATTTTATCCCCACATGGTGTGTAGGGTGGACGAAAATGGTGTGCAGGGTTAGTGGGCATGTACTATTCTGATATGATATGCATGTATTACCGAATGGGCCAAAGGCCCGAATGTATCCGTTCTGTTCTGAGCGGGCCAAGGCTTACACCGTATCTGTTAAGGGCTTAAGCCCGAATTATGACTGATTCTGTTATATGCATGTATACTTGCTTTACTGTGGGGGATGTACACACTGAGTTACGAAAACTCGCCCTTTTATTTATTTGTCTGTCAGGTAATCCCCAACAGTAGTTGGATCAGTGCAGCGAAGGGTCGAGGATGACCGCTGACGGACACTTTACTGGACTTCCTATTTTTATTACTGGTTATCTATTAACTTATTATTTTATCACTATTTTAGGGGTTTTATGTATTGTGGACCTTTGGATTGTTTTGTTTCATTTTATACTTGGAGATTTTAATTTTTTATTTTTTATTGATTCATAAATTGCGACATCACAAACGCATTTCAAAACTTAATTTTAGATTTTTATATGATGAATGATTCTAAAGCTTCCGCGATAAAGAAAAGATAATAATTTGCATAATGTTTTGATATTTGAAATGGTTTCCAAAAACACTCTCATGTGATGCCACCAGATTCGGCCACAACGTCTAGATCGGGTTTGGGGTGTTACAAGGTGGGTCGGGTGAAAATCGGGTAGCCTTATACGGTGCCGTTTTGAGGCTACTGAAACAGGCCTCAAACGACGCTGTTTAGGTGTTCTTTAAATACAATTTTTTTAAAAAAAATCCATTCAGTCATTGTATGAAAAAATAAAAAAATTCAGAGCTTTCCTTTTGCTCTCAACCTTTCCTTTTCCTCCGATCGAAAGGAGGTTCCCTCACCGCCCGTGTAATGCCCTGAATTTTGGGTTTAAAAGAAATAGGGTTTTGAGTAAGGGATCAGTTAGGAAACGGTAATGGCTAAGTGATTTAAGAGTGTTTAGAAGTATTTGGGAAGTCTTGGGTTCAAACCTGAGATTTAACAAAATTTTTGTTTTAAGTGAATAAAACCCTTGGAGCTTGGAACTAGGCTTTTTAAATATTGGTAGGTAAAATTTAACAGAATGGGCCTACTAGTTTGGTGGTTAAGTGAGTGTTAGTGTACCTAGAGGTTTTAGGTTTAAGTCTTGCGGTGCGCGTAGAGAACCTTTTTATCTTTGTTTCATTTCTTTTTAGTTAATAATTTTAAGTATTTATAATTATTAAATTATGTGTTAAGAAATTAGTATTTGATTTTTATTACTTTTAATTTTAATTGGCTACTTTGTATGGTATGCTCTTCTCTTCTCCTTTTCCTCTACCCTTTTCTTTTTTGATTCATTGGTTCTGACTAGTGGATTGGGGAATTTGCGCTCCTCCATCGGCATCATCAAACGAAACAGGTGTGGGATTCGAATCTGATTTCTACTTTCTGCCTTTAAATCAATTGTTATTTTGCTTTGCAAATACCTTTCTTCGGCTTTTCGTAGCTTTGCATTACCCCCTTCATTTTTGGAGTTTCTAAATTATAGAAGTGTAGGGAAATCATTTTTTTCTGACATATGTTGATAGGGTAAAGGTTAGAGAGTGTGATGGTGGCCAAAACAATGTTTTTGGGGCTGAGTTGGGGGTGGTTGTGTGGCTGCCTTGATGACTACACGGGCGTGTGCTGAAGGCACGTAGCCGTGTGGATTTGGGAACTAGGGTTTCTGGCCAATTTTTGGGTGCCACACGACCTGGCCACATGGACGTGTGGCTGATTTGGGGATTTTTGTCGAAAACCACACGGGCATATCGCTTTGAGACACGGTCGTATGACTGATTTGGGTATTTATGGCTTCTATATGGGCGTGTGTTGTGGGACACATTGCCGTGTGACTGAATTGGGAATTTAGGGTTCCCACATGGGCGTGTGTTTTGGGAAACACGGTCGTGTGACTGATTTGGGGCCTAGGGATTCTATACATGCGCGTGTTGTGGGACCGACGGCTGTGTTTGATGGCCATACGGGAATGTGACACCTTGACACGGCCATGTCAACCCTGCAATTGGACTTTGAAGAACTGAACAGTGCGTTACACGACCTGGTTACATGGCCATGCCCCTACATCACACGGGCTTGTGCCTCCGTTACACGGTCATGTGCTACCTTGTATAAGGGCGTATGGATCCCTGCACGGCCTGGACCGCTCCAAACGGCCAGAGCACACGGGTGTGTGGCCCTAACTCGCCAAATTCTGATTTTAAGGTAGTTAAGTACAATTGCGATTATAAGTGTTCCAATCCCTCGACTAGGCTTACTGAGGGTTGACACGACTCTGCTCTGACTGCAAATTGAGTGCTACTTGTGATCGATTGTGAAAAATGATTGATATTGAAACCAAGTGCACAAGTGTGCACGTTTTTGAAACTAAATGGTTGTCTCTGAATGACTGCTTTCGATTGTCTGCTTCTGAAAGTCTGCTACTGAATGACTGTTATTGAGTGACTATTTTTGATCGACTGTCTGTAATGATGTTCTGAGTTAGTGCATTTGCATACATTCATGTGTATTAAACATTTTGGGTTGGGATATTGAAGAGAAAGAAGACTGATCTGATCTGGCAGTTTAACTGCATTTTGTAGTCCTAATTCCTAGAGGGTCGTGGACGATTTGGCTGTATTGTGAATTTTCGCGCTGCATGTACAGCACATACGTCAGCATCGCTGCGTATCATTATCTGATCTGGCAGTTTTACTGCAAACTTATTGGTATAGCGGATTACCGCATTGCACTGTACCGCATGTACGATAGTTACGATACGTACGGTTATTTGACCTAGTAGTTCACACTGCATGTCTGTATCGCGGCTTACTGCCTTGCACAGTACAGCCCATACGCCAGCATTACTGCGTGATATATGAGACTGGCAGTTTATCTGTATAGTGATAGCCCCTATTCCTAGAGGGTCGAGGGCGGTCCTAATTCCCTGAGGGACGTGGACAACGTAGATGATCATCGTTGTCGGACTACCCGGGATGACATCGTGTGGAGGGCAGGGTTGGATGGGTTGATTTTATCTCCGTACTTGGTGTGTAAGGTTGGGTGGGTTGATTTTATCCCTACGTGATGTGTAGGGTTGGACGTAGATGGTGTGTTGGCTGGGCGGGTGGGTTGATTTATAACTCATTCGCATTCATACATATTTGATTGATCTGCTTGGTTGCATATGATACTGTGTCTGCATGTGACTGTACTGCTTGATTGATAAATATATCTGATTGACTGAGTGTGTTACTGCAACTGAATGTGTCTGCAAGATTGACTGATATGTCTGATTTACCGTTTGCGATTGACGGGTTGATTGAAAGGCACTCATGCTTAAGTGATTTCTATAGACATGACTGCTACTGTACTGAGATGGGTTAGGGCCCAACACTATTACTGATACTGAAAAGGGCTTAGGCCCAGTCTATGACTATTGGAAATTTTTGTTACTATATTTGACAAAGCCATATGACTACAAAGTTATATATGGTCTGTATTCATTTAAACAGTTTGTAAGTATACTCATTTCCGAACTGCTTCTAGTTTCTTGGCTTTTCCCATTGTAGAATATCTATTTGGTTTCACACTAAGCTCGAGTAGCTCACCCCCTCTGTTTCCCTTTCAGGTACAGTTTTGGATTCTGGATGTTGGACGCAGTACGTGGAGGTCTCAGACAGTCTGGTGAATAAGCTCTTTGTTTTTAGTTCAGTTTTAATTTATTCTCGTTAGTTTTAACTCTAGGGTTTAATAACCTAGTGGTACATATTTCCTTCATGTTTTATTCGTATATTTTAACTGGTTTTACATTTAATTTTATTTAAATTTGCATTGATATGATAACAAATGATTTTAAATGATTTGGATCGCTGGAATAAATTGATTTGTAAAATTTGCTCATGATCACTTCGGTAATCAATGTAGCATCCCGAATTCGGTCAAAACTCCTAGGCCAGGTTGGGGGTATTACAGCCCGCCGCACCATCACTGTATCCGGTGGCCGATGATGTGTGAAGATGGGCTTTTAGCCCCATTTCAAGGAGCGTTGCCCCGCTTTCAAAACCCCAGAAAATCGGAAGAAAGATCCCCCTCCCCTTTAGACTTGACTTCGGCGATTAGAGAAGAGATCTCCGGCTATGAGTCCACGGGAAGATCCTAGTGAGGTTACCTTTCTCTTTCCCTTTTATTTATTTTCGTATGTAAAATAAAGAAAAATAAAATATTTGAGAATAAAAAAATAATAGATAAATAAATAGAATATATCAAACGTAAACCACTTTAAAAATTTAATCTTTTTGATGTTTGTATTCAAAATCCGAAAAAAAGAAGAAGAAAGTACAGGATGCCTATTGAGACTTTTATAGATCTATTACAACTGTTGATTTCTATTTTCCTTGTCTTTTTGCATGTTGTCTGCTACTGTTTTGTTTTATTCCTTTGCGTGTTTTCCTTGGTTTGCAGGTGTCAGACGCATGGACGCGTGGAGGAGGTGGCGATGGCCATAGGCCAAGCATACGGCGTCGTCCAAAGGGGAGGCCTTGGTGCTAGGGTTTGCTAAATCTTTAAGATAGTGAGCTAGGGTTTTGAGTTGGGCTGGTAATTAGGTCGTTGGGTTTGTATTTGGGTTTAGCCTAGTGATTTGGGTGTTTAAAGTTTTAGATTGGGTTGGTATTTAATTTAGGCCATGTAAATGGGCTGTTTGATAAAATCCAGACTTTATGTTTATTTTGTTTTATTTTAGATTTTATTTTATAATTGAGCCAGACCAAAATTGACCTATTACATTACAACTTTGCTTTTCTATCTTTGCTTAGTTTTAGAGTACGAATTTGTTAAGCTTTTAAACGGATCAACATAATATTTATTTTTTATTATATTTATATTTATTTTATTTTAAAGATTTATCACATTTATATAAATAATATTTTTAGTTTTACTAAAATAATTTATTTAAACAATTTTAGTTGATAAAAAAATTTATCATAGAATTCTAATTTTATTAAAAGACTTTTATTAAATGAATATATTTAACAAGAAGTAAATTTTTATGTTGAATTGTTTTATATTTAAATTATTACAATTCTGTTAACGAAAAAAGGAAAAAAATATATTACTTTTTAAAAAAGTAAATTTAATTATTTATATAATAAATAATTATAAATAATACATTCTTATAATATAATATAATATAATATAATATAATATAATATAATATAATATAATATAATATAATATAATACAATACAATATGGTATAATATATTTATATATTATCTATACATTATTATGGTTGCTTTATAAAAAAAAAATTAAAATTTGAATAATGAAGAGTTTAATTTATAATATATAAACATTTTATTGTTTTTACAAATTATTTAATAATAAAAAATTAGTATTATATTTGGATTGTATCAAAATAATTTTTTTATACAGCATTTAGAATTACCCACAACCCCTCTTCGACTCTAAAATTGAAAGATAAAGGTACTTTAGTGCATTTGAATCCACTTTCACCTGCACTAACAATGATATCAATGTTAATTTGAGTCTACTAACTAAATTGTCAAACTAATTTATATATGCTAATTAATTGTTATTTTAAATAATATTGCTTTACATTAATTATATAAAGTAAAAATATATTGTATATTGAATATGTTAAAAAGGTTTTAATTAGGCCGATTGAATGTTAACTCGGTTGGCATTGGTATTGTTACTAGTACAGGAGCAAATGGATTTGAGCACACCAAAACGTATTTATCCTCCCATTTAAGAGTTGATAATGGTTATTGGTAGTTTTAGATATTGTATAAAAATGATTTAATTATAATTTGAAATTTTTATTAATATAATATTTGAATTGTAAAATAAATTAATATGTTTTAATTATATTTGATAATTCGAATAAATGATATTATTTCACCAGGGAGTGTTAAAAACGCAGCAAGAAATGATATGACCGACCAGGGAGTGTTAAAATAATCTTTCTTCAATTTTGCCTTCCATTTCCATATGTTACATTTTATCTCGCAATGCTTGTTCACTTGAATAACTATGTTCTTATAGTAGAAGTCGTCTCGACTGTAATAAATGGAGTCCCCCAGTTTGTTAAACATTTGGGTAACTGCTTCATCGTTTCCTAATCAATTATCAATAATTCTACTTTTACGGAGTAGCTCCACATCCTTACTTGTGTTGATGAGTTTATCCATGAATATCACATAATCAACGAAGTACTTTGGCTTTTGAAGGAAGAATTGTTCGTGGATCATATAATTTCGAAACTCACGCTCTGTGGAATCGTCAACTTCTAAGGTTGGAATCTTGAGTTCTTTGGTGTCATTGTCAAACGTTATATCAAACTTGTTCTTTTCCCCTTGCTCTTGGTTTTGCACATCTTTATTACAGACATCTGAGAAATGGATTCCTGCATCTTCCAGCTCTGTTGCGCTAGGCATCCAGTTTCGTGAGCTTTGTAAATTCTCTTCTTTTTTTGCTACTTCTGGTTGTCTTCCGGGAAGTGAAAAATGGAAAGTAGTAGGTACCAAGTGTAAAAGATTCCCGATAATAGTATTTTTGGGAAAGCAGCATGCTACTTCTTTTTCTACTTCTGCTTGGGTTCCTAGAGGTGAAGGATGGAAAGTAGTATGTACCAAGTGTAGAAGATTCCCGATAATAGTATTTTTGGGAAAGCAGCATGCTACTTCTTTTCCTACTTCTGCTTGGGTTCCTAGAGGTGAAGGATGGAAAGTAGTATGTACCAAGTGTAGAAGATGCCTGATACTAGTGGTCGAAACTACTTTTTTTTTTTAAGATTCGACTTTTATTTTAAAAAATGAAAACAAAAAACGGGAGTCGTCACCAATTCTTTTTTATGAGGTGTGATCGGATCACCTCGTTATTTGATTGCTTTAATAAAATGTTTGATTTACTAAAACAATGGTTTTGGTCTATGAAATTCGAGAAAAGAAGTTCGGGAGTTGGTTACGTACGAGGAAGGATTAGCACCCTCGTAACGCGCAAAATTGATACCTAGTTGATTAATTAATGTTTTTATATCAAAAGTTTGAGAACTTGGAAAGAATCTAAAAAACATACGATTCCTTTTTCATTTATGTTAAATTTACTAAAAAAATGCTTGAATAAATCGGAACGGATGTTAAAAACACTCTTGTCTCAAAGTAATAAAATGTCACATCCAGTAAGTTAAGACACGACATTTTGAACCTGCGAGAATAAACTTACCTTTTTAATTTAAAAACTCATGTATTTTAAAAGGATATTTGGTTATTTAGGTTCAACGAGAAAAAAAATCGAAACCCAGTAAGTTAGGGTACAGCTTCTCGAATTTCTAAATATGGAATATTGCCTTTATTTTCAAAATTTTATAAATCAAGTGAAGGTTAATATAATACGATTTGATAGTAAAATAAAAAAAATGAATTACAGTACTAAGATGCATAAAAGAATAATTATTAACGCGTTAATGTGAATAGCAACAAAAAAATGAGAATATAATAAAATAAATAAACCTGCTGATTATAAATAAAAGAAAAATAATAAGTAAAGACTAAAAGAAAAAATTAAAAAAAAAAACGGTAGGAAGCAAATAGTAGCTCGTAAATGGTTTAAAAACGATAATAGTAATAATAGTGATAATAATACCAATAAATAATAATACCAATATTAAATAATTTGAAACTTGAAATAATATAAACATACAAATAAATAAATACTAAAGTGATAAAATTAGTCTCAAAAAAGATAATAAGTAAATAAATATAAAAAGAAATATAATAATAATAGTAATGATAATACTAAATTAATTAATAATATAATAATAAGTAAATAATCGCAAAAAAAAAAAGAAAATATAATTATAATAGTAATAATAATACAAAGTTAATGATATAATAATATAATAATAGCAATGAGTAAATAAGCATAAAAGGAAAATATAATTATAGTAATAAAAATATTAAATTAATTAATTTGATAATAAAATAGAAAAAATAAAAAAAGATTAAATTGAACTTAAAACAGAAATTTGGGGCAAATCAGGAATAAAATAAAAAGGGAAGGGCTAATCTGAATGTGCGAATAACAAGGAGGGACTAAATGGGATATTTTCCCTTCTCCTCCAAAACAGTGTCGTTTAAAAAAGGACTAAACTGTAACCGTAGGAAAACATAAGGTAGAAATTAAAAATATAAAAAAATTAATTACAAAACACTTAAAAAGCGGAAGGACTTGCAACACAAATAACCCCAAAGGCGAAAACACGCAGATCCTAGTGTGAAACGACGCCGTTTTGGGCTATTACAATCACCCTTAAACGACGTCATTTGAAGGGCCCTATATAAGCCAATTTGTTTTTAAAATTTTCATTTTTCTCTCATTTCTCAAAAAAACAAAATCCCCCACCCAAAATTTTAATCCCTCACCCAAAATTTTCTCTCAACTCCCCTGAATTTGGCCAGGTCCTTGATGGGCCACCATTGCACCGGTCGTCGGTCATCGGCGTCGGCGCCGCCGCGCGCGGTGGCCGGGGAAAATAAAAATGTGATTTTTCTAGATCTTGACCCCCGTAAACCTAAATCCAGCCTTAAATTGCCCGAAAAACAAAGGAAAAAGGACCATCAACCATCTCCTACAACCGATTTCGACACCAGAGAAGGAGCCTTCGATAACGAGAACGCGAAATGACTTCGGTGAGTTCCTTTTCCCTTTCCTTTTCGTATTTTCGTACATAGAAATAAAAGAAAAAGAAAATCACCTTTAGAATATTTTATAAATTCAATCTCTCTTTGTTTCGTATTCAATCTTGTTTTTTTTTTTTTTGTGTTCTTGTACCCGAAAATCTATTGGTTTTTTTTGAATCCGTTTCAAATTTCTCTTTCTTTTATTTCTCTCCGTAAAAATACATTGATTTTTCAGGGCTTTTATAGTCAAATTATTACAATGTTTATAACTATTTCTATTGTTTCTTTGCCCTATTTCCCTGCTCTATTGTCTCTGCTGCTGTTCTTTTTTTTTTGCAGGTGCTGGAGAGTCAACGGGCTAAGATTTCTGCTTTTTGCCACTTTGGTGCGGAGGAGGCCACCTCGAGCGATGGGCACGCCGACTCAGCACATTAGTGGTAGCATGGAGGCGCGGTGCAAGGGTTAGCTAGGGTTTTTGAAAATGTTTGAATATTTTGGGCCATGGGCTTAGGATTTTTTTTTGTTGTTTTTTTGGGTTGTTTGTTTGGGCTTGGCTTTGTAACTGGACTTGGTATTTATTTTTTGGTTCTAATTTTTGGGCCCCGGGCAAATTGGGCCTATTACACTAGTATTTTTGGGTAAATCGAGGGGTTTCCTTTCAAAAAACTTAAGACCAAATTCAACCAACTCACAAATATGTCTTTCAGGTTCAAGATTTGGAGTTAATCATGTGATACAACTCCAAAAGCACAATGAAGGGAAGTTGGTTTTCTAGCAATAACAAATCGTCTTGCATCTCATTGAAAACATGTGATCCATGTTCGGTAAAATCATTTACATGACCATTCTGAAGTAGCTGAACAACAAAGTATCCATCATACACCATATATCTACAAAATTTTCTTTATCTTCCAGGCCAGGAGGAAGGGGTTGTTCATAGCATTTGCGAGTTTTTCCTTCCAAGAGTCTCATTTTCTCTCGAAATTCGTTGAGACCAAGGTTAGTTTTCTTAGTGATCTTCTCAAACCAACTCTTTTTTATATCTTCCATCCTCACCAAGTGTGGCTTACAGTAGTGATAAGGGCCAATTGAAATCACATTTGGTTCGTAGGCTTTTTCATTTACTTCACGTAGTTGATGAGGCACTTTGAAAATTGTAAAACTTTCCTGTTAACATTAAACAAATTAGGTCTATTTCAAGTTAATCGAGAAGAAATGATTATATCTAGTAAGTTAAGACTTAATGCTTAGATACCCGAAAACGAGACTAAAAATTTCTTTTGTTTTTTAAAATATATTTGGTTATCTCGGTTTTAGAAAGAAATCATATTCTGTAAGTTAGAACATGATTTTATTTCTAAATTTGAAATAATGAACATTTGCCTCGGTTTAAAATAGTTCATTTTCTTATGTATTGTATAAAAAACAAACACTTAAAATGACGGGTTTTTAATTTGTCCGGACATGATGTACAAATGGATAAATGTTTGGTCCTTAGATATAATGAAAATGAGATAATTTAAAATGACTATAAATAAATCATTGTAATAAGTAAATGAGAAATATTATAGTAATACTGACGTAATTAACAATAATAATATTAATAATTAAATCATAAGAATAACAAAATAAATAGGGTAACTTAAACAAAAAATGAAAATGAAAGATGCTTAATGAAAAGGAAATATTTAAAGAGTAAAAGAATAATAAATAAAAACCAATATACATAATATTAAATTTAAATATTTAAAAGTAAGAATGATAAATACATAAATAAATCGATGAAACGAATATAAATAATATTAAATTTAAATATTCAAATATAATAATAGTAAACAGATAGATATAACAAATATAAATAATGTTAAATTTAGGTGTATAAAAAAGAAAGAATAATAAATAAATAAAACAAACATAAATAATATTAGAATTAAGTATTAAAAAGTAAAAGAATGATAAACAAACAAAAAAACAAACAAACAAACAAATAAAATATAAAAAGATGAAACTAATTGGATAAAGGACTGAATTAAGATTTAAACAAAATTAAAGGTAAATAACAAAAACTAATAAGGGACCAAATCGCGCAAGAAATAAAATAAACAGGGAAATAAAATAAAAAAAGAAATAGGACGAAATTGAATAACAGTGAAAATACGAAAGGATCCAAACAGAGATTAGACCCTCCCTTGTCGAAAACGACAATGTTTCAGGTGTCAATCTCTTGAAATGGTCCAAGGACCAAAATGAAAGAAAAATAAAAATAACTAGCAAAATAAAAAATAAAAGATATAAGATTGGACCATATTGAAACAATCTGCAAAAGCAGAAGGATTAAATGCGAAAATAGGCTAATTTATAAAAACAGGCGGATCCTATAAAAAGGGGCGGGTCGGATTCGAGTTAATATTAAAACGACGCCGTTTTGGCGCTTGAAATAGGGATCAAAACGACGTCGTATGGCATACCCTATAAATCTGAGCAGGTCCCGATCATCAAACCACCGTGGTGACCACCGGTCGCCGGTGACGACACCACCGTCCGCGGTGGCCAGAGAAGCCCAAAAGTGCCTCCTTTCTTCTATTCGACCTCTAGAACCTGAATCTAGGGTTAGTTTTTTAGAAAATGGCCAAAAAAATGCCAAAAGGGGAGAGGACTCTTTTATGTCCGACGACGGAGAAGACGAAGCGACTCCGGTAAGCCCCTCTTCCCCTTTTTTAATTCGTTTTTTTCTTTTAAAAGTAGAAATAAATATTAAAGAAAAAAAGATAGAAAAAAACAGCAACCTTAATATTTGAATTGCTTCTGTTTCTTTGTATTTCAAATTTTTCCTCTTTTTGTTTTTTTTTTGTTTTTCTCCCCTCCCCCCTTTTTAAAAATAAATGTTTGTGGTAGCTTTATAACCAAATGAAATACAATTTTTTCGCATTCTTTTTCTACTGTTGCTTGCGTTTCTATTGTCCTTGTTTTTGCTTGTTTGCAGGCCTTGGTAAGTCAACGGAGGATAGGTCTTGCTATTTTGGTGCAAGGCGGCAGTCCTTGGGCTGTAGGCAAGCTGCGGAGGCACGTGGAGGGGCGCAGGGAAAGAGGCACGGCGCTGCTAGGGTTTGCCACTTTCCGAAAATTTGTTAAAATTTTGGGCCATGGGCTTAGGGTTTAGTTTTTTGTATTTTGGCTTAATTTTCTGTTTGGTTTTGTATTTAAAAAAACTTTGACTGTTTTAATATTTATTTTATTTTGGTTTTTTTATTTGTTTTTGGGCCTGGACAAAATATGCCCTTTACAGTAGGGATGGGTGGGGGTTTAAAACCCCACATGGAGTGTAGGGATGGACGAAGATGGTATGTAGAGGTTGGTGGGTATGACTCTGTTTTGACTGTTACTATGATGGGCTAAGGCCCTAATGCATATTTGATACTGAAACTGAAATGGGTTAAGGCCCAAACTGCTACTGAGGCTGTAATGGGCTTAGGCCCTAGACTGTATTTGACTGTTTACTGATTGTTTGACTATGTGTTTGTTTTCTGTGGAGATTACACATTGAGTTTACGTAAATTTAGCCTTTCTGTTTAATCTGTACAGGTAATCCCCAAACTTAGATGGATCGGTGCGGCGGAGGATTCAGCGGTGGTCACACGTTTGCTAAAGACTGCTTTTATTTTAGTATGGTTTGATGGTATTTTTGCTTAATTATTTTTGGGGGTATTTTTGTGTAATATTGGGACGTTTTGGACTATTTTCTTAACTTTGGGTTATTATTTGTTTTATGGATATAACTGTGAAAACTCAACAAAACACAACGGTTTTCCTAAAAACGAAAGTTTTCTTAAACCTGAACGGTTTTCACTTAAATTCAACGATTTTTCAAAAGCTTCCGCGATACAAATGAGTTTTAACTTAATGGAATAAATGGATAAGCGTTTTTAGGCTAACAAGAGATAAAGAAGGGTAACTATACAGAAATGGTTTTATCGTGTCAACTTAGTTTTCAAATCTCATTCTATGTGACATCGCTAGATTCAGCCATAACGTCTAGGCTGGGTTTGGGGTATTACAATTGTTATTTTAAATAATATTGCTTTACATTAATTATATAAAGTAAAACTATATTGTATATTGAATATGTTAAAAGTGTTTTAATTAGGCCGATTGAATGTTAGCTCGGTTGGCATTGACATTGTTACCAGTACAGGAAGACGTGGATTTGGGCATACCGAAACGTATTTATCCTCCTATTTAAGAGTTGTGAATGGTTATTGATAGTTCTAAATATTGTATAAGAAAATGCTTTTATTATAATTTAAATTTTTTATTAATATAATATTTGAATTATTAAATAAATTAATATGTTTTAATTATATTTGCTAATTTGAATAAATGATATTATTTCACACTAATTACAATAACTAAAATATTAAATTTTAAAAAACTAAATGCATAAAATTATATTTAATGCAGGTCAAATAAGAAACTAGTTTATTTAAAAAAAATCAATATATCACATAAAAAAAACTTTTTTAAAAATTATTGAAATTCTCATGGATAATAAAAAAAGCATTTTATATAAAAAATGGTTGAAAAATTATATCAAAAACATATTTATTAAATTAATTTAATCTTTAGAAAAGTTAGTATTGTAATTCGGTCCTCAAAACTAAACGTTACTGAGTGTGTTGATTCATTAAATGTTGTGAATTGGATTTCCTAATTTTATAATATTTATATAATTATTTAAATTTTTTATTGGGTTGATATGAGCTAGTTAGACATCAATTTAATTTAAAAAATTATATAAATATCATCTCGTAATTAAAATAAATTATATTATTCAAAAATATATAATTTTTTATTTTTAAAATCAATAAAAATATGTGGGATTTAAACTCATACTAACTACATAAGTAAATTTTAATTTACCACTAAAATAAAGATTTATTTTAATATTTTTGTACATTTTAATCTTATTATGCATAATCAATCAATTGTGTATATATATTTATACTGTATCCAATTGAATTGGCGTCACATGGTTAATTCGGCATCAATTCAAAATTGATGACAATATTATGATAAATAACTTTTTTTTATTTAAATATTGTACATATTTCATATACTATCATTAATTAATATCAAATTATATGTTTTATTAATTATTATATAATTTTTAACACCCTTTTATATTTTAAATTCATGGTTTCATATATATATATATACACACATACAGGAATGATAAGATTTCTGATTATTATTAATTTATTTAGAATTCTTCCAATCTCATAATAGACTTTTGGTTCTTTTAGTCAAATTTCAACCTCAACGAAGTTGAATGAATACCTTGAACAACAAACTAGACCGATGCTTCTTGGACAGAATCAAATTAAGTGACATGAGAAAGGCACTACTATGTAAACTTGTCGATCTAGAAATTACATTAGAAACAAGATGACACATTTAAAGGACAAGTGTTGCCTGAAATTCAAAAACTACCAGAAGTCAACCCCCTGATCACCAATCCAAAGCACCAGAAAAAGGCGACGATGATCTGTGAAATATACATACAAAATGAATCCATGATTAACAAAACAAAAATAATTATACATATACATGAAGATGAGAAATAACATCAGTCGTCAGGTCTAGCAGCTTATACTTACTTGATATCATACACTTTGGCTTCAGTAGCCTTATTGCCTTTGGTGATAATAAGAAACAAGCGAAAATATAGTTTGTAGTATAGTAAGCAGGAGCAAGACAAGCGCAGCAATAAATGATAAGGGCGACCAGGGAGTGTTAAAATATTCTTCCTTCAATTTGGCATAATCTTTCTTCAATTTTGCCTTCCATTTCCATATGTTACATTTAATACCGCAATGCCTGTTCACTTGAAAAACTATGTCCTTACAGTAAAAGTCTTCTGGATGGTAATAAATGCCGTCCGCCAGTTTCTCAAACATTTCGAGAACTGCTTCATTGTTTCCTAAACAATTATCAATAATTCTACTTCTACGGAGTAGCTCCACATCCTTACCTGTGTTGATGAGTTTATACATGAATACCACATAATCAACAAAGTATTTTGGCATCCCCACTTGGAAGTAATGTTCGTGGACCATATAATTTCGCAACTCACGCTCTGTGGAATCTTTAACTTCTAAGGTTGGAATCTTGAGTTTTTTGGTGTCATTGTCAAACGTTATATTAAACTCGTTATGCATATTTCGGAAAGAGACACCTAAGAAACGGATTCCTGCATCTTCCAGCTCTGTTGCACTAGGCATCCAGTTCCGTGAGCTTTGTAAATTCTCTTCCGTTGCTACTTCTGGCTGGATTCCTAGAGGTGAAGGATGGAAAGTAGTATGTACCAAGTGTAGAAGATGCCTGAAACTAGTATTTTTGGGTAAATAGTGGTGATCCCTTCCGAAAAACCCAAGAGCAAATGCAACCAACTCACAAAAATGTCTTTGAGGTTCAAGATTTGGTCTTATCATGCGATACAACTCCAAAAGCACAAAGAAAGGAAGTTGGTTTTCTAGCAATAACAAATCGTACTGCATCTCATAAATAACATGTGGTCCATGTTCGCTAAAATCATTTAGATGACCGTTCTGGAGTAGCTGAACAACAAAGCATCCATCATACACCATCATATCTACAAAATTTTCTTCATCTTCCAGGCTAGGAGGAAGGGGTTGTTCATAGCATTTGCGAGTTTTTCCTTCCAAGAGTCTCATTTTCTCTCGAAATTCGTTGAGACAAAGGTTAGTAATTTTCTTAGTGATCTTCTCAAACCCCTTCTTTTTGATATCTTCCATTCTCACCAAGTGTGGCTTACAGTAGTGATAAGGGCCAATTGAAATCACATTTGGTTCGTAGGCCTTTTCATTTCCTTCACGTAGTTTATGAGGCACTCTGGAAATTGTAAAACTTTCCTGTTAACATTAAACAAATTTGTTAAGGAACTGCTTCTACTTATTTTGTTAAGTAAGGCCTTAGTTACCTACATTTAGTTTACTCAATGCAAAAGCAATGGAATACTTTTATTTCTATATTTATATATTTAGTATTAGATATTTTATATATCAAATATTTGAAGCTCACACTTGATATGGTCATCTTTTCAGTCCTCCACCCTAAGTTTGTGAAGGTTAATCTTGATATCTATCTATACTAATATAAAATTTTTAATTGATTAAATATTAAAATTATTGAAAAGTTTATGCATTAGTATCAGTTTAACAACCATTTCAATTTAAAAACTTTTAATGTTGAGAAATTGCACCCGTTAATTTAAAAACTACACACTGTCATTAGTGTAATACATAGCTCCCCCTCCTTTTTACTTGATTATTTTTCAACCCACAGCATGTGTTTGAATCTTGTTTCCTTTATTAACTAAGGCTTTTGCTTCTTTAATTTACGTAATGCAGTACAAAAACAAATGTATATACCTCTTGGGAGGAGGAAAGTCTATGCTTAACATCACATTCCTCAATCTCAGAATGCGAAGGCGTCATCTCAGGCGAGCTTCTTTCCATCTGTTCCAATTATAAACTAATTTATATAAAAATGCAATTAAAATTAAATATAAACTCTAAACTTTCAAACAAAATATAAAATTTAACCCAATTTAGTCCAAACCAAAATGAAACCAACCATTATAAATCAAAATGGTCTTCAAATTTTTCGATTTGTTGTCAAGAAAAAAAATCAAAATTTTTTTTTCAACATTATAATTTTTTTTAATAAAACTATCCATAATCTCACCTTAATCTTTAATAAGAGGAATTTACTTTAACATGTTCGAACTCATGTCCTCGTATACTATATTGATAATAATATCGATGCAAACTAAGCTAAAACTCAATCAACAAAAATATAAAATCTATTTTTTTTTTAAAAAAATTCAGTAAAAATAATTTTTTTTATAAAATGCAACTCCATACGTATATAAGATTACAATGCACTCATTTTGCAGGCCAAAAAATATATAAAAATAAGATTTGAAGTTACTTAACTAAAATTTAATGGTGATTGAAAACTTAAAAATGAGAAAAAAGTAGAATAGTATTTTTTAACATTAATTTTAATATTATATTTACAACTATTCATAATTTATCTTAACTTTTAAATAAAAAGATAAAATGTATTTAAAGATACTTGAATTTACGCTCTCTTACACTAATAACAATATTAACGTCAGCTAAATTAAAATTCAATCGATAACATTTTAAAAAATAAACTACTTATATAACTTAATTAATATTTGTCATTATTTTTTATTTTAATGTGATCCAGTCAGGAAGAAAATAATAATAACTACACTACATGTGGAGAATATATATTTCATTATTTTTTATTTTAATATATATTTGGAACTAAAATATTTAATTTTAATAAAATTCCCCACTCAGTTTTAATTATTTAAAAAAGAATCAAGATCTGCCACTCAACTTAGATTTTAGATTATTTGAAGATAAAATATACAAAAAAAAAAAAAAAGAAGAAGTTCTTTTTAGGAAATTATCAAAGATCTATTACGTACCTACAGCAAATAAGCAAAAGAAAATTGTATACCTTTTTACCCTTACCAAAAACAAATAAAAAACTCATAACAAAAAAGGTGGAAGGAAATATGAGGGAGTTAGAATGACACCAGAAAGGAGTGATCTAGAGCATAATTCACTGAAAAATAAAAGAAAATACAACCTTAAAGAATCATAAAAATTAACATATTCCTCAGAACACAAGCATGCAAACATCTCAAAAAAAAAAAAAAAAAAAGAGGGAGAGAAATGTTGCAGTTTTAGTTAAAGAAAATTTTGATGATGTAGATTTTTAATTTTTTAGGAAAAAGGATAATCAAATAGAGGGAAAGGCATACTGAATCATCATACCCTGTTGAGAGGCAAAAGATTGGGAGAGATCAACATATAGATTTGTGATGTTTTCTAGAAAAAAAGAGAAAAAATTGAAGATGATAAAATACATTGTACACAATGCAAAAGCAATAAAATACTTTTTCAAATGCCTCCTCTAGGGAAGGTGGTTTAACTGCCGAAAGTAGTTCTTCAACTCTAATTGCCGAGTCGTCGCTCTTTGAAGTCATTTTCTGCACAAAAGCAAGCAAGGACTTTTCATCAAACAACTTTTTCCTTCTTATACCTTAGTATTAGATATTTTATATATCAAATATTTCAAGCTCACTCATGACATGGCCAGCTAGTAACTAAACTTTTCAATCCTCCACCCTAACTTTGCCAAGGTTAACCTTGATATCTATCTATACTAATGTAAAAATTTTAGTTGATTAAATATTAAAATTGTTAGAAAGTTTATAAAATAATATCATTTTAACAACAATTTCAATTAAAATTAACGAAATTGCACTCATTCATTTAAAAACTACACACTCTCACTACTGTAATACATAGCTCTACCCCTCTTTTTTCCTTTTTTTTATTTTTCAACCCACCGCATGAATTTTGTTTCCTTTATTAACTAAGGCTTTTGCTTCTTTTATTAACGCAGTGCACAAAAATACAATTGTATAGCAGTGTTTGAGATACCTCTTGGAAGGAGGAAAGTCCATGCTCAAATTCAACACACCCTTTCTCAATATCACAATGCGAAGACGTCATCTCAGGCAAGCTTCTTACTATCTGTTCCAATTGCAACTAATTTATATAATATTTATAATAAAAATTTTAAATAAGTAAATTAAAATTAAATATAAATTTTTGACTTTGAAACAGAAAATCAAACTAACCTGATTTTCTCCCAAGCAAAATGAAACCAACCATTATAGGTCCAAATGATTTCCAATTTTTCCAATTTGTTGTCAAGAAAAAAAAAATTTCACCCAATAATTTTTGTAATTATAAGGCAATATTGATTCTATCAAATTTTGGAGTGATGTTGCTTTGGAAAATGGCGGCACCCATTCACACTATAGAAACAAAATAATTTTCCTAAATAATATGGAACTAGGTCATGTTTATAATTTTTTAATACTATTCGGTTATTTATCTAAAAAAAACCTCAAAATAGTCTCAAAAATAAGAGAGGGAGAGATATCCTAGAGTTTTAGTTAAAGAAATTTGTGATAATGTAAATTTTCAATTTTTTACAAAAAGAATAATCAAATGGAGGGAAAAGCATACTAAACTATCATACCTGTAGAGAGGCAAAAGATTGAGAAAGATGAACAACTCGGTTTGTGATGTTTTCTAGAAAAATATGAAGATTGAAGAACAATATCAACAAAGACAATAAAATAAAAAAGGAGAGAAACTGGATGAGAGAGAAAGTTGAGATGAAGGTTGAAGTGAGAATGAAAAGTAATGAAGAGCGTATATATAAGAAATTTTACAAAAATAATACAAAAAAATTAAATACAAAAATAGATGAAATACATTTTAATTGTAAAAATGGATCAATTTTTTACAATAAATTTGGGTGCCACCAAGCTATCAAGTGACACCATCTATTGCCTGACATATTGGCGACACCGGCATGTATTTTTCAAAAATATTCGTATTTCCTCCTAAATATAGCACAAATGTTACACATATTAAAAAAATATTTTTTTTGGTGCTGCCTAACAATTGGCTACATATGATTTTTTTTTTTTAAAAGAGGTTGACAGGAAAAATAAAAGCTAAAAAGAGAGAAAAAAAGTAGAAGAAGAAAACTGAAAAAAAGGTTGGGGTACTTTTTACTTATTTATTTATTTCTTCTTCTATCTATATAATGTAACACCCCATTCCCAGCCTAGACGATAAGACCAAGCCTAGAGAATTACATCGAGTGTTTCTCAAAACCCATTTCCCAAAGCTTAGTTTTTAAAACCATCTAAACATAAAAGGACTTAACAAACACAAAGTTCAATCCGAGGTTTATCATCTTAGAAAGTCAAATTTACGAAAAGTGTACTAGAAATACTGATATCCTAAAAGATAATAAGTAGAATGACCGAGCTCCCGATGTGCCAATCCGATCAATTTTGTGGATTACCTACCGTTCAATCAACAGACAAAGTGAGTAACTAACTCAACGAATAGATTCAAAATACAATCAACAAAATTATGTTGTTAAGAGTAACTTTTCAACCATATCCGTAATAAAAAACAAAGGATATAAGGTTCGATTTAATAGAACAAATATTTAGCAGAATCATCAATTGTAGATACAAAACAGCTTAGAAACAGATGCAGTTTCCTATAAAAGGTATTTAATACCCATCCAACCTTACACATCACATAGTGTCAGTGTGACACATTTCAGAAGATTTGCAGCCTAGCTACTGTACCAAATTACGTTAAACGCCGAATTCAATTATAATTTTCATGGTTTACCCACTGAATCAGAAAATATCAGTACCTCCAATATACAATTCCCAACCCAATGCAAATACATAATTCAAGTGACAGTTAATGCAAAGTTTTATACAACCATTAAGATACAGAGCATGCCCATACAGAATATATATCAATGTCACCAACAATTTTCACACGCAATACGCATATAAAGATTCAATACTCAGTCTCAGATCACAAAATAGCAATTTACACAATTCAATGTAGATCATACTAACCCTACAAAAGACTACCGTTCAATTCAAATGGCGTATACAACCCGAGGGAAAAATTCTAATTCCTGGTGTTGAAACCTTTTTGGAGCTCGACTTTTTATTTTAAAAACGAAGATGGAGTCACCACCAATTCTTTTTATTAGGTGTGATCGGGTTACCTTGAAACTTAATCATTTTAATAAAAGATTAAATTTACTAAAACGATCATTTTTGCTTGACAAAATCCAAGAAGTGAGTTCGGGAGCCGGTTACGTATGAGGAAGGATTAGCACCCTTATAACGCCCAAAATTGGTACCTAGTTGATTACTTGATGTCTTAGCGTCGAAAATTGAAAATTCGAAGAGAATTTAAAATACAATCCCTCTTTGCATGATGTTATTTGATTAAAATATCGCTAATTAAATTAATTTTTTGTGGAAAAGGCTTTATTTTGAGTTAATCGAGAAGAAAAGATCATGTCTCGTAAGTTAGGGCACGATGTCTCGAATCCTCGAAAACAAGAATAATCGCCATTTGATTATTACCTAAATCCTATGTGTTTTCATTTTAAACAGGATAGTCAATTACTTCAGTTCAAGGAGAAAATCACACTTCGTAAGTTAGGAGCACGACCCCTCGGATTCCCCAAATAAAGAATATTGCCTCGGTCTTAAATTATTTTTTTATGCGCTTATGCCGAAAAACAGATGAGTGTATGTAGCAACATTTACAATGTACGATGATGGAAAAATTATGGTATTAACAAAATAACAACATAAATAATGAAATAAAATGACAATGCTATAATGAATATAATAATAACAATAATAAAAAAGATTCAATGAATAATTCTATATGATAATAATGATAATAATAGTGAAATAATATAAAAATGTATGATAATAATATAATTACATAAAATATTGATATTTGAGCAAATTTTAACAATAATAATATTAATTAGCAATGATAATTACTTAATACAATATCAACAATTAAAAATAAAATACCAAAATAAAACAATCAGGAAATTAATGGGTGAAAATGTAAATAGCACAAATTATAAATGCTAGAAATAAACAAAAGGAAATAAAGGGGCTAGCTTTAATGAATAAAGGACTGAATTAAAATTTAAACAAAATTGAAAGCCTGAATTGCAAAAAAAAAGGGGAAATAAATGACTAAATTTGAAAATATAATAAAATTAAAAGCCTAAATTATAAAGAAACAAAATATAAAGGATTAAATTAAAATGGGATAGAAAAGTACAGGGACTCATAGGGCAATTATCCCTACCACATTTACACGTGTCCTTCCCTCAGTGGGTCAGCAGTGGGTCAAGGGACTAAATTGAGCAAGAATAAAATAAAAGAGGTAAAAAAACAAAATAAAAAGGAAATAGAACGAAAATTAAAAAGAGCAAACAAGTGGAATAACCAAAATGGCAATTAGCCCTTCCATGCGAAAACATGCAGATCCTATGGGGTCGAATTAGATATTTGAGTCAGGCTTGAAATAACATTGTTTTGGCTTCATACGCCCAAAATGAAGTTGTTTTGAAGGGTCTATATAAGTTAGACTGTTAAAAAAAATTAATTTTTATCGGTTAAAAAAACTATTCCCTTTCTTTTCTTTTTTTCTCTCAAATCCCCTCCCCCCTCCAGCCACAATGCCGCTGTATGCCTCCGCGACCATTGGTCATCGACGCTGGAGACCACTGCCTCTGGTGGTCGAAAAATAAAAAAGACCTTTTTTAAAAAAAAATCTTTTCAAAACCTTAAAGTTAGATCTAGGGATAAAACACCCAAAAAAGGCCGAGATCGAGGAAAAAAGAAAAAGGAAGAAGAAACCATTCGATTTCTTCCCTTTCCGGCGAGGCCCTCAACAAAACCCTAAGGGGTTCAAAGGCTTCTCAAATCAGAGGTGGTTCTTGACGACAGTTCTTAACAGTAAAAATTTAAACTTTATTTACATTCTTTGTTTTTTGAACTTCGTTGTTTTTCTTTTTCTTTTTTGTATTCGATCTCTTTTTGTGAAAAAAATACATAGGGTTCTTGTTTGGCTTTTATAGCTGAATTAAAATATAGATATATTGTTTTTTTCTTTCTTTTTTGCTTGTTCACTATTCTTTTCTCTTCTTTCCCTTTTTTACACGTGTCTGTGGCGGTCAACGGAGATGGAAAGCCACGCTTTGCTATTTCAATGAAATGGTGGCAGAGGAGGCATGGGGACTTTAGGAGGTGTGCTTGTTGACGTGGAAGAGGTGGCGGCTGGAGGGATTAGGGTTTTTTTTTTCTTTTTTCAGTTTAGGTTTAGGATAGTGGGCCATTAAGCTTTAGATTTTTTAGGCTTTTAGGCTTTTTTGTATTTGTAAATGGACTTTTAATGGAATATTTATTATTTTTATTTATTTTTTGGTGGGCCAAACGAAATTGGGCCTATGCACCTGGTCCACGCTCGTGTGGTTTCACACGGCCTGGATAGCTGGCCCGTGTGGCTCCACACGGCTTGACACACGCTCGTGTCGTCTACCCATGTGACCTTAATTCGCAAACAGTAAGTTACATGACATGGACACACACCCATGTCTTTAGCTATGAGTTACAAGGTTGTGTGGTGTTGATAGCCATGTTTTCGGCATCTGAAATTCGTAAGAAGTCAAGTTTTCGGTACGCATCTGAAGTAGTTTCGAAGTAGAACAACGCAGAAGACCCCCGAAGCCTAAAACGACCATTCAATAACTCAATTAACAACTTAATTGAACTAACATGCTAATTCACAATCAAAATAAACCATGTCAAAAACTTCGACACAAAAACCCCGAAACATAAATCATTCACATGCCAACCATCGTTCAGCCCCTAATGGAAATTAAACTGTAGAAAGAGCACTCTTCATAGAATCTTCGTCTAAATGGAAACACAATGAACAATTAATGAGAACTCGAGAAACTCCTACAGTAACATTCAAACTCACAATGCAATGACGAAACAGAACAAAATCACAAGAAACTTAAGGAAAACCCTTCAATCGAAACAATGAACAACACAACAACCTCGATTTAACCCGCTAACAAATTTACCAATGTAATCAAACAAAAAGAAAGAAAAGAAAATGGAAGGAAGGAAAAATAAAAATCAAACAAAAGAAAAGAAAAGAGAAAAAAAAAGAATTAAGAATGTTAACAGACAAATATTTCTCTACTGACTGCGTAGAAATTCAAACACAGGATTAAGGAGTAGCTAGATGCTTAACCAGCAAACCAGCAAGCTCATTCTTGACACAGATTAACAAGGAATTTAAATTAAGTCGCTAGTTCCAGGATAGAGATTAAATTAGAGTATAATAGAAAAACTTCCCAACATGAGACTCGAACCCCTACTCTCAAACACACAAACAGAACACTGGCCACAAATACAGAGACTTAATTACAATCAAATCCAATAGTCAAACATTCAAATTTTGGGGCGTTACATACAAATCAATCCTCCCTCTCCCAACTGAAAAAACACAAGTGAATAAGATAAATTTTTTTTTTTGTGTGTGTTATTGTTTATGTTAGAGTTTTGGGGAGAAAAAAAGTTGTTTGTGTTGTAGTTTTGGTGAAAAGAAAAAAATTGTTCCTTCCCTCCCAGCACATGATCCATGGTCCCTTTCCAATTATCTAATGACATTTCAACAATTTTTCTATGTAATTGACATATAATTTTGGTAGTTTTTTTACTTTGAACCCTAAACTCTAAATCCTAAATCTCAAACTTGAACCCTGAACCTCAAACCCAAACCCTGAACATTGGACCCTAAATTCAAGGCTTAGGTTCAAGTTCGAGATCAAGGTTTTTTTTAAACTAAATTTGGCCCTGAACCTTTTAAAAAGAATTGAATTAGACCATCAATCTTTAAAAAAGAGTCGGATTATTTTCTTGTAACGGAAACACTAGCTAAAATGTTCTATTTTTAATTAAGGTAATCCGCATGGTAATTCATGCATACTTCATGCTATTTTATTTGAATTTTTATGAGATTTTTTTTAATTTTTATTGATTTAAATTTTATAATTTTTAAAATCATTTGATGTGACATATAAAATAAATAATGTCATGTTAACATAAAATACATTTGGGCTACCACCATATCACATGAGTTGTCAAGTCAACATCGTTAAAAAAATTTTAATATTTTAATCAACATTTCCATTGAAAAAAAGTGATTAGACTCTTTTCAAAATATTAATAGTCAAATATAACTAAAAAAATAAAGACCAAATTAAAAAATATATATAAACATTAAAAGTTAAATTAATAATTATACTAAATTAAAAGATACATACATGTAAAATAAAGATGAAGTCAAATGAATGATAAATCATGCAACTATTTAGCAAATTTAGACGTCAAGTTGGTAGGTGGAAATACAAAATAACAAATTAATAATTAATAAATATAGTAATGCCATCATCTTCCGAGAGTTTTAATAAATTCATTGACTAGTATCATTATTATTAATTATTGTCTTCCTATTATTTAATTTAATAATTTAAAAGATTGATTAAAACTAAACTAACGAATGTGTCAAGGAAATAAAACACAAAAACAGTTAAATACTAAGCAAGTGACAGAATATTACTTAAGTAAGAGTCCACTTAGATTTCATATATAATTCTCAATGCAACTTCTGTTCTTAATTCTCTGGTCTATAGAAATCCCTAATTTATGTTAATTTATCTTTCGAGCATAAGAGCAACTAACTTTAAGTTGATTAATTGAATTTTTTTTTCTAATTAAAACACCTATTATTGCATTAATTCACTCTATGGATCCCCCATATTAGATTTCAATCTAATTCGGTAGATTTTTGTTGTCTTTTTTCTAGGATTGCATGTAACTCCATTCAATTATGCAAGATCTAATTACAAGAAGGGTTTATTCAACCTCAAACTTATGCACATCAAACATGGATTAACACTCTAGGATTATAAACCTAAGAACAATTAAGCATTCATAATTGAAAACAAAGAAACTAATGTTTTATTGCATAAAAATATAAATCAAACAATAGAATTCATCTCCCCTGGATATTAAGGGAATTAGTCCATATTTGCAAGAAGAAACACCAAAAGTACAATATAACCACTAAAATGAAAGAAATCCATGATAACTCCCTCAAAAATCAGCTTGGACTCTTGAATCTTGATGGAGAATATTGTGAAAATCGACTTCAATGGCATTCGTTGAGTAATTTTCGTGCTATTCTATGACGGTTGGTCTTCTCCTCTTTTAGTTCCTTATTTATTCCTTCTTAAAGGGTAAAAAAACCCTAAAAATCATTACTTTCAACTATCAACGCACCTGGTTCTCGAAATCCACATGCCCTAGACACACGATCGTATGGATCATATAGCCGTGTGAAACTCTGCTGCTCGTGTTCAGCTTCCGGATTGCTCCAATGTTCTAATCTCCTCTCGTTTTTAACTCCTATTGCTCCCAAGTACTTTATTAAGCATAAAAAAAATGAATATAAAGAATTAGAAGTATATAATTCATAATTAATACCATATAATCACCTAAAATATGCACTAAAAATAAAGATAAAATATATTAGTTTTACACTTATCATTTAGCTATTTCTTCGTATTTTTACTTTTCATAGCATTTCATTAGCATGATTTTAGCTTCTAATTTTTAGAACATAAAATTTAGCTTCCAGTTGCTTGAAAATAATATTAATATTTTATGAATTTTGAATTCTAATTTCATGATAATGTTAATTTTTAATGTTTACATTTTTTTTAATTTAGTCTTTATTTTTTTAGTTAAATTTAGCCCTAAATCTTTAAAAGAGTCAAATTAGACCATCAAACTTTTAAAAAAAGAATCAAATGGTTTTTTTAACAAAAATACTAACTAAAATATTATATTTTTAAATAAGGCAGCCTGCATGGTAATCCATATGTACTTCATGTTATTTTTTTTGAATTTTTATAAACACTTTTGTAATTTTTATTGCTTTTTTGTATTTTATAATTTTTAAATTATTTATTAATGTGACATATAAGATAAATAATATCATACCAACATAAAATATATGTGGGCTACCATCGTACCACTTAGGCTGTCAAGCCAACATTGTTAAAAACATTATGTTTTAATCAATAATTTCATTAATTAGACTCTTTTCGAAAAAGTAACTCAAAAATACATAAATATTGAATTATAAAAATATAAAAGATTAAATATTAAATTTATCCGTATAACAAATTAAAACATACATAAAACATGTAACTATATAACAAATTAAGAGGTGAGGTTGGTAGGTGGAAGTACATAAACCAAATTGATAATTAGTAAATATAGTAAACTAAGATGTCAGGTTGATAGGTGGAAGTACATAAACCAAATTAATAATTAATAAATATAGTTGTAATAGCCCAAATTCACCTAGCCCGTTGGAAGTCCATACACAATCCAAAACAAAAACAAAAACAGAAAATAAATAAAATAAATAATAAAGTCCCTTTCAATGAGAGGCCAAAATGCAAATAACACCCGTGGCCCACTATTAAAACCAGACCCCAAACCCATTAACCTAAAACCCGGTTATAGCCCAAACTACCTAAGCCTATCCCTAAACCCGACTAACCATTATACCCGGACCTAACCCACTTAACCTAAAACACTTAGACCCAAATAAATTTTAACCCACATCTTTGAGCCCAATGACAGAATCAGCCCAATAAGGCCCGAATGTTCAACCCTCGGTCAGAAACCCTAGGGATTCCGTGTTCTCCTTTGCGCCGCAGCACCCGACCCCAGGCTCGTATCGCGCCGCAATCGGTGCACAAATCAGCTTGTTCCCGGTGCCAAATCTTCGCCATTAACCTGCAAAAAAGGAAACAACATATAATATGGCAAGAAATCAAGGGATTTTCATACCAAAACTTGTATCTATACTGGCTATAAAAGCCCAAAATGCAAACAATGTTGAGAGGGGGGGCATAGAAAACAGAAAACTTCGATGTGTTAGGCATATACGCATACATATACACAAAAATATATACAAAACAGTTTCTTTTAAAACTAAAGGTGATTCTTTTTTTTTCATTTTCTTTCATTTTATTTTGTTTATATTTCCTGTTCAGCACATACAAACAAATAAAGGTTGCCAAATATTTGTTTTGCGCGAAAAAAACGAAGGAACTTACCTCCGGCCACCACGAACAGTGGCGCGTGTGACGGCGTGTGGGAGGGATGGCCCCCAGAATCCTGGCCGGATTCAGACCTGAGGGAGAGCATTTCGGAGCTCTCTCATTTGTTTTTTTTAAGAATGTTTTAAAATGAATTTTTAATTGTTTTTCTGGTTTTTATGGCCTTACTAAAACGGCATCGTTTTTGCTTAATTCAATAAGCATTAAACAGCGTCGTTTTTGCTTAATTCAATAAGCATTAAACGGCGTCGTTTGGGAAGGATCCGCGTGTTGATCCGACCCGGCCAAAGGATCCGCGTGTTTTCTGTTAATGGGATAGTTACCACATTGGTCCTTCCGCAATTTTGGATTTATTCAATTTCGTCAGATTTAAATTTTTCTGTATTTTTTTAATTTGGCCCCAAAGGTTCATTTGTGTTTCAATTTGGCCCTTAAGCCATTTAAACACGAATGGGAACTGCGTCATTTTGGATTAGGGTTTAATTACACAGTGAGTCCCTCATTTTTAACCCGCGATTCAATTAGGTCCTGAATCTAATTTTTTCCTTTTTTAAAATTCTCCCCTAGAGTTTCGTTTAACTTTAATTTCAATTCTCTTTCTTATTTATTTTTAGTTTCACTAGTTTTCTTTTATTTATTTATTTTGATATATTATATATTTTAAAATATTTTTATACAAAACTGTTTTTATTTTATATATATATATATATATATTATTTACATTAAATTATTTTATTATATAATAATATTGTTTTATTTATTATGTTTCGTATATATTATTTTATTCCAAACCTTTTTTTTGTTTTATTATATATTATTTTTATATATTATTATTGTTTTCATATATTATTTATTATTTATTAGGTATTATTTTAAAATTTATATATTATCTTAAATTTGTATTATTATTAAATATTATATATTGTTTTAAAATTGGCATGTATTTATTAAGTATTATGTATTATTTTACATTTTATATATATTGTATGATATTTCAAATTAATTTTTTCACAAATATAAAGTTTTGTTTTGTTACTTTTATATTACTATTTTATTACATGTTATAGATTACTTTTTCTTTATCTATTTACAAAAGTATTAAATAATTTCTAATATTTTTTTATATATATTATTTTAATATCCATTTTTTTTAATACCGCATTTATTTTAATTGTTATTTGATTTGTAAACATTTTATTTCTTAACTTACTTTGTATATTTTTTTAAGTTTTGTTAATCTTTTTTTGTATCCTCTTCTATATTTACTTATCTTTGTTTTAGTATGTTAATTTTATCACATCAATTATCCATTATTCTATGTTGTTGTTTTTTCAATCGATTATATTTGCAAGAAATATTGGTATGTATTATGTAATTCATATTATTTAAATTTTGATATTTTGTAATGTGTTATTTGCATCATTGTTTTGAAAGAATTTCAAATGAAAGTTTTTTCTTTAAAATAAGGCAATATTTTTGTATTTAGAAATTCAAGAAATAGTGCCCTAACGTGCTGGGTTGCGATTTCTCGTTTGCCTGAATACCAAAAATACCCTTTTAAATAAACTTTGTAAAATCACGAGATGATTTTAGTTACGAGAATTTAAAACATCGTGTCCTAACGTGCTAGATGTGATGTTTGTATTCTTTCGAAGCAAAAGAATCTCGAGTTTCAACTCAAATAGTTTAGATTTTAAAAGGGATCATACTTTTAAATCTTTTCAAAGTTTCGACGTTAGGTCAGAAAACTAATCAATTGGTACCAATTTTAGGCATTACGAGGGTGCTAATCCTTCCTCGTACGTAACCGACTCCCGAACCTGTTTTCTAAAATTCGTAGACCAAAATGTTTTATAAGGTGATCCAATTACACCTGAAAAGATTGGTGGCGACTCCTATTTTTCATTTTTTAAAAGGCGATCCCCTTTTTTCCAAAACTCTTAAAAATGGTTTCGACAGCTTGGCGACTCCACTGGGGACCAATAAGAGAGTCAAGCCGTAAAATTGATTATTTTCTGTCTTTTCGTCGAAGTTTGAAAATTTGATTTTTTTAAAAGTTACAAATTCTTTACATGTGATTGCTGTATATGTTTGTTATTTTCTCGCACACCACCCTTAAGTGGGAGTGAGAAACTACGCCTTCGTGAGGTTTTCACCTCCGTGCAGGATAGTGGATCGCTTCCGAAATACATCCGTACCTATGTCTTCATGAGATTTTCATCTCCGTGCAGCCATAGGGAAATGTATTCCCCTGAACTAAACTCGATCCGTATGACCTTGTAATGGGTGAGGATCGAGGAATCTACTGGTTCAGGCACCTCAACTTTAGAGCTAAACCGCACGTGGAAGACATAGGTACCCACCCTAGGTAGAGCTATACCAAACCTTAGTAATCACCCTGATAGGTGTTTGCTTATTTGCTTTATGATCTATTTTGTGATACTAACTTATTGTGTTTTATCTTTGTGCATGTCATCTCATATTTTAAAAGGTATCGATTTACGGTCAGTTGCTAAGTTAGAAAGCTGGTTATGGAAAACGAATTCCTTGATAAAGTGGGAAGCAATGCGGCTGTCCATAAATGGTCAGAGGAAACACAACTAGCAAAAGGGGATAGCTTAACCGAAGGGTACATGTCAGAGTTATGGGACTATAGTCATATTAGCGTGACACAGAATGATCTTCTGGAAATAAAAAAAATATGGGATCAATGGAGTAATGAGGTTAAGCAGTCGCTCTACAACAACTATGAGGACTTGCCGAATTTGCTTGACATGAAAGTAGACGAACAATTGTTTCGGAACATACCCAATATTGGAATCCTGTGTACAGTGCTTTACGTTTAGAAAGGATGATATGGTACCTATGGTGGAGGGATATTCGGTTCCGTTGCATTGTCCTAAAATTTAAGTTGTTAAAGTTTACCCAGAGGTTAACTGTATTCCAACCTTTGTGAGGAAATTGATGAACATCATGGAGAGGGAGTGAGCTAAAAAAGAAGAAGGGTCGTAGAATTTTGCTGTCTCTTTGAGTTCCTTAGGGTTTCTTGTTTTGTTATTTTCTTTCCGAATTTTAGGTTATGAATTTGTTTGATCATGAGAAAAATGGGGCAGCGTTCGAATCTTTACTTCCTCTGCCAGCTGTGCCTCCTGATGTTGTTCCGATTAATGCAGAATCGGATGCGAAGAGGATTGTTCGATACCCTATGGCAAGGTGTAGTGTTGGAACTAAAGGGCAGAAGGTAACTATACTTACCAGTCACTTCAAAGTGAGCGTGGGAGTACTGATGGACACTTCTACCATTACAGTATTTCTCTTTCATATAAAGATGGTTGCTTTATGGATGGTAAGGGTGTTAGAAGGAAAGTGATTGACGGAGTGCATGAGACCTACAAAAAGGAATTAGATGGAAAGAATTTTGCCCATGATGGTGATTTATTATAGGTCCATTACTAAACAACAAGCTTGAGTTTACTGTGTACTTAAGGATGTTACACCTAGCAGAAACAATAGAAATGCAAGCCCTGATGGCCTGGATAGCCCAAATAGGCATGAAAGAAGGAGATTAAAGAAGACCGTATCATTCAAAGACCTTTAAAGTGGAGATTAGCTATGCTACGAATATACCCATGCAAGCAATTCAAAATGCTCTGCGTGGGCAGGAATTTGAAAACTCTCAAGAAGCACTGAGGATGTTAGATATCATTTTAAGACAGCATGCTGTGAAACAGGGATGCTTACTTGTTCGCCAATCTTTCTTTCAAGATAATCAGAACAACTTCACAGACATTAGAGGAGGTGTCATTAGCTGTAGAGATTACCTCATGGGTGAAGCCATAGCTCAAAATCAAGAGCTAGTTGATCATTTACAGACCCTGGCGGAACAGGCTGGCACTTTGAGAACCAATATGAGTTATAGTCTGATCGTGGTTAGGAGTTTGCTTTGTTGTTAAGACTTTGGGCATTAGGGCGAAAGCATATATGTAGCTCGTTTTGTGTAAAGGATTTTGTTTTCTAATAAAGTTTTCTAAATGAAATTGAATCGAGATCGATGCCTTTTTGCATTCATGCATTTGCATTACATCATATCATATGCATTTAAATCTATAGAAAGACTTTAATTAGTGGAAGTTATTACAGAAAGAGAGAGAGAAGAAAAATCCGGAAACTACTCACCGTTACGGTACACGTGCAAAAACTAAGAATATGGATCCAAGACTTGAACAGCTCCAGAGGGATATACAAGATCAGATGCAAGAGCAGTCGGCAAAGCTCCAACAAGAGATAAGAGAACAGATGTTGGAAACTCAACAAAATATGATAGCTCAAATGGCCCAGTTGCTAAGTGGGGCAATGGACAAAGGAAAAGGCCCTATGACTCACACTGGTGAGGATAATGAGGATTATCCTCCAGGCTTTACCCCACCTCATGTGCAAACACAAACTGAGGCATATCCTCGAAGGCCGTTTGTCACAATTAGGCCTCAGCAAGGGCAAGCTGATACTGGGGTGCCCACAAGCTTTCAGGTTGGATCGGGGTCTAATCCGGGAGAAAACCCAGCTAATCCCATTCTCCTTGACCTAGATATGGCTGAGAGGGAAGGGATGAGAATGGAAGCCTCAAGGCAGCTAGAGGACCGCCAGATGGTTAGAAGAAAAATTCAAGGCCTTGGAAAATGCTGAAAGCCATCATGGAATAGATGCTAAGGACTTGAGCTTGGTCCCGGATTTGGTGCTCCCTCATAAGTTTAAGATGCCCGAATTTGAGAAGTACAATGGGACCAGTTGCCCTGAAGCCCATATTACTATATTCTGTAGAAGGATGACCGGCTATGTTAACAATGATCAGCTATTGATTCATTGTTTCCAAGACAGTCTAGTTGGGGCAGCGTCTAAGTGGTTTAATTAATTAAATCGTGCTAGAATTAGTTCTTGGAGAGACCTAGCATAGGCTTTCATGCAGCAATACAGTCATGTTACGGATATGACGCCTGATAGAATTACCCTGCAAAACATGGAGAAAAAGCCAAATGAAAGCTTTAGGCAATACGCGCAACGATTGAGGGAGGTTGTTATGCAAGTTTAGCCACCGCTCCTAGACAAGGAGACTACAATGCTCTTCATCAACACTTTGAAGGCCCCCTTCATTACTCATATGATAGGGAGTACCACTAAGAGCTTTGCAGACATGGTTATGGTGGGAGAAATGATTGAAAATGCCATAAGAGGTGGTAAAATAGAGGGGGTAACTACCAAGAGGCTAGTTCCAAAGAGAAAGGAGAACAAAGTGAATAATACGAGTACATATAACAAAGGGTACTCGAGGGCAATAACTGTCAATCAACCAAGAGTAACCACTGCGGGGCAACAGGGTTCGATAAGGCAGGAATCGGGCACAAGGCAAAACCCTAAAAAGTTTCAGTTTACGCCAATCCCAATGTCGTATAAGGAACTATATCAAAGTTTATTTGATGTACATGTGGTGTTCCCATTTTATATAGAACCGTTGCAGCCCCCATACCCTAGATGGTATGATTCAAACGCTCAATGTGATTACCATGCGAGAGTACCGGGGCATTCAATAAAAAATTGCACTGCTTTTAAGAAGACAGTTGAAAGACTCATCAAGATGGGGATTGTGAAGTTTGATGATACCCATGGTACAGATAACCCGTTACCAAACCATGGTGATAAGGGGGTAAGTGCAATTAATTAAAGTATTGCGAGAAGGATCAAGGGGATATTGCAGAAATAAGAACCCTGTTGAAGATGGTTTGGAAGGAAATAATAAAGAGAATTGATAGTGTCAGATTTTGAGAAATGGATTGAGCAAAGAGATTTGTTGGGCATTAGCCCTTACATATTAAGGAGTGTTTTGAACAACGAGACTGTGGAAGTGATCCTTGTATTTTTAGGACTAATCTGAGTAATATTCAAAACATGTTTGTTGCCTTAAGCCTAGAGGCAATAAGAATCCTTTTGTGAAGTAGGCTTGTGTCCGAAATTTTTATTTCAATAAAATGTATTTTTTAATACAATATTTTTTTATTCTTTCTATGTATAGATTCTTTTGTTCTTTTGACTTTCTTTCAGATATTTTCATGTACATACCAATAATAATTATTCTTTGAATCATTCATTCTTTGGAATGTTCCATCGAACCCACAACAGGTCCCCAGATATCAACGACATGAGCAGCGTTGCTATTAACTTAGAATCTCCTTTTTTGAGTGAGATATGTGTTTTGAGGGATCTCAGAAATTTGAAGATGAAAGAGATTGTAACCTTATTTCTGGACTTGTTAAGATGATAAGCTGGATCCTACTTTACAAAGGATCAACGAATATTGCGAACCTAGGGGAAGGTAAAGAGGAAAAGATTAATTATACCACGGATGCCAAATTAAAGAAGCCAAGGTTTATGTGAAGCTTCTATTTCTTCATAGATTGTTCATATGTGGGGCATGGATGTTATGAGGCCAGTCTCGTCAAAAGCTTCCAGTTGACATTGAATCATCAAGAAGGTGAATGTTGCTTCATATGCCAATATTACAAAGTCAACAGTAATCAAATTTCAAAAGAAAAATTTTAAAAAAAAGGAAAAAAAGAAAAAACAAAAAAGAAAAACAAAAAATTTCATGTGCCGACAAAGAATGCCAAAAATGATCTGTTTAATAATGCACAACTGTCAAATAACAAAAATTTACAATTTGTTCAAAGATCAGGCGGCTTATTACAGTACAGCAAATGATGCTATGGAAGGTGATAATGACTCGCGATATTAAGTAATAAAATCTATAAAACTAATCACACCAAAACTAACTAATATCACGATGTTAAAGGCAAGCGCACCTATCGAACAGTAGTATAGTTTAGTGGCAAGACTGAGTTATCGTACCCAAGGGAACTAAAAGTACTAATACTTACTTCCTTTCTATTATCTAGCCTAAAAATAAAAGAGGTTTGGTTGAAACTAATTCTAAAACTAACTAAAAGTGCACAAAAAGTAAATTAGGGAAAACTTTAGGGAAAAGCTGATTGATATAAGCAATACTTAAGGGAGAATCCACCTAGACTTCACTTGTTATTGGTTCTTGAGCTAGACGATTTATTCACTTGACTTGATCCGTAGAGATCCCTAATTTATGCTAAACCCTCTGTCGAGGTGAAGAGTAACTAGGCCTAGGTTGTTAACTAAAGTTCCTTTATTAATTAACACCCTAGGTTGCATTAGTTCGATCTATGGTTCCCTATATTAGCTTTGACCTTAATCCGGCAGATTTATGTCGCCCTATGTCTAGGGTTGCATGCAACTCTGCTTAATTATGGTAGATCTACTCTTATCATAAGGACTTTTGCTCCTCTACTATAAGCACATCCGTTTCTTGAATTAATACCTAGGCTTATTAACACAAGAATTAAGCACACATAATTAAGAACAACTCAAGTATTTATCATATAACTCAAGAATAAATAATAATAAGATTCGTCTTAGGTTTCATCCCCCTCAAGTATTTGAGGGGTTTAGTTCATAATAAAGAAAGAAAACATCTCAGAAGAATTAAGATAATAAAACATAAAGAACCTGAAAACCCCTGAAGGAATTTAGGGAGATCCTTTGTCTTGATGTAAAATTCTGGCTTCTGGGATGAATCAATCGGCTTCCCTTGGAGTAATCCCTTGCTTTCACTCTTTGTGTTGGCAGAAATATGGCGCTCTTTCCTGAGAGAAAAGAGTATTTACTTAGCGGGAAATAAGCACACCTTTAAAGTTACCTCCTAGGGTCTTTATATAGAGCTTAGAATGGTTTTCTTAGCCCCTAAGTATCCTTTTTCGAGTAGAATTGAACTTCTTCACGATAGGGACATGCCCGTATGCCATGCCCGTGTGGTTTTGATAAGGGCCGTGTGTGGGCCTGTTGATGGTGGCACGGCCGTGTGGCCTGGCCGTGCTTGTCAGGGCTGGGCCGTGTGGACTTCATGTGGCACGGCCGTGTGCTATGGCAGTGTGGTGACACCTCAGGCCGTGTCGTTTTCACATTTTGGCCTATTTTCCTCTTTTTTGGTCCATTTTCCGTTCTTTTCTCTTCCCTATGCTCTCCTGAGTATAAGATATGAAAAAGAAAGATTAAAAGCGCCAATCCTCACAAATCTAATGATGATTCATCCAAAATATAGGCTAAACATGAGGTAAAAATATATATAATTTATCGTTTATCAAATACCCCCACACTTAAGCCTTTGCTTGTCCTCAAGCAAAATCTCAATCCCTAATTAAGAATCATTCCTCTCAACTTAAAATCTTTATTAATAATGTTTCAAACTAATTCACAAGTAGTCATACAATGAAAATTCAATCAGAAGAACATTAAAGATTCAATCACTCTAAGTTGAAAATTTTATCATTGAAACATAAGTTTCTTCCCTTCTTCTAAGTAATCATCTCTCAATTGAAATCAACAGGTTTTGACATCCTCACTAAGGGTTCGCTCTATCCACTCAAGGTGTTTAGGGTTCAAGAATTAAGCACTCTCTAGTGAATCTGAAAAGTTATTACCATAGGCTTACAAGAAAATCAAATCTCCACCACTATAGATTGATACGATACATCGATCAAAAGGTCTTTCAATGGTTGTAATAGGACTTTGGTTAGGGTTGTTGTCACAAGTTGAAAAAGATGGTTAGAATCGAGATTGAATTGAAAAATCATCTAGCTAGAGAAATCTCTATCACTGGAACATATTCCTAGAGCTAAGCCTTATGATGACATCGTCCTGAATTTGGAAGCTTGTAGAAATACGCAAAAACTATTGAACTATTACAGATTACAACTGAATTAACTGTATATACACTTTTTTTTGAGCAATTCAAGTTGTACGGGCCTAAATTTGCCCGGGCCCAAATCAATAAAATAACCAATAAACCAAGAAATAAATAAAAACACCAAAACTAAACAGTCCAGTGTTAAATGTCCATTTACAAAATTTAAACCCAATTACAAGCCCAAATACCAAACCAACCCATACAATTAAAACAGAGACCCAAATACCATTTACACCAACCAGCCCAATTACAATACCCATTAACCCAAGACCCAGATACCCCAACCCCGGGCAACCCAAATTGAGCCCACTAGCCTACCCTAGCCCGTGACCCAACTCTAACGACAAACCCTAGGTGCGCTGCACCTAGGGTCTTCAGCTACCTAGCGCCGCACCTGCCCTCGGAGGCCACCACCGGAAGCCGATTATCAAGCCCGTCGCGTCACCGCCACCTGCACACATTAAATGAAGAAACGACAGCCACAGTAGCGCTACAGAAGCAAGAACAGTAGCAAGAAAATAAATAAATAAATTAATGTAAAGTGACTATAAAAGGGACGGATGAAAATAGAAAAAGGGGTTTTTTTTTTCTTTTAGAACAATAGAGTCCTGTAACAAAAAAGAAGAAATAGAAAGCAAAAAAATTTTCAATCGAAGCCGATTGTTTCTTTGAAAGGTGATTTCGCATCACTCTGTTAATTTTTTCTGGTTCACTTTCTTTCCTTGCACTCTGATTATCCAGTAAATAAAAAAAACAATTATTAGAAAGCAAAGAGGAGAGTTTACCTTCGTGAGCAAACCACCGGAGGTCTTCGTTCTCTCTGTCGTCATCGGAGATGGACGTGGACCTCGGAGTTTGGAGTGGTTCACTTCCTCCTACGAAACCGCCCTGAGTAAAACCCCATCGACCTCCGCGAAAAGCCCTTTGCCGATTCGAGGCACACGAGTGAACGGAAGGATATCAGCTTTGGGCCTCGATGCGGTGTCCCCCGGGTTGCTTTTGCTTCGGCAGATGGAGGAGAGAACGGTTGGGGCTACTTTTCTCCGTTTGTTTAAGTAGTCTGGTAACCCTAATCATAGGGTTTCATTCGGGCCTTTAAATGCCTCATGAAGTGGCGTCGTTTAAGGCTTGGTTGGTAGCCTTAAAACGGCGCCGTGTGGACAAACCTGACCTTACCCGATGATCCGACCCAAACACCGCGTGACCCGCGTGTTTTGGCGTCCGAGGGGATATTCACACCTTGGGTCCTTCCTCTTTCAAGCCTCTCTTCAATCGGATTTTCTCTTCCTATTAAATCTGGCCAGTAGATTTTGGATGTGTTTTAAATAAGTCCTTTGTGCTGTCAGGCTTGCACGCGACGTTTAACACCTGGGATAATATCCCATTCGGTCCTTGGCTTTGCACGTGTGCCACATTTTGGTCCCTTTAAAGGCCAATGCCTATGTACAGAGGGTTATTTTCTTTTTGGTCCTTATCAGCTTTCCAGTGTTCGCGATTAGTCCTTTAAATTCTGTTCTGATCTTGATTTAGTCCTTTATCTTCAATCTTTTGTATTTTACTTTCTTTCTTCTTTATTTACTTACCCGTGTATTATTTATTCTTATTCTTATTGTTATTATTGTTATTATTATTGCTTCTAGTATTATCTCCATTTACTATGTAATATTATTTGTGTTCTTATTATTCCTTCTATTATAGTTAGTTTTGTATTATTACTTTTCTTACTATTGGTACATTATTGTGGTTTGCTGTTCACTATCTTTAATATATATATGCATATTTATGTGTTATTATTAGTGTTTGTTTTTTAACATTTTTGATAATATACTTCTTTTTTAATATATATTTATGAAATATTGTTAATAGTTATTAGTCCTAAGATTTATGCATTATGTATTTGTTTTAATACTCAATTACGTATACATCTTATATATATATATTGTCCATATTTCAATATCAAATTATTATGTTACCTCATATCGTATACGTTCCTAACAAAATCTTTTATATATTTTTTAATTATTTTTAATACCATTATCATCTATATATCTATTTTAAAGTTATACTTGGTATATCATATGTACCATATATGTATTTTCTTTATTCTGGTAATTATATACGTTTTTACATCGCCTCATGTACATAAGTATTTTAGTATATTATATAGGTATGTTTTAAATATTATGCACATTATATTTTTACTATTTGCATATTTACTATTATTTCACCTACTTTTCATGTTAATACTTTAACTATTATGTCATGTGTATATATATATTTTTCTAAGATTTATTTATCTTAAGGATTCTATCCTATATTATATGCATATTACTCGTTTAAGTTTTTTTATTTAAATTCTTTTATTTTTTAAACATTTTTACAATTATTCATTCTTGAAAACTTTTTCAAACTCAACTTATTTTAATTTGTCTTTTACTTCTCTTAAATTGGCCTTAGTTTTTTCATGTTAATGTTCTTATTTATATATGATGATATGTTACGCATTTGTTACTATTATGTGAATCATTTTCTTATTCATTTATCGTTCATCATGATTCATTAATGAATTATATTGGTCTCAATTTATCTCCCTGTTTCGAATATTGATATTGCATGTTTGCGTCTTAAAAATTTTGCATTTTAACATCCTTTTAATAAAAGTTTCCATTCAAGTTTTCGGTAACGTAACTCGTATTTGGGAATTTCGAGTAAATCGAGCTTTAACTCACTAAGTTTTGATTTCTCATATAACCAAATCATCGAGTACCGCTTTTAAAATAACATCGAGAATCTTCAAACAAAACTTATTTTCGGGGTTTGGAAGTGCTATGTTCTAACTTATTGAATGTGGCATTTATTATCCCGAAACAAGAATTTTAAAATTAAGTCAATATTTTATGTTTTGAGACTTTGAAAGATCAAACCCTAACTTACTGGGTTCTGGTCTCTCATTCGACTCAAAATAATTAAATATCCTTCTTTGATCTAAATGCACAAACCTTTTAAGCAAATAGGCGAGCTTAATTTCAAGAAATTGAGGTGCTGTCTCCTAACTTACTGGGTTCGATATTCTCATTCCTTTGAAATAAGTAAGCCTTGTTTTCTTCACTTCGACATATTCAAATATTTTAAATAAAAAGGATCGTATTTTAAAATTCTTTCAAATTTCCAAACATTCGACATTGAGACATCAATTAATCAACAAGGTACCAATTTTGGGCGTATCGAGGGTGCTAATCCTTCCTCGTGCGTAACCGACTCCCGAACCCTTTTCTGATTTCGTAACCAAAGTCGTTATTTTGATAAATTAAAATATTTATTAAAAGCACCCACATTTTGAGGTGATCCGATCACACCTCAATAAAAAGGGATCGGTGGCGACTCCTATTCATTTTCAAAATCCAAAGTCGATTCCCCTTTTTCTCAAAAAAATGGTTTCGACAGCTTGGCGACTCCACTGGGGACCCAAGTTTGTGAGTCAGGCCACTAGTTGATTAACTTTTGTCTTTTTGTCGAAAATTGAAATTTTGATTTCTATATACGATCCCTCTCTTGCATTTCATCTGTTTTGAATTGCGGTTTTTGTTATTTCCTTTCTATGTTTCAAGTTTTTTCTATATACTTGTGCATTGCATTGCATGACCGCCGGGTCACACCCATTAAGTGGAAGCAAGAAGCTACTCCTTCGTGAGGTTTTCACCTCCGTGTAGGATAGTGAAACGCTTTCAGAACACATCTGTACCTATGTGCTTCGTGAGATTTTCATCTCCGTGCAGCCTTAGGGAAATGTGTTCCCCTGAACTGAACTCGATCCATATGAGCCTATAATGGGTGAAGATCGAGGAATCTGCTGGTTCAGGTACCCTACTCTAGATCCAAGCCGCATATAGAGGACCTTTAGGAGCCCACATGAGGTAGAACTGCGCCCAACCCTAGTGGTTACCCTAATAGGTCCTTGATTGTTCTTTGCTTCTATGTATGCTTTGAATTATATATTGTACTGACGCTTTGTGTTTTACTTTCCACATATTGCACTAACATTTTGTGTTTTTGCTTTCTACATATTGCATTGAAAAGGTGTCGATTTGGGTTCAATTGCTAAAATAGGGAGCTCGACCATGGAAAACGAACGTCTTGATAAAGTAAAAGGCAATGCGACAATCCAAAACTGGTCAGAAACCACACAATTGGAAAAAGGGGATAGCCTAGCTGTGGGATATGTATCGGAGTTATGGGATTATACCCGCATCATTGTTACGCAAAATAGTCTTCAGGAATTGAGAGAAATTTGGTGTCAGTGGGATGATGAAACTAAAGGGATGTTCTACAACAAGTATGGAGATTTACCGTATCTGTTAGATGTTAAGGTGGACGAGAACTTATTTCGGGCCCTCGCGCAGTTTTGGAACCCAGCATATAGTTGCTTCACCTTCGGAGGAGTAGATTTGGTGCCTACTATAGAAGAATATACTGCTCTACTGAATTGTCCGAGAGCGCAGGTTGATAAAATTTATTCACGAGCTGCTTATGTCCCAGCTTTCTGGAAAAAGTTGATGAGTATTACGGGAATAAGTGAGCAATGGATCACGGCTAAGATTAAGAAGAAAGGAGAATACAAGTGCATCCCATGGAAAAACCTAAGAGACCTAATTCTAGGTCACCCTGATACTACAAAGAGGGTTGATGTTTTAGCACTCAGCATTTATGGGTTAATGTTGTTCCCTAAGGCCTTGGGATATGTGGACGAGGCAGTCACTGACCTCTTCGATCGACTTGACAAGGGGATCACACCGGTGCCTGCAATCTTAGCGGAAACTTTCAGGTTATTGAGCGCATGCAGAAGAGCCGGAGAGGGCAGGTTCATCGGATGTGCACAATTGCTGTTAGTTTGGTTTCATGGCCATTTTTGGAAGGTGAGTAAGCCATCCTATCGAGTCTTCTTGAATGATTATTCCCCGTTGAGAGAAATGGTCGCCACACCAAGAAGAGATGATGTGTCGAAGGAAAACTGGATCGCACTTCTCCAAAATCTGCAAGATAGGGACTTCGAGTGGAGGGCTCCTTGGTTTGTACCCGGGGAAATTCTATACCGATGTGGGGATTTCGATTGGGTCCCATTGCTTGGAATTTGAGGAGCCACTGGCTATGCTCCCTTAATGGTATTAAGGCAATATTGGTCGAAGCAGTTTATACCGACGAAGCATGGGTTGGCAGAATGCGAGTTTCCATACAAAGGGGAGAATTATAAGAAAAAGATCAAAGAGGTTTCTATGGCCTGTAATCAAACTCGCCGAATGAAAAATCAAAACGTAGGATCGGTGACTCCCGAGTATAAGGTCTGGCTTAATAGAAGAGTCAATGATAATGTTCTGAGACCAAATTTAGGAGATGTTAGACCGCTAGAAGAATATCTACAGGTAGTCCCCTCCGAACTAGAAATTATCAGACAGGACTTTGAAAAGCAAAGTTCAGAAACGGGAAAACAGATAAAGCGGTTGGAGCAAGAAAAGATGTATCTGAGCATGGACGTCGATATCCAAAAAGCGGAAGCCGAAAGACTTAAGAAGGGGAAGAACAAAGTAGAAGAAGACTTGAATAGCCTAAAGACCGATTATAAGAAAGTGTGTTCATCCTTAAGGAAGGCTGGTCTAGGGAAAACCCCAGAAGAATGGCAACAGGAAGTCCAGAGAGAAAGATTGAAGGCCGCGCGTTGGGAAACAAGATATAAAGAGGCCCAAGCACGAAATGAAGCCCTAGAAAGAGGAATGATAGAAAATCAGAAAGGGAAAGATGAGTTAACGGCTAGAGTGGCGGAGCTAGAGGAATCCCTTCGACGACATCGGAATCGCAACTCTGTAATAGAGCTAAGAGCTAACTTAGCCAAAATTGAAGAAATGAAAAAGAAAATCGAAGAGTTAGAAATAACTTTGCAAAGCTGTCAAAGCTATATTAGGTCTTTGGAGGAAAATGAGGAACGATGGAAAGAGGAGTGTTGCTATTCTCAAGAGCAAATCCAAAGAAGAGATTACGTTATGGAAGGAGCTGGAGCACAAATACGAGAGGCGGCTGAACACCTGCAATCCTTGGCTTTTCAAGCGGACATCCTTAGCATGAAGTATGGGTCTAAGGAACAAGAGTTAGTTTCTTTGTTGGAAAAGATTAAGGCTCTAGGTGTTAAGATAAAGCCGTACCTGTAATTTACTTTATGTAAAGAACTTTGTGTTCCAATAAAGTCTCCTATATGGAATTGAGCTTGAATCGATACTCTTTTTACATTCATGCATCTGCATTACATCACATTATTTTTGCATCAAGGTTTCATAAAAAGACTCTAATAAAAGGAAATTATTTCAGAAGGTTAACCTGGAATCTACCAATAACCCACCCACCCAGCACCGTTACAGCACTCGTTTTAAATCAAAAAGTATGGATCAAAGAATGGAGAGATTGGAGCAGCTCCAAAAGGAGATGCAGGACCAGATGCAAGAACAGATGGTTAAAATGCAACAAGACATGATGGATAGAATGCTAAAATCGCAAAAGAGCATGATGGATCAACTAACTCAGCTATTAGCCAAAGGACTAGACAAAGGAAAGGGGCCGGCACCGAACTCTGATGCTGCGGAACCACTGCCTAGAGTCAATCCCGATCAGGACCCACTTTATCCTCCGGGATTCACTCCACCGTACGCCCACACAACGCAAAGAGAGCACATTCAAAGGGAATCCATAGTCCCAGAGCAACGACCTATGCCAACGGCCCATCTAGGGCAAGGAATATTTGTGACAAACCCTGGGGCCACGTCTGCCAACCCTAGAGTTCCCGATTTAGATGATCCAGTAGAAATAGCCAGGTTGAAAGTAGATGATTATGAAGCTCAAGAAAAATACAATAGCTTAGAAGAAAGACTAAAAGCGATAGAAGGCACTGAGGTCTTCTCTGCCCTAAGCGCTAAAGAGCTTAGTTTAGTGCCCGATCTAGTTCTGCCGCCCAAGTTCAAAACACCTGATTTCGAGAAGTATGATGGGACAAGGTGCCCAAAGGCACACTTAGTCATGTTCTGCCGAAAGATGACAGGCTATGTGAACGAAGACAAGCTACTTGTACACTACTTTCAAGATAGCCTGACTGGATCGGCTCTTAGATGGTACAACCAGCTTAGCCGAGAGAGAATCCGATCGTGGAAGGACCTGGCATCTGCATTTTGTGAACAATATAAACATGTGTCTGATATGGTGCCAGACCGGATGACTTTGCAAATGATGGAGAAAAAGCCGACCGAGTCCTTTAGACAGTATGCGCAGAGATGGAGGGACATCTCGGCACAAGTGGAGCCTCCACTAACGAAAACTGAGATAGCTGTCCTTTTTATTAACACCTTGAAAGCGCCATTTTATGATAAATTGGTGGGAAGTGCTACAAAAGACTTTGCAATATTGTCATATCTGGCGAACTTATTGAGAATGCTGTCAAGAGTAGAAGAATGGAGGGGCAAGAAAGTTCTAAGAGGGCAGGACCTGTAAAGAAGAAGGACCCAGAGACCCACATGGTAGGAATGGGAAGTCGTTATATCCCCAATCCGTATCTGAACCAACCCCGACCACGAAATTACCCGCCTCCGAATTTCTATTATCCGCCTTAGACCCCTTATTATCAAGTACCACCTCCATACCCTTCCTACCCCGTTTATGCCACAAATAGCCCAAGACCGACCACCACTTTCCCAAAAAATACAACACCTGTCCAAACCTAAACTAAAAATGAGCCTAGGCCCGCAAGACCCAATCCAGAGAGACAACAATTCACCCCTGTTCCTGTACCGTACGGAGAGCTCTATTAAAAACTCTTGGAAAAACAGTTAATATCTCCACATTACATGGCACCCTTAAAGCCTCCGTACCCGAAGTGGTACGATCCTAACGCTAGTTGCGCTTATCATGCTGGGAATCAGGGTCATTCTACAGAAAACTGCCTCGCCTTCAAGAGAAGAGTCCAAGGACTCATTCATGCGGGTATCCTGAGATTTGATGGCTCAGGCAGCACAACCGGGAACCCATTCCCAAATCACGCTGAAGGGAATGTGAGTATAGTGGAAGAAGAAAACAAACGGCAGGTTAAGAAATGGGTTTCCGAAATAAAGGTACCTCTACGAAAAATTTGGGAGATATTGGCCGAAAACGGGTTACTCTGCTGTCCTAGCGGAATATTTGAAGGAACGGGTGAAAGTCGGCAAAGTCTTTGCAGTTTCCACGGTAGCGAAGAACACGATATCCAGTTTTGCGAGGAATTTAGGGAAGTACTCCAAGACATGATGGATAGTAAAAGAATTAAGATCTTTAAAAAAGGGAAAGAGGTAGATGAAGGAGAGGTGTGCGCCTCCGACAACCCACTACCAGGATGCCCTTACAGCGCTAATCAACCATTGGTAATCTACTATGATGCCAAGAAAGAGCTGGTAAAACCAAAGATGATAATCGAGGTGCCATCCCCTTTTCCTTATAAGGATGATAAAGCTGTGCCCTGGAAATATGACGTCAACATTGTCACACCAGAAAGTAAAAAGTCTGAGGTTACAACTGAGAGTGTTGGAGAAGTGGGCCATTTTACTCGTAGCGGGAGATGTTACTCCAAGGAGGTAGAGCCAATAAAGAAAATCAATGATTCGAAACAAAAAGGGAAGGCGCCAGCGCGCGAGATTGAAGATGAACATGAAATTTTACCCGGACAGGGAATTAAAAAGCCCATAGAGGAAGAGGAAGCGCAAGAATTTCTGAAGTTTATCAAGCACAACGAGTTCAACGTGGTGGAGCAGTTAAGCAAGCAGCCGACAAAAATTTCGGTACTGTCCCTACTACTAAATTCAGAGCCACACCGGAACACGTTGTTGAAAGTATTAAACCAGGCTTACGTGGCGAACAACATATCTGTGGAAAAACTTGACAAATGGGTGAACAATCTAAATGCGGTTAATTTCATATCCTTCAGCGATGATGAAATACCACCCAGTGGTAGGGGCTCGGTGAAAGCGCTACATATTACAACCCGCTGCAAGGGTTACATCGTACCAAATGTGCTCATTGATAATGGATCAGCACTCAATGTCATGCCATTGGCTACACTATCTCGAATCCCAATAGATTTGTCCTACCTAAGGCCCTGTCATTCCACGGTAAGGGCCTTCGATGGGACGAGGCGTGAAGTAATGGGAAAGATCGAGATCCCTTTAGAAGTAGGCCCCTACGTCTACGAGGTGGAATTTCAAGTCATGGATATCACACTATCGTACAACTGCCTCCTGGGAAGGCCCTGGATACATTCTGCGGGTGCAGTTCCATCGTCTCTTCATCAAAAAGTGAAATTCATCATGGACGGCTGTCTGGTTACAGTCGAAGGCGAAGAAGATATTGTCGCATCCATCTCTGCCGATGCACCTTATGTCGAAGTAAGCCAAGATGCATTAGAGTGCTCCTTCCGATCCCTTGAGTTCGTCAATGCCACGTTTGTTGTAGAGGGAAACAAAATCCCTGTACCTAAGTTATCAAAGAACACGAAGATGGGGATTAAGTTGATGGTAGGAAAAGGAGCTAGAGCAAGGAAAGGTCTAGGGAAATTTCAGCAAGGAATAGTTAGGGCCCTAAAACCAGTCCCTTACAAGGCTCGGTTTGGTCTGGGATTCCAACCGAAGGCGTGTCACTTAAAGAAACAATGGAAGAAGGACCAAGAAAGAAGGATCGCAAGAACCTTGGGTCGAGAACCAGAATGGGAGCCCATCGAGTATCCTCCTTTGTCAAGAACATTTACGTCTGCGGGAAAGATATACCCTGGACAAAATAGCTCGCGAAACATGCTGCTATTAATCGAAAAGGGTTTTCGAAATGTCAGCATAAATGTTATTGACAAAGGAGTTGATATTGCTGTAGGCAAAGACGTCTCAAGAATACGCCCTTGCCCTCCGGGTTTCAAACTAAACAATTGGACTGCTGAGGACCTTCTTGTAGTTTTTAAGTCTTCAGAGTAATGCTCAACATTAACCTTCTATTGTGTCCTTAGATATAATAGAATTCTTTTGTAAGAGTTTGCATTCGCTCTTTGTCATTCAAATGAACATCAATGAAGATGTATTTTGTCATGATCTTTCGCATTATCACCAAATTCCTAATTACTTTCTCATTTCACAGCTTCCTTACATTTGCCTTGTACCATATCATGGCATGTTGTTTGTTGATTCCAACATTTGTATGCCCTTCTATAGCTTCCTTTTTCATTTAACTTTCAGGTGCTCGGATATCAACAACATGAACAAACCCGTTCCAAATCTTGAAATCGATTTTGAGAAAGCTGTTTGTTTAGGAGGATTTGAAGCAGAAGAAAATGTTGAAGACTATGCATCGTCTCCCGACTTGCTGAGGATGGTGGAACAAGAGGATAAACAGGTCTTACCACACCAAGAAGCTGTCGAAACAGTGAATTTGGGAAATGAAGAGAGGAAACAAGAAGTGAAAATCGGGACTTCCATTTTAGTGGACACTAGACATAACTTGATTGCTCTGCTGCGTGAGTATAAAGACGTATTCGCCTGGTCATATCAGGATATGCCAGGATTGGATGAGGATATAGTGGTCCACAAACTCCCATTGAAACCAGAATGTAAACCCATTCAGCAAAAACTAAGGCGGATGAGACCCGAAATGTTGTTGAAGATAAAAGAAGAGGTCAAAAAGCAATTCGATGCGGGTTTCTTACAAGCTTCCAAATACCTGAATGGGTGGCCAACATTGTCCCGGTACTAAAAAAGGATGGCAAAGTACGAATGTGTGTGGATTATCGTGACCTGAATCAGGCAAGTCCAAAAGACAATTTTCCTTTACCGCACATTGATACGTTGGTGGACAATACAGCAAAACATTCATTGTTTTCCTTCATGGATGGATTCTCAGGGTATAATCAGATCAAGATGGCTCCTGAAGATATGGGGAAAACCACCTTTACGACAATGTGGGGGACGTTCTGCTACAAGGTAATGCCGTTTGGATTAAAGAATGCTGGGGCAACATATCAGAGGGCCATGGTAACATTGTTCCATGACATGATGCACAAAGAGATAGAAGTCTATGTCGATGATATGATTGCTAAGTCCCGAGGAGATGAAGAGCATGTAGTAAACCTCAAAAAGTTGTTCGAAAGGCTAAAGAAATGTCAGCAGGCTTCATTGTCAGTGAAAGAGGTATCGAGGTGGACCCAGATAAAATAAAAGCTATTCAAGAGTTACCACCTCCGCGCACGCAAAAAGAAGTCAGAGGATTTTTAGGGAGGTTAAACTATATCGCCCGATTCATCGCTCAACTTACCAATCAATGCGACCCAATCTTTCGGCTTCTTCGAAAACATAATCCGGGAGAATGGGATGAAGAGTGTCAGGTAGCATTTGATAAGATAAAACAGTATTTGTCAAGTCCTCCAGTGCTAGTGCCGCCTATTCCAGGAAGACCATTGATATTGTACTTGGCTGTATTTGAAAATTCAATAGGTTGCGTACTGGGGCAACACGACGAGTCGGGAAGGAAAGAAAAGGCGATTTACTACCTCAGCAAAAAGTTCACAGAATGCGAGGTAAAGTTTTCGTCCATTGAGAAATACTGCTGCGCTTTGGTGTGGACAGCTCGAAGACTCAGGCAATATATGTTGTACCACACAACGTGGCTAATCTCAAAACTGGATCCAATTAAATATATGATGGAATCACCTGCACTCTCGGGAAGAATGGCACGATGGCAGATCCTATTATCGGAATACGACATCGCCTATGTAAGTCAAAAATCGATAAAAGGGAGCGCAATAGCTGACTTCTTGGCAGATCGAACAACAGAGGAGTACGAGCCATTGAGATTTGACTTCCCAGATGAAGACTTGATGTGCGTTACAAAAGAGGAATGTGAGTCATCAAGAGCCAAGTCATGGAAGATGTATTTTGATGGTGCATCAAATGCATTGAGGCATGGGATCGGAGCAGTCTTGATATCACCAGAAGGGAACCATTATCCGCTCACTGCCAGATTAAACTTCTTCTGTACCAATAACATAGCAGAATATGAGGCCTGCATCATGGGACTCTGTGCAGCTATTGAACGGAACATCGAAGCCCTGGAAGTGTACGGTGACTCAGCCTTAGTGATCTACCAAATCCGCGGAGATTGGGAAGTGAGGGATCCGAAGTTGATTAAGTACAGTGATCTGGTGGTTGAATTAATTAACGAGTTCAAAGAAATAACTTTTAATTACCTCCCACGAGAAGAAAATCAATTGGCTGATGCCCTGGCCACTTTGGCTTCAATGTTCAAAGCAAGTAAAGAAGCAGAAATAATGCCCCTGAAAATGAGCATATATGAAGCCCCTGCACACTGTTGCGGCATTGAGAAAGAGGCGGATGGACGACATTGGTTCCACGATATCTTAGAATACCTCAAGGATCAGAAATATCCTGAACAAGCAAATGAGAACGACAAAAGAACAATCAGAAGAATGTCTGCGGGATTTGTTCTTGACGGCGATATCTTATACAAAAAAGGGAAAAACCAAGTGCCTCTGAGATGTGTGAATGCTATTGAAGCCAAGAAAATACTCGAAGAAGTCCATGAAGGAATTTGTGCAACACATGCCAGTGGTTTCACTATGGCCAAGAAGATCATGAGGCTCGGCTATTACTGGTCAACGATGGAAAGTGATTGTATCAGTTATGCGAGAAAATGCCACAAATGTCAAATTTACGGCGATAAGATTCATGTAGCTCCTTCGCCACTTCATGTTATGACCTCTCCGTGGCCCTTCTCCATGTGGGGCATGGATGTTATAGGACCAATTTCTCCGAAAGCTTCTAATGGGCATCGATTCATTTTTGTGGTGATAGATTACTTCACAAAGTGGATAGAAGCAGCTTCATTTGCCAATGTGACGAAAACGGCAGTCTGCAAATTTTTGAAAAAGGAAATCATCTGTCGATATGGTTTGCCCGAGAGAATCATTTCGGATAATGCCATGAACCTGAACAATAAGATGATGAAAGAAGTGTGTGAGCAATTTCAAATAAAGCATCATAATTCTTCACCCTATCGCCCAAAGATGAATGGAGCTGTTGAGGTCGCCAATAAGAATATCAAGAAAATTATCGGGAAGATGACTGAAACATACAAAGATTGGCATGAAAAACTACCATTCGCCTTGTTTGCATACCGTACATCTGTGAGAACATCTACGGGGGCAACTCCTTTCTCCTTGGTCTATGGAATGGAGGCCGTGTTGCCCATTGAAGTTGAGATCCCTTCCTTACGAGTTCTAATGGAGTCAAAATTAGAGGAAGCAGAATGGGTTCGGGCTCGATATGACCAATTGAACCTTATTGAAGAAAAACGCTTGAAGGCGATCTGCCATGGACAGATGTACCAAAAGAGAATGATTGCAGCCCACGACAAGAAAGTACGGCCAAGAACATTTCACGAAGGAGAGCTTGTGTTGAGAAAAATCCTCCCAATACAGAAAGACTTTCAAGGAAAGTGGGCACCAAATTGGGAAGGACCGTATGTTGTAAAGAGGGCTTTCTCAGGCGGAGCCTTGATTCTCACTGAAATGGATGGGAAAGAGTTGCCTAATCCAGTGAATTCAGATGCGGTGAAAAAATACTATGCCTAAAAAAAAAAAAAAAGGGGGAGATCAAGATGAAAACCCAAAAGGGCGTCTTGGCAAACAAATAGGGATTAGGATGAAAACCCGAAAGGGCATCCTAATGAAATAGATGTGAATGCAAGGGGCAAGTTGATTTGAACAGGAAGTCAAACGATGAGACTACAGTGTTTGAGGCATTTCTGAAAGCTCGAAATCTTCTACGCAAGAAGCCAGGCTCGAAAGGATTCTTGATTAAGAAACGTGGAAGAGTTCATGTGTTGAATATTTAGAGCATTTGTATCCATTGAATATAATTCCCTTTCATTTCATGACACTTTTAACTATTCTTGATCAACCTTCTTTGTTTGTTGCTTCTGAAATAAAATAAACGTGAAGTTTCCCTTTCATACCTATCCGACCATTTTCATACATCCCATTGTATGGTTTATTTGAATGTTAAAGAGCAAATGACATACTCTGAACAAAAGCAAATGTCGAGTATTGCTCTAACGAGAACTTGGTAAGTACAAAAGTCTCCAAAGTAAGGACAAAGTTCGACAGGGACAAAAAGGGTGATATCTAAAGAATATGGATCACTCGTAAAGTCCAAAGACAGGAACAAAACAAAAAAAAAAGAGTTAGAAATCGAGGCAAAGAATGCAGATCATCACAAAATTCATGACAAACGAATTCAAGGCATAGCATAATCATGTAGGCATAAAGACATTTAAAGACAAACACATGCATATGATGATAACATCGTTCACGACATATTCAGGTGCTCCAGCAGAGCAAGAGGATGCGATGATAGTTGCATTGAATCAAAGAAAACACCGGAATTTCACCAGACGACATGTTTCGGTACTATGATTAAATTTATGTTTCAAAAAATCAACTCATATTGCGAGAGGTGAGTTGAGCCTCAGGACACGTTGAGGTATTTTCAATTTCAGTTCTTAAGTTATGTTTCAAAAAAATCAACTCATATTGCGAGAAGTGAGTTGAGCCTCAAGACACGTTGAGGTATTTCAAATTTCTTTTCAAAAATCAACTCATATTGCGAGAAGTGAGTTGAGCCTCAAGACACGTTGAGGTATTTCAAATTTTTTTTCAAAAATCAACTCATATTGCGAGAAGTGAGTTGAGCCTCAAGACACGTTGAGGTATTTTCAATTCCAGTTCTTAAGTTATGTTTCAAAAAAATCAACTCATATTGCGAGAAGTGAGTTGAGCCTCAAGACACGCTGAGGTATTTTCAATTTCAGTTTTTAATTTATGTTTCAAAAAAAAAAAATCAACTCATATTGCGAGAAGTGAGTTGATATTTTTCAATCTCTGCTTTTTAATTTCTGTTCATTCACTCATATTGCGAGAAATGAGTTGATCTTTTTCAATTTCTACGTTTCCAATTTCTGTTTATTCAATTCACATCGTGAGAAGTGAGTTAATCTTTTTTAATTCCTGCTTTTCAAATTTTCATCGATTAACCCGTGTTGCGAGAGTTTACAGGTTAGGCTATCTTCGATGTTTGTTTCCAATAAAGAATGAAGACTAGAGCCGATCGAAAAAATCAGATTTTCTCTCTGAAGATGGGGTGAAACGGATCGAAACGGGTCGAAGACAAGGAGTCTTATATCCCTAAAGGGACGGTGGAGCACGTTGACGTTATTAGAAGAAGAGGAATACCAAGAAATTGAGATCCTACAAGACCAGGCAAATTTGGCCCTTTTGAAGTCTTTGCTCTATTCTCGTTACACAACAATGAGCAAAGAGGGGCAGCTGTACGGGCCTAAATTTGCCCGGGCCCAAATCAATAAAATAACCAATAAACCAAGAAATAAATAAAAACACCAAAACTAAACAGTCCAGTGTTAAATGTCCATTTACAAAATTTAAACCCAATTACAAGCCCAAATACCAAACCAACCCATACAATTAAAACAGAGACCCAAATACCATTTACACCAACCAGCCCAATTACAATACCCATTAACCCAAGACCCAGATACCCCAAACCCGGGCAACCCAAATTGAGCCCACTAGCCTACCCTAGCCCGTGACCCAACTCTAACGACAAACCCTAGGTGCACTGCACCTAGGGTCTTCAGCTACCTAGCGCCGCACCTGCCCTCGGAGGCCACCACCGGAAGCCGATTATCAAGCCCGTCGCGTCACCGCCACCTGCACACATTAAATGAAGAAACGACAGCCACAGTAGCGCTACAGAAGCAAGAACAGTAGCAAGAAAATAAATAAATAAATTAATGTAAAGTGACTATAAAAGGGACGGATGAAAATAGAAAAAGGGGGTTTTTTTTTTCTTTTAGAACAATAGAGTCCTGTAACAAAAAAGAAGAAATAGAAAGCAAAAAAATTTTCAATCGAAGCCGATTGTTTCTTTGAAAGGTGATTTCGCATCACTCTGTTAATTTTTTCTGGTTCACTTTCTTTCCTTGCACTCTGATTATCCAGTAAATAAAAAAAACAATTATTAGAAAGCAAAGAGGAGAGTTTACCTTCGTGAGCAAACCACCGGAGGTCTTCGTTCTCTCTGTCGTCATCGGAGATGGACATGGACCTCGGAGTTTGGAGTGGTTCACTTCCTCCTACGAAACCGCCCTGAGTAAAACCCCATCGACCTCCGCGAAAAGCCCTTTGCCGATTCGAGGCACACGGGTGAACGGAAGGATATCAGCTTTGGGCCTCGATGCGGTGTCCCCCGGGTTGCTTTTGCTTCGGCAGATGGAGGAGAGAACGGCTGGGGCTACTTTTCTCCGTTTGTTTAAGTAGTCTGGTAACCCTAATCATAGGGTTTCATTCGGGCCTTTAAATGCCTCATGAAGTGGCGTCGTTTAAGGCTTGGTTGGTAGCCTTAAAACGGCGCCGTGTGGACAAACCTGACCTTACCCGATGATTCGACCCAAACACCGCGTGACCCGCGTGTTTTGGCGTCCGAGGGGATATTCACACCTTGGGTCCTTCCTCTTTCAAGCCTCTCTTCAATCGGATTTTCTCTTCCTATTAAATCTGGCCAGTAGATTTTGGATGTGTTTTAAATAAGTCCTTTGTGCTGTCAGGCTTGCACGCGACGTTTAACACCTGGGATAATATCCCATTCGGTCCTTGGCTTTGCACGTGTGCCACATTTTGGTCCCTTTAAAGGCCAATGCCTATGTACAGAGGGTTATTTTCTTTTTGGTCCTTATCAGCTTTCCAGTGTTCGCGATTAGTCCTTTAAATTCTGTTCTGATCTTGATTTAGTCCTTTATCTTCAATCTTTTGTATTTTACTTTCTTTCTTTTTTATTTACTTACCCGTGTATTATTGATTCTTATTCTTATTGTTATTATTGTTATTATTATTGCTTCTAGTATTATCTCCATTTACTATGTAATATTGTTTGTGTTCTTATTATTCCTTCTATTATAGTTAGTTTTGTATTATTACTTTTCTTACTATTGGTACATTATTGTGGTTTGCTGTTCACTATCTTTAATATATATATGCATATTTATGTGTTATTATTAGTGTTTGTTTTTTAACATTTTTGATAATATACTTCTTTTTTAATATATATTTATGAAATATTGTTAATAGTTATTAGTCCTAAGATTTATGCATTATGTATTTGTTTTAATACTCAATTACGTATACATCTTATATATATATATTGTCCATATTTCAATATCAAATTATTATGTTACCTCATATCGTATACGTTCCTAACAAAATCTTTTATATATTTTTTAATTATTTTTAATACCATTATCATCTATATATCTATTTTAAAGTTATACTTGGTATATCATATGTACCATATATGTATTTTCTTTATTCTGGTAATTATATACGTTTTTACATCGCCTCATGTACATAAGTATTTTAGTATATTATATAGGTATGTTTTAAATATTATGCACATTATATTTTTACTATTTGCATATTTACTATTATTTCACCTACTTTTCATGTTAATACTTTAACTATTATGTCATGTGTATATATATATTTTTCTAAGATTTATTTATCTTAAGGATTCTATCCTATATTATATGCATATTACTCGTTTAAGTTTTTTTTATTTAAATTCTTTTATTTTTTAAACATTTTTACAATTATTCATTCTTGAAAACTTTTTCAAACTCAACTTATTTTAATTTGTCTTTTACTTCTCTTAAATTGGTCTTAGTTTTTTCATGTTAATGTTCTTATTTATATATGATGATATGTTACGCATTTGTTACTATTATGTGAATCATTTTCTTATTCATTTATCGTTCATCATGATTCATTAATGAATTATATTGGTCTCAATTTATCTCCCTGTTTCGAATATTGATATTGCATGTTTGCGTCTTAAAAATTTTGCATTTTAACATCCTTTTAATAAAAGTTTCCATTCAAGTTTTCGGTAACGTAACTCGTATTTGGGAATTTCGAGTAAATCGAGCTTTAACTCACTAAGTTTTGATTTCTCATATAACCAAATCATCGAGTACCGCTTTTAAAATAACATCGAGAATCTTCAAGCAAAACTTATTTTCGGGGTTTGGAAGTGCTATGTTCTAACTTATTGAATGTGGCATTTATTATCCCGAAACAAGAATTTTAAAATTAAGGCAATATTTTATGTTTTGAGACTTTGAAAGATCAAACCCTACTTACTGGGTTCTGGTCTCTCATTCGACTCAAAATAATTAAATATCCTTCTTTGATCTAAATGCACAAACCTTTTAAGCAAATAGGCGAGCTTAATTTCAAGAAATTGAGGTGCTGTCTCCTAACTTACTGGGTTCGGTATTCTCATTCCTTTGAAATAAGTAAGCCTTGTTTTCTTCACTTCGACATATTCAAATATTTTAAATAAAAAGGATCGTATTTTAAAATTCTTTCAAATTTCCAAACATTCGACATTGAGACATCAATTAATCAACAAGGTACCAATTTTGGGCGTATCGAGGGTGCTAATCCTTCCTCGTGCGTAACCAACTCCCGAACCCTTTTCTGATTTCGTAACCAAAGTCGTTGTTTTGATAAATTAAAATATTTATTAAAAGCACCCACATTTCGAGGTGATCCGATCACACCTCAATAAAAAGGGATCGGTGGCGACTCCTATTCATTTTCAAAATCCAAAGTCGATTCCCCTTTTTCTCAAAAAAATGGTTTCGACACAAGTACAATACTTTGAATATTGACAAACTTTAAAACTGAAAAAGAGAACAAAGCTAGATAATAATTTTAACTCAAATCTTGACAAAAATAGGGATCAAAATAATTGAATGGTATTCAACAAATTGGGTTATGGGTTAATATTAGAGGTAAGTCCAAGAATGGGTTGTTAGGCTCAATAGGGTTTACTAGGGGTTAATTTATGGAGGTAGGCTTTTTATGGAGTAAGTGGGTTAAACCCTAAGTGCCTTTATCATCTCAATATATCAAATCAATTATGTGGTATTGACATGTATACTCGAAGCAAGTTCTAGAATAACAAATCAGTATTGACTCACTGAAAGCAATAATAAAAGTGAGCATGAAAGAATGTATGCTCAAAAGGCTAAAAAATCTCACTAGAATTATGGCTTTTGATGTCAATCCTGCGAATTTCAAATCTCAAGATAACACTTAAAATTTAGGAAAATAACTTATGAAAAAATTGGGTTCTCAGAAATTTCAACTTATCATGCTTGATTCCCTAATGTTTTAAAGTTTGAATGATCAAAGCATAAACACCTATGTCTGAATTCTCAACACATCAATAAAAATCATAAATCAATTAGAATTAATTCCTAACAAGAGATTTGAAGATAATGCAGAGAATTCAAGATTTGAGAGCAATTTTCAGGGATTTCAAAGATAATATAAAGAATGAAAGTGAGTTTCCCCCCACACTTAAGATGTACATTGCCCTCAATGTACAAAGATAACATTAATAGCAATAGAAGCACAAGATCATAAGTTAGGGAGAGAAGTAAAACTCCCTGAATATTGGATGGAACCTTTGAATTGTGAAAGTTGTCTTGGAGGAAGGAATACTTGAAGTTAATGGTTTTGAAACTGCGATAGCACTTAAGGGATTTTAGGTATTTCAGGATTAGAACAATTACTCGTTAGGAAATAACTGATATAAAACTAGTTTTGAGAATACTAAAATTCAAATAAAGAAAAAGATAAAATAAAATAAAATGGAAAAACAAAAATCTCAAGGATTTTGGCGCGCCTGGCTCGAGACACACGCCCGTGTTGCGAGGGCGTGTTGAGGCACACGGCCGTGTCGTACGGCCGTGTCGCACGACCGTGTCCTTCGATGTTCGCTTCTCCCCCGGTCGTATATGGGGTCACACGCCCATGTTGGACTTGACAGTGTTCGCCACGGTTATATCGCACGGCCATGGCTATTTGTCGTACCCCGTACCATAGGGAAAATTTTACCCTGCTTGTATACGGCCAAGTTGCACGACTGTGTCTCTACTCAAAGTGTACACATAGCCTAAGGCACGCCTGTGGGCGTGGCTGTGTGGTCCTAAATTTCTGCATTAAAAAGGGTTAGTTGATGCATAAAAATACTAAAATCGAAAATAAAAGAAAAATTACTAAGTTAGTGCTCGGGTTGCCTCCCAAGAAGCGCTTATTTATAGTCTAAGCTCGACTTTGCTCGAGCTTGTACCTTCACGGTGGTTTGAAGAGTTGATACTCTTCTATCCTGCTTACAATTTCATTATCAACGTAAGATTTGAGTCGAGTGTGATTTACCTTGAAAGTGCCGAGTGACTCATGTTTTATCTCGACTGTACCATAGGGAGAGATTTTCAGTACCGTAAAGTAAGGTGTATCACTTGTATGCTCTTTTGAATTCAAGATTCGAGGATCGTCTTCCCCTAAGATTACTTTATCCCCTACATTGAGTTGATTCGTTCGTACATGAGGGTCGTCTTGGTGATGCTCTGGGTTGGTTCGGCATACTTTGGGCTTTTCATGATAGTTTAGCCACTCATCTAGTTCTTCGATTTGAAGCATTCGCTTTTCAGGTGCATCTTCCTTGGATAGACTTGTCTGTGATTGGGTTGCCGTTATGTGGAGTGTATCCTGCATAGAAGGTTGGGTGGTGAGTTTAGTGTTTTTACAAGAACTCGTGACTATATTATTATCAACAGTCTTAATCGAGTTTCGAGCTTGTACGGTAACTTGGTCATCATCTATACGTAGTGTAAGTTCACCTATTCCTAAATCAATTATTATTCTGGCAGTTGCTAAAAAGGGTCGCCCTAGAATTAAGGGTACAGTGCTATCCTCATCAATGTCTAAAACAACAAAGTCAACTGGGAATATGAATCTATCAATTTTGACAAGCACATCTTCAATTATTCCCTTAGGAAACCTAATAGTTTTATCAGCTAGTTGAATGCTCATATTGGTTTGCTTAGGTTTTTCAAGACCTAGTTGTTTAAACAGTTTATAAGGCATGACATTTATACTAGGCCCTAAGTCAGCTAAAGCATTTTTGGCGTCTAGGCTACCAAGAAAATAGGGAATAGTAAAACTCCCTGGATCTTTTAGTTTGGTTAGCAGTTTATTTTGGAGAATAGTTGAGCATTCCTCGTTGAGTTCCACTGTGGACAGTTCGTCCATCTTCCTTTTGTAATAACCATATTTTGCCCGGCCCGTTGGAAGCCATTTATAATCTTTAATAAAATAGAAAATAAAACATAAATATTAAGCAGTCTGTTTTATAAAGTCCATTTACAAATACCAAAAGCCCAATTACCAACTTAAGACACTACCCGGCAAAATTACACCCATACCCGACTGGCCTAGTACCTTACCCAGTTCCTAACCCAAATACACAGGGCCCAAGAGGCCCAACATTTTTAGAACTCACGGCTAGGGTTGGAAACCCTAGCCCTCTTCAGCGCCCAATTGCTTCTGGAAGGTTCGAGGAGCATCTGACCAGCTCCTGAAGACCGAGGCTCCCATCAAAGCGCCATCAACGCCCGGGGATTCGGCCTCCGGCCATCCCATGAATTACTCACTGGTTCACGACACCAGCGAACTGTCAACGCCAGACTTCTCGCTGGTACCTGCAAAAACAGAAAGAAACAACGACAGAAAAGGAAACAAAACAGTAGAAAATGAGCAAATACGGCAACAAATTAGTTTTCTTACCTATTTTGTAACATTAAACAGAGGCTATAAAAGCCTAAATACTCGATGTAAGAAGGGATCTTCTTTCCCTGGTGATTTTTTACACAATATGAACAATAATACACAGAGATTAAAGAAAAATAAGAACGAAAAGAAAAACTTTCGGTTTCTTTCGAAAAGGTGATTTTTTTTTTTATATTACGTTTCTGTTTTACTCGTTAATACACCAAAATCATATTTTTTTTAAAAAATAATACAAGAAATAGAAAGAGGAGAAGAAAATACCGTGGATTTGAAGTTTTTCAACTTCCAACCACCGTCGGTGGTGGCGCGTGTGGCGGTACACGCGAGGTCTGATGACCAGGGCTAGAACGGCCGATGACCGGAGCCCGGAGGACCTACAGAGGATTTTCTGAGTTTTTTTAAAAAAACTGAGTAGAAAAACGTTTTTTTCTATGTTTTTTAACTTATATAGAACCCGGTTACCCGACCTAATGTCTAAAAGATCCGCGTGTTTTACCGTTAAATTGGTATATTTATGCCCTATGCCCTTCCGCATTTCTATTTTATTTAATTTCATTCAAATTAGATTTTATTTCATTTTAATTTGACCCTAATAATCCATTTTTATTTTAATTTGGTCCCTAAATCTGTTTTAAGGCATGTTTCTGAAACGATGTCGTTTAGGGATTAGGGTTAATTACCCGATGAGTCCCTAGGAATTTGATCCATGTTTTAATTTAGCCCTAATTCATTTTATTATTTTTAGAATTAGCCTTGTAATTTAAATTCAACTTTAATTATAGTCCTTTTTATATTTTTTATTTAATTAAAATATTTTATACATCATATATTATTATAAATATTATTATATTTGTAAATATCCTTTTTTATATATTATTATATTATATTATATCCATTATTTTATAGTGTTTACTATTTATTTTATTATATTCTATTATTATAAATAAAAATATACTATATTAATTTTATGTATAAATCAGTTTTTTTTAATTTTTCATATTATATTCTTTTTTATTATATTATTTACAATTTATAATAGTGTTATTAAATTCTATATTTATTTAATTTATGATTTATATTTACTTAATTACTTATATTATATATTATTCTTAAATTCTATATACTTTTATAAAGTTATTTTATTTTACATTATTACTTTATATATTTCTTATAATTTTTAAATCTTTTAAATATTATTTATTTTGTTTTTAAATACTATTTGTACATAAAAATTTATTTTATTTTATATTATTTTCATATACATTTACACTATTTTTATTTTATATCATCTACCATATATTTATATTACTATAACATATTTTACTATATATTATTTTGTTACATTATATTTTATTATATATTTTTGGTATATTGTAATTTTAAAATTTTATATTTTTATACTTTAATCAAATATTTAGATTCCATTTATCATTATATTATTTATACTTATGGTGTATATTAGTTTTTTTATCTTATATAATATATATACTCTATTCTTATTTATAAAATTATTATTATTATGTTTTATATTTGTTTTTTTTTTAAAAAATCATTTACCATATTTTCTTATATACTATTATATATTATATTCTGATTATATATTATATTATTTTATATTTCATTGTATATATTTTTGAAAATTATTAAGAAATATTTATATATATTAAGTTATTTTATTATTCAATATGTTTTGTTTATATGTTGTTTTAAATTTTAGGTTTTTATTTTGAGCATATTCTTATAAAAAAAGTTTGATTAATTTATTTTCACTTAATAACTATTGTGGCATAATAATTCTATTTTTATAAGTTTCTTATTGTAATTATTTTTACATATTTGCATAGATTTGATTACTTATATGACTGTTCTTAAATTATATTTGAATGAAACAAATGTGTATGTACTATATAATTTATGTTTATTTGCATAATATGTAGATATATATTAGTATAAGTTGTACTATATTATTTGATAAGTTATATTTGCATGAAATGTTGTTATATTATATTTATATTAAAGCATGTGTTATAATTGTTTAAATTTTATTATCTTGTAATATATCGTCTTAATTGCATCATATTAAAATGAAAAATAAATAAAAACGTTTTAAAACAAAGGCAATGTTTTTTGTATTTAGAAATACGGGAAATAGTGCCCTAACATGCTGGGTTGCAATTTCCCGTTTTTCTAAATGCCTAAAATATCTTTCTAAATAATTTTATAAATTACGAGATGATTTTAGTTACAAAAGTTTTAGAATATCATGTCTTATTATGCTAGATGCGTACTTCTTTTGAACGAAGGAATCTTGGTTTTTAAACTCGAACCTTTCAAAAGGGATCATATTTTCAAATATTTTTAAATTTTAGCATTAAAGACAGAAAATTATTCAATTTGGTACCAATTTTTGGGCGTTACAAGGGTGCTAACCCTTCCTCGTACGTAACCGACTCCCGAACCCTTTTTATTGATTTCGTAGACCAAAACAAATGATTTCAAACAAAATGGTTTGAAAGTGGTTCAATCACACTTAAACTGATTGGTGGCGACTCCCATTTTCTTTTTTTTTTTAAAAAGTCGAAACCCGTTTTCCAAAACCCCTTTAAAAAATGGTTTCGACAGCTTGGCGACTCCGCTGGGGACGTTTGTGAGAGTCATGCCAACAAATGATAACTTTCTGTCTTAATGCTAAAATTTGAAAGGATTTAAAAATAAGGAACCCTTTCCATGTGTTTGTTATGTTTGTTATTTTATCTGCACACATGGCATTTGCATGACCGTTGGTCACACCTTTAAGTGGGAGTAAGAAACTAAGCTTTCGTGAGGTTTTCACCTCCGCATAAGTTAGTGGATTGCTTCCGGGAAACATCTGTACCTATAGGCTTTGTGAGATTTTCATCTCCGCATAGTCATAGGGAAATGAATCCCCCTAAACCGAACTCGGTCCATATGAGCCTATAATGGGTAAGGATCGAGGAATCTACTGGTTTGGGTACCCTGTACTTTAGAACCGAACTTCATATAATGAACTTTAGGTGCTTGCCCTAGGTAGTATGGTGATATCCTGTAGTACCTACCTTTATAAGTTGTTTGTGTATTATATCTGTTTATATGATACTAACTTGTTTTTTTATTTTGTCATCATTGCATGTCATTCATCATTAAAAGGTGGCGATTCAAGGTTCGATTTCTGAGTTAGAAAGTTTTATAATGGGGGATGAATATCTTAATAAAGTGGGAAACAACTCTTTCGCTTGTGCTTGGTCAGAGAAAACCCAGTTAGAGAAAGGAGACAGCATTATTGAGGGGTATGTATCAGAGTTATGGGACTTTACTCATATTAGTTCTACACAGTGTGATTTTCAGGAATTGAGAGGCATTTGGGCCCAGTTTGATGACGAAGCTAGGCAGCTTTTCTTTCAGATTTACGGAGACCTTCCTTATCTGCTTGATGTCAAGATAAATAAACACCTTTTCCGAGCCATGGTACAATTCTGGAACCCTGCTTATAGTTGTTTTACATTTGGAGAAGTTGATTTAGTACCTACTTTAGAGGAGTATACGACCTTGTTGCGTTGCCCAAAGATTCAGGGATACAAGGCTTATGTTAGGCCTGCTAATCTTCCAACATTTGCGAAGAAATTAGCAATGATTACTGAGATGAGTGAGCAGTGGGCTTTAGCTCGGATTAAGCAAAAGGGTGATAGTAAGTGCGTTCCTTGGGCCGTTTTGAGAGATTTGATATTGACACACCCTGATGGGAAGAAAAAGGTCGATGTTTTGGCCTTAGGTATCTACGGCTTAGTAATCTTCCCAAAGGCAATAGGGTATATAGATGAGGCAGTTGCAGATTTGTTTGATCGTATTGGTAATCAGAATACACCAGTACCTGCTATTTTAGCTGAAACATTCTGGTCTTTGAGTGCATGTCGGAGGGCTAGGGAAGGCAGATTCATTAGATGCGCACAGCTACTATTGGCTTGGTTTTATGGTCATTTTCGGAAGATTGACAAAGCACATTGCCGAGTATTTTTTGAGGGATACTCTCCCTTGAAAGAAGTAGCAGCTATACCGAGGAGAGATGACGTTACTGAAGAGAAATGGATAGATATTCTTCAGAACCTTCGAGAAGAGGATATCGTGTGGAAGGCACCTTGGATGATTTCTAATGAAGTCCTTTACCGTTGTGGCAGTTTCGATTGGGTACCCCTTCCAGGGATTTGGGGAGTTGTTGGGTATACACCATTACTTGTCTTGAGGCAGTATCGAGTGAGACAGTTTGTACCGGTAATACATAGTCTGGCTCAGAGTGATTTCTCTTATAAGGGAGATCATTACAAGAAGAGGATGCGAGAGATTTTCGGGGCATGGAAGAAGCCTTATTGTATGAAGATTCTGTCCGAAGGCTCAACGTCAACTGCTGATTACAAGGGTTGGTTCTGTAAGAGAGTTAACGATAATGTTCCTAGGCCGATTTTAGGGGTTGATCAATCAATAGAGGAAATATTGTAGGTGGTTCCTTCGAAGTTGGAAATTATGAAGCAAGAATTCGAGAGAAAGCATTCAGAACTTGAGAAGAAAATTGAGAAACTCGAGGAAGAAAAGATGTATTTGAGCCTAGACGTAGATGTACAGAAAATAGAGACTAAAAAGGTGAGAAAAGAAAAGAGGAAGATTGAGGAAGATCGAGACGATCTAAAAGAGGGATATAAGAAGGCTCAGTCGACGCTTAAAAGAGCCAGATTGGGGAAAGCTTCGGATCAATGGCAGCGAGAGATACAAGAGGAAAGAGTCACAACCGAATATTAGAAGGAGAAGTTTCAAGAAATGCAAGCACAAAATCAGAATTTGAACGAAGAAAATCAAGGGTTAAAGACTAGGGTGACCGAACTTGGGTGAACTCTACATCTTTATTGAAGCTGTAATACTGCAATGGAGTTGAAGAAGAGTTTGACCAAGATTGAGGATTTGAATGGCAAGGTTGAGAGATTGGAGATGACCTTACATAATTGTGAGCATCAAATCAAACAACTTGAGGCACGATAAGGGTATTGGAAAGAAGAGCTTCACCATTCGCAAGAACGAGTCCGAGAAAGAGATCACCTCATGGGAGAAGCTATAAGCTAGATTCACGAAGTTGCTGAACACCTGCAGGATTTAGCAGCACGAGCTAATGTGTTGAGTGTAACTTATGAGTCTGTATCAGATAGAGGTCGAGAGTTAGCTTTATTGTTAGATAGGGTAAAGACTTTGGGCCTACGGGTAAAAGCGTATTTGTAATCCATTTTATAAGAAGATTTTTGTTCCTTAAATAACGTTTTCTAAAGTGAAATTGAATCAGAATCGATATCTCTTGCATTCATGCATTTGCATTTCATCACATCATATGCATTTAAAATTATAGAAAGACCCTAATAAGTTAAAATTACTACAGAGAAAAGAAAAGCTAACCTGGAATCTACACATCCCTACGGTACCCGCACTAAGACTAGGAACATGGATCAGAGATTTGAACAACTACAGAAAGAGATGCAAGACCAATTGCAAGAGCAGTTGGCAAAGATGCAAAACGACATGAGACAGCAGATGTTGGAATCTCAGAGGAATATGATGGCTGAGATGGCCCAACTGTTAAGGGCCACTGATAAAGGAAAGGCTCCTATGGCCATTACTGGTGAAGTTAATAAAGATTATCCCCCAAGTTTCACTCCGCCTCATGTGGAAGCCCAAACTGAGGTACCCCCTACAAGGCCGTCCGTCACCATAAGGCCTCAACAGGGGTAGATCAATACTGGAATCCAAATTGGTTCAGGATTTAATTTGGGTGACAATTCTACTAATCCGGTCAATGTTCTAAATTTGGATGTGATTGAAAAGGAAGACACGAGAACTGAAGTTACCAAGCAATTGGAGGAACGTTGCAAATGGCTGGAAGACAAATTTAGGGCATTAGAGAATACTGATGGATATCATGGAATTGATGCAAAGATTTAAGTCTGGTCCCAGATTTGGTGATGCCTCACAAATTTAAAATGCCTGAGTTTGAGAAGTATAATGGGACTACTTGTCCAGAGGCCCATATTACGATGTTTTGTAGGAGGATGACTAGATATGTGAACAATGATCAACTCTTGATCCATTACTTCCAAGATAGCTTAGTCGGGGCAGCGGCTAGATGGTATAATCAGTTGAGCCGTTCTAAAATTGGCTCATGGAGGGATCTTGCACAAGCCTTCATGCAGCAGTATAATTATGTAACTGATATGACTCCGGATAGAATCACACTGCAGAATATGGAGAAAAAGCCTAATGAAAATTTTAGGCAATACGCACAGCGATGGAGAGAGGTGGCCATGCAAGTTCAGCCGCCGTTGTTGGAGAAAGAAACTACAATGTTATTCATCAATACTTTAAAAGCCCCGTTCATTACGCACATGATTGGAAGCACTACTAAAAGTTTTGCCGATATTGTTATGGCGGGAGAGATGATTGAAAACGCCATAAGAGGTGGCAAAATAGAGGGAGAGGCCATCAAAAGATCGGCTCCAAGAAGAAAAGATAATGAGGTGAATAACACAAGTAGTTACAACTCAAAGGCGATTACAGTTGGACAGCCCAAAACAGCTGCAGTTGGGCAACAAAGTTCTCAAAAGCAAGAATCCGGCACAAGACAAAATCCTGAGAGGATGCAATTCACTCCTATCCCAGTACCATACTGAGAGTTATATCAAAGTTTATACAACGCGCATGTAATAGCTCCTTTTCACTTAAAGCCATTACAGCCTCCTTATCCCAAATGGTATGATGTGAATGCCAAATGTGAATATCATGCGGAAATATCGGGGCATTCAATAGAAAATTGCACTGGCTTTAAAAAGGCGATGGAAAGGCTTATTAAGGTGGGGGTCGTGAAATTTGATAATACTCCTAACACTAAAAATTCGTTGCCAAACCATGGTGATCAAGGAGTGAACGCTGTTAAAGGAGTTGAAGTGGGAAGAATCAAAGAAAATGTTGCAGAGTTGAGAACGCCAATGAGAGAAATCTGGGGGGAATTATTGAAGAAAAGAATGGTGGCTTCCAAAGAAAATGATGGAGGATCATGGAACTATTGCGAGTTCCATGGAAAAATGGGTCATATGATCCAAGATTATGTTAAATTCAAAGCCTTGGTGCAGGGCTTTATGAATAATAAGGAGTTACAATTTTTCGAGGATAGCCCGAGTATATAGCAAGTATGCATGTTAGAGGGCTCAAGGGTTGGCAAACCCAGAATTATTATTTCTATGCCAGGGAATAATGAAATAAAAACACAAGTAACACCGAAGGTCATTATTTGTAAACCCACTCCTTTCCTTTATGAGGATAGTAAGAGGGTGCCATGGAGTTATGATTGTAGTGTGACGATGCCGGTGGAGGAGAATGTGGCTAGTACATTCAAAGATGACCAAGCAGAGGGTTCCCATACTCGGAGTGGGAAGCAATATGATGCAGGGGGAATCAAGGGAGAGTCTGCAATAAATGATAGCACTGATAAAGAAGTGGAAGTACCCATTAATGAACCTGTGAAAGAAGAAGAGGCTAAGGAATTTTTGAAATTTCTAAAGTATAGTGAATACAGTGTGGTGGAACAATTGCGCAAGCAACCTGCTCGTATATCCGTGTTGGCATTACTCCTAAGTTCTGAGGTTCATCGTGAAGCATTGTTAAAGGTGCTTAACGAGACTTATGTCACCAATGACATTTCGGTTAATAAGTTGGATCGGTTGGTGAGCAATATAAGTGCTAATAATTTCATCTACTTTAATGATGATGAAATCCCGTCTGGAGGTAGGGGATTAACTAAGGCCTTGCACATTACCACTCGTTGTAAAGGATACATACTTCCAAGCGTGTTGATTGATAATGGGTCGGCCTTGAATGTCATGCCACTAGTTACATTAAATAGGTTGCCAATGGACAGTTCGCATATGAAAGAATGCCATAATGTGGTAAGGGCATTTGATGGCACGGAAAGGAAAGTTATGGGGAGGATTGATATCCCATGGACGATTGGGCCAAATGTCTACGAAATAGACTTTTTGGTAATGGACATTAAGCCCTCCTACAATTACCTGTTGGGGAGGCCTTGGATACATTCAGCAGGGGCTGTGCCATCATCAATGCATCAAAAACTGAAACTGGTGGCAGATGGACGATTAGTGACCATCAATGCTGAGGAAGACATCATAGCGACAGTCACTAGCAATGCACCTTATGTGGAGACCAATGAAGAGTCCATGGAATGTGCTTTTCGCTCTTTGGAATTTGTTAATACGACTTTTATTGAAGAGGGGAAAGAAATGCCAGTACCCAAGTTTTCCAAGGCTGTAAAGATGGGCCTACAAATGATGGTAGGGAGGGGAGCCTTGCCAGGAAAAGGATTGGGAAGACACCTCCAAGGAAGATTTCGGGTCCCAGGGTTGTGTGAAAAGAATGATCGTTTCGGTTTGGGTTTCAAACCAGACTACAAGCAGAAAAGGAAGGAAGTTGAGAAGCGCCGAGAGAAGAGAAAAGCGCGGTTAGACGGAAGAGAGGTGGAATGGGAATCGATGACGTTCCCACATATATCACAAACATTCATATCGGGAGGGATGATTTACCCTGAGAAAGGGTCATTTGAAAGTCATCATGTTTATTCCATACATGCTGAAAGGTCTGAACGAGGAAACCTTGAGGGCATTCGCCCTTACGAATTGGGAAGCTCTTTAGACAATTGGATTATGGAGGAACTTCCTGTCGTTTTTAGGAATATTTCAGAGTAATTTTCAGAACACTCTTGTTATTCTAGAGCCTAGGAATAATAAGATTTCGTTTGTGAAATAAGGCTTGTGTTCAAATGTTATTTCTTCAATAAAGCATAACTTTTTTACCGATCAATATTCTATTAACTTTCTTTTTTAAAAAAAATTCTTTCATTCGTAATACATAAATCATCATTATTAAAATTCATTCATTCTTTGTATATTCTTTCGTACTTTGCAGATCCCTAGATATCAATGACATGAATGTTGATATCGCGAATCCAGATTACTCTTTTGAGCAAGACATGTGTTTAGAGGAACCTCAGGATTTTGAAGATAACCAGGATTGTGATGTGTCTCCAGAACTGTTGAGAATAATAAAGTAAGAGGAAAAGCAAATCTTTCCCCATGAGAAAGAGACAATAGAGAATGTAACCCTAGAAGAAGGGAAGGAGGTTAAAATTGGGAGGAATATCGCCAAAAGTACAACGCAGAGTTTGATAGACTTGTTACGAGAGTTTAAGGATATATTTGCCTGGTCATATCAAGATATGCCTGGTCTAAGCACTGATATGGTGGTACATCGTCTTCCTATAAGATCGGATTGCAAGCCTATCTAGCAAAAGTTAAGAAGAATGAGGCCGGATATCATGCTGAAAATAAAAGATGAAGTGAAGAAACAGTTTGATGCGGGGTTCTTACAGGAAGTTAAATACTCTGAATGGGTGGCCAATATTGTGCAAGTTCCTGAGAAGGATGGGAAGGTTCGAATGTGTGTTGACTACAGAGATCTAAACAAGGCTAGCCCAAAGGATAATTTTCCTTTGCCACACATTGACACTTTGGTAGACAATACAGCCGGATACTCCTTGTTCTCCTTTATGGATGGTTTTTCGGGATACAATCAGATAAAAATGCATCTTGAGGACATGGATAAAACTACCTTTATAACGTTATGGGGCACTTTTTGTTATAAGGTAATGCCGTTTGGGTTGAAGAATGCAGGGGCAACTTATCAAAGGGCCATGGTGACCTTATTCCATGACATGATGCACAAAGAGATTGAAGTGTATGTGGATGACATGATTGCCAAATCTAGAACGGAAAATGAGCATATTGAGGTGTTAAGGAGATTGTTTTTGAGATTGAGAAAATTTCAGTTAAAGCTTAATCCGGCCAAATGCACATTTGGAGCTAGATCGGGAAAGCTATTGGGTTTCGTAGTGAGTGAAAAGGGAATTGAGGTTGATTCAGATAAGGTCAGAGCCATACGAGATCTGGCCCCACCACAAACTCTAAAAGAAGTCTGTGGTTTCTTAGAAAGATTGAATTACATTGCTCGGTTTATCTCACAGTTAACTGAGAAATGTGATCCTATCTTTCGCCTCCTTGGAAAACACAATCAGGGAATTTGGGATGAAGAATGTCAGAAGGCCTTTGAAAAAGTCAAGCAATACTTGCTGAATGCTCCAGTATTGTCTCCGCCTAGCCCAGATAAACCATTAATACTGTACTTACCAGTGTTCAACAATTTCATGGGATGTGTGTTGGGACAACATGACGAGTCAGGAAGAAAGGAGAAGGCAATTTATTATCTCAGTAAGAAATTCACTGATTGTGAAATGAGGTATTCACCAATTGAGAAACTATGTTGTGCTTTGATATGGACGACTCGAAGATTAAGACAATACATGCTATATCATACTACTTGGCTTATCTCGAAACTTGATCCACTAAAATACATGATGGAGTCAACAGCGTTAAATGAAAGAATGGCTAGGTGGCAAATATTGCTCTCCGAGTTCGATATAGTCTATGTGAGTCAGAAAGCTATAAAGGGAAGTGCCACAGCAGAATTTTTAGCAAGCAGAGCTTTAGAGGATTATGAACCATTGAATTTTGACTTCCCTAATGAAGAGATGATGTGCATAGCAGCTATGGAGGAGAATCCTTAGAAATTGAATTTTGATGGGGCATCCAATGCGACAGGAAATGGAATTGGGGCAGTCTTAGTATCCCCAAGTGGAGATCATTATCCGTTTACATGCAAGTTAGATTTTGATTGTACGAAGAATATGGTCGAGTATGAGGTATGTATCACGGGGCTTCGAGCAGCCATAGAACGGGGAGTTAAGATCCTGGAAGTGTATGGAGACTCTGCATTGGTGATTTACCAGCTTAAAGGAGATTGGGAGACTAGAGATCCTAAATTGGTTAATTATCGAAATATAGTTTTGGGGGTACTTGAGGAGTTTGATAATATTACCTTCAATTACTTACCTCGAGAAGGAAATCAAATGGCCGATGCCTTAGCAACCCTAGCATCCATGATTAAAGTAAATCAAGGAGAGGAAATTAGACCAGTTCAGATGAGTGTCTTCGAGGAGCCAGCTCATTGTTGTAACATGGAAGAAGGAGAAAAGGATACAAGTCCCTGGTATAGTGATATATTACGGTATGTGAGAGATCATAAATACCCCGAGCAGGCCAATGAAAATGACAAATGAACTTTGAGAAGGTTAGCCTGCGACTACGTCTTGGATGGAGACATCCTGTACAAGAGAAGGAAAGATTAGGTACTTCTGAGGTGTGTTGACGCTGTAGAAGCTAAGTTAATATTAGAAGAAGTTCATGAAGGTGTTTGTGGGACACACGCCAATAGATTCACAATGGCAACACAAATCATGAGGTTTGGCTACTTTTGGTCCACTATGGAAAGAGACTGTATCAACTATGCCAAAAAATGCCATAAATGTCAAATTTATGGGGACAAAATTCATGTACCACCATCACCCTTGCATGTTATAACTTCTCCATGGCCTTTTTCCATGTGGGGCATGGACGTCATCGGCCCAATATCACCGAAAGCTTCAAATGGACACCGATTCATCTTTGTGGTTATCAATTACTTTACAAAATGGTTAGAGGCTGCTTCTTATGCGAGTGTTACTAAGTCAGCTATGAGTTGATTCTTAAAGAAAGAGATCATTTGTCGTTACGGAATGCCCGAGAGGATCATATCTGACAATGCGTTGAATTTGAACAACAAAATGATAGCGGAAGTTTGCAACCAATTCAAGATCAAGCATCACAATTCTTCCCCTTATCACCCAAAAATGAATGGGGCAGTGGAAGCCGCCAATAAGAACATTAAGAAGATTGTGGGGAAGATGACCGAGACTTATAGAGATTGGCATGAGAAACTACTGTTTGCACTCTTTGCTTATCGAACATCTGTCAGAACTTCTACTGGGGTAACCCCATTCTCACTGGTTTATGGGATGGAAGCAGTATTACCAATTGAAGTAGAAATACCTTCTCTTCGAATCCTATCAGAGACAGAGTTGGATGAGGCTGAATGGATACAAGCACGATATGATCAGTTGAACGTGATTGAGGAAAAGAGGCTAAGAGCTATTCGCCATGGCCAAATGTATCAGAAGCGAATGATGCGAGCTTATGACAAGAAAGTTCGACCAAGGGAATTTCGTGAGGGAGACCTTATACTAAAGAAGATCCTTCCTATTCAAAAGGACTTTAGAGGAAAATGGATGCCAAATTGGGAAGGGCCGTTTTTTGTGAAAAAGGCTTTCTCTTGAGGGGCATTGATCTTAGCAGAGATGGATGGGAGGAATTTACCTAATCCAGTGAATTCAGACTCAGTCAAGAAGTACTTTGTCTAGAAAGAAGAGAAGCCAAAGTGAAAACCCACAAAGGGCGCTTTGAGACTTCTATTTTTCAAAAAAAAAAAGAGAAAATGGAGAGGCCAAGGTGAAAACCTGCAAAGGGCACCTTGAGACCAAAGGTGGTTTTGAGTTGAAAACCTGAAAGGGCGGCTCAAAATATTGGAAGGTGTACGGTGATTTTGCTATATCAGATTCAACAGGAAGCAAAAAATATGTCGCATACTGGGGCATCAACAAAATACTTTGAATCTTCTAAACACATGGTGAACTCAAAGAAATCTTCATGAAGTGTATATAGATGTTCAGGCGGCGATATCTAGGGCATCTATTTTTTCTTTTTGTCCTGTTAGCTATCTTTGAATTCTTTTTCTTCTCAAAGATATGCTAGTAGATTGATTTTCTTTTGTAATCTTGATTATAACTTTCCTCAAAGATTAATTCATTCATCTCTTATTATTCTTAAAGTGTGTAGCATTGAAATAATAATAGGTGAACTAAAATATTTTCACAAATGAAGTTTTGAACATTATTCTGGAAATTTCTGGATAATACAAGAAATTGAAACATGACAGTTGTTCAAAGAATTCTCATTGAGTAAGGATCAGAGGTCCTTGAGAGAATTTCTTCTTCAGTCTGAATAAGGAGTGGACATTTGCAAGCTATCAGAACCTAAGAGAGGATCATTTTACGAACGTCTTCAGTAGGCTGTACATTCGTGAGTGGATATGTTCTTCAAAGGATAATGTAGATCAAGATTTGGCGTTTTTGTGGTAGACAGAGAGCAGATCAGAAAACGAAGATTTGGCGTCTTTGTAGTAGACGGAGAGCAGATCAGAAAACAAAGATTTGGCGTCTTTGTAGTAGACGGAGAGCAGATTGAAAATGAAGATTTGGCGTCTCTGTAGTAGACGGAGAGCAGATCAGAAAACGAAGATTTGGCGTCTTTGTAGTAGATGGAAAGCAGATCAGAAAACGAAGATTTGGCATCTTTGTAGTAGACGGAGAGCAGATCGAAAACGAAGATTTGGCGTCTCTGTAGTAGACGGAGAGCAGATCAGAAAATGAAGATTTGGCATCTCTATAGTAGACGGGGAGTAAATCGAAGACATAGCATATCTGACCTTCATCAAGGCAGATCCAAGACAGATTTGGCGTCTCTGTAGTAGACGGGAAGCAGATCGAAAATGAAGATTTGGCGTCTCTGTAATAGACAGGGAGCAAATTGAGAGTGAAGATTTGGAGTCCCTGTAATGGACGGGGAGCAAATCAAAGATATAGCAGATCTGACTTTCATTGAGGCAGATCCAAGATGGTTTGGCATCTCTGTATTCGACGGGGAGCAGATCGAAGAACTCAAGACTCGGCGAGCCCGGGCAAAATTGGTTCTCTTATAGTCTTTGCTCTATTCCTCTTACATAGCAATCAGCAAAGAGGGGCAGCTGTAATAACCATATTTTGCCTGGCCCGTTGGAAGCCATTTATAATCTTTAATAAAATAGAAAATAAAACATAAATATTAAACAGTCTTTTTATAAAGTCCATTTACAAATACCAAAAGCCCAATTACCAACTTAAGATACTACCCGGCAAAATTACACCCATACCCGACTAGCCTAGTACCTTACCCAGTTCCTAACCCAAATACACAGGGCCCAAGAGGCCCAACATTTTTAGAACTCACGGCTAGGGTTGGAAACCCTAGCCCTCTTCAGCGCCGTAATTGCTTCTGGAAGGTTCGAGGAGCGTCTGACCAGCTCTTGAAGACCGAGGCTCCCATCAAAGCGCCATCAACGCCCGGGGATTCGGCCTCCAGCCATCCCATGAATTACTCACTGGTTCATGACACCAGTGAACCGTCAACGCCGGACTTCTCGCTGGTACCTGCAAAAACAGAAAGAAACAACGGCAGAAAAGGAAACAAAACAGTAGAAAAGGAGCAAATACAGCAACAAATTAGTTTTCTTACCTATTTTGTAACATTAAACAGAGGCTATAAAAGCCTAAATACTCGATGTAAGAAGGGATCTTCTTTCCCTGGTGATTTTTTACACAATACGAACAATAATACACAGAGATTAAAGAAAAATAAGAACGAAAAGAAAAACTTTCGGTTTCTTTCGAAAAGGTGATTTTTTTTTATATTACGTTTCTGTTTTACTCGTTAATACACCAAAATCATATTTTTTTTAAAAAATAATACAAGAAAGAGAAAGAGGAGAAGAAAATACCGTGGATTTGAAGTTTTTCAACTTCCAACCACCGTCGGTGGTGGCGCGTGTGGCGGTACACGCGAGGTCTGATGACCAGGGCTAGAACGGCCGATGACCAGAGCCCGGAGGACCTACAGAGGATTTTCTGAGTTTTTTAAAAAAAAACTGAGTAGAAAAATGTTTTTTCTATGTTTTTTAACTTATATAGAACCCGGTTACCCGACCCAATGTCTAAAAGATCCGCGTGTTTTACCGTTAAATTGGTATATTTATGCCCTATGCCCTTCCGCATTTCTATTTTATTTAATTTCATTCAAATTAGATTTTATTTCATTTTAATTTGACCCTAATAATCCATTTTTATTTTAATTTGGTCATTAAATCTGTTTTAAGGCATGTTTCTGAAACGATGTCGTTTAAGGATTAGGGTTAATTACCCGATGAGTCCCTAGGAATTTGATCCATGTTTTAATTTAGCCCTAATTCATTTTATTATTTTTAAACTTAGCCCTGTAATTTTAAATTCAACTTTAATTATAGTCCTTTTTATATTTTTTATTTAATTAAAATATTTTATACATCATATATTATTATAAATATTATTATATTTGTAAATATCCTTTTTTATATATTATTATATTATATTATATCCATTATTTTATAGTGTTTACTATTTATTTTATTATATTCTATTATTATAAATAAAAATATACTATATTAATTTTATGTATAAATCAATTTTTTTTATTTTCATATTATATTCTTTTTTATTATATTATTTACAATTTATAATAGTGTTATTAAATTCTATATTTATTTAATTTATGATTTATATTTACTTAATTACTTATATTATATATTATTCTTAAATTCTATATACTTTTATAAAGTTATTTTATTTTACATTATTACTTTATATATTTCTTATAATTTTTAAGTCTTTTAAATATTATTTATTTTGTTTTTAAATACTATTTGTACATAAAAATTTATTTTATTTTATATTATTTTCATATACATTTACACTATTTTTATTTTATATCATCTACCATATATTTATATTACTATAACATATTTTACTATATATTATTTTGTTACATTATATTTTATTATATATTTTTGGTATATTGTAATTTTAAAATTTTATATTTTTATACTTTAATCAAATATTTAGATTCCATTTATCATTATATTATTTATACTTATGGTGTATATTAGTTTTTTTATCTTATATAATATATATACTCTATTCTTATTTATAAAATTATTATTATTATGTTTTATATTTGTGTTTTTTTTTTTTAAAAAATCATTTACCATATTTTCTTATATACTATTATATATTATATTCTGATTATATATTATATTATTTTATATTTCATTGTATATATTTTTGAAAATTATTAAGAAATATTTATATATATTAAGTTATTTTATTATTCAATATGTTTTGTTTATATGTTGTTTTAAATTTTAGGTTTTTATTTTGAGCATATTCTTATAAAAAAAGTTTGATTAATTTATTTTCACTTAATAACTATTGTGCCATAATAATTCTATTTTTATAAGTTTCTTATTATAATTATTTTTACATATTTGCATAGATTTGATTACTTATATGATTGTTCTTAAATTATATTTGAATGAAACAAATGTGTATGTACTATATAATTTATGTTTATTTGCATAATATGTAGATATATCTTAGTATAAGTTGTACTATATTATTTGATAAGTTATATTTGCATGAAATGTTGTTATATTATATTTATATTAAAGCATGTGTTATAATTGTTTAAATTTTATTATCTTGTAATATATCGTCTTAATTGCATCATATTAAAATGAAAAATAAATAAAAACGTTTTAAAACAAAGGCAATGTTTTTTGTATTTAGAAATACGGGAAATAGTGCCCTAACATGCTGGGTTGCAATTTCCCGTTTGTCTAAATGCCTAAAATATCCTTCTAAATAATTTTATAAATTACGAGATGATTTTAGTTACAAAAGTTTTAGAATATCATGTCTTATTATGCTAGATATGATATTCGTACTTCTTTTGAACGAAGGAATCTTGGTTTTTAAACTCGAACCTTTCAAAAGGGATCATATTTTCAAATATTTTTAAATTTTAGCATTAAAAACAGAAAATTATTCAATTTGGTACCAATTTTTGGGCGTTACGAGGGTGCTAACCCTTCCTCGTACGTAACCAGCTCCCGAACCCTTTTTATTGATTTCGTAGACCAAAACAAATGATTTCAAACAAAATGGTTTGAAAGTGGTTCAATCACACTTAAACTGATTGGTGGCGACTCCCATTTTCGTTTTTTTTAAAAAAGTCGAAACCCCGTTTTCCAAAACCCCTTTAAAAAATGGTTTCGACACCTTTTATTTGTGAGAAGTTCCTTTAAAAATTTTGCGTATTCCGGCATCTACGTAATTGCTTCAACAAATGGTAAGTTGATATGTAATTTCTTTAAGAGTTTAAGAAACTTACTTTTATCTACGTAATTGCTTCAACAAATGGTAAGTTGATATGTAATTTCTTTAAGAGTTTAAGAAACTTACTGAATTGCTCATCTGTGCGGTCATTCTTTAGCGCGGTTGGGTATAGGATACTAGGTTTAAATTCTTTGGTAATTTCATGTGTGTAACTTACCTCATTCTTTCCTTTACTTACCACAGGCTCCTTGCATGGCTCTGGGTTGGTTTTGGTTATCCCCTCATCATCTATCGTATCCACAGCATTGAGTTGCTCCTTAGGATTAGTCTCAGTGTTGCTTGGTAACCCACCTTGCGGTCTTTCAGAGATTAGCTTGGTGAGCTAGCCTATTTGAGTTTCAAGTTCTTGAATGGATGTCTGCTGGTTCCTCAGTGCTGTTTTGGTATTTTGAAAACGGGTTTCTGATACAGCCATAAATTTTGTGAACATCTCTTCAAGGTTCGGCTTTTTCTCTTGTTGTGGAGGTAGCTGTTGAAATCCCGGAGGAGGTGGTTGTCTTTGATTTCCTTGTCCTCCCCATGAAAAATTTGGGTGGTTCTGCCAACCTATATTGTAAGTATTACTATAAGAGTTATTTTAAGGTCTAGAATTGTTACCCATATAATTGGTTTGCTCAGTTTCCATGCCATGTCCATAAGAGGAGTAATCTAGATTGAACGTATTTCCCTGGATTGCGTCACACTGCATCACTGGATGTGCCTGCGTAGAACCAACAAAATTATCAAACTTTTTATTTAAAAGTGTTACCTGGTTAGTAAGCATGGTGACAACATCAATATTATAAACTCCTGCAGCTTTTGTCGGCTTTGTCCTCATGACTTGCCACTGATAGTTATTCAGTGACATCTCTTCTATAAACTCATAAGCTGCTTCTGGTGTTTTATTGTTGATTTTTCCTTCGGCGCCCGCATCAATCATCTGCCTTGTTGATGGATTCAAACCGCTGTGAAAGGTTTGAACTTGTAACCACAAAGGCAACCCATGGTGAGGGCACCTTCTCAAAAGATCTTTGTATCTCTCCCAGGCATCGTAAAGTGTCTCTAGATCCATCTGCACAAAAGAAGATATATCGTTTCGCAATTTAGCTATTTTAGCTGGAGGAAAATATTTAAGTAAAAATTTTTCGGTCATCTGTTCCCATGTAGTAATTGAGCCTCGTGGTAGAGAATTAACCACTGTTTAGCCTTGCCTCTCAAAGAGAATGGGAATAGCCGAAGACGAATGGCATCATCAGAAACGCCATTTATTTTGAATGTATCGCATATTTCCAAGAAATTGGCTAGATGCGAGTTAGGATCATCATCCTGCACACCATCAAACTGAACAAATTGTTGTATCATTTGAATAGTGTTAGGTTTTAGTTCAAAATTATTTGCAGAAATAGTAGGCCTAACAATGCTAGATTCAGTGCCTGCTAAATTAAGTCTAGCATAATCATCCATAGTACGCAGAGCAGGATTTTGCTCAACAGGATTTGCGGCTACTACAGGAAGTAGCTGATTATCCTGATTTGCTTCCATCTCTTTAGTAGGTTCTGGCCTTTGTTCTTGTCCTTGTTCTGGATAATGTAGGCTTTGTCTGATCTCTCTGCGAGTTCTGCGAACTGTCGCTTCTAAATCTTCGTCAAAAAGCAATAGCCCTGCTGGGTTGTTTCTCGTCATAAACTAGAAATACCTAGAAGGAAAAAGCAAAGAAAAATAGAATAAAATAAAAATAAATAATAAAATAAAAAATAAAAAAAAGAAAAAAAATAAAAATAAATAAAAACTAAAAATAAATAAATATAGTAATGGCTAAAGTAATAGAAATCGAGTTTTTTTAATATTTTAGTTCCTCGGCAACGACGCTAAAAACTTGATAACGACTCGCGATATTAAGTAATAAAATTTATAAAACTGATCACACCAAAACTATCTAATATCACGATGTTAAAGGCAAGCGCACCTATCGAACAGTAGTATAGTTTAGTGGCAAGACCGAGTTATCGTACCGAAGGGAACTAAAAGTACTAATACTTACTTCCTTTCTATTATCTAGCCTAAAAATAAAAGAGGTTTGGTTGAAACTAATTCTAAAACTAACTAAAAGTGCACAAAAAGTAAATTGGGGAAAACTTTAGGGAAAAGCTGATTGATATAAGCAATACCTAAGGGAGAATCCACTTAGACTTCACTTGTTATTGGTTCTTGAGCTAGACGATTTATTCACTTGACTTGATCCGTAGAGATCCCTAATTTATGCTAAACCCTCCGTCGAGGCGAAGAGCAACTAGGCCTAGGTTGTTAACTAAAGTTCCTTTATTAATTAACACCCTAGGTTACATTAATTAGATCTATGGTTCCCCATATTAGGTCTGACCCTAATCTGATAGATTTATGTCACCCTATGTCTAGAGTTGCATGCAACTCCGCTTAATTATGGTAGATCTACTCTTATCATAGGGACTTTTGCTCCTCTGCTTTAAGCACATCCGTTTCTTGAATTAATACCTAGGCTTATTAACACAAGAATTAAGCACACATAATTAAGAACAACTCAAGTATTTATCATATAACTCAAGAATAAATAATAATAAGATTCGTCTTAGGTTTCATCCCCCTCAAGTATTTGAGGGGTTTAGTTCCTAATAAAGAAAGAAAACATCTCAGAAGAATTAAGATAACAAAACATAAAGAACTCGAAAACCCCTGAAGGAATTTAGGGAGATCCTTTGTCTTGATGTAGAATTCTGGCTTCTGGGATGAATCAATCGGCTTCCCTTGGAGTAATCCCTTGCTTTCACTCTTTGTGTTGGCAGAAATATGGCGCTCTTTCCTGAGAGAAAAGAGTATTCCCTTAGCGGGAAATAAGCACACCCTTGAAGTTGCCTCCTAGGGTCTTTATATAGAGTTTAGAATGGTTTTCTTAGCCCCTAAGTATCCTTTTTCGAGTAGAATTAAACTTCCTCACGATAGGGACACGCCCGTGTGCCACGCCCCTAAGATATGAAAAAGAAAGATTAAGAGCACTAATCCTCATAATCTAATGATGATTCATCCAAAATATAGGCTAAACATGATGCAAAAATATGTATAATTTATCGTTTATCAAATGGTGACCGAGACTTGTAAGGATTGGCATAAGAAGCTACCATTTACTCTCTATGCTTATCAAACGGTGACCAGGACTTTCGCTAGGGCAACACTTTTCCCATTAGTCTATGAGGTGGTTTGGCCCATGGACATCGAGATTCATCTTCTCCAAACCTTGATTGAACCAGGAATTGGATGAAGTTAAAGGAAAGGGCTGGAAAGTGTTCATAGTCAGAAATGAACGAGGCTGATTCATGATGGAAAAGGTTCACCTAATGGAATTTCATGATAGGGACCTGATATTGAGAAAGATCCTTTGTATACAAAAGTATTTCAATTAGAGGTGAATGCCCAAAACAAGGAAGGATCTTATGTAGTAAAGAAGGTTTTCCTTGGAGGAGCATTGAGCTGGACTGAGATAAACTCCTAAATTTGGATTCAGTCTAGAGATACTCAAAAGAAGAGAGGCCAAGGTGAAAACCCGCAAAGGGCGCTTTGACCTTAAAAAAAAAAGAACAGAAAAAAAGAAAAAAGAAAAGAAAATGGAGAGGCCAAGGCGAAAACCTGCAAAAGGCACCTTGAGACCAAATGGGTTTTGAGTTGAAAACCCGAAAAGGGCGGCTCAAAATGGGGCAAATAGTAGTCTCGCTATAATTGACAAAGAAGAAATATACTACGTCTTGGGGCATCGACAAAGTACTCCGGATCCCCTAAACACATATTGAACTCAAAATGGTCTTCAAGAAGTTGGTACAACAAAGCTCAGGCTGCGATATCTGGGGCACCTAATTTTCATCTTACCCATTTTGAAGTTGCTAACTTTGATTACCTTATTCTTTTCAAGATATGCCCTAATTAATTTCTTGGCTATCCTTGATTAATTGCTTCGAGCTATGCTCCTAATTAATTTCCTTCTTGTCTATTATTGTGACCTTTTTTCAAGCATTTTATATTGAAATAACAATTAATGGACTGATAATATTTTCACAGAAGAAGTTTTATATATTACTCTGGAAGTTTCTAGATAATACAAGAAACTGAAACAGGACATTTGTTTAAAGAATTCCTGTGTGTAAGGGTTGGTGGTACTTGAGAAAATTGAGATCACCTTTTCTGTCTAAATGGATTGGACATATTATTGATCCTAAGAAAGGATCATCTCACAAACATCTCCAGTGGGTTGTAACATTCAGGGAATGGTACAATGGACCAAATTCAAGGCATATGAGCAGAGTATGATTGATACATCGAAAAGAACGAGGTGGAAATCTTTATAAATGAATGAGGGATGACATCCGAAATAGGGATCATTCTCATAACATTTTTGCATCATAGTATTTTTAATTAGGGAGCATTTGACTCATTTCGATCATGGCATCCTAATCAATAAGCATAAGCATATACCCATTCTACAGGTTGTCCTTTAGGGGACAATGAAGATCGAAGATATCAGCATGACGTCCCTGTATTGGCGGGGAGCAGGTTGAAGATTTCAGCATGGCGTCCCTGTATTGGCAGGAAACAGGTTGAAGAAAGCAGGTCTGACCTTCCTGATTTTACAGTGAAGCAGATCGAAGATATCAGCATGGCGTCCCTGTATTGGCGGGGAGTGGTGCCCCTGTATTGGCTGGGAGTAGGTTGAAGAAAGCAGGTCTGACTTTCCTGAGTTTAGAGCGAAGCAGATCGAAAATTTTAGCATGGCATCCCTGCATTGGCGGGGAGCAGGTTGAAGAAAATAGGTCTGACTTTCCTGAGTTTACAGCGAAGCAGATCGAAAATTTTAGCATGGCATCTCTGCATTGGCAGGGAGCAGGTTGAAGAAAACAGGTTTGACCTTCCTGAGTTTACAGTGAAGTAGATCAAAGATATCAGCATGGCGTCCATGTATTGGAGGGGAGCAGGTTGAAGATTTCAGCATGGCGTCCCTATATTGGCGGGGAGCAGGTTGAAGAAAGTAGGTCTGACCGTCCTAAGTTTACAGCGAAGCAGATCAAAGATATCAGCATGGCGTCCCTGTATTGGCGGGGAGTAGGTTGAAGATTTCAGCATGGCATCCCTGTATTGGCAGGGAGCAGGTTGAAGAAAGCAGGTCTGATCTTCCTGAGTTTGCAGCGAAGCAGATCGAAGATATCAGCATGGCGTCCCTGTATTGGCGGAGAGCAGGTTGAAGATTTCAGCATGGCGTCCCTGTATTGGCAGGAGTAGGTTGAAGAAAGTAGATCTGGCCTTCCTGAGCGAAGCAGATCGAAGATATCAGCATGGCGTCCTTGAGTTTGCAGGGAGCAGGTTGAAGAAAGTAGATCTTATCTTCACTGAGCAAGAGCGGAGCAGATCAAATTTCAGCAGATCTTACACCACTAAGCAGGAGTGGAACAGATCAAATTTTGGTGAATATTATCTTCATGTATTGGCAACGGAGCAGATTTTAGCCACTAGCCTCATCTTCACTGAATAGGAGTGGAGCAGTCTAAATACGACTAATCTTATCCTCGCTGAGCAGCAGTGGAGCAGGCTGAGGATAGTGGATATTGCCTTCCTGGAGTTGCAGTGAAGTAAATTGAAGCTGTCAGAATGCATTTGAAGAAGATAAGGATCAAAACCGGGCAAATTTGGTCTTTTTATAGTCTTTGCTCGGTTATCGTTACACGATAATGAGCAAAGAGGGGTAGCTGTAATAGCCCAAATTCGCCCGGCCCGTTAGAAGCCCATGCACAATCCAAAACAAAAACAAAAACAGAAAATAAATAAAACAAATAATAAAGTCCCTTTCAATAAGAGCCCAAAATACAAATAACACCCGTGGCCCACTATTAAAACCAGACCCCAAACCCATTAACCCAAAACCCGGTTACAGCCCAAACTACCTAAGCCTATCCCTAAACCTGACTAACCATTATACCCGGACCTAACCCACTTAACCCAAAACACTTAGACTCAAATAAATTTTAACCCACATCTTTGAGCCCAATGACAAAATCAGCCCAATAGGGCCCGAATGTTCAACCCTCGGTCAGAAACCCTAGGGTTTCCGTGTTCTCCTTTACGCCGCAGCACCAGACACCAGGCTCGTATCGCGCCACAATCGGTGCACAAATCAGCTTGTTCCCGGTGCCGAATCTTCGCCATTAACCTGCAAAAAAGGAAACAACATATAATATGGCAAGAAATTAAGGGATTTTCATACCAAAACTTGTATCTACAGTGGCTATAAAAGCCCAAAATGCAAACAATGTTGAAAGGGGGGCATAGAAAACAAAAAACTTCGATGTGTTAGGCATATACACATACATATACACAAAAATATATACAAAACAATTTCTTTTAAAACTAAAGGTGATTCTTTTTTTTTTTATTTTCTTTCATTTTATTTTGTTTATATTTCCTGTTCAACACATACAAACAAATAAAGGTTGCCAAACATTTATTTTGCGCAAAAAAAACGAAGGAACCTACCTCCGGCCACCGCAAACGGTGGCGCGTGTGACGGCGCGTGAGACGGATGGCCCCCGGAATCCTGGCCGGATTCAGACCTGAGGGAGAGCATTTCGGAGCTCTCTCATTTGTTTTTTTTAAAAAATGTTTTAAGATGAATTTTTAATTGTTTTTCTGGTTTTTATAGCCTTACTAAAACGGCGTCGTTTTTGCTTAATTCAATAAGCATTAAACGGCGTCATTTGGGAAGGATCCGCGTGTTGATCCGACCCGGCCAAAGGATTCGCGTGTTTTCTGTTAATGGGATAATTACCACATTGGTCCTTCCACAATTTTGGATTTATTCAATTTCGTCAGATTTAAATTTTTCTGTATTTTTTTAATTTGGCCTCAAAGGTTCATTTGTGTTTCAATTTGGCCCTTAAGCCATTTAAACACGAATGGGAACGGCGTCGTTTTGGATTAGGGTTTAATTACCCAGTGAGTCCCTCATTTTTAACCCGCAATTCAATTAGGGCCCGAATCCAATTTTTTCCTTTTTTAAAATTCTCCTCTAGAGTTTCATTTAACTTTAATTTCAATTCTCCTTCTTATTTATTTTTAGTTTCATTAGTTTTCTTTTATTTATTTATTTTGATATATTATATATTTTAAAATATTATATATTGTTTTAAAATTGGCATGTATTTATTAAGTATTATGTATTATTTTACATTTTATATATATTGTATGATATTTCAAATTAAATTTTTTCACAAATATAAAGTTTTGTTTTGTTACTTTTATATATATTATTTTATTACATGTTATAGATTACTTTTTCTTTATCTATTTACAAAAGTATTAATTGATTTCTAATATTTTTTTTATATATATTATTTTAATATCCATTTTTTTAATGCCGCATTTATTTTAATTGTTATTTGATTTGTAAACATTTTATTTCTTAACTTACTTTGTATATTTTTTTAAGTTTTGTTAATCTTTTTTTGTATCCTCTTCTATATTTACTTATCCTTGTTTTAGTATGTTAATTTTATCACATCAATTATTCATTATTCTATGTTGTTGTTTTTTCAATCGATTATATTTGCATGAAATATTGGTATGTATTATGTAATTCATATTATTTAAATTTTGATATTTTGTAATGTGTTATTCGCATCATTGTTTTGAAAGAATTTCAAATGAAAGTTTTTTCTTTAAAATAAGGCAATATTTTTGTATTTAGAAATTCAAGAAATAGTACCCTAACGTGCTGGGTTGCGATTTTCCGTTTGCCTGAATACCAAAAATACCATTTTAAATAAACTTTGTAAAATCACGAGATGATTTTAGTTATGAGAATTTAAAACATCGTGTCCTAACGTGCTGGATGTGATGTTTGTATTCTTTCGAAGCAAAAGAATCTCGAGTTTCAACTCAAATAGTTTAGATTTTAAAAGGGATCATACTTTTAAATCTTTTCAAAGTTTCGACGTTAGGTCAGAAAACTAATCAATTGGTACCAATTTTGGGCGTTACGAGGGTGCTAATCCTTCCTCGTACGTAACCGAATCCCGAACTTGTTTTCTAAAATTCGTAGACTAAAATGTTTTATAAGGTGATCCAATCACACTTGAAAAGATTGGTGGCGACTCTTATTTTTCGTTTTTTAAAAGTCGATCCCATTTTTTCCAAAACTCTTAAAAATGGTTTCAACAATAATAAAGTAAGACGTCAGGTTATTAGGTGGAAGTACATAATTAATACATATAGTAATACAATCACAGTAGGAGAGTTCTAAAATAATACACTAATGTTTTTATTTTTTAAAATATCTATTAATAGTCAAATTATAAGTCAATGATAAAAATGAATTAAAAAATTCTCAAAGACAGTTAATTTTATCAAAAAATATGACTCTAAAAATATACTACTAAATTGTTATTAAAATCACAAAATTAAAATTATCAAATTTATTTTATCACAAATATATATATATAACTAAAAATACCGTATTACGACCTAAAAATAAATAATTACATCTAATTAAATATTATAATTATTTTTAAAATATCAACTTAATAAGAAATAAAAAGTATTCAATTATTTCTTTTTCAAATTGATGATTTTATATAAATTATAGATTATAAATATTCATTAATTCTTTCGTGAGTCATGTGAGGTTAATTTGTAATAATAAACCAAAAAACCATAACTTTTATTGAACAATACTTGCATACAGCTGCTCTTTCAAGTCAAGGCATATGAATTCAATTGGGTGTCCCCAAGTAGGTAACCAAATAGTAGACCATTTTGCAAGTATTTGTTCAATGCATGCGGGCATTAAGGCTATTTTACTAAAATAACTTAAATAAAGTTGATATTTATAAAAATAATTCAAGATCTAAAACAATCACTAAAATAGCTTAAAATGAATTGTAAAAAGGTACTATGGGATATTATTAGCCGGCACCACTGTAGCTGTCAGCCCCCAGAGTATTTTTTTTTAAATCGTATAATACTGGTATAAAAAATATGAGTATTTAGAAAAAATATTTTTGGGTGCTGGCCTTCTAATGGCCGGCACCACTGTAGTAAAAAAAAATTTGAATTTTTTTGGGTGTTGGTCTTCTAATGGCCGGTACCCGTACACGAGTTTTTCAAAAAAAAAAATTTTTTTGGTATTGGCCTTCTAATGGCCGGCAACACTGTAGAAAAAAATTTTTGAATTTTTTGGGTGCTGGCCTTCTAATGGCCGGCACCCGTACACGGGTTTTTCAAAAAAAAATTTTTGGTACTGGCCTTCTAATGGCTAGCACCACTGTAGTAAAAAAAATTGAATTTTTTCGGTGTTGGTTTCTAATGGCCGGCACCCGTACACGAGTTTTTCAAAAAAAAAATTTTGGTATTGGCCTTCTAATGGTGGGCACCACTGTAGTAAAAAAATTGAATTTTTTGGGTGTTGGTTTTCTAATGGCCGGCACCCGTACACGAGTTTTTCAAAAAAAAAATTTTGGTATTGGTCTTCTAATAACCGGCACCCATACACAAGATTTTCAAAAAAAAAAATTTTTGTGCTGGCCTTCTAATAGCCGGCACCAAATTTATCATATATATATTTATTTATTTTATCTTTCAATTGAGTTTTTATTTGCTTTAAAGGTTTTAGTTGCATCTTTGTTGAGAAAAAAGTAAAACTTTTTGAAGATGAATTCTCAAATTTTGTTTGTTTATGTTCATTTCGATGGAGAAATCATAAATACAACTGAAGAATGATGTGTATTTCAAAGTCGGCAATAAATAGCAATGAGATTCAACAAGCGGGTTGTGCTGACAGATTTAAAACGAAAAATCAATACAAAGATAGCAACCCGTTGCGGAAAGCAAATGCTGAGACTATTTTACAAATTTCCGATTTCAAATGATTCGATCAAGTTCTCAGAAATAGAGCTTGAAGATGATGATGATCTAGGGACAATGATAGCAATTTATTGCCCCACTGAGATAGAAAATCCCAGTCTAGTTGAGTTGTTCGCAGAGATAGCTGAACCAGATCCCATTCAAGTTTTAATTCCAGCAAGCCAGCGCTCTGGAATTGATTTTGATCTTAGTGTCTCCTGGGAAGATCAGTCGAGTTTTGGACGGTCAATGCCTACTGCCAAAAATCTAAACACCGGTAGATGTTCGTATAACATCCTGAACTCGTGTCCTTGTCTAGAGATCCATCCGGAGGTACTGGCCACTACAGAAGATGATGATGAAGATTTCGATAATGATGATCAGTCCCACCGTGATCTGAACGACGATTTCAGTGACCCCGATTTGGATGACATCCCTGAAGACATAGATGAGGAGGGGCCGGTATAGGGTGAAATTGCAAACCCCTATTCGGCAGGAAACACGGGCCCTAGTATAATTTTAAGAAATAATCCAGAGTTCTTCATGACAAACGTGGATCCTGATGCGACTCTTGCACGCGAGTTTCCGGAATATACAAATATTGTACCGGCTCACCTACTTGATAATGAATTCAGCGATGAACAGTTGTTTGTAGGACAACAATTCGATAACAAAAAAGATTGTTTACATGCCATAAAACAACTTAGCTTGAGATTAGGTGTAGATTATAAAGTGACAAAGTCAATGCAGTCTTTGTACATAGGAGAATGTTGGAAAGCGTCAAGTGGTTGTAAATGGCGTGTTCGAGCCACGTTAATACAACGGACACAGATGTGGATGATAAGGAAGCTAGAAGGTCCACACACATGCACGTCCGCTCGTATGTCGCAAGACCATAGAAAGTTAGATACAAAAACTATATGCAACTGCATCATCCCTTTGGTGAAAAAGTCGCCTACCATTCAGGTGTCGGTCCTTATTGCGAACATGTAAGCTCGATTCAAGTATAAAGTGTCGTACCGAAAGGCATGGTGGGCAAAGCAAATGGCGATGCGAGAGTTGTATGGTGACTGGGATGTGTCATACAATGAGCTTTAAGGGTGGATAGCCGGGATGCATAAGTATGTGCCTTGGACAGTGATTGATTTGTAAACATTGCCATACAAAGGCCCGGACGGGGAGATACAATCGGGGAAACGAGTTTTTCATCATTTATTTTGGACTTTCGAGCTATGTATTAGGGCCTTCGCTCGCTGCAAGCCGATGGTGCAAGTAGACAGGACATGATTGTACGGCAAATACACGCAAATACTACTGATTGTTGTTGCACAAGACGGCAATCGAAATGTACTTCCGATCGCTTTCGCAATCGTGGAGCGTGAGTGCTTCGAGTCTTGGGAATTTTTCTTAAGAAATTTTTGAAGGCACGTTGTCAAAGAAGACAACATTTGCCTGATATCAGATAGATCGAAAGGATTACTTACTGCGATAAGGAGATCGGAGGTTCCGTGGAGGTCTGTTTATCGCATCCGGCATATCGCAGCAAACTTCCACAGAGATTATAAGAATAAAGATTGGAAAAAAGAACTCGTGAACATGGGTAAAAAATATTGTTTGTATTTAGTTTAAAAATTATTTATCAAATTTGTTGTTATCTTTAAAATGATGATTTCAAATTAAATATGCAGCTCATGAGTTAGAAACTCGAAGATTCAGGCAGAGGTTCGCGAGACTTGAAGCTCAGATGTCATCTTTACCAATAGACCTCCGGACATGGTGGGTAGCATGGAAAACTGGCAATAGACTTAAAGTCACGATGACGGGTTTCGGTATGGGCAGATGACGACCAACCTGGTAGAGGCGATTAACTCTATATTGAGGCGCACACGTCATCTGCCAATTTCTACTATTTTTTCGGCAACATTTTATAGGTTGGCCACACTGATGCCTAAGATGGGATTGAGACAAGCTAAGCAGATCGAGGCCGGGCACGTGTACTTTGAGGGCGTCTGAAAGGCCATGGCGATAAATAGTCGAAGGGCACAAACAATGAACGCAGAATTATATTCACGTAACTTGGAGACTTTTTGAGTTCAAGAGTACATCGGCCGTCGTTCGGGTCTTCCACCTAGGTCGTACGCAGTTGATCTACATAATACGCGATGCGAGTGTGGGACATTTCAGACTCTTCGATATCCATGTGCGCATGTTCATGCAGCGTGTGCAAGAGCAAACTTAAATGGTGAACAATTCATAGACGAGATATACACGTTGCAACGCACATTGTGTATATGAGGGAATGAATTTCCTGTAATGCCTGATGTCTCAAACTGGAAAGTTCCACTGCCTGCTTTTGAGATGGTGCCTGACCGTAGTCTCCGTAGACATCCTAAAGGTCGACCACAATCGATGAGAATTCGAAATGACATGGATGTCAGGGAGATGGGTGAACCCAAACTGTGCACTGTGTGTCGAACATCCGGACACAACCGATCAACATGCCCGCATCGTGTCTATGTCTCCGGTCAATCGTCTCGTAATGCAGGACTTGAAGACGACGAATAATATATTAATGAACGGTCAATTGTAGAGTAATGATATAAACTGTGCACTGTAAAATATTCGAAAAGTTAAAACAATAATATAATTTATTCAAATTACACACTTGCTTAGATATAATACAATATACATAAATATTTAGAAATTAAAATAAAAAAATTAAAACTAAAACAAATACTAAAATAAAAAAATTAGAATTTTTAAATTATTAAATATAAATGGAAAGATATAAGGGAAATGAATTGAAAATATAATGGAAATTTAAAAATTAAAACTAAAACAAATACTGAAATAAAAAAATTAGAAAATTTAAATTATTAAATATAAATGAAAAGATATAAGGGAAATGAATTGAAAATATAATGGAAATTTAAAAATTAAAACTAAAACAAATACTGAAATAAAAAAATTAGAATTTTTAAATAATTAAATATAAATGGAAAGATATAAGGGAAATGAATTGAAAATATAATGGAAATTAAAAAAAAATAGAAATGTGAATGAAATGAAATGAAAATATAAGGGTTATGCATTTAAAATGTAATATAACTAAAAAAAATTATACGAAAATTGCAATGAAAATAATTTATAAAATAAAAATTTTTTAATTGCATAGTATTCAATGAAAAAGAAAGAGTTAGAAATAAAATTTGAAGTTAAATGAAATGCAAATAGAAATGAAATGCAATGAAATTAAATTAGAGAGAAAAAATGAAATGAAATAAAATTGGAGGGAAAGAAAACGAAAAAAAAAAATGAAGTGACAAGTAATAATGAGTCTGACATAGGCATAAATTATTGAAATGATATTAGAGGGAAAGAAAATGAAAAAAAAAATGCAATGATATTGAAGTGACAATATTAATAGGATGCAGGCATATGTGAAGGCCAAAAAGGCCTTCAAATAGCCGGCAATAATATGTTTTTTTTTTTTTAAATTTAAAAAAATTTAAATTCTAGAGAAAATAAAATAAAAATTTAAAAATATTTTAGAAAATTTAATTATATGTTTTAATAAATCAATTTAAAATATTTAATTTAAAAATTTTAATTCGAATAAGTAATAGAAATTAAGAGATGAAATTTACAAACACAATAAAATATAAATATTCTAAAATATTAATAAAAAAAGATATAAATTTCAAGCAAGGCCATTATACATTAAATTAAATTTAAACACCCAACAAACTACAAACATATGGGTAAAATTAATACATAAAAATTATAAATTCAAACTACATATAATACGGACTTAATTAAATTTACAGATACCAAAAAAGAAAAATATTCAAAGAAATTAATATACAAAAATAAATATAAATTGAAACCTTAATTCCTAAACAATTCAAACTACATATAATACGGACTTAATTAAATTTATAAATACCAAAAAATAAAAACATCCAAAGAAATTAATATACGAAAATAATTATAAATTGAAACCTTAATTCTTAAACAACTACATTAAATTTACATATATAACAAATTTTTTTTGAAAAACTCGTGTACGGGTGCCGTCCATTAAAAGGCCAACACTCAAAAAATTCAATTTTTTTTACTACAGTGGTGCCGGCCATTAGAAGGCCAATACAAAAAAAAAATTTTTGTTTAAAAAACTCGTGTAAGGGTGCCGGCCATTAGAAGACTAGCACCCAAAAAAAATAAAAAAAAATTTCTACAGTATTACCGACCATTAGAAGGCCAATACAAAAATTTTTTTTTTGAAAAACTCATGTACGGGTGCCGACCATTAGAAGACCAACACCCAAAAAAATTCAAATTTTTTTTTATACAGTGGTGCCGGCCATTAGAAGGCCAGCACCTAAATTTTTTTTTTAAATATCTATTAATAATCAAATTATAAGCCAATGATAAAAATTAATACATATAGTAATACAATCACAGTAGGAGAGTTCTAAAATAATACATTAATGTTTTTATTTTTTAAAATATCTATTAATAGTCAAATTATAAGTCAATGATAAAAATTAATTAAAAAATTCTCAAAGACAGTTAATTTTATAAAAAAAGTATGACTCTAAAAGTATACTACTAAATTGTTATTAAAATCACAAAATTAAAATTATCAAATTTATTTTATCACAAATATATATATAACTAAAAATGCCAAATTACAACCTAAAAAATAAATAATTACATCTAATTAAATATTATAATTATTTTTAAAATATCAACTTAATAAGAAATGAAAAGTATTCAATTTTTTTTTCAAATTGATGTTTTTATATAAATTATAGATTATAAATATTCATTAATTCTTCCGTGAGTCATGTGAGGTTAATTTGTAATAATAAACCAAAAAACCATAACTTTAATTGAACAATACTTGCATACAGCTGGCTCTTTCAAGTCAAGGCATATGAATCCAATTGGGTGTCCCCAAGCAGGTAACCAAATAGTAGACCATTTTGCAAGTATTGTTCAATGCATGCGGGCATTAATCATTATTGAATTGCCCATTCAGCCAGATGATGAAATTTGGGAGTGAAAAAATTAAAGGAATGAGAGAGAAAGAGCCCGGGTAGATTCTGAAAAATAGGATGAAGATGATGAAATCTGGGAGTGGAAAAACAAAAGAGAAAGGCATTAAGAAAATAGTATAAAGATAAATGGTTTTTAAAAATTAATTAAGATATTTTTAATGCTATTAATTATTATAATTTTAGAAAAAATTCCAAATATTATTTACTTTTTAAAAAAAATAATATTTACTTAAACTAATGGATCCATTATAATGGTGTAAAACTTAATTGATTTTTACACATTTTCATTACTTTTTACATGATTAATAATTTAACAATCAAATTGTGTTGTATTCACTATAGCGAAATAGGTTTTTAGCGGCGTTTTTTGGGTCTATAGTGGCATTTTGATAAGCATCTCAAAAAAATGCCATATAGATAACGCGGCTGAATTTTGTGGTGTTTATGTGAAAAAATGTTGTTATAGAACATAACTTTTAGCAGCGTTTCTCATAAAAACGCCGCTATAGAACATAACCTTTAGCGGCGTTTCTCACAAAAACGTCGCTATAGAACATGAACTTTCACAGCACTTTTCCCATAAACACCGTTAAAGAACATGACCTTTAGCGGCATTTTTCCTACAAACACCGCTAAAGAACATTGTAATAGGCCCATTTCGCCCGATGCCCATTAATTATACAAAATTAAAACAAAAAATAAATAAATTAATAAAGTCCAATGTCCAATTTTTCACAAACCCAAATTGGAGCCCAATACATTACAAAGCCCGAATTTCAGACCACAAAACCAAAGCCCAAAATTAAATTAAACCAAACATAAATTCATAATAACCCTAAGCCCAAAATTTTGGCCCAAAACCTAATGGACATTCGGCAAACAGAAACCCTAAGGGTTTCTGAAAGCCTTGGCGCCGCAAGCCTCAGTCACACACGCATCGTATGACCTCCAGCGCGCCTTCGTACACCTCACGCTGAGTGCCACGTCGCCTCCGTACCTGCCAAATAGGATAACAATGATAACGAATAATAGAGAAATACCTAGAAAATTTGTGTTTTTAATTCGGATATAAAAAGGGCAAATGTAATCACTGTTTCTCTCTTACGTTTTTTGAATACAGAAATAGAAAAAGGAGAGGTATATTCCCAGTCCTTTTTAACCTATTTTCATCTCTAGTATACTACATATACATAGATAAATAATAAAAATACAAACTTACATCCTGTTTGTGGCTATCGGAGCCTAAATTTGAAGCGTCTTCGTTCGTTATTTGAATTTTGGTGGGGCTTTTGGTTGTTTTGAGTTTAGATTCGGGTTTAGAGGGGTTTAAAAGGCTAAAATAGCATTCTTAGGTCTCTTCGACCACCGTATATGGTGGCAGAAACAGAGGAACCCGGTGGCTTGATGATTGGAGCCAGGCTAATCTTAGGTCGGAGCTTAGAGATCCTAAATTTTTAGAGTTTTAAGTTTTTTTTCCTAAAGCAGATGGCAAATGATTTTTTTTTGTTAATGAAAATAATTTATAAAATAAATTTTTTTTAATTGCATATTATTCAATGAAAAAGAAAGAATTAGAAATAAAATTTGAAGTTAAATGAAATGCAAATAGAAATGAAATGCAATGAAATTAAATTGGAGGGAAAGAAATGAAATGAAATAAAATTGGAGGGAAAGAAAACGAAAAAAAAAGTTCAAGAAATTGAAGTGACAAGTAATAATGAGTCTGACATAGGATGCCTATGTGAAGGCCAAAATGGCCTTCAAATAGCAAGCAATAATGTGTTTTTTTTTTTAAATTTAAAAAAAATTTAAATTCTAGAGAAAATAAAATAAAATTTTAAAATATTTTTAGAAAATTTAATTATATGTTTTAATAAATCAGTTTAAAATTTTTAATTTAAAAATTCTAATTCGAATAAGTAATAGAAATTAAGAGATGAAATTTACAAACACAATAAAATACAAATATTCTAAAATATTAATAAAAAAAGATATAAATTTCAAGCAAGGCCATTATACATTAAATTAAATTTAAACACCCAACAAACTACAAATATATGGGTAAAATTAATACATAAAAATTGTAAATTCAAACTACAAATAATACGGACTTAAATTTACAGATACCAAAAAATAAAAACATTCAAAGAAATTAATATACGAAAATAAATATAAATTGAAACCTTAATTCCTAAACAATTCAAACTACATATAATACGGGCTTAATTAAATTTACAGATACCAAAAAATAAAAACATCCAAAGAAATTATTGTCGAAACCATTTTTTTTGAAAACGGGAATCGACTTTTGAAAACGAAAGTTGGGAGTCGCTACCAATCCTTTTTTGAGGTCTAATTGGGCCACCTTATAAAACATTTTGGTCCACGAATTTTAAGAAAACGGGTTCGGGAGTCGATTACGTACGAGGAAGGATTAGCACCCTCGACACGCCCAAAATTGGTACTTGATTGATTAATTGGTATCTTAAATGTCAAAAATTAAAGATTTGGACAGAGTTCAAAATGTGACCCTCCTTTTATTGGCTTTTTAAAACATTTAGGTAAGTCAAATGTGTACTAAAGACCATCTCACCTCGAGGTAAAACATTACATCTAGTACGTTAGAACACAACATTTTTTACCCTCAGATGTGAGCTTGCCTTTAAAACGTGCTTTTTAGTTTATGAGAATATTCGAATATTCAAAACGAACAAAGAAAGCAAAACCCAGTATGTTAGGGCACGATCCTTTGAATTCTTTAAACACCGAATATTGCCTTTATTTTGAAAAATCTAGAGCGCGAACTGGCAAAAGGATATTCAGATATTCAAAACAAACAACGAAAGCGAAACCCAGTACGTTAGGGCACGATCCTTTGAATTCTTTAAATACCGAACATTGCCTTTATTTTAAAAAATCTTGAGAGCGAACCGGCAAAAGGATATTCAGATATTCAAAACAAACAAAGAAAGCGAAACCCAGTACGTTAGGGCACGATCCTTTGAATTCTTTAAATACCGAACATTGCCTTTATTTTAAAAATAATTGAGAATAAATCTTTAAATAAATGAATTTGGACGATTAGAATTAAAAACGAAAATAATGATAGGTCACATGAAAATAACATTACAATAATAAACTAAACAACGCATATTAACAATAAAACATAGTAATAAAAAAAGGTCTAATGACAAATAACAAAATGGTAGTGGTAACATGTTAATAATAGTACGAGCAAAAGAAATAAAAACAATTATACAAATATATAAAACATAAGATAATAGAAGAAGGATTTCTAATAATAATATACATTAATAACAAGAGAATAGTTGAAATAAACAGAATATAATTTAAAAAAAAAAGGATCTTCAAAAAAAATAGCTGCATACATATAATTAGGAAGGATAATTTTAAGAAATGCACAATATACAAGTAGAATAATATGAAATCAATAATAAAATATATATATATATGAAACAGTTAATAAAATTGTGCGTATATATATAAAATAATAATTTTAGAAGTATTTGAATTTAATATTGTACTAATTTTAAAACAAAGAATCATATAAAAATTAAAAAAATAAAAATAAAAAATAAAAAAAAAGAATATGGTAAAACCCTAGGAAATTGTATACATAGGTTTTAAAAAATATATTTATTTAATATATTAAAAATAATAAATAGTAAAAACTATTATAATAGTAGAATATAATAACTAATATTAGTAATAAAATAATATTAACTATTAACAGTAAAGTATAATAAAATAATAATAATAAAAATAATAATACAAAAAAAATCTAATAATAATAAATATAAAACTCAAATTAATTAATTTAATGGAAAAATAAAAAAAATGGTTTAAATTGAACTAAAAATAGCAATTTTGGGGCAAATAAAAAATAAATAAAGGGAAATGGACTAATTTGAGCGTGCGAATAACAAGGAGGAACCAAAAGGGAAACAACCCCTACCCTCCAAAACACACAGCTTCAAGGAGACAAAAATACAGTCAAAACAAACTTTAGGACCCCAAAAAAATGAAACCTTAATTGCAAAACAATAAAAAACGGAAGGGCTAAAAGCGATTGGACGAATTTAGAACAAACAAAGAAATTGAAATGAAATGGACAAAATTCTTACGTGATTGAAAGTAGAAAGAAAATAATTCAATTTCAAAGGAAATAGAAAAAGAGAATAATCCAACTCCAAATTGACGTAAGAATACCCAAAAGTAATCCCCCTTTCAAAGAACCAGATACCCCTATTTATATACACAGGATTTACTAAAAATAGCCTAACTAATTTAATAATAAAATAAAATAAAATAAAATAAAATCTTCATATTTTTAGCCTTTTACCAAGTCAACAAAATTGGATAATCCCTTGGTTTTCTCCATCTTTTTGATTTGGCCACAATTTGATGATTATTTTTCAATTTGACCCTTTTTGGCTTCGATTATTATTTTTTCTGGGCCCAGGCCAAAATTGGCCTATTACAGTTGCCCCTCTTTGCTCATTTTCATGTAACGAGAATGGAGCAAAGACTTTAGAAAAAGGCCAAATTTGCCTGGGCCGGTCGAGTCTTGACTTCTTAGCGCTTTTTCTCTTCAAGTAGCATTGCTCTAACCCACTGCATCTTTGAGGGTATAGAAATTGTCGCTTCAAAATGTTTTATTACTACCTCATTGAGATAAGATTCGTTTAGATTTGATCTACTCCGCTCCTGCTAAGTGAAGATAAGATCTGCTATATTTAGCCAGCTCCGCTCCTGCTCAGTGGAGGTAAGGCTTGTCTAAATTTGATCTGCTCCGCTCTTGCTCAGCGAAGATAAGATCTACTATATTTAGCCTGCTCCACTCCTGCTCAGTAGAGATAAGGCTAGTGGCTTAAATCTGTTCCGCTCCTGCTCAGCGAAGATAAGATTTTACCGAAATTTGATCTGCTCCACTCCTGCTTAGCGAAGATAAGATCTGCTGTATTTAACCTGTTCCACCCCTGACCAGTGGAGATAAGGCTAGTACTCAAAATCTGCTCCGTTGCCGATATATGGAGATAAGATTCTCTAAAATTTGATTTGTTCCACTCCTGCCAGTGGGATGAGATCTGCTATATTTAGCCTATTCCACTCCTGCTCAGTAGGACAAGGCTGGTCGTTTGAATCTGCTCCATTGCCGATACATGAAGATAAGATCCGTTGAAATTTGATCTGTTCCACTCTTGCTGGTGGGATGAGATCTGCTATATTTAGCCTGTTCCACTCCTGCTCAGTGGGATAAGGCTAATGGTTTGAATCTGCTCCATTGCCGATACATAGAGATAAGATCCGTCGAAATTTGATCTGTTCCACTCCTGCCAGTGGGATAAGATCTGCTATATTTAGCCTGTTGCACTCCTGCTCAGTGGGCTAAGGCTGGTGGTTTGAATCTGCCCCATTGCCGATACATGGAGATAAGATTCGTCGAAATTTGATCTGTTCCACTCCTGCCAGTGGGATGAGATCTGCTATATTTAGCCTGTTCCACTCTTGCTCAGTGGGATAAGGCTGGAGTTTTTAATCTGCCCCATTACCGATACATGGAGATAAGATTTGCCAAAAAATTGATCTGCTTTACTCCTGCTCAGTAAAGATAAGATCTAGTATATTTAGCCTGCTCCACTCCTGCTTAGTGAAGATAAGGCTGATGATTAGAATCTGTTCCATTGCCGATACATGGAGATAAGATTCACCAAAATTTGATTTGCTCCACTCCTGCTCAGCGAAGATAAGATCTGGTATATTTGATCTATTCCACTCCTGTCAGTGGGATGAGATCTGCTATATTTAGCCTGTTACCCTACTGCTTAGGGGGTTAAGGTGGGTCTTCGATCTGCTCCACTCCTGCCAATGGGATGAGATCTGCTATATTTGGCCTATTACCCTACTACTTAAGGGGTTAAGGCGGGTCTTCGATCTGCTCCACTCCTGCCAGTGGGATGAGATCTGCTATGTTCAGCCTGTTACCCTACTGTTTAGAGGGTTAAAGCGAGTCTTCGATATGTTCCACTCCTGCCAATGGGATGAGATCTACTATGTTGGCCTGTTACCCTACTGCTTAGGGGTTAAGGCGAGTCAGAATCTGTAATTTTAATCAATCTTGCTACACTGTCCACTAGGGAATCCATCTGTAAAAGTGATTTCCTGTGGTTTATGCTTATGCTAAATGATTAGGATATTATGATCAACATGAATCAAATGCTCCTAACTAAATGTATTATGAATGACATTTGTATGAATGTGGCATGTCATGAAAATGATCCCATTTTAATGCTTAAGCTACCATTATTAGCTGTTTGTTAAGGCTGTCGCTTCACCGATGTGGGTCTTCTTGTTCAATTGATATTTTTCGATAGAAAACTCGTAAAAATATTCCCATTTTGTTCAACTGGTTTGCCCCACTATAACTTTGAGGTCCAGTCCACTGTTCTTCTGGGACATAAAGCTTGCACCATCTTCAAACCCTTCCACGGCAACTTAGGGGAATATAATCTGATTCTTCATTAATCCATTCCCACCATAATTCAAGGATATAGGATTTGACACTTCTTCCATCAATTTGGTCCATTACACCATTCATTGGGTGTCATGACCGGATGTGTATGCCTGATATTTGTATGGATGTAGAATATCATTTTTCTCTCGAGAATGATCCCTTTTAAAGCTTGGGTTGACATTGCTCGTTATTTGTCAAGATTGCGTTACCAACGCAATATTTGCCTTTGACAGAAAGTCTTAAGGGGTAGTCTCTCGGACAATTCCAACCCTTAGGCTTGGTAAGTTTTAAACAATAGTCCTGTTTTAGGTTCTTGTATTATTTAGAGACTTCTAGAGTAATAGGCAGAACTCCTTTTGTGAAAGTGTTATTAGTCTATTAATCATTACTTCAATGCAAAATGCTTGAAAGAGATCATAACAAAGGACAAGAATGAAATTAATTAAGAGCATAGCTCGAATAAAATAAAATTGATTGGGGCGTATCTCGAAAAGAATAAGGTAATCTAGGATAGCAAACATGGGTAAGATAAAAAACTCGATGCCCCAGATATCGCAGCCTGATTTTCTGTACAAACTTCTTGATGATCATTTTGAGCTTAATATGTGTTTAGAGGATCTGAAGTACTTTGTCATTGCCCTCAGATGTAACATATCTCCTCATTGTCAGGTTATGTATAGAAAAACTATCGCATGCCCCACTTTTGATCAAAATTTGAGCCGTCCTTTTTGGGTTTTCAACTCAAATCCCCTTTGGTCTCAAAGCGCTCTTTGCGGGTTTTCGCCTTGGCCTCTCCTTTTCTTTCTATTTCTTTTTGTTTTTCTCTTTATTTTCTTTTTTTGTTTTTCCTTTTTCTTTCTTTTTTCCCTTTTTCTCTTCTTCTTTTTGAAAGCGAAGTATTTTTCAATTAAATCCAAATTCGCAGGGACAGGCAAGTTCTTGCTATCCATCTTGGTCAATATCAATGTCCCTCCAGGGATAAGGTCAGTCCCAATTCAACATCTATTTTCTCTGAGATCCTTTTGTATGGGAAGGATCCTTCTCAAAACTAAGTTTCCTTGATAAAATTTTTGGATAATCTTTTCATCATCACTTCGTATTATCTTGGTGTATTTGATCGTGACGGATAATTTCTAACCTCCTTTCTTCAATTAGGTTCATTTGATCATCGGAACTAAATTTATTCGACTCCCACTCTGCCAAAATTTGTAGAGAAGAAAACTCAAGTTTAACAGACAAAACTGTATTCATTCCATAAATCAACAAGGAAAACGTTGCCCCGGTAGAGGTTCTGGTAGAGGCTCCCACGATCTTTTTTTTTTTGCCGTTCATTTTTGGGCAATATGGTGTTTAATCTTAAATAGACCAGACGCTTCTAATATCGTGCTGCTATTTAAATTTAGTACATCATCAAATGTGATCTTTTGGTACTCCATACTAACATAGTATCCGCTGGCTATTGACCTCGCGTCATTGGTACATGAAGCAGCCTCCGTCTATTTAGAAACATAATCAGCGACCACAAAAAGATGAATCGCTACTTGTCAGAGGCTTTTGGCGAAATCAGCCTGACGACATACATGCCCCACATAGAAAAAGATTATGGGTTCCACCATTTCTTTACAACATGAGATTTGCTTCTCATTACCGTCATCAACAGATCAGAAGATAAGCTACAACCTTAGTCATCTTCAAAGTCTTGAGATCTCACTAAACACATATCTCGCTCAAAAAGAGATTTTAAGTTAGCAGCAGTGCCGCTCATATCAATGATATCTGGAGACCTGTTATGTGGGCGAAGCAAGATTGGAAAAATAATAGAATCCAAGAATGTAATCGTGAATGAAATGGCAATAAAGAAGAACGATTGTTTGAAATATGAAACAAAGATGCATTTTATTGAAAATAAAAAATGCTGGACATAAGCCTATTTCACAAAAGAATTCTTATTACCTTTAGGCTTAAAGCAACAAGTGTGTTTTGAATATTACTCTAGATTAACCCTAAAAAATATAGGAATCTCTTTTACCATCCCATTGTTCAAAACACTCCAAGATATACAAAAGTTAAATTTTTTTTCTCACATCCTCGATTATCACATTTACCCCCTTATCAACATGGTTGGGTAACGGATTTTCTAGACCGGACTGGTTGTCAAACTTCACAATGCCTATGTCGACAAGCCTTTCGACTAACTTCTTAAAAGGGATGCAATATTTTATCGAGTGCGCTATGATTCCCGCGTGGTATTCGCATTGGGCGTTTTCATTATACCACTTTGGGTATGGAGGTTGTACGGGTTTCGAGTAGAACGGAGCTACCACATGCATATCAAATAGATTTTGGTATAACTCCCTATAAGTCATCGGGATGGGAGTAAACTGGAATTTTTCTGAGTTTAGCTCGGAGCTGGATTCCCGCGTTGAGGGGCCTTGAAAGCTAGAAGTCACGACTTTCGACTGGCCTACAGTGACCAATTTGGAATACCCTTTGCTCATATTGCTTACTTTATTTTCATTTCTCTTTGGGGTTGACCTCTGGGTGCTTACTCTTGTGCCTATCTTCCTGCATCTTACCGCATTTTCTATAATCTCGCCGGACATTATTATATCTGGGAAGCTCATGGTAGTGCTGCCCAACATATGGTTAATGAACGGGGCCTTTAAAGTGTTGATGAAAAGCATTGATATTTCCCTCTCTAAAAGAGGCGGTTGTACTTGCATGGCTACTTCCCTCCACCTCTATGCATGTTTCCTGAAGCTTTCACTCGACTTCTTCTCCATGCTCTGTAACTGTCAGGAGTTATATTTGTTATATGGCCGTACTGCTTCATGAAATCTTGAGCTAGGTCCTTCTATGACTTGACCTGGGTCCTACTCAATTGATTATACCATTTCGCTGCAGCCCCACTCAAACTATCCTGAAAACAGTGGATCAGCAGTTGATCGTTGTTGACATAGCCTGTCATCCTTTGACAAAACATCGTAATGTAATCCATTATATCTTTCAAACTCTGGCATCTTAAACTTTGGAGGAAGTATCAAATTTGGTACCAGACTTAACTCTTTAGCATCTATTCCATATTGGTAATCAGCACTTTCTAGTACTTTAAACTTCTCCTCCAACCATTTGCATCGGTCTTCGAACTGTTTAGGAAGATCTGCCTTTGCCTTTTCCACTTCTACCGTATTATCAAAGTCGGGGACATCGAGGGTTACAAGATGGTCTCCGGGGTATGAACTTGAACCTATTGGGAAATTTATTGGTGTCGAGGTACCGGATTGATATTGAGGTCTAATATTAACAGACACCTTCGGTGGTTGGACACTTGTTGGGGCCAAACCAGGAGGACAAGTAAAGTCTTCGTTGTCGTCCCCAATATCAACTATAGGGCCTTTTCTTTTGTTAGACCCTCCCTTAAATAATTGTGTCAACTGGCTTATCATGTTGTTCTGTGATTCCAGCATGTTTTTCTGGGACTCCAGTATTTGGTCCCTCATCTCTTGCTGGATCCTAGATAGTTGCTCTTGCATCTGAGCTTGCAGTTGATCCTGCATGTCCTTTTGCATCTGCTCTAACTTTTCCAACCTTTGATCCATTGCCTTCGTTTTTCTTCGAGTATAGTAGTGATGTTCTAGGGTAACTAGATAGATCTTTCTCTAATTAATAAGGTTTCTTTGTGAAATTTAATGTATATGATGTTATGCAATGCAAATACATGACATGAATGCAAAAGGAGACGTCGATTCAAATTCAATTCCATTTAGAAAATTTCACTAAAAAATAAAATCTTTTACATAAAATGAATTACATATACGGTCTTGCCCTAACACCCAAAGCTTTCACTCTCCTAAGAAAGGAGACCAACTCTCGCCCCCAAGCTGATTCTAACTCATATTTGACACTTAGCACATCTACTTAAACTGCCAAAGTCGGTAAGTGATCAGCCACTTCTCGTATCTGAGCTATAACTTCGCACATGAGGTAATCTCTATCTTCGACCTGATTCTGAGATCGGTGAAGTTGCTCCCAAGTTGCTCATTATTTGCTTCCTGTGATCAATTTGATGCTCACAGTTCTGAAGTGCAGTATCAAGTTCTTCTACTTTCCCCTTTAGATTCTCAACCTTACTTAAGCTAGCCCTTAATTTCATCACTGAGTTACGACTCCGATGCTGTTGTAGTGTCATCTCTAACTCCGCTACCTGAGCTTTTAACATCTCCTTTTCATTTTGGCTATCATCCAAACTCTCTTTAAAAGTAACTTTTCGAGCTTGAGCATCATGGAATTTTCTCTCCGACCAATCAGCTTTAGCCTTTTTTTCTTGGACTTCTTGCCTCCACTGTTCAGATGTTTTACCCAAGCCGGTATTTCTCATTGACTTGTGTAGCTGCTTGTAATCAGTCTTCAGCCTGTCCAGGTCCTCTTCGACCTTTCTCTTTCTCTTTATCAAATTCTCGGCCTCAGATTTTTGAATGTCAACATCCAGTTTTAAGTACACTTTTTCCTCCTCTAACTGTTCTATTTTCTTTTCGAACTCCGTGCTTTTCTTTTCGAAGTCTTACTTTATGATTTCCAGTTCGGAGGGGACCACTCACAGATATTCCTCTATCGATCGAGCTTCTTCTAAATTCGGCCTCGGGATATTGTCATTAACCCTTCTACTCTACCATTCATTATACTCAGGAGTCACCATTGGATTCACAGCAACTCCTTTTATCCAGCAGATTTGGCTCCAGACATTATAAATCTCGCGACTCTTTCCCTTAGAGTCCTTCTCCCCATACGAGAACCCACTCTGCCAAACTGTCACCTTTCTCTAACTGTGCATTCTCCGACCATTTTTGGACAACCGTGTGGTCTTTCACTTTATCAAGGAATTCGTTCTTCATGGTAAAATTTTCTACTAGTAACCGAATCGTATATCGACACCTCCTTTTATGATGCAAATGTTATGCAATGACTATTAAAGAAAAAAAAGAAAAAACAAGTTAGAATCATGCATAAGAATAGAAATCAAAGCAATCAGGAAATTATCAAACACCTATTCGGGCAACCACTAGGGCTAGGTGTAATTCTATCTAGGGCGGGTTCCTACAGCTCACTATATGTGGTTTAGTTCTAGAGTAAAGGTACTTGAACCAGTAGATTCTTCGGTCCTCGCCCATTATAGGTTCATATGGATCAAGTTCGGTTTAGGAGGATACATTTCTTTATGCCTATGCGGAGGTGAAAACCTCACGAAAACATTAGTATAGATGTACCCCGGAAGCGATCCCCTAGCCCATGCGGAGCTGAAAACCTCACGAAAGCATAGTTTCTCACTCCCACTTAAAAGGTGTAACCACAACGGTCATGTAATATGATGCGAGAGCATATCAAAAGATTCATCCAATAGAGCAAATTTAACAAGGCCACGAAAAATGCAATGCGAGGATCGTGTATTTAGAAAAAATTGAATTTCTAAATTTTGACAAGAAGATAGATAATAATCAATTTACAGCTCGACTCTCTTATTGTTCCCCAGTGGAGTCGTCAAGCTGTCGAAACCATTTTTTTTGAAAACGGGAATCGACTTTTGAAAACGAAAGTTGAGAGTCGCTACCAATCCTTTTTTGAGGTGTAATTGGGCCACCTTATAAAACATTTTAGTCCACGAATTTTAAGAAAACGGGTTCGGGAGTCGGTTACGTACGAGGAAAGATTAGCACCCTCGACAAGCCCAAAATTGGCACTTGATTGATTAATTGGTATCTTAAATGTCGAAAATTAAAGATTTGGACAGAGTTCAAAATGCGAACCTCATTTTATTGCCTTTTTAAAACATTTAGGTAAGTCAAATGTGTACTAAAGACCATCTCACCTCGAGGTAAAACATTACATCCAATACGTTAGAACACAACATTTTTTACCCTCAGATGTGAGCTTGCCTTTAAAACGTGCATTTTAGCTTTAAGAGAATATTTGAATATTCAAAACGAACAAAGAAAGCGAAACCCAGTACGTTAGGGCACGATCCTTTGAATTCTTTAAACACCAAATATTGCCTTTATTTTGAAAAATCTAGAGCGCGAACTGGCAAAAGGATATTCAGATATTCAAAATAAACAACGAAAGTGAAACCCAGTATGTTAGGGCACGATCCTTTGAATTCTTTAAATACCAAACATTGCCTTTATTTTAAAAAATCTTGAGAGCGAACCGGCAAAAGGATATTCAGATATTCAAAACAAACAAAGAAAGTGAAACCCAGTATGTTAGGGCACGATCCTTTGAATTCTTTAAATACCGAACATTGCCTTTATTTTAAAAATAATTGAGAATAAATCTTTAAATAAATGAATTTGGGCGATTAGAATTAAAAACGAAAATAATGATAGGTCACATGAAAATAACATTACAATAATAAACTAAACAACGCATATTAACAATAAAACATAGTAATAAAAAAAAAAGGTCTAATGAAAAATAACAAAATGGTAGTGGTAACATGTTAATAATGGTACGAGCAAAAGAAATAAAAACAATTATACAAATATATAAAACATAAGATAATAGAAGAAGGATTTCTAATACTAATATACATTAATAACAAGAGAATAGTTGAAATAAACAGAATATAATTTAAAAAAAAAGGGATCTTCAAAAAAATAATAGCTGCATACATATAATTAGGAAGGATAATTTTAAGAAATGCACAATATACAAGTAGAATAATATGAAATCAATAATAAAATATATATATATGAAACAGTTAATAAAATTGTGCGTATATATATAAAATAATAATTTTAGAAGTATTTGAATTTAATATTGTACTAATTTTAAAACAAAGAATCATATAAAAATTAAAAAAATAAAAATAAAAAATAAAAAAAAAGAATATGGTAAAACCCTAGGAAATTGTATACATAGGTTTTAAAAAATATATTTATTTAATATATTAAAAAATAATAATAAATAGTACAAACTATTATAATAGTAGAATATAATAAATAATATTAGTAATAAAATAATATTAACTATTAACAGTAAAGTATAATAAAATAATAATAATAAAAATAATAAAACAAAAAAATCTAATAATAATAAATATAAAACTCAAATTAATTAATTTAATGGAAAAGTAAAAAATAAAAAATGGTTTAAATTGAACTAAAAATAGTAATTTTGGGGCAAATAAAAAATAAATAAAGGGAAATGGACTAATTTGAAATAACAAGGAGGAACCAAAAGGGAAACAACCCCTACCCTCCAAAACACACAGCTTCAAGGAGACAAAAATGCAGTCAAAACAAACTTTAGGACCCCAAAAAAATGAAAACTTAATTGCAAAATAATAAAAAACGGAAGGGCTAAAAGTGATTGGACGAATTTAGAACAAACAAAGAAATTGAAATGAAATGGACAAAATTCTTACGTGATTGAAAGTAGAAAGAAAATAATTCAATTTCAAAGGAAATATAAAAAGAGAATAATCCAACTCCAAATTGACGTAAGAATACCCAAAAGTAATCCCCCTTTCAAAGAACCAGATACCCCTATTTATATACACGGGATTTACTAAAAATAGCCTAACTAATTTAATAATAAAATAAAATAAAATAAAATAAAATAAAATCTTCCTATTTTTAGCCTTTTACCAAGTCAACAAAATTGGATAATCCCTTGGTTTTCTCCATCTTTTTGATTTGGCCACAATTTAATGATTGTTTTTCAATTTGACCCTTTTTGGCTTCGATTATTATTTTTTCCGGGCCCAGGCCAAAATTGGCCTATTCCAATTAATATACGGAAATAATTATAAATTGAAACCTTAATTCTTAAACAACTACATTAAATTTACATATATAACAATTTTTTTTTGAAAAACTCGTGTACGGGTGCCGGCCATTAAAAGACCAACACTCAAAAAATTCAATTTTTTTTTACTACAGTGGTACCGGCCATTAGAAGGCCAATACCAAAATTTTTTTTTTTTGAAAAACTCGTGTACGGGTGCCGGCCATTAGAAGACCAGCACCCAAAAAAATTCAAAAAAAAAATTCTACAGTGTTGCCGGCCATTAGAATGCCAATACCAAGATTTTTTTTTTTGAAAAAACTCATGTACAGGTGCCGGCCATTAGAAGACTAACACTAAAAAAAATTCAAATTTTTTTTACTATAATGGTGCTGGCCATTAGAAGGCTAGCACCCAAATTTTTTTTTTATAAACACTCGTATTTTTTATACCAGTATTATACCATTAAAAAAATACTCTGGGGGCTGACAGCTACAGTGGTACCAGCCAATAATATCCCATAGTGCCTTTTTACTATTCATTGTAGGCTATTTTGGTGATTATCTTAGATCTTAGGTTATTTTTGTAAATATCAACTTTTTTAGATTATTTTAGTAAAATAGCCTGACATTAATCATTATTAAATTGCCCATTCAGCCAGATGATGAAATTTGGGAGTGAAAAAAATAAAAGAAAGAGAGAGAGAGCCTAGGTTGATTCTGAAAAATAGGATGAAGATGATGAAATCTGGGAGTGGAAAAACAAAAGAGAAAGGCATTAAGAAAATAGTATGAAGATAAATGGTTTTTAAAAATTAATTAAGATACTTTAATGCTATTAATTATTATCATTTTAGAAAAATTTTTAAATATTATTTACTTTTTAAAAAAAAATAATATTTACCTAAACTAATGGATCCATTATAATGGCGTAAAACTTAATTGATTTTTATACCTTTTCATTACTTCTTACATGATTAATAATTTAACAATCAAACTGTGTTGTATTCACTATAGCGAAACAAGTTTTTAGGTGCGTTTTTTGGGTCTATAGTGGTATTTTGATAAGGACCGCAAAAAAGCCACTATATATAATGCTGCTGAACTTTGTGGTGTTTATGTGAAAAAGCGTCGCTATAGAATGTAACTTTTAGCAACGTTTCTCATAAAAATGCCGCTATAGAACATAACCTTTAGCGACATTTCTCACAAAAACGTCACTATAGAACATGAACTTTAACAGCGCTTTCCCACAAGCACCGTTAAAAAACATGACCTTTAGCGGCACTTTTCCCACAAACACCGCTAAAGAACATGACTTTTAGCGAGGCTTTTCTCACAAATGCCGCTAAAAGTCATATTCTTTAGCAGCATTTGTCGAAAAAAGGCCACTAACTTTAGCAAATTTTTAACAATCCATTTTCCTTCATATAAAACCCGAATTGTCAACATAATTTCTTGTAACATCAAATCCAACCAAAAATTGCAAATCTAAATGATACTTCAAATCTAACGAAAAAAATATGTATATGATCTAAAGTAATAAATGAAATAACAAAAATTATTATATTCAAAAGTTATAATTTTAAAATATTCTTACGATAAGAAAACAAACGTCGAAGATGGCAGATTCTATGGCTGCTGAAACATCTTCATCATATTCTGAAGCTGTAGATTTTCTACTTGCCTCTGCTTCCCTTGCTGTTGCCACTGCTTTAAGTTGTAACTAGAGTTCTTCATATTTTTTTTAAGCCTCTGCTTCTCTTGATGCTGCCTTCGCTTTAAGTTGAGCAATTTTCTCAACTGTGCTCGCTTACATCTGAGCCATCTGGTCTCTTAACCTCTAAACTTCAGTTTGAGCCTGATTCCCCAAAGGAATGTATTGCTGCGAGCTGGATCCAAAATATTGGGTTGGGTTAACAAAAGATCCTTGAAATTGAACCCGATCATGCCTTTTAGGACCCAAAACTTCAATAATAATTCGTTTATCAATGTCGTCAAGATTAACAGAACTATCACTCGAAGCAATCGCTTCATACTTTGACTTTTTATCCTTTAGTTTCTCCTAATAAATCAATCAAGAAGTTAGAAACGAAATATATAATCAAAACAAATGCAACATAACTTAACATTATTTGCATTACAAATGACGAATTAAACTATTATAATTAAACATGATAAATATTTAAAATAATTCAAATTTTATTAAGTAAATATACCATAATTTATGCAGCTTCAATAGTCATAGGAGATTCATATTTCTTTCTATGTGTAATGTCAAAAAGCTGAAGGCGTCCAACTTTTTAACCAGACGACAGTTCCTACAATATAGTAAGAAAAATATTATTTAGTATAAAGTAATTAATATTTGACACAATTAATAAATTCAAAATACCTCGTTGTCAACTGTACAAGCAAAACTTTTTGACCCAGCTGTATGTGTGAAATTTTGTTTTTGCCTACTTATAGTTCCAACTCACTCACGATCCTACATTATGAAATTATTATTACGTATATAGTAAATATTATAAATCAAAATAATTATAAGAGTTTGGAATAGAGGTGCACATGGGCCGGGCAACCCGGCCGACTCGAAGGCCTGCTCGAAATGTTAGAGGGTTTGGGCAAAAATATAGGCCCAAAAAATGGGCTTGGACAAAAAAATAAGGCCCGTTTAAAAAATGGGCCGGGTTCGGGTAAGGTATTTTTGGCCTGAGCCAAGCTCGACCTGGCTCGAATTCACTAAAGGACAAAAAATATTTTTAAAAATATTATTTTCTTATTATTTTCTCCCTATTTTGCTACCATTTTACTATTATGTTGTTATTATTTTGTTGTTATTGTTTAGATATTGTATAAAACTTATTTTATTGTTAATTTTGTTATTATTTTAAAGACATTTGTTAATTTTATTATTATTTTAGAGGCATTTGCTTGTTAAGTTACATCTATTTTTGTGTTATTTAAGTCTACATATTTTTTAAAATTTATTTTCAATTTGTTAAAAAATATTTTTTTAAATTTTTTTAATATTTTTGATGTATTATAAATATTTAAAATTATATAAAATAATATAAAAATTTAATACGGCCAGGCCAGGCCTGGCTCAGGTTTTAGCATTTTTATATGGGCCGGGCTTGGACAAAATTTTAGGCCCATGTACACCTCTAGTTTTAGTTAGACCAGGCCCGAACCCAGCCCAGCCCGGCCCATGTACACCTCTAGTTTGGAAGTACATAATACCTCTTCTTTTTGCATCTCTTCATTGGTACTCCAGGATTCTCGATAGGATATTTCGAAATTTCTCTTCGAGGCTTATATTTTTCTTAAAATATATTTTTCTTAAAATATTCCTTCTTTAAAGCACTTTTATGGTCTCTACATTTTTTTCTAATGCTTTCTTCACATAATTATTCGAGACCTCTAAAACAAATCTGTAACAACCCGATTTAGACCTTAATCATAATAGTGATTTTGAAACCACAAATCCGAGGTCGTAAAATTATTTTAATATTATTTTTAGTATTTATAGCATATTATTTGATATGTGTAAAAATTTTGTAAATTAATTTTACTGATTGGGTATTTAATTTGATAAAAGGTCTTAATCGCGTAAAATGAAAAAAGTGACTAGTTAATTTTTAAAGTATTAAATTGATTTATTCTTTAAAGGTGGGGCCTTTATGAAGTAATTAGGCCATGATTAATAGTGTTGGACGGTTAAATACATAGATTTGATGATTTTATAACTTATTCATTAATGGCAAAATGGTAAATGATGAAATAATATATATTAAGTAAAAAAATAAAACATAAAAATAAGTTTGCATGTTCATTCTTAATGCCGAATTTATGAAGGAAAAATATAAAGAAAGGTGTTTGAACATTCGACCATGGTTTGATTCAAGTCAAGGTGAGTTTTGTTTTGATTTTTTATAATTTTTAAGTTTTTGGGATCGTTGCAGTGAGATTTATAAAGCCCATGTTGTAATTTTTGGATTTGATGATGATTTTGTATTTTTCCATTGATGATAGCTTGAGGAATTTTTTGTTTGATGATGAAAAATAAATCCTTGTTGTTAGATTGTCATGATTTACTAAGTGAATTTTGGTAAAAATGCCGAATTAGGACTAAATTGTGAAGTTTGTAAATTGAAGAACTTTAATGTGAAATTGATGAAATATGTGGGCTTATTTGAGCACTAGTAAAATTTGACTAAGCTTGGGCAATGTGAAATTTTAAATATTGTGTTGATTTGAATTAAGGACTAAATTGAGAAAATGTGAAATGTCAGGGGTAAAACTATAATTAGCCCATTTATGTGTTTTTGGATGAATTTGATTGAATATTTTATTAAATAAGCCAAATTTATATTGATTTAGATCAAGAAAGGAAGAAATCAGATTTGAGATCCAAGAAAGTCGAAAATTGTCGAATAGTCGTTCGGTTTGCTCATGTCCGTACAAGGCAAGTCATTAGTAAATAAATATTGTTAAATTGAAAAGTATACGTATTATATATGCTAAAATGAGCTGGGAATAAATATATATTTTATATATGTATGTGCCGATTTAAATTGAGATTTGGGCAATCTGTTTCGAGATTTCTTTAATTGAATTTGTGAATTCGAGAAAGTTCGCATATAACGACCTCTATTAACGTTGTATGTATATGCCATAATATTGTATAAATTGTAAATATTAGATTATGGAAGTGTTCGACTATGATTTAATAATAATTCGATGGTAGTTTGAAACAATTCAATTACGATTATATCTTAATTTTGGCTTCGGGCCATGATATCGGCACTTCGAGTGCGATTATATCTTAATTTTGGCTTCAGGCCATGATATTGGCACCTCGGATGTGATTATAACTTGATTTGGCTTCGGGCCATGATATCGGCATTTCGGGTGCGATTTATGCCTTGATTCGGCTTCAGGCCATGATATAAGCACTTCATAGGAGTTACCTTGATTTGACTACGGGCCATAGTATAGGTACTCCAGAGATAAGTTACCTTGATTTGGTTTTGAACCATGGTACTGGTACTTATCATATGAGATCTTTACGTAATCAAATTCTATTCTGTATGGTTTAACTGGTAAATGAAAGAAGAAATGTGTATGATATGTTTATAAGATAGTACAGAATGTGTATGATATGTGTACAATATGGTACAAAAATGTGGATAGGTGTACGAAATAGTACAGAAATGTGTATGATATGTGAATGAGATGGTACAAAAATGTATAAGAGATGCGTACGAGATGGTACAGAAAGGTGTATGAAATGTGTACGAGATGGGTACATAAACTTGTATATTTAAGATACATCAAATTCAAGTATGTACGATGCGTTTATGATATTCAAGAATGAAAAGTAAACATATTTCCAAATGATGAAATGCGAAATACATGACGATGAAATGAAACGAAAGTATAAAAGGTGAGTATGAATGAAATTGTTGATATGTATGCCACATGAACACAAGATGTGACTAACTAAATGTGAATTATACGAATGGAACTATGTATTCATGATATGAATTATTTGCTAATGGCTTACTAAGCTTTCAAAGCTTACTCGGTATGTTTTTCCTATGTTTATAGATTTTCAGAAACTTACTTGGTTTGGAAGTAGGTGAAGCCCTCATCACACTATCCAGTATTCATATCGGTAATTAATTGCTTTATAATTTGGTTATGTGGTATGTATAGGCTAGTTTAGATATGTTTGGTTTTGAAATGGTGTATATTTAGCCATGCAAAAATGGTTATAATGGATGTCCAAGCTTAAATGTCATATGAAAATCTTGATATGTTTGCTTATGGTTTGATGATTCAGTCATGATATATATATATATATATGGTATGTGGTTGGTATTTTCTTATAATTATTGAGTGGGATGATTTATGATTTGGCTTGATCATTATGTTTAAGCTTAGTTTATTATGTGTTCTTGATTAAATATTGGAGTTGTTGGGTTTCGATGATTTGGTCTTTGCATGTATATAATGTGGTGTTTCGGTAGTAAGGTAGATGTGTATATATATTTGGTTATATAAATTTGGTATTGTGTAATGATATGTATAAGTTGATAAGTTAATATGTGTTTTGAATTGAATATATCATGCCATGTGATATGGCTAGCTTATGGTTAACATTATAAATTAGTTTTGGTATTGGATATGTGATTAGAAATTGCTTATATTGATGCTCATGAAATGCCAAGTGAAAATGGTTATTTTGGTATGAACCAAATGGTGGATTTTTGGTAAGTTAAGATCATGAATTGAAATGATACATGAATGAATTATGAAGCAAATGTTTGGCTATGTTTACGCCTTGTAAATTGGTATGATTTGAGATGGATTTTGTATTTGAAATGTTGTTAATGATTTGGTCATATTAATAAATGTTTTGGAGCATGAATTTGACTAGAATTGGGTTGTAAATGTTGCATATTATTTCTTGTAGGTACATGAGAAATTGGGTATGAAAATGGCTTAAACCAACCCTATTTCATGCTATATAGTCAGAGCACACGGACGTGTGACTTGACCGTGTAACCCCTGTTTTGTGGTTTTTAAGTCAGTATTGTACACGAGTTAGACACACGGGCGTGCCTGGTGACCGTGTGGATAAAGTCAGTATGACACATGGGTTAGACAAACGAGTGTGTCTAGTGATCGTGTGATCTAGTTAGTGTTGCCCACGGGTTAAGGTTGATTTAGGGCACGATCGTGTGAGGCACATGGCCTAGTCACATGGGCGTGTGCCCTGTTTAAAAGTAAACTTTTCTTCAGTTTCACAAAAGTTTCGAATCAGTTGAGTCCCAACCTATTTCCCATGCATGTTATAGGTCTCGTAGGCTTTCTTAAGGGACTATATGATTGTGAAAGACTTTGATGTAATGATGATTGATATCTGTACGTGATATGATTGTATGGTGATGTGCTTTGATCGGTAATACCTTGTAATCCTAGTCCGACAACGGATACGAGTTAGGGGTGTTATAAAATCTCTCCTACAAATAACACAAGTTTAGAAAGTAAATTATAAATGAAACTTAAACCAAAGTATTATAAATTACATTCACATTATTACCTTAACATTATCGAGAGCTTGATTTTTATTACTATCAAGCATATGATGCCATGACTCGTAGTTGATGGACAACAAATTGACATTTTGTGCTATAATGCCCAATTATCCTGCTAAAAGTCGAGCTTGTGATCCAATAGGCTGACCAAGACTGCTTCTAACTACTTTGACACGCTCGACAGAATTTAACTCGTATAAATCTTTTAATAGCGTACGTCCTCGAGTTTTGCACCTCCCACCACTTTTAGATGAAAAAAAGGGTATATTATAATATAATAATTTGAAACAAAAATCAATAATAAAAGTCAACATACATGTAAATTAAAGTTAACATTACTTTGAATTTCTGCAGATTCGCCAACTGTATTCGGAACATATTCTCTTGGCTTGCATTTTGAAATGCAAAATTTAGAAAAGTTTGTATTCCATTGCGATAGTCGTTGCTTACCCTTGCCAAATTCATCCAACTTTTATCCATTTTGTAGTTCTTGAAGTCTAAAGTTGACAATAAATTACGGTTACGTAAGTGTTCTAAATTGATTTAAATCATGTTATTGTACTAAAATAGATAATACATATCAAATATCAAGTATCTAATAGGTGTAAACTAATTCAGGTAAGTTATTTATTTATAAGTAAATTAAGTTATGTAAGTTATGATACGATATATATTTATGTAAGTTATGTAAGTTATGATCTAAATTTTTTTTTAATTCTTTAAATGTTTATGTAAGTTATGATTATCATTTTTAAATTTTAACTTTAAATTTTTGACCCTTTAATCATACTCTTTAATTTATAAATTTGTGTTTTTATTACCTTTATTTTTACTATACTTAAAAAGACAAAAATTAAAAAATTAATAATTATATGTTAATAAAGTTAATATTTATTAATTTTTTATCTATTTTGAGTTAATATTTAAATTAATCATTATATGTTTACTATCACTTTCTCTTTCCCTTTCCCCGTTAAAAGAGGGTGTTTGACCTTAGCCACTATTTGCTCTTTTTTATTTAATAAAAACTACATAGTAAATAAATATTAGAAAACGATATATAAGTATAAACATGGGATTATTAATAAGAACCCCCACAAAACGAAACACATTATTACTCGTTTTGTAGTTACTCATTTTGGGGATTAATTAGGTGGGTTCCTAATCTAAGATCTAGTTGGATTTAATAGTACATCAATCAATTTTTTTTAAAAAAAATACTAGTACGACAAATCCATCTTATAAGCTTATTTTTTTCTTTATTTATGATAAGAATGGGTTATAATTTGATGGTTAACAAAAATAACTTTTCATATTAAATAGCTTTTAAATCAGTTTTTGAAAAAAAAAAAATTAATAATTTGATTTTTATATAAAAATAAATTTAAATAATGTTAAATATTATTATATTGATAAAAATTATTTTTAAGTTTCAAAAACATTTAAGAATATTAAATATTAAAATCAAACATTATAATTTTCAATATTATTAAACATATATATTAATTAGTATTAAATATATATTTTTAGTTAAAAAGAGAGTATTTAACCATATAATAAATTAATATTTTTAGTCAAAATATTGAAAAATCATGTTAATATTTTAATAAAATATTGAACTCCATAATAGCGAAAATAATAAAATAAATGAAAAATAAAAGAGTATAATAATAAAATTACGAGTTCAAATAGTGCAACTAATGCTAAACCCTAATTATTGAGTTAAATTAATCATTAAAATGTAAGAATTAATTTAAATGTCACAAAATATGTACAATAATAAACTTGAAAATTTATATACTAAAATAGAAACAGAAAAAACCTTTTAAATTGATTTCAAAAAAAGAATGAATATTCAACCAAACTTTCCTAATAATCAACACCATGGAACATTATTAAACCAAAACCGATTTAATAAGTAAGAAGCAAAAGAAATCACATGCATACTCCATGAGCATACAAGTTAAAACATTCAGGCAAACAGTTTGCAAACAACATATGATAATAAAGGCTTTAAATATAGGACAATGAAGGATTTAACAGTTTGCAAGTAGCATATCCAGAGAAAGACAATAGCATGCTCCATTCCCAACTCCATTTACAACTAAACAACCTATTGAAATTCAACTCCATTCTCAAAGTATCTACCAGATAAAATGTGGGGTATTTAGCATATCGCAATATTTCCAAGCATCAAATATCAATCGAAGAGAAAGCAGCAGTTTTAAATATAAGGGTGAAATTCACTACTATTACCTTTACAAACTTTGACTTGCTTAATTCGGTCTGACCAAAAAAGAGAAAGAAATAGATAATTTGGAGCTCAGTAATAGCCCTGAAAAACCGTGCTCTATATCAAGAAATTGCTGACGTAAAAACTCAACTATACTAGCCTTAGTCAATAAGGGACTAAACACCACTGTAACGCACATATTTATACATGAAAAGCCCCTAATAACTTAAAAGCATATTCGAATTTCGATAGATAAAAATGAAAGCGTAAAATGAAAGACTTGGTCAATAGTAACACTTATAATTAAGGCCACAACTCAATAAAAACATATTCAACATAACAATGTAATAAATAATAAAGATAGTATTACATAAAACAATTACATCACATTAGCATGGTCATTTTTCAATCAAATCATGCCACCTTATTGCATTTCTAAAAAAAAAAAACTAATTATTTATTAATTTAATCATTAATGAATAGATGAATTAATTTGTTCTCAGCTAATCTTAGCCAACAAATAATTATAATAGCTTATCCATTATCGAAAATGTTTAGATTGGATACTGAACCAATGGTAGTTACTAGTTAGACTAATTGCAGATATTTCTTGCTTTTGCTACTCAAAGTAAATGATATTTTTGACGATTTAGATATAAAAAGGTAAATTTCTTGAATAGGCATAACCGTCCTACGTATTGAATGGAATACAATGATTTACTTTGGAGGGAAAGAAACAGCAGGATTTTCAATCGGACCAAGCAGAACAAGGGCAGATTGCTGGGAGCTAATTAGAAAAACTGTTTCCCTGTGATTGCATACTCTTTATAAGATTAGAATTGATTCTATCAACTTAGCATTGTATAGGAATTGGAAGTTAAATGCTGAGTTTTTTACTTAATGAAAATAAAAGGACACTGTAAACTTGGATCTAATTCTGAGTTTCATTCCGGTAATTTTCACATGGTCAATCAATTTCATTTAGCCTTTTCAAAAACTTATGTCAAAACCAAATAAAATCACAACTAGAAATAGCCTAAATCGTGTGCGAATTATCTAAATCTAATACACTCTAACATATATAGGCAGTATAAGGTATAAATCCTTATGTACTGATTTTGTTTTTTGGGTCCATAGGAAACACACAGGGAGATTGCCAATATAGATCTAAAGTATAAAGCTGCAATGGGTTCAAAAGAACAAGATATGGAAGCTAACAGGAACATATCAAAAGGAATCAATGAATATAAATATTGGGAAAAAAGGGGGGGGGATGAATTGAAATGTAGTGATATGAAGGTAAAGCAAGGTCCAAGAGATAGAAAAAGAAAGAAGAAAAGGAATACCAGGTGGCAACGATCGCAAGTGAAAGGCAAGAAGTCAATCTGTTTACAATCTTCGACGGAGCAATGCTTTCCAAGATCAGGGAACTGGGGAGTTCCCAGTCTAATTCAATTACCCCAACTGAATCAAACTGCAAAAATATAGTATTAGTATATATGGGGATAAGGTTAGAAGAAGAATTGAGTTTTGGTTTCTTTTTGGGTTACCCGAGATTTGACTCGAGGACCCAGTTGGAAAATCTTCTGAATTCTGCGTATTAGAAAGCGGAATCGAAAGGGATTTGGGAAAATGGCTAGATTTGAAAGATGACAAAAAGGAGGGGATTTAGGTCAAAAAGTTAGGGATTTCGATCAGTTAGTGGAAATTGGGAAAAAGAAATTGGAGAAGAAATGAAGGGATTTGAGAAAAATTTCAGGGAAATTTGATTTGAGAAAAAACTAAAGAATTTTGGGGCTAATAAAAAGACGCCATTTAAGTCAAATTGGTTACAATATTTGCGGCTTTTTTAAAAATGCTACTAATGTATAATCTTTGTGTCGTTTTCAGTCAAAATGCCATTAAAAACTTAATTTCCTTTAGTGAAACAGTGCCATTTAAGTCAAATTGCTATTACAATATTTATAGCGTTTATGAAAAACGCCACTAAAAACTTAATTTCTGAAACGATGTTGTTTTGCAAAATTTTAATATATATTTGCGGCATTTTTAATCTAAACGCCGTTATAACTGTAACCTTTTGCGGTATTTTCCATTTAGCGCTATAATGTATAACTTTTGCCTCGTTTTTGGTCCAAACAATTAAAAATGCCACTAAAAGCTTAATTTGCTGAAGTGCTCCATTGATTTTGTATAATGTTTCAGCTTTGAATATTGATTTTCGTGGCTGAACTGTTTTTGCAGAGGGAACAAAACCTACATGAGTGAAGCTCGGAGAAGTGCATTGAATGCCCTTCTTTTTTCACACTGGTGTCCAGTCCAAGGATATAGTCCTCGCTATTGCTACAAACTGTCCTGGTGATCTTGATTCTGCTGTGGCGATCGTATTGATGAAGTATTGGAATTCCCTTTGCCTGGGGAAGATGACCGTTTCAAACTGCTAAATCTGTACCTAGACAAGTACATAGCTTAAGCTGGCTCGAGAAAACATGGTGTGCTTCAGAATATTTTAAAAAAGCAGCAGCAGAAGATTGAAATCAAGGGACTGGGTGACGATAACTTAAGAGAAGCTGTTGCTAAAACTGAAGGATTTTCAGGAAGGAAATAGCCCAACTAATGGCTAGTGTACAAGCAGCCGTTTTGGGAGTGAGAATTGTGTGACCTGATCCTATTTCGTGAAGTGGTGGATGATAAGGTTGCAGGACATCAAGAGAGAAGAAAACTGGCTGCTGCCGATGGAGGCCAGGTTTGAATTTCTTTTTTTATTTTTGTTCACTGAATTTGCACTTGGGTGGCAAATTTTGGCAATGACTGGTAGTTTAGCTGATTGATTAAAAGGCCCAATTTTTTAGAGTTTAGGGCATTAATGTTGGTCATTATTATTGATGAAGATTTGTATTGGCATGGTAGGGAAGGGTCTTAGCACTTTCCTACAGAGTTTCAGATGGTGAAGTTAGTTGTAGGTTTATGTGTTTAATTTGTGTATGCAATACCCAATTATGTAACTGGAAACTGAATTTGGTATTAGCTCAGATTTCTTCTAGACTTGACAATTGTCAACACAAGTTAAATTTGTAACTCGCTTGGGTAAATTGTGCACAAGATTACATGAATGATTTCCCCCATGGCATATTGGGTTGAGCAATTTGATTCCTTTACTATTAAATTTTTTTAGGGGTGTTTGGTTTAAAAAATTGTAAAATTACTTGTTAAATTATTTACATTATATTGTATGATTTATTTGGTTTAACTATAAGATTTTGATGTTTGGTTAACGAAATAGAAAATTACTTAAAATAAGTTTTTGTTAAATTATTTTTGTTTAAAAAATTTTGCAATTCTTCATAAAATTTATTTATAATTATAAAACCCAATCGGATCACCATTGATTTTTTTTTTTTTGTGGTTTCAATAAGAGAGTGTGAAATGAGTAAATTTAATGTTGTTAGTTTGAGAATGTAGTGGAGTGAGAGTTGAATCCATTTTGCAACTAGTTACGGTTCACTTATTCTCTATTTTTTAATTGTTTGAAGAAGTATATGAGATATCATCCTCTAAAAACCTAGGAAAATCTCAAATGATAAATTAAACATAGCACTATCAAAAACATGGCTGGCTTCAGTAGCTTTGATTACCACATATTTAAATTGGGGATTGACTACTGTTTTAGCATAATGGCTGGCTGCTGAGGATTCAGTTGTCTAGAAATCTATGAATTTAGTCATCAAATTAGTGATGAGTTTTATTTCATCAATTAATTTCAATTTGAATTTTTATAAATTAAATTAAATAAAACTTAAATCGAATAAATTTGTTTAAATTGAATTTAAAAAAATTAACAAATTAAATTAAAACTTTATTAACAATTTGATTAAATTACAAGTTAAAACATATAAATTTGATAGCATATATAATTAAACTTTCTTTCAAGCAAAAATAAGAAACTGAAAAAAGAATTTAGTATCTTTTTAAAATTTTTTAATATTATATTATTTTTATTTTATAAATTTTAATAATATTTTGGAATTTCTGAAGATTATTTTGAAATTATTTTTAAAATTTTTTGAAACTTTGGAAATTTTTATTAATTATTAACTTTTTGAATTTTTTATACTTTCAAGAAAACTTGAAAATGCTTTACTGAATTTTTATATTTTTAATATTCTATACTTTTTAAACTATGATTGGTGGAATTCATAAATTAAAAAAAATAAACGATGAATTTTAATAATACTCTAAAATGATATATTTTTATGTATTAATTACATATTTATTTTGAGTATGATCCTACTAGTTTGATCTATTTATGGTTTTTTATCTGGTAGGGATTAAATTGAAGGCAAAAGAAAATTTGGGGGCAGAAAGTGTGAATTTGAAGCCAAAGTGGTGCCAAAAATACAAAGTGTGAAAGACTTGGGGCAAAAATTCAAAGAAGAGATTTATGAACAGAAGACTTTATTTAAATTTAAATTTTATTAGGATTATTGTTAAGATTATTATTTAGATTTAATTTCAGCTTTTATATTTATTTATCTTTATTAATCTTTATTTATCTTTTAGAATTTAAGTAGGAACAAACTAGGTTTTCTAAGTACCATAAATAGGGGATGGAGTGACATAAATTGAGACTCATCATTTTCTGTAAAAAGCTCCTTCCTTCTAAGGCTCTAGCCTTTTTAATTCTTTTCTCTTTTCAATAAAATTTTATTCCATTATACTCGTGTTTCTTTTCCTAAAAGCATGAGCCGCTAAATTAATCTAGCCAAAAATTGTCGAGATTCCCAAAAGGGTTCATGAGGTTTAGAACTTACACTTAGCCTTCTCAACGAGTATTCATTGTTTCTCTGTACTACAGGACTGACTCTTTCATTCATGTCCCTTCCTAAGTGATCTTTTCATCTTGTGCAAATGTGTCAACTTTGTATGTTTTGGAAAGGTTGCACAGTCGGTTTGTTAGCTTACTGCATTAGTAGTTGTCGAGCCCAAGAGACAAGATGGCGTGGCATTCGCCATTGAGAAATGATGATCTAGTATAAGATGGTCCTACAAAAGTGACAGTTGGCTAGAGTCAGGTTCCTATAAATCGTAAGGCTAAAATCAAAGTGGAACTGGCGGTCGTAGGCATCTTCTTTCACTATAACTGGCTTATTTTGTTATGAGAAGCATCACCTAAAAGTTGAGGATTGAGATAACTGGAGGTTGGAATCTCTCGATCAAAGACTCTCTTTTCTCAATTTTGTTTCTCTTTACAATTTTGATTTCAATTTATACAATTTCAATCGCTCCATATTTTTAATCCAGTCCTTGAGGATTTGACCCTACTTCTCTTATATTATTCTTTTCGTTATTTTATAGGGATGTTATTTTTGGTACTTTCAATAACACACCAAATTTATTTATTTAATTAAAAATATTTATATCAAGAAAAAAAAAGAGAGTCAAATTTGTTTGACCATAAAACAATGCATTTCTTAGATTATTTGAATTCTAAAATTTCAATTCGATTTAAATTTAAAAATAAAATTATTTATTTGTATTGATACGAAAAATAAAATAACTTTGATCTTTTGAATTGTTATTAATATTTATGAGTTTTGGTCCTCAAGAACAGATTATTCAAAAAGTAGATCAGCCAAATCAGTGTGAAATATATATAGCTATCTCCATATTTTGAGCGGTTATTGTTGTTTAGTGAAAATTTTGAACATGCAAGACTGAGACGCACAAAGATTTTAAAAAATATTAAATATTTGTATTCATATATTAAATTAAGTCATCCCAAAATAAAATTTATATTTTTATTTATAATTTAATTTTAAGGGTCAGGTTAGAAAAAGCTAAAACTTCTTCTTCTTCTTTTTTTTATCATTTTCATTTTACTAATAATTTATTATTTTTTAAGCTTTTCAAATAGTTGGGTGATCATATCAAATTATAATAAAGGTCAATTTAAGATAACTTTCTTAAATATTAATTTTACTTTTATTTTAAATAAACAAGTCGGGCCAAACTTTTATAATTGAATAGCGAAGAGTTTAATTTATACTATATCTATCTAATTGTTCATAGTTTTTACAAATATTTAATAATAATTAAAAAAATTAGTACTATATTTGGGTTATATTAAAATAATTTTATTATACAATATTTAGAATTACTAATAATCTCTTTCCAACACTTAAAGGTATTTTAGCGCGTTCGAACCTACATCCACTTGCACTAATAATAATACCAATGTCAACTAAGTTAAGACTTAATTGAATATATTGTCAAAATAATTTATATATGTTAATTAATTATTATTTTAAATAATGTTGCTTTACATTAATTATATCAAATAAAACTATATTGTAAGTTAAATATGTTAAAACTACTTTAATTATGATTTGAATTTTTTTATTAATATAATATTTGAGTTGTTAAATAAATTAATATATTTTAATTATATTTAATAATTTGAATAAATAATATTATTTCACACTAATTACAATTATTAAAAATATAAAATTTAAAAATTAAATGTGTAAAATCGCATTTGTGAAATTAAAAATTAAATGGTTGCTCCGACTGGAGATGGGATTGGAGATTGTTGGAGAACGTTCTTCCTCATAATGCTCTGTTTAAGTTGGCAGCAACACTACCTCCTAGTGATGAGGAAATTGCTGATTCGGCTGGTTGGAAATAGGATGTTAAGCAAAATTTCTCAATTATTAAATCCACTAATTTAGTGGCTTCGAACAATGCTTTCGATGATGGCCAAAAGTGTTGGCAATCAATTTGAAAATTTAAAGGATCACAGCGTGTTTTTTTATGGTTAGTTTGTTTGGGTAATGCTTTTGACAAACCATGAAAGGAAACGAAGACATACGACTATGGATGATATGTGTAGCTTATGTGGGAGAGCCGTGGAACACATGGCGCATGTGTTGCGTGGATGTTTTGTCGCACCCATTATACGGAAACAATTGGTTTGTAAAGAAAAAATTGTTGAGTTCATGAGTTTGCAACTCCTTGAATGGGTTCATCTTAATATATATAACCCTCGTTATTTTGCTCGTGAGGATGCTGATTGAGATATTTTATTTGGTTTGCTGTGCTGGAACCTTTGGAGGCGTCGAAACATGCTAATTTTTTATGCTCAATTTGTGGAAACCGAATCTGTGTTGCAGACTAGCTTAAAATTACAGCAGCAGCATTATCTGCTATGAATGGACAAAGTAGCAGTAGTAAAAGCGTAAATTCAAGAAGCCTGCAATTGATCAAGTGGAAGAGTCCAAGTACAAATTAAATATTGATGGTGCGCGAAAAGAAAATATGGATATTGCCGCTTGTGAGGGAGTTATTCGAGATTGGAATGGAGAGTGAATTATTAGTTTCTCTAGACTGGTTGGCTCTTGCTCGGCATTTGAAGCAGAACTCTAAGGTGTTGCTGAAGGACTTCAGATTGCCTAAAGGACTGGACATCGAACATTTGTTCTGGAAATTGATAGTATGGAGGTTGCTACCATGTTGTCTAGTAGTACTAAGCATGATGAACATCAGTTGTGTAAGGAGGCTCGCAAATACATGAATAAAGAATGAGAGGTGATTACTCAACATATCTCTATATAGAAGGTGATAAGTTGGTCAATGGATTAGCTTCAACGGCTTAGGATTAACTGCTACAATGTTCTGTCTTTTACTATCTACTGGATACAATTCATAGCTTACTAAATGCAGATGTAAATGGAGTTGTGACACTAAAATTAGTAATTGATTAAGTAATTATTTTATGTTCTCTCTTTTTAATAAAAAAATTAATTTATTTAAAAAATTAAATTCAATATAAGAAAAAAAACCTTTAAAAATTATTGAAATTCGTAGGGATAAAAACAAAAGCATATTGATTTTAAAAAATTGGTTGAAAATATTATAACAAAAACATGTTAAAAAAAATTAATTTATTCTTTAGAAAATTTAGTATTGTAACTCGATCCCTCAACTAAATGTTACTTACTGTGTTGATTCATTAAATGTGGTAAATTGGATTTCTTGATATCATAGTATTTATATTATTATTTAAATTCTTATTGAGTTAATATGTCAAACATTAATTTAATTAAAAAATTACATATTTTTTTTTCATAATTAAAATAAATTATATTATTTTAGAGTATTTCAATTTGTTATTTAAAAGGCTAATAAAAATATGCATACAATAGAATTTAACCTCTTACTAATTATATTAGTAAAAGTTTTAATTTACCACTAAACTTAATTTTATTTAAATATGTTTATATATTTTAATTTTATTATGCACACTTTATTATTTCCACCAATTGTATATATATTAATAATATATTTGATTGAATTGGTGTCACAAATTAACTTGACATCGACTCAAGAATGATGAAAATTTCATGATAAACAATTTAACATTTTTCTTTTGCATTTTAATATTTTGTATATTTCTTGTATTATTATTAATTAATTAGTTTCAAACCATATATTTTATTATTTATTTTATGTTATCTTTAAACATATTTTTATACTCTAAATTTATTATTTTTACATGCATACACGAGTGATATAATTTTGTCATTATTAATTTATTTGGAATTCTCCTAAATTCATACTAGATGTTTGATGCTTTGGGACAATTTTTCTACTTCGACCAAGTTGGTCATCTTATGGAATGAATACGCTTCACCAATTTACTAACTGTATTTAAATTAATTACTATGAAAAGAGGAATCCACAAAGGTGACGATATAGCAGAAATTAAATTAGAAACAAGATGACACCTTTAAAGAACAGTCACCAAGTGCTGGCTGAAATTCAAAAACTCCCATATAACAGAAGTCAACCCCTTGATTATCAATCCAAAGCACCAGAAAACGGAGACAATGATCTGTGAGATATACATACAAAATGAATCCATGATTAACAAAGCCAAAAGAATTATACCTATACATGAATATGAGATATAACAACTGTTAGGTCTAGCAGCTTATACTTGATATGATACACTTTGGCTTCAATAGTCTTATTGCCTCTGGTGATACTACGGTAGAAGCGAAAATATAGTTTGTAGTATGGTAAGCTAGAGCAAGACAAGCGCAGCAAGAAATGATTTGAGCGACCAGGGAGTGTTAAAATAATCTTCAATTTTTCCTTCCATATGTTCCATTTTGTCTTGCAATGCTTGTTCATTCGAGGACCTATGTTGTAATAAACGAAATACCCTAGTTTGTTAAATATTTTGGTAACTTCTTCATCGTCTCCTAACCAATTATCAATAATTCCACTTTTACGGAGTAGCTCCACATCCTTGCCTGTGTTGATGAGTTTATCCATGAATACCACATAACCAACAAAGTATCTTGGCTCCCCCCATAAATGTCGCAGGGCATAAAATTTCGGAACGTACGCTCTGTGAAATGGTTAACTATTAAGGTTGGAATCTTGAGTTTTTTGGTGTCCTCTTCAAACATTATATCAAATATGTTCTTTGTCATAGGCCAATTTTGGCATGTTGAATTAAGTACACCAAATAAACCCATACCCATTTAACTAACCTAAAACCCGTTTACAAATTTAACCCATAACCCAATTACAAACCTAGCCTACCCAATACCCGTTACAAGCCCAAAATTAACCCCATTAAAACCAAATTACCCAAGACCCTAAACCTAACCCGATTACCCCCCACTTGTCTCTGCCGCCTCTGACTCAGCACCTGCTCCACCCCCCTGGTCACATCCCACCGCCCTCAAGTGGTACCTGCAAAACAGAGAATAGAAGGGACAGAAAGCAAAGAAGAAAGAAGAAACAGTTTGTAAAAAGGCTATAAAAGCCGATTAGAAGACATTGTTAAAGGACCTTTTTTTTTTTTCCGAATACAAACATAAAAAAGCATTCAAAAGCACTAAAAAAAGCAGCAATATTAGCAATATCGTAGCGAAGGGAATACCCCCGAACCACCAAAATCCCAAAAATCAGAAACCCCAACATCGAAGGTAACCTCACCCTTTTTTTTTATTCTATTTCTAACATTTCCCACCCGTACTACATACCCAATACACATATTTATATTTTTAATAAATAATAAAAATCAAAAAATCAAAAAATCAAAAAATCAAAAAAGAGAAATTTTTACCTTTCCGGCCACCGTGTACGGTGGCCGGAGCCAGCCCCGACAAGCGGACGGTGGTCGGACCTACCACCGAAAATCGCTTCTGGCTCCCTTCCCTCTCCCCTCTCCCTCCTCTCTCCTTCCCTTTCTTCTTTCTTTTTTTTCTTTTTTTCCTCCCCGCGTGCAAATGACCCCTAAACAAAAATTTTTTGACTTTTATACTTAAAATTCAACCCGACTCGATCCAGCCGGACCGGCTTCAGGATCCGCTTGTTTTTAATCGGAGGGGCTATTTGCGCGCTTAGCCCCTCTGCTTTCTTACTGTTTTGCAATTAAGTAATCCCATCTTTGAATTTGGCCCGTAAATTTGCTACTATTTTCGATTCGGTCCTCCCTTCAACGTCAGCGTTTTAAAGACCCGAGTAAATTGCTATTTTGGCCCTTGTTGTTTTAATCTGTATTCGAATAGGTCCCTCTCTTTCGTTTTTATCCCGAATTCGCCCCAAAAATCCCATTTTCAATTCGATTTCGTCCTCATTTATCTTCTTCCGATTATTTTATTTTAATTTTCATATTATTATTGTTATTGTATATATTATTTATATTATCATTATTAATCTATGTTTTGTTATCTTTAATATATATGTATGTATTTATATAGTATTATTAATGTTTGTTTCTTCACATTATTATTATTTCCCTACTATATTATTATGCATTTACTTTAGTGTTATATTACATATATTTAAAACCTTATTACATACATATTATTATTATATTTATTACATTTATTTTTAATACTAGTATTATTATCCTTATTATCATCATTACTTATTATTATTATATTATTTTTAGCATTATTTTTAATATTGTATTTTATTATGATATTTACTATTATACTTATTGTTTCCACTACTATTTATTTTATTATTATATATATCACATTATATTTGCCTTTTATATTCTATTATATCGTTATTATTATTGTTATTATTATTATTAACATATCACTATCATTGTTTGCATTAGTATTATTTTTGCTCAAAACTTATATACATATTGTTATGCTTTTTTTTAATCTTATATTTTTACTTTATATGCTATGTAAATACTCTTAATACTTTTATTATTTCTAATGTATGTGTATATATTATGTACAAACATTCAATATTATCCTATACCTATATTTAATATACATGAACTTGTGAAATATTATTAATAGTTATAGTTATTATTAGCAGTTTTAATACTTATACCTTGCATACATATATATATTTTTAATACTATCATGCGTATTTTGTTATCTTCTATGTATATTTTTAGTATTATATATTATATTATATATATATATATATATATATTTTTTCTTTTTGTATTATTATGTATGTATTGTGTTTTTATATATACCATATTTTTAATATTATTTCATATAACATTTCATCCATTATTATTACGTATATACGTATATATATATATATATATATATATATGTAAATATAGCGTTATTAGAATCTTAATATTATGTTTTCATTTTACTTTTATTACATGTCTCTCTATATATATTCATTTTTATTTCGTGTTTAATATTATTGTCATATTCGTTATTTGTTTCGATATGTTTCTACTCTTATTTTTCGTTTCTTGCCGTTTTAGCATTTACTATCTTAAAAAATAATTTTGCACGTTTTTTTTATTTCAATAAATAAGGCAACGTACCTGTTACAGGCCAATTTTGGCCATTTACAATTACCCAAAACAAATACCAGCAACCCATTACACTACCCATTGACCCAAATACCCGTACAGCCCAACACCCTCCTAACCCACTTAACCAAATTACAAAACCCCTAAATTAAACCTAAATTTAATCCTACCCAAATCCCAAAACCCAATTACAAACAGACCCGGAAGCCCAATTTACCTAACAGCTACCTACTAACCCCTACCCGTTACAAACGAACCCGAAACCCGTTACCTCAAATAAAAAACGAACGAAACCCTAACCCCGGATCCCACTTGCTTTACCGCCTCTGTCACACCGCCCTTGACTGTTCAGCACCGCCCAAATCCCTGCAAGGAATTAAACGAGACAAGACAGAAAGTAGAAAACAGAAAAAAACAACTTGTAAAATTTAGGGCTATAAAAGCTGAAAATCGAAAGATTTGTAGATGACTCTTTTTCAAATAAAATCAGAGAGATTAACATCAAACCCTTAAGTATCAAACACACCAAGAGCAGTGATCAAACAATATTAACAAAGCAGCAAAGGGAATACCCCCGAATCAAAAAAATACCAGAGAACAGATTTGAATCGTGAGGTGATTTGTTTTTTTTTTATTTTTACAGTTCCTTTTATTTTCGTGCATGTATTTTTAAAATAGTAATCAATAACAACATAAAATAAAAAAATTGAAAAATTTTACCTTTTACACGGTGGCCGGCACGGCGGCAAACGGCGGTCTGATGATCGGCCGGTGACCGGCCAGTGATCGGTCCGGTGACTGGAGCCCCCCGGAGCCCTCTCTCTCCCTTTTCCCTCTCCCCTCTTCTTTCCTCTCTTTTTTTTTTTCTTCTTCCCCTTACAAATGGCCAAAAAACAAAAAAAATTGTCTTTTATACTATTTGAACCCGGGTCAGGTTAATCCGGCCCGACCCAAGAGGATCCATGTGTTTTTGAACCCAAATGAGTTTATTGCTGAATCAGCCCTTCCGCTTTTTTAGTGTTTCGCAATTAAGTTTCCAGATCCTTTAAATTGGCCCCGGGATTTATCGCGTATTTCAATTTGGTCCATACTGATGCGCTGCGTTTTGAAAGCTCGGGAAAATTGCCATTTCGGTCCTTCTAAGTTTAACCCGTGTTCAAAAAGGCCCTTGTTCCTTCTACTTTTATTCCAGATTTGCCCGAAACTCTGACTTTCAATTCTATTTCGTCCTTTTTTATTATTTTCTTTTAGTTTCAATATTATTGTAACTATTATTATTATAATAATTACTATTATTACTATTATCATTATTAATTAGAATTATTTTTAATGTTATTCACGTATTATTATTATTAATAACATATCATTATTATCTTACCTTACTATTATATTTTTTTTATTACGCCATCATCATATATTTTATTAACGTTTTATGTTTATTAGTTTTTTTTTACCTAACACTTCTATATACATATATTATACTTATATATCATATTCCTCTTATATATATATTATTACATATGTATTTGTAATTCTACTAGTTATATATATCCACACACATATATATATATATATTATATTATATCTAAATACTATTATGTGTACGCTTTCTTTATGTCTTATGTATATATTATATTTTTATGTAAATGCAATTTTCAATATTACGTTTTTATTTGTAATATTATATTCCTATTTAATATCTTTAATATAGATCTTTTCATAAAGTTATTAATAGTTTTTAATACCATTATTTTTACATACCCATGCATATATATAGCAAATAATATTTCCAATAGTTTTAAATATTATTTTTTGGTTAACACATACTTATATATATATATATATATTCTTTTACATATAAACGTTAATACTACATTCGTAATCGTATTATTATTTCTAATACATATGTATATATGTATTATTATATTTTACTTATACTATGTAAATATTCTTATTATGTCTGATACATATATATTTTATGTACATACTTCGAGTATTATTATTACGTATTTGTTTATATATATATATGTATATGTATTTGTATATACTCATAGTTGTTTTAATATTATTATTACTCTTAATATATTATGTATGCATGTTTAAATACTATATTATATACATATACATTTTATATCTATTTTTTTACATATTATTATATTTGTTGTTATATTTGTTATTTTCACTATTATTACCTACTATTCATTATTATTATATTATATTTTCATGTTGCTAGTGTTATTGTGGTTATTATCATTACTATTATTATCATCGTTATTCTCATTATTAATTTACACATATACGCATATACATTTTTATATACACTTTATAATTTTATATTATTATTCTTATTATGCTATTAGCATCTCATTATTCTATTTAATATTATTCCATTATTATATTACTACATTGTATTACCATCATCATTATAATTTGTTTTAAATATTTTTATCACGAATTATACAACTTTCTACCCCATGCCAAATTGATCTTTATATAGGCAATGTTGGTGTTTAGAAATTCGAGAAATCGTGCCCTAACGTATTGGGTTTCGGTTTTCTCGTCTAAATCTAAATACCCGAATATCCTTCTTAAAGTAAGTTTAAATAAAAAAACTCCGTATGTATTATTTTGCATGCTATTGTCGCTTTTATTTCATTGTCACGTTTCGTACATACTCTCATTATCCATTGTCATATGTTTTGTACAAATTAACTTTTACCCGACACAAAAATGATTCTTATAAAAAGCAACATCCGTATTTAGACCCTCGGGAAATCGTGCCCTAACGTACTGGGTTGCGATTTTTCGTTTAAGTCTAAATCCCGCATAAGCCTTTCAAAACCAATGTATTATTTTAAAAACTCATTCTCAAGAATTCAAGATGCCGCGTCCTAACGCATTGGATGTGATATTTTGTTATCTCGGGATAAAATTTGCTAAAACCAAGGCAATATTCGGTACTTAGGAATTCGAGAAATTGTGCCCTAACGTATTGGGTTTCGATTTCCTTCATTTGTTCCCAAGTATTCGAATATCCTTTCGAAATAAATACCCAAATTCTCAATAAAAGGCGAGTTTAGCCTCAAAGGTCGAAATGTCAGGTCCTAACGTACTGGATATGATGTTTTACCTTAAGGCGAACTAAGCCTTTGACTTACATTTTCAATCCCCAAACAATTTTAAAGCAAATAAGGATCGTCAAGTTTTCGAATCATCGACTCCAAAGATATTAATTAATCAACAAGGTACCAATTTCTGGGCGTATCGAGGGTGCTAATCCTTCCTCGTGTGTAACTGACTCCCGAACCCATTTTTCTGGTATGCGGACCGAAATCGTTGTTTTAATAAATCAAATAGTTTATCAAAAATAACCCCCTTTTGAGGTGACCAATCACACCCTGCAAAAAAGATTGGTGGCGACTCTAGTTCATTTTTTTTAAGTGGACGTCCGTTTGCGTTTTCACAAAAATGGTATCGACAGTACCGATTTAACATTAAGTCATCGATTTCATCGCTATGTTGGGTGAAATCTGTCGACTCGTGTTAAAAACGGGACGTCCTTCTAAAAAATTGAAAATTCAAAGATTCTTGTTTTTCATCGGATCACGACTAAATATTAGGTTGGACTTGCATTTTTGAAAATTAAGACAATATGTGTTTATTAAGATACCAATTTTGGGCGTCGCGGGGGTGCTAATACCTTCCCCGCGCGTAACCGACTCCCGAACCCTACTTTTTCTCTGGATTTTTACGTAGACCTAAACTCGCCCTTCTTTTTATCAAAAAGTAAATTTTTGTTAAAATAAGGATTTATTAGGTGTCCGATCACACCTAAGAAAAGGATCGGTGGCGACTCCCTTGTTTTAATAAAATCGAAATTCAGATTTCAAAGTTTCAATAAATCGCCACAATTAGCGACCAAAGCTACTAAAGCAAATTTTACGTCACTACATTCTTTATTCCTTGGTTTTGCATATCTTTGATAAGGATACCAATGAAATGGATTCCTGCCTCTTCCAACTCTGTTGCGCTAGGTATCAAGCTCCATGAGCTTTGGGAATTTCTGGTGGGAAAGTAGTTTGCTACTTGGATTTCTTGAGGTGGAGAGACAGTAGTATGTACCAAGTGTCGAAGATGCCTGATACTAGTATTTTCGGGTAACTAAGTTTTTCAGTTCTCCACCCCCTTTGCCAAGGTTAACCTTGATATCTATCTATCTATATCAATATAAAAGCTTTAATTGATTAAATTTGATGTCACAAGTTAATTAAACATTAAAAATTAAAATTATTAGAAAGTTTATAGATTAATATCATTTTAACAACAATTTCAATTAAAAACCTTTTAATGTTAAGAAATTGCATTCATTCATTTAAAAACTACACACTTTCACTACTTTAATACATAGTTCTCCCCCTCCTTTTTTTTCCCACCTTTTTACTTATTTGTTTTTCAACCGACAGCTTGGGTGTGTTCGAATGTTGTTTCCTTTATTAATAAAGGCTTTTGCTTCTTTTATTTACGCAATGCACAAAAAAACAAATGTAAGTTACTATATATTGTTTTTGAAAATAATGTATAGTAGTGTTTGAGATAACTCTTGGGAGGAGGAAACTCAATCCATAACATAACCTTCCTCAATATCAGGCCAAGGGAAATGCGAAGGCGTCATCTCAGGCAGGTTTGATCCCATCTGTTCCAATATTTGTCAACTAATTTATATAATATTTATAATAAAAAATTTAAAAATAATTAAAATTAAACATTAAATTTTAATTTTGAAACAGAAAATCAAACTAACCGATCCCAACCAAAATGAAACCAACCATTATAGGTCAAAATGGTTTTCAAATTTTTGTCAAGAAAAAAAATAAAAAAACCAGTTTAATAATATTTTTTTTATAAAACCATTCTAATTCTTCTCTAACTCTTAAATAAAAGGAAAAACGTGCTTCAACATGCTTAAACTCAAGTCCTTTTACACTGACAACAATACCGATGCAAATTAAGTTAAAGACTCAATTAACAAAAATATATAATCTATTTTTTTAAAAAATAAATAAAATATTTTTTTTATAAGAAATCAATTCCATACAAATATAAGATTACAACACATCCATTTTGCAGGTAAAAATAAAAATATAAAAATGATATGTGAAGTTATTTAACTAAAATTTAATGGTCATTAAAAAATTTACAAAATGAGAAAAAGTAGAAAGGCAATTTTTTTATATTAATTTTGATATAATGCCTATAACCACTCATAATCTCTTTCAACTATTAAATAAGAGAATAAAACACGTTTAGACACACTCAAACCTACATCTTTTTACACTAGTAACAATGCTAATTCTGACCATGTTAGGACTTAATGAACAATTTTTTTAAAAAAAATTAAATTGATTATACAACTCAATCAATTATTTTTTTCCTCTAAACTTTAGTTTAGATTATTTTAATTTCACATAATCAAAATTTTAATCCCCTATCATTTACCCATTTTACCACTTTGGCACCATTTTTTTTCACTATGGCCATCCACCTTCCAAATTTAATCAACTTACCTTTTATTGGATGAAAAAACTTTTTTGATTTATTAAAATTTTAATCACTGACTTGATTGTCCACATAAAACTCTATGTGTACTTCATTGTTGATGTGAATTGTTTTAAAAAAAGTAATTTATGAACAATTTTTAAATTTGTTTATTTTAAATATTATATATATATATATATTGAATTTTTATGAAGTACATGTGAATTGTTATGTAAATTGCCACATTAATACCGCTAAAATTTTAACAATTCAATCAACTTTTTCATCTAACACAAAGCAATTTAACTAAAATTTAAAGATTGAGGGCTCAATTAGGGACGAAGCAATAAACTTTTTTTAAGGGGTTAGAACTGGATTATAAAATATTTGAGAGACCAAATTGTAATTTTACTTTTTATTTATTTATAATTACATCAATCTTGAAGGAACTAAACAAAAAAATTTCATATTTTAAGAGGTTAAAATACAATTTTATCATTGGTTAATTTATAATTCCATTATTTGTAAAGAGAATATTAGTCCCGGCATCACCTCTAACACCAAAATAATCCAAAAACAGAATTAAAATCGAAGTAAAAAAATTTTATGTTTATGCTTTTCAATTCTAACTGAAACTTTGTTTTTTCATGTTATTCCTGTCATTACATAGATTGATCTGGGATGCACTAAATAAGCAAAAACAAAACAAAATGTCAACCAAATCTTCCAATCATGAAACTAAATTTAATGTTATTCGATTAGGAAAGAATTAATAATAACTATACTCGAGGTGAATAATATATTTATCACTGTTTTATTTTAATATATAATTTTGGATCTAAACTTTTTAATTTTACTAAAATGTTTCACCCATTTATGATTTTTTTTAAAAAAATCAACACAAAGTAGAAATATACAATTAAGTGATTAAAATTAACATAAATTAAGTCCTAGCATTAGGGGTTAAGAGCTTAAGAAACTGCCTGGGAAGTCAAGGTTTAAACTTCACTCTTTACATTTTTCCTTTTTATTTTTTAAGCATTTAAGGATGGAAACCAAATTAGTTAAGAACTAAATATGGTAGAAAAAGAAAATGATATGGTAGTAGCCCAATGGTAAAGCTTGCTCCTTTCCTATAGCACACTTAGGTTTGAGCCATGCCAACACCTTTCCATTTTTGTTGATTTCAGCAGAATGGTTCAATTACTAAAATAGCCCTTTATAGTTTGCTTACTCTTGTCATTTAGTCCTAATCATAATAGGATTTTGATTATTTTTTTCAAACTTATCTAGAATTCATATCTTATCCTTCTTCACCATTCAAATAGAACTAAAATTCCATTATTTTTTAACTACTTATCTTAATTTGAAATACAAATTACTCCTTTTCAAATCCTAATAGAATTTATCTTCCTTATTTCTATTTATTATTTATTATTTATTATTCCCCATTTGTTATTTTATCAAGTTGAAACCCTAACTCTCTCTATTTAGTATTTATACCTTAATGTTCTCTCAAAATTCTCTACTTCAAAACTCTTCTAAGCCCTTAAGCTTTGCTGAAAAATATTCTTAAAAATTTTGGAAAAATTCAATCAAGTCTTCATCAATTGTTCTGTTTACAAATTGTCGAAATCTGAGTCATTAGATCGTTGAAACGCTATCAAGATCAACCATTGTAGGTGTCTGGATTGAACCTGAGCATGGCATAGTCGTCTAAGCTCTTGGAAAAGTCTAATGATTGTTTTTTTACGAAAAATCAAGTCAAAATTTGAAACTACCCAGTCGCACATGGCCTACCACAGGATGTGTGGCCTGCCTATGTGGATCACATAGCCTCACACATGGCTATGTTCCCCTATTTTCCCTACATCCGCGTTTCGCACACAAACTGGACACACGATCGTATGGCTTCTGCACCTTCACCCCTTTACATTGCATATGGCCCAGGGCTTTACACACAGGGTGGCCTCTAAAACTTAAAATTTTTAGTTTTGCCTTGTCTTTAATTATTTTATGCAAATTCGTCCATGATTAGGTTTTTAATGACATTTAGAGAACTAGATTATGCAATTAGGTCCTGGACTAGAGTTAGAATGATTGAATATATGCACAAATGAATTTATGATTTTTATTTCTATTGATTGATTATTTGTTTCATGAATAACTTTATCTCCATCAACGTTATAAATGCTGAATGAACGTCTCGTAATGCTAAATGATTGAGTCATTGACTATTGGATATAATCGTGAATGTTGTTATTTTGCAATGGACTAGAATGTTGAAAGTATTAATGATTGAGTGAACGGGCGCATTAAAGAATGATTGCATCGCATATACATGGGGGGAATGATACGAAAGGAGGAAGAATGACAGCTCATACTAACTGCATAAATGAATGATTGACCGTGTACCCACAGAACGACAAATTCTGACTGGAAACTCACTATGACACACGATCCCTCCAACAACTTTCTATTGGAGCGGTCGTGACTTCGCTGTTAAAAGAATGTTCGATGTGCATTCACGGCCATAATAGATTCCAACTACGATGGTCTTACTATGTACCCATAGTTATAGTAAATCCTAAACTGCAACTTTTTTGCACTGTGCTCCCACGGTCTCTCCAACAGCTTTCTACTGGGAGTGGTTGTGCTTCCGCAGTTACCATCAACTTTTATATGCACTTACTGTATCTTAACAAATGTAGTCGTAACATCCACGAGCAAAGCAAAAAAGTAGAGAGGGTTCTAGGAACTCCCTATTTGGAGCACCAGCGGTTGGGGGTAGGATTAACAAATGTTGCAGGAAACGTCAAACAAATGTTGCATGACATACTATGCATACTCATCGAAAAGTACATGTCGAAATGACCAAACTGATAAAGGTGCTCGTAATTATTGAGATAAGTAGTATGACTCTATAGTTGATTTGTTCAATTGAGTTCAACTAAAGGTTAATGTTCTGTTTGTCTAATTGACGGAAACTAACTTAGAGTATTGATTGGATTATTATGAGAATTTGGTTATTATAATTGACATGTGCATTCAAGTGTTGGTTAGTTTTTGTAAAGGGACTCACATTGAGCTTCCACAACTCACTCCCCCCTATTTCCATCTTTTCAGACAATCTAACGGACTAGGATACGGACTCGACATGTAGAGGGTCTCGATTTGTTCTTGCCAACAATTTATTATTATTATTATTATTATTATTATTATTATTATAGTTTAATTTTACTAAGAACGGCGGTATGGGATAATTATTTTTAGTTACATCACTTAAGAGTCATGTTATTTGTTAATGTTATTTACTATCGTTAACAATTAAGATTATATTATTGTTTAACATTTGTTGGTGTTAATTAATTAGGATAATATTTGTTTATTAAGTGAATTAAACATATTAATTATTATATCAAGATTATTGATTTATTTTTCACCGCTAAAGTTTATATTAGTCTTAAATTTATAAAATCGAGATAATCACTTGTTTAAAATAGGTTTAAAATTGAAAATTAATTTGTAAAAAGGTCGAGCCACCTCGGTGGCGAATGTGATCTCTTTGGCTCGGGTCTATCATCTAAGCCGAGTTGGAGAGGTTAAAAGCCCTTCGTTTTTCCCTATGATTATTACCTTAATCTTATGTATGGTATATATAAGACATCATTTGTGGGTATCTAAAAAGATTGAACTTGTGATCGTATAATAACCATCAACTGGCCCCTAGTTATACTTGAACCTATGATCTTATAACGGTTGCCGATTGAGACCTCCACTTAGACTTCGATACATTACCATATCAATCATTGTCACCTCAGAACCCGACTTTCATAGGATGAGTTTTTGAGGTAATGGTCCTATCCCGACATGATATATGAAATGTATATATTCTGAGACGCGTTATTGCATCCCTAACCTGTTAAATCTAATAAATTTTCACATTTTTATTCCTAAACCCTAAACCAATGAAAACCTTAATTTTTAAACTAAAAAATCGTAACTCTAAAAAAATCAATGGCCGAGAAGACTATGTGAAAGCGTGCCCAACGCCCAGTTAAACACACTTTCTTCCTCTATTCAAAATCAATCAATTTCTCTAAATTTTTTTTTTAAAAACCTATTTGATCAATTAAAAATAAATGAAATATTTAACCTATTTAGTCCAACTATATAGCAAATTAAGACGTCAAGCTGGTAGGTGGAAGTACATAAAACAAATTAATAATTAATAAATACAGTAAACTAAGAGGTCAGGTTGATAGGTGGAAGTACATAAAACAAATTAATAATTAATAAATATAGTAAAGTAGGACGTCAGGTGGAAGTGCATAAAACAAATTAATAATTAGCACAAATATATATAACTAAAAATACCATATTACAACCTAAAAATAAATAAAGATATAATTACATCTAATTAAATATTATAATATATGTCGAAACTATTTTTTTGAAAAATGAAGGGTCGACTTTTATTTTGAAAATGAAAACGAAAAACGGAATCGCCACTAATCCTTTTTAATGAGGTGTGATCGGGTCACCTCGTAAAACTATTGTTTTTAATAAACGGTTTAATTTATCAAAACAACGATTTTGGTTTACGAAATTCAAAAAATAGGTTCGGGAGTTGATTACGTACGAGGAAGGATTAGCACCCTCGTAATGCTCAAAATTGGTACTTTGTTGATTAATTCATATCTTAGTGTCGAAAATTGAAAACTTAAAGAGAGTTTAAAATACGATCCCTCTTTGTGATAATTTTTACTTAAAAATCATTTGTCGAAACCATTTTTAATTTTGAAAAACGGGGTCGATTTTTTTTTTAAAAACGAAAATGGGAGTCGCCACCAATCCCTTTTTGCTTAGGTGCGATCAGATCACCTTATAAAATGTTTTATTTCAAAGCATTGATTTTGGCCTACGAAATTCAAGAAAACGGGTTCGGGAGTCAATTATGTACGAGGAAGGATTAGCGCACTCGTAATGCCCAAAATTGGTACCAAATTGATTAGTTATTGTCCTAATGTCGAAATTTTAAAAAAAAAATTTAAAATGCAATTATTGATTTGAAAAAAAAAAACTTGAATAAATAAAATGGCATGCTAAGATTCATTTATCTCGAAGAAATAAAATGTTACACCCAATGAGTTAGGGTGTAACATTTCAAGTCTTCGAAATTAAGCTTGCCTTCATTTGTAGAAAATCCTCACCTCGAGATAACGGAATGTCATGTCCCATAAGTTAGGATACAACATTTCGAATTCCCGAGAATAAGCTTTTATTTGGAATTCATATGTTTTGATTTCAAAAAGGATACTTGGTTATTTGACTTCAACGAAAAAAACCGAAACCCAATAAGTTAGGGCGCAATTTTTCTCGAAGCTCCCAAATGCCAAGTATTGCTTTATTTAAGAAAAACTTTTGGATAAAATGTAGTAGTTAAAGGAGATATATTTTTTAAAACAATGATTTGAGAAGTTAATGCATTACAAAACATAGAAACCGAAATGCAATTCACTAAAATTACAAGTCATATTAACAGTTAGTACGAATATAGACAATTAAGTAAAATAATGACATAACATAACAAACAATGCAAGCAATATGATAACAAATGCTAAGGTAAATAAAGATAACAAACTTTAATTTTACGAAAATTAAATAAAAGATATAGAGTTGATAATAACAATTTAAAAAAAATCTATAAAAAATTTAGAAATAAATATGAAACTTTACACACAAGATTAAATACATATATAATAAAAAAATATAAGGTAAATAATATATATATTCAAAACAATTAATGAATATTATAACCATTTTTAGAAAAACAGAAAAAAATATAAAAATGATATGGCCAAAAACTAAGATGAATAATATATGTACATGATAAAATAAGTAATATATATTTTAAGATAAATAAATAGAATATATAAAACTTTTACTATAAAGAAATATATAAAGGAAAATATATATAATATAATAATCTAATATATATGCATATAGATTTTAAAAAAAATATATAATATATAATATTTTAGCTATAAAGAAATAAGGGAAAACATATATAATATAATAGTCTAAAATATATATACATAAAAAATGATAATATACATATTTAAAATAAATAATATAGAAAATTTTTGATTAAGGATAAACAATTTAATATTATACAATATACAAATTTAAAATAACATGTAATATATAAATAATATAGAATTTAATAAAATATAAGAAAATGAAATAATTATATAATATTAAAATAATTTGAAAATAGAATAAAAATATAAAGAGAATTAAACATAAAATAAATAGGGATTAAATTAAAGTAAAAATAAAATCTGAAATAAAAAATATAAAAAGGACTAGATTGGAGCGCGCGCCATACTGTAGGGATCTATTGGGTAATTATGCCTTATCTCCAACGGCGCCGTTCCAGCATCTACCTTAAAATGGCCTTAAGGACCAAATTGAAACAAAGGCCATAATTCGGGGCCAAATTGAAAATAAAATGAAAATGTAATTTGGACATAATTACAAAAAATGCAATAATGCGAAGGGCTTATAGAGCAATTAGCCTCTCTAACAAAAACGCGCGGATCCTCCCCGGGTATTGGGTCAACACACGGATCTTAGCCCTTAAACGACGTCGTTTTGGTCATTAATTGACCACACCAAAACGACGCTGTTTCACCAGCTTATACAAACCAAAAAAAGCTCTAAAAATCATTTTAAAACTTTTTTTTTTTAAATAGACAAAACAGAGCTCAAAATGCTCTATTTTCCCTTGGCCTGAGTTCCGGCAACGGACCGATGGCCACCGCCTCACATGCCACCATCAGAGCCACCGTATACGGCGGTTAGAAACCAAAGAGCCCTGTTTTACAGCGCTAATCGGAAGGTAACTCCCTTCTCTTTATTTTAACAGTTTTTTACATATATATGAAAAAAAAATTCAAAAAGAACACTAAAAAAATTGAATACAATTCGTGATTTTTAAATCTGAAAATCATTGATATTTTCTTTGAATATTCTATTTGCATGTATTTGAGAAAAAAATAAAGAGAGGGAAAAAATAAACGAAATGAAATAATCAGTAATCACCTCTATTTGATTTCTGATTTTTGTATTTGAAAATCGTAGTCCTTTTTACAGATTACATTAGGGTTTTTATAGCCCAAAATAAATAAAAAATACAATAAATACATAGATTCTATTTTGCTATATTTGCTGTTTCTGCTGTGTTTTTCCTTCCTTTTGCAGGTGAAAGGCGAAAATCATGGTGGCAACAACGGCGTGATGCTCAGCAGTAAAGGGGCTACAACGAGCAGCGGCACAAGGCCCTTGCTAGGGTTTCCAGAGACTGAAAATATTTTGGGTCAATTGGGCTCATTTAGGTTTTGGGCCACTGGGCCAGTGGTTAGATTTGGGTCTTTGTGAAATTGGGTCTATAAATTGGACTGTAAAGGGACTTTATTTTTTAAATTGTTTTTTTTGGTTTTTGTATGGCTAGGGCCCGGGCAAAAACAGATTCTTACAGCTGCCCCTCTTTGCTCATTGTCGTGTAACAAGAATAGAGCAAAGACTATAGAAGGACCAATTTTGCCCAGCCTTGCCAAGTCTTGACTTCTTGGTCCTTGCTTTCTTCAAATAACTTCCAACCCATCTGTAATTTCAGCGGTATTGGACTATAAGTCTGACGGCTTCAATCTGCTTCACTACAACTTCAGGAAGGCAATATCTGCTATCTTTAGTCTGCTCCACTGCAAACTCAGGGAGACAAAACTGATATCTTCTATTTGCTTCGCTGCAATCTCAAGAAGACAAGACCTGCTGTCTTCAGTCTGCTCCGCTGCAAACTCAGGGATGCCAGACTGATATTTTCGATCGCTTTGCTGCAACTTCAAAAAGGTCAGATCTACTGTTTTTGCTCCACTGCAAACTCAGGGAGACAAGGCCGATGTCTTCAATCTGCTTCACTACAACTTCAAGAAGGCCAGATCTGCTATCTTTAGTTTGCTCCACTGCAAACTCAGGGATGCCAAACCGGTATCTTCGATTCACTTTGCTGCAATCTTAGGAAAACAAGATCTGCTGTCTTTAGCTACTCCGTTACAAACTCAGGGAGGTAAGGCTAGTGTCTTCGATCTGCTTCACTGCAACTTCAGGAAGACAATATCTGTTATCTTCAGTCTATTCCACTGCAAACTCAGGGATGCCAGGCTGATGTTTTCAGTCCACTTCACTGCAAACTTAGGAAGACAAGATCTGCTATCTTGAGTCTGCTTCGCTGCAAACTCAGGGATGCCAGACTAATATCTTTGATCTACTTGGCTGCAAACTTAGGAAGGCAAGATCTACTATCTTCAGTCTGCTCCACTGCAAACTCAGGGATGCCAAACTGATGCTTTCAATCCGCTTCGCTGTAAACTCAGAAAGACAAGATCTGCTATCTTCAGTCTGCTCCGCTGTAAACTCAGGGACGCTAGACTGGTATCTTCAATTCGCTTCACTGCAAACTCAGGAAGATAAGATCTGCTATCTTCAGTCTGCTCCACTACAAACTCAAGGATGCCAGACTGATGTTCTTCAATTTACCTTACTAAATCGCCCTCTAGATGACATAACCTGTAAAATGGGTATGCGTTATGCTAAATGATTAGGATGTTATGATTGGAATGAATCAAATGCTCCTAACTAGATGTGTTTTGAATGTAGAAATGTCATGAGAATGATCCCTATTTAAGGTATCATAACTAATTTATTCATCAGGGTTTCATCTTTATTCCTCTCGAAGTATCAATCATATTCTGTTCAAATAATTTGCCCCATGGTAATTTCAAGGCTTACTCCATTTGAACCTTAGGGACACAAGGCTTGTACCGCCTTCAAACCATCCCATCACGATTTATAGGATTTAAAATTTTTTAATCCATTCCTATTGCAATTTAAGGGTACAGGAACTATTTCAACTTCAATCCATTCCACCACAATTTAGGGGTTTTGAATCTTTTCCCATCAATTTGGTCTGTCATATCATTTCCCGAACATTATGACCCCAATGAGAATGCTCGTAAAATAATCCATTATTTTATCCAATCAACCTTTGGACACAAAATTCAAAGAAATAGTCTCAATCTAGACTTTTTCTCAAGTACTTCCCATCTTTACACATGGAAATTCTTAAACAATTGTCATGTTTTAGTTTCTTGTATTATCTAGAAATTTCCAGAGTAATATGTAGAACTTCTTTTGTGAAAATATTATTAGTTCATCAATCATTATTTTAATGCAACATGCTTATGGATAATGGACAACAAATTGATCTTGAGGATAGTTAGAGTTGAATAAATTATCATAAAAAATAGAAAGGGAATTAACTAGGAACATATCTTTGAAAGGAAAAAGAATCCAAAGATAGTAAATTTAATATGAATAAGACAAAGACCAAATGCCCTAGATATCGCAGCTTGGACTTCCATACACAAACTCCATAAAGGCTGCTTTGAGCTTAACATGCATTTAGAAAATCCAAAGTATTTTGTTGATGCTCCGATATGTAACATACTTCGTTTCTTGTTGATTCAGGTATAGCAAGATCACTGCATGCCCTTCAACATTTGACAGCCCTTTTGGGTTTTCAACTCAAAACCCCTTTGGTCTCAAGGCACCCTTTGCGGGTTTTCACCTTGGCCTCTCTCCCCTTTTTTTTTTAAGTCTCAAAGTGCCCTTTGTGGGTTTTCACCTTGGCCTCTTCTCCTTTTTAAGCAAAATATTTTTTGACTGAATTCGAATTCACAGGATTGGGTACGCTTTTCCCATCCATTTTCGTCAAAAGCAGTGCACCTCTAGAGAAAGTTTTCTTTACCACATATGGTCCTTCCCAATTCGGCATCCATTTTTCTCTGAAATCCTTTTGTATGGGAAGGATCATTTTCAGTTCAAGGTCCCCCTCATGAAATTCTCTTGGACGAACTCTTTTGTCGTAAGCTCGCATCATTCGCTTTTGATACATCTGACCATGACGAATAACCCTTAGCCTCTTTTCTTCAATCAAGTTCAACTGATCATATCGAGACTGGATCCATTCTGCTTCATCCAGCTTTATTTTTGACAAAACTCGAAGCGAAGGTATCTCTACTTCAATAGGTAGAACTACCTCTATCCCGTAGACCAATGAGAAATGAGTTACCCCAATAGAGGTTCTGACGGACGTTCGATAGGCATAGAGCGCAAATGTTAATTTCTCATGCCAATCCTTGTATGTCTCTGTTATTTTCCCTACTATCTTCTTAATATTTTTATTAGCCGCTTCCACTACCCCATTCATTTTTGGATGATACAGAGACGAGTTGTGGTGTTTGATCTTGAATTGACTATAGACTTCTGTTATCGTCCTGTTATTCAAGTTTTGCATATTGTTTGATATGATTCTTTCAGGCATTCTATATCGACATATAATCTCCTTCTTCAAGAACCGACTAACTACCGACCTAGTAACGCTAGTGTATGAAGCAGCCTCTACCTATTTCGTGAAGTAGTCAATAACCATAAAGATAAATCGATGCCCATTCGAAGCTTTCGGTGAGATCGGCCTAATGACATCCATGCCCCACATGGAAAAAGGCCACGGGAAGTCATAACATGCAAAAGTGAAGGCGGTACATGAATTTTGTCTCTATAAATCTGGCATTTATGACATCTCTTGGCATAGTTGATACAATCTCCTTCCATAATAGACCAATAGTATCCAAATCTCATAATTTGTCTAGCCATTGTAAAACTATTAGCATGTGTCCCACAAACACCCTCATGAACTTCTTCCAGAATTTTCTTAGTTCCAACAGCGTCAACACATCTCAATAGTATATTATCTTTCCTTCTTTTATACAAGATATCCTCATCTAAAACATAGTCACAGGCTAATCTTCTTAACGTCCTTTTTTCATTCTTAGTTGCATGATTAGGGTACTTACGATTTCTTACGTATCGCAATATATCTTGATACCAAGGGTAGTCATCATTTTCCTCTTCTTTCATATTACAACAATGAGCTGGAACCTCAAAAATACTCATTTGAATAGGTCTCACATCCTCTTGTTTATTTATTTTAATCATGGAAGCTAGAGTTGCCAAAGCATCTGCCATCTGGTTTTCATCTCGTGGGAGATAATTAAAAGTGATGTCATCAAACTCCTTAATCAGCCCTAGAACTATTTTTCGGTAATCGATTAGTTTGGGGTCTCTTGTCTCCCATTCACCTTTAAGTTGGTAAATTACTAATACAGAATCTCCATATACTTCTAGCACTCTAATTTTACGCTCTACAGCTGCTCGAATTCCTATGATGCATGCTTCATACTCTGCCATGTTGTTTGTGTAATCAAAATCCAATTTGCATGTGAATGGATAATGATCTCTACTAGGGGGTACCAAGACTGCCCCAATTCCATTTCCCACATCATTTGAAGCTCAATCAAAGTTTAGCTTCCACGGACACTCTTCAGTAGTTGCCACATACATTAGCTCTTCATTAAGGAAATCAAAGCTCAAAGGTTCATAATCTTCCAAAGCCCTGCTAGCCAGAAATTTTGTTATTGCACTCCCTTTTATAGCCTTTTGGTTTACATAGACTATATCAAATTCAGAAAGCAAAATCTGCCACCTTGCCATCCTTCCGTTCAGAGCAGTTGACTCCATCATATACTTTAATAGGTCAAGTTTCGAAATTAGCCAGGTCGTATGATATAGCATATGCTGCCTCAATCTCTTAGTTGTCCAAATCAAGGTACAACACAACTTCTCGATCGGCGAGTATCTCATCTCACACTTAGTGAATTTCTTACTGAAGTAATATATCGCCCTTTCTCTTCTTCCCGACTCATCATGTTGACTAAGCACACATCTTATAGAATTATTGAACACTGTCAAATACAGTATTAATGGCCTATCTAGATTCGGCAGAGACAGTACTGGAGCGTTTGAAAAATATTGTTTAACTTTGTCAAAAGCACTCTAGCATTCATCATTCCATGTGCCTTGGTTGTGCTTCTTAAGAAGGTGAAATATGGGACCGCGTTTCTCAGTTAATTGCGAAATAAACCAAGCAATGTAATTTAACCTTCCAAGAAAGCCTCGAACTTCTTTTTGAGTGTGTGGTGGAGGCAATTCTTGTATAGCTCTGAACTTGTCTGAGTCAACCTCAATTCCTCTTTCGCTGACTACAAAGCCTAGTAGCTTCCCTGACCTAGCTACAAAGCCTAGTAGCTTCCCTGACCTAGCTTCCCTCAATATTAAGAACAACTTCTTCAAAACTTCGATGTGTTCTTTTTCTATTCGAGATTTTGCGATCATGTCATCAACATATACTTCGATTTCTTTGTCCATCATGTCATAGAATAAGGTTACCATGGCTCTTTGATATCTTGCTCCCGCATTTTTTAACCCGAATGACATCACCTTATAACAAAAGGTACCCCACAATGTTATAAAAGTAGTTTTCTCCATATCCTCAGGATGCATCTTTATCTGATTGTATCTCGAGAAACCATCCATGAAAGAAAACAATGAGTGTCCTGCCATATAATCCACTAATGTGTCAATATGAGGCAAAGGGAAATTGTCCTTCGGGCTGGCCTTATTTAAGTCTCTGTAGTCTACAGACATCCGAACCTTTCCATCTTTCTTAGGGACAAGAATAATATTGGCAACCCACTCTAAGTATTTGACCACCTATAGAAAACCAGCATCAAACTGTTTCTTGACTTCCTCTTTTATTTTTAGCACCACATCAGGGCTCATCCTTTGTAGCTTTTGCTGAACTGGCTTGCATTCTTCTATTATGGGAAGGCGATGTACTACAACATCAGTACTTAGCCCAGGCATATCTTGTTACAACCATGCAAAGACGTCTTTGAATTCCTACAATAACTCAATGAGGTCTTGCTTTGTCTCTTCAGCTATGTACGTTCCAATTTTCACTACCTTTCCTTCCTCTAAGGTTACATTCTCTACCACATCTTCATGGGGTAAAATTTGTTTCTCTTCTTGCTTTACCATTCTTAACAAATTCGGAGACAATTCATAATCTCTATCACCTTCAAAATCCTGAGATTCCTCTAAACACATGTCTTGCTCAAAAAGGAACTCTGAATCTGTAGTATCGTTGCTCATGTCATTGATATCTAGGGACTTGTGGTAGGCACAAAAGAATGTACAAAGAACAAATGAATTCAAGAACAACTATTTACATGGTATGAATGAGAATATAAAAAAGTTGGAACGAAATTAGAAGATCGAAAGAATATTAAAAAAATGAAAGAGTATTTGCTCGAATTGATCATCAAAGATATATTTTATTGAAACAAAGATGTCTGAACATGAGCCTATTTCACAAATGAAATCTTATTGTTTCTAGGCTTTAAAACAACAAGTGTGTTCTGAACATTCCTCTGTGTAATCTCTAAAAACTACAGGAAGTTCCTCTGCAGTCTAGTTGTTCAAAACGCTTCCAGGTTCATAAGGGCGAATGCCTAACAAGTTTCTTCGTTCAGTTCCCTCCTCGTGTATAGCATTGATGTGAAGGTTTTCATTGCTCAACAATCCTGTCTCGGGGTGAATTATCCCTCCTAATACAAAAGTCTGGATATGTGAGAGAATGTCATCAATTCCTACTTGACTTCTTCCCCACTCAACCGTGGTCTCTTTCTCTCCTACTTCTTTTCCATCTCTTTTTTCCTTTGTTTTGTATCTGGCTTGAAACCCAAGCCAAAACGATCTCTTTTATCTCTCATCATCGGGACCTGAATACCTCCTTGTAAATGTCTACCAAGTCTTTTTCCCTGTAAGGCTCATTTCCCTACCATCATTTACAGGCTTATTCTCGTGGTTCTAGATATCTTAGGAACTGGAACCTCACTTCCTTCCATAATGAATGTTGCATTTACGAATTCCAAAGATCGAAAGGAGCATTCAGTTGCCTCTTCATTCGCCTCTAAATATGGTAAATCATTAGTAACGGTTGCTATGATGTCCTCTTCCACATTTATAGTAACCAACCGGCCTTCTATTACTAGCTTCAATTTTTGGTGCAATGATGAAGGCATTGCTCCTACTGAATGTATCCAGGGCATTCCCAACGAGCAATTGTAAGAGGGCTTGATATCCATCACCAGAAAATCCACTTCGTACGTGTTTGGTCCAATCAACAAAGGTATGTCAATCCTTCCCATCACTCTTCTTTTAGTGCCGTTAAATGCTCTCACTATGTTTTGGCACGTTTTTATGTGAGAACTATCTATAGGTAATCTATTCAACATAGACGATGGTAAGACATTCAAGGCCAATCCATTATCTATTAACACACTTAGAAAAGTGTATCCCTTGCAACTAGTAGTGATGTGTAGAGCCTTGGTCGATCCTATACCCCCAGGTGGAATTTCATCATCACTGAAATAAACAAAGTTGCCAGCACTTATATTACTAACCAGACGGTCAAGTTTGTTGACAGATATATCTTTAGTAACGTAAGTTTCATTTAGCCCCTTGATCCTTCTCACAATATTTTCACCAATCGCATTTACCCCCTTATCTCTATGGCTAGGTAATGGGTTCTCCGCACTAGGTGTATCATCAAACTTCACAATCCCCATCTTAATGAGTCCCTCGACTACCTTTTTGAAGATAGTGCAATTTTCTATTGAATGCCCCGATATTCCCGTATGGTAGTCACATTGAACGTTTGACTCATACCATTTGGGATATAGGGGTTGTAACGGTTTTAGATAAAATGGGGACACCACGTGTGCGTCAAATAAACTTTGATATAGCTCCTTATACGTCATTGGGATTGGCGTAAATTGGAGGTTTTCGGAGTTTTACTTTGTGCCTGATTCCTGCCTTACCGGACTTTGTTGCCTAGCGGTAATTACTTTTTGCTGGCTAATAGTGGTTGCCTTTGAATACCATTTGTTGTATATGCTCGTATTATTCACTTCATTCTCCTTTCTCCTTAGAGCTAACCTTTTGGTGGTTTCCCCTGCTTCAATCTTGCCACCCATTATGACATTTTCAATCATTTCACCCGCCATTACTATATCTACAAAGCTCTTTGTGGTACTTCCTATCATATGAGTAATGAATGAGGCCCTCAAAGTATTGATAAAAAAACATTGTAGTTTCTTTTTCTAGGAGCGATGGCTGAACTTGCATGGCAACTTCCCTCCATCTTTGCGCATATTACCTGAAGCTTTCATTTGATTTCTTCTCTATATTCTGCAAAGTGATTCTGTCATGCGTATGTCTGTCATATGATTGTATTGTTTCATAAATGCCTACGCTAGGTCTCTCCAGGAATTAATCCTAGCATGGCGCAGTTGATTGTACCACCTAGACGCTGCCCCCACCAAATTATCTTGGAAACAATAGATCAACAGTTGATCGTTATTAACGTACCCAGTTATCTGTCTACAGAATATGGTAATATGGGCTTCAGGACAGCTAGTCCCATTGTACTTCTCAAATTCTGGCATTTTGAACTTGTAAGGAAACACCAAATCAGGAACCAAGCTAAAATCTTTAGCATCAATTCCATGGTGATTATCAGCATTTTCCAAGGCCTTGAACTTTTCTTCCAACCATCTACAATGGTCCTCTAACTGTCTTGACGGTTCAATTCTCGTCCCTTCCCTCTCCGCTATATCTAAATCAGGTATAACAGGATTAGCAGGATTATCTCCTGGGTTAGATCTTGTGCCAACTTGGAAGTTCATGGGCACTCTAGTATCAGCTTGTCCTTGTTGAGGCCTAATTGTAACAAACGGCCTTCAGGGATACACCTCAGGTTATGCTTGTGCATGTGGTAGGGTAAAACCTAGAGGATAATCCTCGTTATCCTCTCCAGTGTTAGTCATGGGGCCCTTTCCCTTGTCCATCGCCCCATTCAGTAATTAAGTCATCTGAGCCATCACGTTTCTTTGGGCTTCCATCATTTGTTCCCTCAAATCTTGTTAGATCTTTGCCAACTGCTCTTGCAATTGGTCTTGCATGTCTCTTTGGAACTGTTCAAGTCTTTGATCCATTTTTTTGTCTTGTCGCATGTACCATAACATGTTTAGTTTTTAGATTAACTTTTCCTTCTTTTTTTCTCTCTCTAAAATAACTACAACTAGTTAGAGTACTTCTATAGATTTTAATGCATATGATGTGATGTAATGTAAATGCATGAATGCAAAAATGCATCGATTCCGATTCAATTTCATTTAGAAAACTTTATTAGAAAACAAAATTCTTTACATAAAGCGGACTATAAATATGCTTTCGCCCTAATGCCCAAAGTCTTAACTTTCCTAAATAATAAGGCTAATTCTTGACCATGATCCAATTGTAGCTCATATTTCATGCTCAATGTATCAGCCTGTACCGCCAGGGTTTGTAAATGATCAGCTACCTCTCGAATCTGAGCTATGGTTTCACCCATAAGGTAATCCCTATTTCTAACTTGCTCTTGAGAATGGTGCAGCTCTTCCTTCCAATGCCCTTCTCTTGCTTCAAGAAGCTCGATCTGGAGTTCATAGCTTTGTAATGTCGATTCTAATTTTTCAATCTTGCCCTTCATTTCCTCGACCTTTTTCAGACTTGACTTTAACTCGATTACAGAATTATGACTTCGATGGTGATGAAGAGATTGTCCAAGTTCAGCCACTCTAGATTTTAATTGACATTTCTTCTTTTGGCTTACTACCAAACTCCTTTCTAGGGCCTCATTTCACGCTTGAATTCCTTGAAACTTCCTCTCCCATCGGTCAGCTTTAGCCTTTTTCCTCTCAAATCTCTTGTTGCCACTGTTCTGAAGTCTTCCTTAGTCCGACATTTTTCATCGATAGACATGTCTTCTTACATTCTGTCTTCAAACTATCTCAATCTTCCTCAACCGTCCTCTTCTCTTTTCTTAATTTTTCGGCCTCTAGTTTCTGAACATTCACGTCTAATCTCAAGTGCATTTTTTCTTCTTCCAACTTCTCTATCCTCTTTCCTAGTTCTGAACTTCTCATTTCGAAATCTTCCTTTATGATCTCTAACTCTGATGGGACCACTCATAAATACTCTTCCATTGATCGAGTGCCTTCTAAACTTAGCAAGGGAATATTGTCATTGACTCTTATACTCAACCATCCACTGTATTCTAGGGTCGTCATTGGACATAGTCCACTTACTTTATGTGGTGGGTTTGATTCCAAGCATTAGAAATCTCCCTAACTATTTTCTTGTAGCTATCTCCCTTATACGAAAATCACATTGGGCCAACCCATGTGTTGCTGGTATGAACTGCTTTGATCTATATTGCCTTAGTACAAGCAAAGGTGCATATCCAATGGCTCCCTAAATTCCAAGTAGAGGGACCCAATCAAAACTCCCACACCGATACAGAATTTCATCAAGAACCATCCAGGGAGCTCTCCACTCAACGTCTTCTTCTTAGAGATTTAGGAGAAGCGATATCTATTTTTCTTCTGATATGTCATCTCTCCTCGGTGTGGCCACTATTTCTTTTAACGGGGAATAATTTTTAGAAAAAACCTGATAAGAGACTTTATCCACCTTCCAGAAATGACTATGGAACCAAGCCAACAACAACTGCGTGCATCCTATAAATCTGCCCTCGTCAGCTCTCCTACATGCATTCAATGATCGAAATGTCTCAGCCAAGATTGCTAGAATAGGTATGACCTATTTGTTGAGTCGATTGAAAAGATCTGAGACTGCTTCATCCACATACCTTAATGCCCTAGGGAAGATCATCAATCCATATATATTCAAAGCAAAAACATCGACTCTCTTTTTCATATCAGGATGCACTAGAATCAAATCCTTCAAAACTTTTCATGAGATGCACTTACACTCCCCCTTTTGCTTGATTCTGGCTGTGACCCACTGTTCACTCATCCTGGTAATGCTCATCAATTTCCTCAAAAAGGTTGGAACACAAGTGGCCCTTGAATAAGCTTTATCCACTTGAATCTTTAGACAACATAGTAAAGCTGTATATTCTTCCACCGTAGGCACTAAATCAACATTTCCAAAAGTAAAGCAACTACAGCAGGGTATGAATATTGGGTGATGGCTCGAAATAAATGCTTGTTTACCTTCATGTTGAGGAAGTACGATAAATCCCCATAGCTGTAATAAAACAACTGCTTAGTCTCGTCACTCCACTGATCCCATATTTCTTTTAATTCATGTAGATTATTTTGCATCACACTAATGCAAGTGTAGTCCCATAATTCTGATGTGTACCCCTCGGCTAGACTATCCCCTTTTTCTAATTGAGTTGTCTCTGACCATATACGGACAGCTGCATTGTCCTCCACTTTATCAAGAAATTCATTCTCCATAACCAGCTTTCTAATTTAATAACTGACTGTGAATCGATACCTTTTTAAAATATGAAATGACATGTACCAAAATAAACCATAACAAGTTTGTACCATGAAATAAAACATAAAGTAAATAAAATAAACATACGTCTATCTGGGTGACCACTAAGGTTTGGCATAGTTCTACTTAGGGTAAGCCCTTACGTTTTCTACGTGTGGTTTAGCTCTAAAGTTGAGGTACCCGAACCAGCAGATTCCTCGATCCTCACCCATTATAGGCTCATACGGACCGAGTTCAGTTCAGGGGAATACATTTCCCTATGGTTGCACAGAGATGAAAATCTCACGAAGACATAGGTACGGATGTATCCCGAAAGTGATCCACTATCCTGCACGGAGGTGAAAACCTCACGAAGAAGTAGCTTCTCACTCCCACTTAAAAGGGTGGGACTGCAATGGTCATGCAATGCAATGCAGAAATATTTTACTAAACCAACCAAATGCAATAAAAGAAGCATTATTTCAAAACGAATTTTCAAAATTTAGACATTAGGACAGAAAATAATCAACTTTACCGCTTGACTCTCTTATTGGTCTCTAGTGGAGTCGCCAAGCTGTCGAAACCATTTTTAATTTTGAAAAACAGGGTCGACTTTTTTGAAAAAACGAAAATGGGAGTCGCCAGCAATCCCTTTTTGCTTAGGTGTGACCGGATCACCTTATAAAATGTTTTATTTCAAAGCATTGATTTTGGCCTACGAAATTCAAGAAAACAGGTTTGGGAGTCTATTACGTACGAGGAAGGATTAGCATCCTCGTAACGCCCAAAATTGGTACCAAATTGATTAGTTATTGTCCTAATGTCGAAATTTTAAAAAAAAAGTTTTAAAATGCAATTTTTGATTTGAAAAAAAAACTTGAATAAATAAAATGGCATGCTAAGATTCATTTATCTCGAAGAAATAAAATGTTACACCCAATGAGTTAGGGTGCAACATTTCAAGTCTTCGAAATTAAGCTTGCCTTCATTTGTAGAAAATCCTCACCTCGAGATAACAGAATGCCATGTCCCATAAGTTAGGATACAACATTTTGAATTCCCAAGAATAAGCTTTTATTTGAAATTCATATGTTTTGACTTCAAAAAGGATACTTGGTTATTTGACTTCAACGAAAAAAATCGAAACCCAATAAGTTAGGGCACAATTTTTCTTGAAGCTCCCAAATGCCAAGCATTGCCTTATTTAAGAAAAACTTTTGGATAAAATGTAGTAGTTAAAGGAGATATATTTTTTAAAACAATGATTTGAGAAGTTAATGCATTACAAAACATAGAAACCGAAATGCAATTCACTAAAATTACAAGTCATATTAACAATTAGTACGAATATAGACAATTATGTAAAATAATGACATAACATAGCAAACAATGCAAGCAATATGATAACAAATGCTAAGGTAAATAAAGATAACAAACTTTAATTTTATGAAAATTAAATAAAAGATATAGAGTTGATAATAACAATTTAAAAAAATCTATAAAAAATTTAGAACTAAATATGAAACTTTACACACAAGATTAAATACATATATAATAAAAAATATAAGGTAAATAATATATATATTCAAAACAATTAATGAATATTATAACCATTTTTAGAAAAACGAAAAAAAATATAAAAATGATATGGCCAAAAACTAAGATGAATAATATATGTACATGATAAAATAAGTAATATATATTTTAAGATAAATAAATAGAATATATAAAACTTTTACTATAAAGAAATATATAAAGGAAAATATATATAATATAATAATATAATATATATGCATATAGATTTTAAAAAAAATATATATATATAATATATAATATTTTAGCTATAAAGAAATAAGGGAAAACATATATAATATAATAGTCTAATATATATATACATAAAAAAGGATAATATACATATTTAAAATAAATAATATAGAAAATTTTTGATTTAGGATAAACAATTTAATATTATACAATATACAAATTTAAAATAACATGTAATATATAAATAATATAGAATTTAATAAAATATAAGAAAATGAAATAATTATATAATATTAAAGTAATTTGAAAATAGAATAAAAATATAAAGAGAATTAAACATAAAGGAAATAGGGATTAAATTAAAGTAAAAATAAAATCTAAAATAAAAAATATAAAAAGGACTAGATTGGAGCGCGCGCCATACTGCAGGGATCTATTGGGTAATTATGCATTATCTTCAAAACAGCGCCGTTCCAGTATCTGCCTTAAAATGGCCTTAAAGACCAAATTGAAACAAAGGCCATTGTTGTAGGCCAATTTTGGCCTGTTTACAAATTAAACCCCAAACCCAACAGAAGCCCAATTACAACCCTAGCCTGAAATAAAAAAAAAACAAAAGTGAAACCCTAAATTTACCCTAGCCGCCTCTGCCATCTGACCTCTACCACTGCCTGCGGCCACCGCCCACGCCAGGTCAAATCCACCGCGCTCCACTTGCCTCTACACCTGCAAAAAAGGAGAAAAGACAAAAATAATAAACAAAAACATGTAAAGGCTATAAAAGCCATCAAAAACAATGTAATCGGGGTCCGGATTTTGCATCAATACAAACATTAGCTTTTCAAACACAAACAGTGATTCAAACACTAAAGCAGAGATTAATCGCTAAAAGAGAAGAAGAATCAAAACAAAATAAAATAAAAAAATCAATGATTTATAGAGGTGATTTTATTTTATTTTATTTTTCTATATTTCGAATCTTTTTTCTTTGTTTTTGACATACCTATACATACACTCATAATAAGGAAAGGAAAAAGTTTTTTTTACCTTTGTAATAGCCAAAAAATCAGCAGCTTTTGGTGTTCTAGCCACCGTGTGTTGTGGCCGGTGGCGACGAGCCACAGTGGCTAGCGGCGGTCAGACAACCGGGGACGGGGAGCTGTTGCAGAGAAAAAAGGAGAGCCCCTTTTTTTTTTTTTTGGAAGAAGGAAGAAATGATTTTTTTACGAGGGTTTTTGACTTATATAGGCTCCCAAAACGACGTCGTTTTGGAGTGGCCTTTGAAGCCCTAAAACGACGTCGTTTTGACCATGCCCGACCTGATCTGACCCGTCCAGGCCAAGGATCCGCTGTTTTATTAAAATGGTCTTATTGACATTTTAGTCCCTTCACTCTTTATCATTTTACAATTAACTTTGTTATGCTTTTAAATTCGCCCCTTTTATTTTGTTTCGTTTTCAGTTTGGTCCCGTTTAAGTGCAGCGTTTTGGAGGGAAGGGAAAATTTCCTTTTTAATCCCTCATGTCATTCGCGCATTTCAAATAAGTCCTCCCCCTTTCCTTTTATTTCAGATTCGCCCCAAATGTTTGTTTTAACTTCGATTTCATCTTTTTTCGCCTTTTAATTAATATTTTGCATTATTTCCATTATTATTATTATTATTATTATTATACTTTATTATTATTATTGTATTTTAATATCATATCTATTATTATTCTTATTAATATGTTATTAGTATTTTCTATTATCATTGTTATTACTATATTTATTATTATATTATTTTTCTTATGTTATTATTTTCTATTTTTATCATCATTATTAACATATCATTATTAATATATTTTTATTGTCTTCAATATTTTTATTATTATCGCAATTTCATTATTATATCTTACTATTATATTTATTTTTTATTTTATTTCTATTATTATTTTCATTCTATTTTTATTATTCTTTTATTATTATTATTATTATTATTATCATCATATTATATTTAGTTTTATTTTAATATTACATTAACTTCTATATTTTGTTATTACTATTATTAGTGCTATTATTTTAGTAATTCATAAATTTTTTTTTCTTATCATCATTATTAACATATATATATATATACATATATATTTTATGTACATATTATGATTTTTATTATTATTAATATATTATTATTCCTATTATATTACTAACACATCATTTTCATTATTATTTTGTTAATATTATTACTATTATTATTTTTACTATTATTGTTTTAATACTTTTATTACGAATTATGCTACATTTATACCCTACGCCAAAATGATCTTTTTATAAAGGCAATATTCTGTATTTAGAAATTCGAGAAATCGTGCCCTAACGTATTGGGTTTCGATTTTCTCGTCTAAATCTAAATAACCGAATATCCTTCTTAAAAACATAAAGTTTAAATAAAAAGCTTATATATTATTACTATTTTGCATACTATATTATTGCTCTTATTTATATTGTCTTTCATTGCCACATTTCATTCTATTATGCATACTCCTATTGTCATTCCTTATGTGTTTTATAACAAAATTCCTTTTACCCGATACAAAAACGATTCTTTATAAAGGCAATATTCCATATTTAGAAATTTGAGAAGTTGTGCCCTAATGTATTGGGTTGCGATTTTTCATTTTAAATCTAAATAACCGAATATCCTTTTAAAACAAATGCATAATTGTTCAATAAAAAAGCTTATTCTCGAGAATTCGAGATGTCATGTCCTAACGCGTTGGATGTGACATTTTGTTATCTCGAGATGAGATTTTCTAAATCAAGGCCATGTTCTGTACTTAGAAATTTGAGAAATCGTGCCCTAACGTATTGGGTTTCGATTTCTCTCGTTTACTCTAAGTATTCAAATATCCTTTCAAAATAATAAAAGGCAAGTTTAGCCCCAAAGGTTGAAATGTCGTGTCCTAATGTATTGGATGTGACGTTTTACCTTAAGACGAGCCAGCCTTTGATACACACTTTCAACTTATCCAAACTTTTTAAAATGAATGCAAAGAAGGATAATGTTTTAAATTCCTTCAAATTTTCGAATCTTCGACATTAAGGACACTAATTAATCAACGAGGTACCAATTTTGGGCGTATCGAGGGTGCTAATCCTTCCTCGTACGTAACCGACTCCCGAATTCATTTTTCTGATCTTCGCAGACCAAAATTGTTGTTTTGATAAATCAAATTGTTTATTAAAAACAACCCCTTTTTGAGGTGACTAATCACACCCTGACAAAAAAGATTGGTGGCGACTCCCGTTTTTGTATTCATTTTTACAATCCCAAGTCGACATCCGTTTTCAAAAATGGCTTCGACAGCTTGGCGACTCCACTGGGGACACTAAGAGAGTCAAGCCGAAAATTGATTATTTTCTGTCTTAATGTTAGAAATTTGGAAAAAAATTTAAAATATAATCTTTTTACATGTGATTGTTGCATATGTTTGTTATTTTTCCTCGCACACATTGTATTTGCATGACCGTTGTGGTCATACCCTTAAGTGGGAGTGAGAAGCTACGCTTTCGTGAGGTTTTCACCTCCGCATGGGCTAGTGGATTGCTTGCGGGATACATCTGTACCTATGTCTTTGTGAGATTTTCATCCCCGCATGGCCATAGAGAAATGTGTCCCCCTGAACTGAACTTGGTTTGTATAAGCCCGTAATGGGTGAGGATCGAGGATTCGGATGGTCCAGGTACCCTTTTCTTTAGTAGCTACCTATATAGGTGCTTACTTGTTTTCTTGGAATTATATCTTTTATATATATGACACTGATCCATTTTATTTTGTTATCATTGCATGTCATTCAACATTTAAAGGTGTCGATTCATGGTTCGATTTCTAAATTAGAAAGTTTTATAATGATGAATGAATATTTTGATAAAGTGGAGGACAACACTACCGTCTGTGCATGGTCAGAGAAAACCCAGTTAGAGAAGGGAGATAGTGTCACCGAGGGGTATACGTCGGAGTTGTGGGACTTCACTCGTATTAGTTCGACATAGAATGAGTTTCAGGAGTTTCAAGACATTTGGGCCCAGTTGGATGACAAGGCTAAGCATCTGTTCTACCAGAATTATAGAGATCTTCCCTATTTGCTAGACGTTAAGGTAGATAAGCATCTGTTTCGAGCTATGGTACAGTTTTGGAACCTCGTTTATAGTTTTTTTCATTCGGAGAGGTAGACTTAGTACCTACTTTGGAAGAATATACGACCTTGCTTCGCTGTCCAAGAATTCAAGGTAACAAAGCTTATGTTAGGGCTACTAATCTCCTAACTTTCGTGAAAAAATTAATGATTATCACAAGGATGAGTGAACAGTGGGCCGCAGCTCGAATCCAACAAAAGGGTGATGGTAAATGCATTCCATGGGCAAGTCTAAGGGATCTGATATTGGCGCACCCAGATGCGAAAAGGAAGGTTGATGTCTTAGCCTTAAGTATTTATGGGTTGGTGATCTTCCCCAAAGCTATGGGGCACATAGATGAGGCAGTCACTGATTTATCTGATCGACTCGGTAAACAGGTCACACCTGTGCCTGTAATCCTAGCTGAGACATTCAGATCCTTGAGTGCATGTCGGAGAGTTGGTGAAGGTAGATTCATTGGATGCGCACAGTTGTTGTTTGTATGGTTCCACAGTCACTTTTGGAAGGTTGATAAGGTTCCTTGTCGAGTGTTTTTGGAGGACTATTCTCCCTCAAAGGAAGCAGCAATTACGCTGAGAAGGGACGATATTACAGAGGAAAAGTGGATGGAAATACTTTGGAATCTCCGAGAAGAAGACGTTGTGTAGAAAGCCCCTTGGATGACTCCTAATGAAATCCTTTATTGTTGTGGAAGTTTTGATTGGGTACCTCTTCCTGGAATTTGGGGAGTTATTGGTTATGCACCGTTACTCTTCCTGAGACAATACAAAGCAAGGCAGTTTATACCGGCAACACAAGGGTTAGCTCAAAGTGATTTCTCAGATAAAGGGGATCATTATAAGAAGAAGATGCGAGAGATTTTCGAGGCTTGGAAAAAGACTTGCTGTGTGAAGATTCTGACTGAAGGTCCGATGATGACCCTTGAATATAAAAAGGACTAGATTTGAGCGCGCGCCATACTGCAGGGATCTATTAGGTAATTATGCCTTATCTTCAAAACGGCGCCATTCCAGCATCTGCCTTAAAATGGCCTTAAGGACCAAATTGAAAAAAAGGCCATAATTCGGGGCCAAATTGAAAATAAAATGAAAATGTAATTTGGACATAATTACAAAAAATGCAATAATGCGAAGGGCTTATAGAGCAATTACCCCTCTAACAAAAACGCGTAGATCCTCCTCGGGTATCGTGTCAACACGCGGATCTTAGCTCTTAAACGACGCCGTTTTGGTCATTAATGGACCACACCAAAATGACGCCGTTTCACCTGCTTATATAAACCAAAAAAAGCTCTAAAAATCATTTTAAAACTTTCTTTAAAAAAAAAAAGACAAAATAGAGCTCAAAATGCTCTATTTTCCCTTGGCCAGAGTTCCGGCAACGGACCGATGGCCACCGCCTCACGTGCCACCATCAGAGCCGCCGTATATGGCAGTTAGAAACCAAAGAGCCCCGTTTTTCAGCGCTAATCGGAAGGTAACTCCCTTCTCTTTATTTTAACAGTTTTTTACATATATATGAAAAAAAATTCAAAAAGAACACTAAAAAATTTGAATACGATTCGTGATTTTTAAATCTAAAATCGTTGATATTTTCTTTGAATATTCTATTTGTATGTATTTGAGAAAAAAAATAAAGAGAGGGAAAAAAATAAACGAAATGAAATAATCGGTAATCACTTCTGTTTGATTTCTGATTTTTGTATTTGAAAATCGTAGTCCTTTTTACGAATTACATTAGGATTTTTATAGCCCAAAATAAATCAAAAATACAATAAATGCATAGATTCTATTTTGCTATATTTGCTGTTCCTGCTGTGTTTTTCCTTCCTTTTGCAAGTGAAAAACGAAAATCATGGTGGCAACAACGGCGTGATGCTCAGCAGTAAAGGGGCTACAACGAGCAGCGGCGCAAGGCCCTTGCTAGGATTTCCAGAGACTGAAAATATTTTGGGTCAATTGGGCTCATTTAGGTTTTGGGCCACTGGGCCAGTGGCTAGATTTGGGTCTTTGTGAAATTGGGTCTGTAAATTGGACTTTAAAAGGACTTTATTTTTTAAATTATTTTTTGGTTTTTGTATGGCTAGGGCACTGGAAAAAACGGGTTCTTACATCGTTTAGATAAATTAAAATGTATGTCAAAGACTATCTCATCTCAAAGCAACAAAATATCACATCCAGTAAGTTAAGACACAACACCTCGACCCTTGAGGATAAACTTGCCTTTTAATTTTATTAAAAACTCATGTATTGTAATTTTAGAAGGATATTCGATTATTTAAATTAAACGAGAAAAATCGAAACCCAGTAAGTTAGGGCACGATTTCTCGAATTTTTAAATACAAAATATTGCCTTTATTTGAAAAATGTTATCCCGAGGTAACAGAATGTCACATCTAGTAAGTTAGGACACAACCCCTCAAATTCTCGAGAATAAGCTTTTTTGTTGAAAACTTATGCATTTTATTTTCAAAAGAGATATTCGATTATTTAAATTAAACAAAAAAATCAAAATCCAGTAAGTTATGGTATGATTTTTTGAGTTTTCAAATACAGAATATTACCTTTATTTTTAAAAAATCTTTTTTAGGCGTCGGGTAAAATTAATATAATACGAATTTTTAATAAAAATATAAAATAAATCACAATATTAACATGCATAACAAAATAATAATAATATTAATAACAAATAATAAGAAATAATGAATGAATGATCTTTTTAAGATACCTAAAAGGCAATAAGTAAATAAATAACGGAGTAAATAACAATAACAAGGACAAAAAAAAAGCAAATAATAAAAGGGGAAATAAATAAATGACAACTAATATGAGTTTGATTAAAAATTGAAATTAGACAAATAAATAAATTAAGCAGTTTGAACTAATACAAAATTTGAAGATAAATAGATATATATATATATATATATATATATAATACTAAACTTAAATATTTTTAAAGTAAAAACAATAATAAATTGATAAATCAAGCATGGATACCGAATCTAAATACAAAAACGAGAAATGAATGATCGAAATAAATATGATTAAATATTATTAGATTTGAATCTTTAAAAAAGAAATAAATAACAAAAAATAATAAATTTGTTCGAATCTGGGTTAAACTGCAATCAAAACGAAATTAAAAGGGAAAAAATGGGAATAAAACAAAAGAGGGGGACCAATTTGAATTTCGTGAAAAACACGGGGGGCAAATAGGAAAATGCTCCCTGCCCTTCAAAACGCACCGTCAAGAGGACCTGTTTGAAACTGAAATAAAATTCTAGGGATAAATTGAAAACGAAAAGAAAACTAGATTAAAAAAATAAAAATACGGAAGGGCTAAAAGTGCAATTAGCCCTTCCGTCAAAACACGCGGATCCTAGGCATGTAGTAGGTCGGGTCTCGGGTCAGGGGCTAAACTACGTCGTTTTGGCACTGGTGCTTAAGTCCAAAACAACGCCGTTTGGGACCCTATATAAATAGCAAAATTCCAAAAAAAAATAAATAACATTTCCCTTCCATTTTTCTCCAAAAAAAATCTGAGCCCTCTCCCCTCTCTCTCGAACTCTCCCCTTTCAGCCTAGCTCCGGCCATCGAACCTCCACACCACCATGGTAGCCGCCATACGTTGCGGTCGGAGCCTAAAAATGCGCCCTTTTCAGCCGTTCAACCTTCCCAACCCCGTTTTGATTCTAAAACACCCAAAAAAGCCTTCAAAAATCCAAAAAGGTCGGGCTAACCTTTCGTTTCCCAAAATCCTCTGATCACCGGAAAAGGTAAGCTTTTTACTTTTTTTCGATGTATATGTATATTAAACACTTGTTTAAAAAAAACATGAGAAGTAAAAGAGAAAATAACAATACCTAAGTAAAAACAAATACAACCTTAACTTTCGATCTTCTTGTGTATTTGATTTTTTGTGTTTGAAACTCTCTGTTCTTTTTTTGTATTAAAAATGTCCAAACCTTTACAAATGGTTTTGAATGGCTTTATAGCAACATTTTTTTTACAACTTGTTCTTAATGATTTCTCTGTTCTTCGTGCAGGCAAATGGGCAGCGGACGTGACAAGGGTAGTGCTGCAGGCGTGGCAGTGGCGGTGGGTCAAAAGGAAGAGGCTAGGGGCTAGGGGCACCACTTTCGCTACTAATGTGATGGCGGCGGCGCTAGGCGTTGAATAGGGTTTCAGCTTTTCTGAAACCCTAATTTGGGCTAGTTGGTTTAATAAAATTTGAGCCTACCGGGTTTGATTTTGTAAAATTGGGTAGTGGGTTACTATTGGGTAGTGTTTAATTTGGGCTTGTATCTGCGTTTTGTAAAAGAGACTTGGACTGTTTTAATATTATTTGGTTTTTAATTATTTTTCCAATTTGTGCCTGGGCCGGGTAAAATAAGCCTATTATAATTATTACTGTCAAAAGAATTGTTATAATTATTTTTAAAATATCGAACTTAAAAATATAATAAAAATATCATCATTAGTTCAAAAAATTTCTCCAAATTTATTATTTTATATAAATTATAAATTATAAATATATATTCTTTACAGTAACGACTCATCAATTCTTTCATGGCCACATTAGGTTACTTTCAAATAATAAAAAAAAACATAATTTTTATTGAATTAATTTCACGAGTCAACTTGATATCAAATCAATCAAGGAAATTATTAAAATAATATTTCATGTTTTAAATAAGTTATATTATTATGATGATATTTTAATCTTTTATATGCAAAAAAGAAATAAAAATTTTACAGATATTAATATTTAAACTCATATCACCAGTCAATATAAAATTATAAATATAAAAAAACAAATAAAATATTTTCTTATACTTTATTATATCATTTTTAAATATATAATTATACTTACATTAAATATATGATTTCTACATGCAGTGGAAATAGTAGAGACCAAGAAAGAAGCTAACAACATTTGTTTTGTTGTTGAATTTATATGCTATTCTAAAATAGCAAGTTTGGTTCAATGCATGCAGCCATTCTTTAATGGGGTCCACTGTTTCATTCGTTTGATTCATTTTCTTTGTTGAATTGCCCATTCAGCATTCTAGGATTATTTCTTGAGTTCCTTGATTACCCATTCAGCCACCCACCCTTTGAATCACCTATTCAGACCATCTGCTACTAGCTTTTTTTATTTGGGTTCTAAAATGGTCCTTCTTCTTCGTTATCCTCTCTTTTTAAAATTTATAAGCAACTTTTATTTTGATAAAGGAAAAAAAAAAACATATTTCCTTTTTGTTCTTCCAAAAATATTATTTCTCACTGACATATAGTCTCATATATTTTCATAACAATACATTAAATAACCGTGAAAGTCGAATAACACAAACCCAACGAAAAAGGAATAAAACGATGGAGTGAGCAACTAGGTTTTTTTTGGGTCCTAATCTTTAAGATATAGGGTTATTTTATTTTATTTTTAAAGGAGAATAAGTTGAAAAGACAAGATTTAAAAGATAATTTTTTTTTAGGTTGAATAATGGTGGCCAATGGCGTAAAGAACTGTCTCCAACTCAAAAAATGGGTGGTTTCTGGAAAATTGGATGAAGATGATGAAATTTGAGAGCGGAAAAAAAATAAAGGAATGAGAGAGAGAAAGAATGGTGATACAATCGTAAATTAACTAAAAATTCGATAAAAGTAAGTGTACCGATCAATTAATAGTATAGACACAGTGAGTAAAGATATCATTTCTACGAGAACTAAAAGTACTAATAATTACCATCTTTCTATTATTTAACCGAATAATTGGAGTGATTTATTAAAAACTAAAATTAACTAAATTAATTAACTAAAGAACAAGACAAAAAATAAATGAGGAAAATAAACGAGTAAATAACCAAGAAGCGAAACAATACCTGTCGTAACCATTTTTTTGAAAAAAAAACGGATGTCGACTTAAAAAATGAAGATGGGAGTCGCCACCAACCTTTTTAGGTGTGGTTGGGTCACCTTATAAAACACTTAGGTCTACGAAGAATTAGAGAAAATGGATTCGGGAGTCGGTTACGCGCGGGGAAGGATTAGCACCCCCGCGACGCCCAGAATTGGTACCAAATTGAGCAATTTTCTGTCTTAAGTCGAAATTTGGAAAGATTTGAAAATAGGATTCTTTTTGAAACAGGGATAATTCGAGTAGAAAATTAAGATTCCTTTGCCTCGGAAGAATTCGAACGTCACATCCAGCACGATTGGACACGAGATTCGAGAATTCTTTGAAACTAGAGATATCTCGCGAGTCACAAAATTTTGTTTAGAAGGATGTTTTAAGTATTTAGGCGAACGAGAAATCGCAACCCAGCACGTTAGGGCACCATTCCCCGAATCTCTAAATACAAAAACATTGCCTCATTATTGAAACATTTTAAATAAAATTGGGATGATTTGGGTTGAAAAATCGAGATTCCTTTGCTTCGGAAGAATACGAACATCACATCCAGCACGATTGGACACGAAGTTCTTAAGTTCCTCGAAACTAAAGTTATCTCGCGAGTTGCAAAATTTAGGAGGATATTTTAGGTACTTAGACGAACGAGGAATCGCAACCCAGCACGTTAGGGCACTATTTCCCGAATCTCTAAACACAAAAAATATTGCCTTACTTCTAAAACATTTTGGATTATGTGAAATATGAATTTTTTTAAAACGATGATGCGATTGATAAGATATTAAAACATAATATTAGCAGATTATAGGATATCAATACTAAGTTACATAATTCACATGATATCATAAAATACTAGCAATGCATATGATTTTTAACATGATAATAATGATATTAAACACGAAATAAAACAATAAAAACATATAATAATAAATAGGGTGACGAAAATATGATAAAACAGATCATACTATATATATATAACATATAATATTAGTATTAAAAGCATATACGTAATATATAAAGAGATATAGTATTTAAAAGACATATACAAAAATATATACATAATATATAAAAATATGCGATATATATATATGAAATGATAATATAAAGAGTATATGAATAACAGGATATTAAAAGATATATGTAATATAATTGAAAATATATGCACATGAGATAATAAAAAATACATGAATAAAATATATTCATAATATACTTATATATAATATTTACATAATATAGTGTTAGGAATACATCTAAGATAATATAAAGTATATAATTAGGAATATAATATCAAAATACATATACATGGTATAGAAATATATGTGAACATACGAATATATATACATAGGTTAAAAGTATATACTATATATATTAAAAAGGTACATGTATAATAAGATATTGAAAAATATATATGCATAATGTAGTAAAAAAGAAGAAAAAAGTACACGAGATAAAAATATGAATAAAGTATATACATATAACATATATTCGTATTATACAAAAGATATATATAAGTAATATATAAACATATGTATGTAATAGCATTAAAAATATAGCATTAAGAAAAATAATATACGTAATATTAATACATATTACAAGAATATACATATATGACATACAAATACATTAATAATAATATTAAAAGCTACTATAATATATATAAGCACAAGCAAAAACAATAAATAAATATATGACATACGAACATATTAATAATAATATTAAAAGCTACTATATAATATATATAAGTATAAGTAAAAACAATAATAATAAAATGTTAATAATAAATATAATAATAATAACGGTAATAAAACATAATAATATGATTAACATTAAGATTAAAACAAAATAACGAAAAAGGGACGAAATCGGGTTGCAAATGAAATTTTTGGGGCAAGATAGAAATAAAAGAGTGAGGGAGGGCCTTTTTAAACACGTGCGAAACCTGGAAGGGTCGAAGTGGCAATAAACCCATTCGATCAAAGCACTCAGCAGTATCGGGGACCGATTGAAGACCCAACAAAATTATATGGCCAAATTGAAAATTTCAAAAGACTCAATTGCACGAGCTCGAAAAGGCGGAGGGGCTAAATGCGGAAATAGCCCCTCCAATGAAAACACGCGGATCCTGGCTTAGGGTCGGGTCGAATCGGATTGACCCAGGGCAAAACGACGTCGTTTTTGACCCCTGGGTCCTTGAATCAAACGGTGCCGTTTTGCTTAGTTATAAAAAGTCAGAATTTTAACAAAAATTTCATTTTCTCTCTTTATTTTTCAAAAAAACGCTCCTGTTCTCTCTCAGCCCTCCCCCTTTGTGCGATTTTCGGCCGATGGTGCACCTCCGATTTACCTCCGGCAACCGCCGTGCGCGGTGGTCGGAGGTCCAAAAACTCCCCTTTTTCGGCCTTCGAAGGTAAAAACCCCTCCTTTTTCTTTTTGTTATGAATAACCGTATAAAAACACAAAAAAAAAAATCGAAATAGGCTTGAAAATAGGATAAAAATGTCACCTTTCTCTCTTTTTTACTTTTTGGTTCCGATTTGTTTTCGGTTTTGAGTATTGGTTGTAGATCTTAGCCCTTTTTACCTTTTTTTCTCTTTGGTTCCTTGCTTTCTATTGCGATTTTTATGCTTCGAATCACTGTTTTTGCGTGTTCTGAATGTCTATTTTTGTAGTTGCATTCATCTCTCCAAAAAAGGCCGTTTCTTACATTGTTTTGATTCGGCTTTTTATAGCCTTACATTACTATTTTCTATTATTTCTATCTTTTCTCTCCTCTGTTTGCAGGCGCAACTTGTGATGGGACAAGGGTGGTGGCTGGTACAAGTGGGTTCTGACAGAGACGGTGGGTCTGGAGGCACAAGTGGGGAGTCTGCCGACCCTAGGTGCGGTGCACCTAGGGTTTCTAGGGTTTGGTTTTGTTTTGATGTTGGGTCAGATGGGCTAAGGGTGGTTTGGGCTGCTGTAGTTGGGTTTTGTAAAATGAGTTTGGGTTAGGTTTAGTTATTGGGTAATTAAATTGGTTTTGAAATGGGCCTGGTATGTGGGCTTCGGGTTTTTAATGAAAATGGGTTTGGTTTTAGTGTGGGTAGTGTAATGGGTTTAAACCCGGTATTGGATCTTTGTAAACGGGCCCGGGCAAAATGGGCCTTGTACAGCTGCCCCTCTTTGCTCATTGTCGTGTAACGAGAATAGAGCAAAGACTTCAAAAGGGCCAATTTGCCTGGGCCAACTGAGTCTTGGCTTCTTTGGTACTCTTCTTGTTCAGGTAGTCTCTCTCCAGCCCACCGCCTCTTGTAGCTTTGGTTCAATCCGCTGCAACTTCAAGGGTATGTCTTGTGGCTTCAATCTGTTTGCATCCTACTGCTTAGAGAATTAAGGCGAGTGGCCAAAATTTGCCCCATTGCTGACGTATGGAGATAAGATCTGACAAAATTCGATCTGTTACCCTATTGCTTAGGGAGTTAAGATCTGCTGGAATGTGATCTGCTCCACTCCTGCTCAGCGAAGATAAGATCTGATGTTTTGCCTGTTACCCTACTGCTTAGGGAGTTAAGGCGAGTGGCTGAAATCTGCTCCAATACTGCTGTATGGAGATGAGATCCTCCAAAATTTGATCTGTTACCCTACTGTTTAGGGAGTTAAGATCTGCTGGAATGTGATCTGCTCCGCTCCTGCTCAGCGAAGATAAGATCTGATGTTTTGCCTGTTACCCTACTGCTTAGGGAGTTAAGGCGAGTGGCCTCCAACGCTGCTGTATGGAGATAAGATCCGCCAAAATTTGATCTGTTACCCTACTGCTTAGGGAGTTAAGATCTATGGGAATGTGATCTGCTCCGCTCCTGCTCAGCGAAGATAAGATCTGCCTTGTTTTGCCTGTTACCCTACTGCTTAGGGAGTTAAGACGAGTGGCTGAAATCTACTCCACCGCTGATGTATGGAGATAAGATTTGCCAAAATTCGATCTGTTACCCTACTGCTTAGGGAGTTAAGATCTGCTGGAATGTGATCTGCTCCGCTCCTGCTCAGCGAAGATAAGATCTGATGTTTTGCCTGTTACCCTACTGCTTAGGGAGTTAAGGCGAGTGGCTGAAATCTGCTCCAATACTGCTGTATGGAGATGAGATCCGCCAAAATTTGATCTGTTACCCTACTGTTTAGGGAGTTAAGACCTGTTGGAATGTGATCTGCTCCGCTCCTGCTCAGCGAAGATAAGATCTGCTTCTTCAATCTGGTTCCTGCCAATACAGGGATTGCCAAATCGGCTTTCTTCGATCTGCTCTCTGCTAATACAGAGAGATAAGACCTGCTTCTTCGATCTGCTCTCTGCCAATACAGAGAGATAAGACCTGCTTCTTCGATCTGCTCCCCGCCAATACAGGGATTGCCAAATCTGCTTTCTTCGATTTGCTCTCCGCCAATACAGAGATGCCAAATCTGCTTTCTTCGATCTGCTTCGCTCCGGAGGGCGAGATCTGGTGTTCTTGTTGCTACACCGTCCTCTGGGGGACAGGTCCTGTAGACTTGATTTCATATGCTTATGTTTATGACAAATGATTAGGATGTTATGATCAGAATGAATCAAATGCTTTTAACTGAATGTGTTGTGCAAAATGTGAATGCAGAAATGTCCTGAAAATGATCTCTTTCTTTGTCTAAGGCGTCATGAATCAAATGCTTTTAACTGAATGTGTTATGCAAAATGTGAATGCAGAAATGTCATGGAAATGATCTCTTTCTTTGTCTAAGGCGTCATCACTCGTTGCTCATCAAGGCTCTATCGTAGTACGCTGTCCTCTTATTCGGCTGGTATTTTAACCAAAACCCAGAGAAATAATCGTATTTTGCTCAAATAGCTTGCCCCACTGATACTTTGGGATCTATCCATTATACTTTAGAGACATAAGGTAAATCCTACCGCAATCATTGGCTATAGGTTTTGTATCAACTTCCATCCATCCCACCGTGACTCGGGGGTTCAGGATCTGTAACTTGTTCCATCAACTGATCACTCCTCGGGTGATCTGACCAACTGTGTATGGATGCGGAATATCATCTTCCTCGAGAATGAACCCCTTTTTATGCTTAGGTTGACATTGCTCGTTTTCACCGAGATTATCACCAACGCGATATCTCATTTTTGTTCAACTAACATCTTTGACAGAAAATCTGAAGAGATAAACTCAATTTAAGCTCAAATTTTCCAACCTTTATACTTGGTGAGCTCTTAAACAATAGTCCTATTTTAGGTTCCCGTACTATCTAGAAGCTCTCAGAGTAATATGCAAAACTCCTTTTATGAAAGTGATATTAGTCCACTAATCGTTATTTCAATGCAAAATGCTTGAAAAAAAAAAAGATCTTAACATTGGACAAGAAGGGAATTGATTGGGAGCATAGCTCCAAACGAACAAGTTAAGCAAATGCAATCAAGAAGGAAGTTTCTTAGGTGCGTGTGTTGAAACGCATAAAATAATCAAAGATAACAGATTCAGAAGGGGTAAGATAGAAACTAGTTGCCCCAGATATTCGCAGTCTGAGCTTCTCTGTTCTAACTTCTTGAGAACCATTCTAAGCTCAATATGTGTCCAGGGGATCCGAAGTACTTTGTCGATGCCCCAAGATGTAGCATACTTTTTCAGTGTTAATTTAGGCGTAGTAAGACTACTGTATGCCCCACTTTCAATCAAAATTTGAGCCGCCTTTTTCGGGTTTTCAACTCAAATCCCCTTTGGTCTCAAAGCGCCCTTTACGGGTTTTCGCCTTGGCCTCTCCTTTTCTTTTTTCTTTTTGATTTTCTTTTTTTGATTTTTTTTATTTTCTTTTTTTTTTGTCTCAAGGCGCCATTTTCCTCTAAAGCTTCTTTTGTATCTAAAGGATCTTCTTCAATATCAGGTCCCATCATGAAATTCTCTTAGGCGAGCCTTTTCGTTGTAAATTCGCATTATCTGCCTGTGACAGATTGCTATTGACTTTTCTTCTTCAAATTTGATTGATCACATCAGATTTAGATTCATTCTGCTTCGTTCAGCTTTAGTTCTGATAAAACTCGGAGGAAAGAATCTCAACTTCAATAGGCCAAACCAATGAGAAATGTGTTGCCCTAGCGACGATTCTGGCTAACGTTTGATAAGCAAAGATGGTAAATGGTAACTTCTCTATGCCACCCATTACAGGTCTCAGTCATCTTTCAAAATCCCTTTTGGATGGTTTTGGTTACCTTTGTTGCACAGATATTGTGTCTGATCTTCGAATAGATCGTAAATTGCCATTTTTGGGTTTGAATTTGAATTTGAATTTTGAATTTTGAATTCTGAATTTGGATTTCAAATTTGAACTTGAATTTAGATTTGAATTTGGCTCTGGTTTTGAATTTGAATTTGATGACTGTTTACCTTGTAACTTTGGCATATAAAGTGACTTTACCTCGTAACTAACAACCATGAATTGATGCCGGCGACATTGACACTATAACATTCACGCCCCACATAGAGAGTCCGTGAAGAACTAAAGGAGACATATACGTCTTGCCTTATTTTTGCAGCGAGCTAAGTTTTGATCTTTATTTCTTTCTCAAGCTCGCAATGTCAACTAATCCTTTGTAAGTTAGGATCTGTCTTTCATCTCGTTCTGCCATCCTTAACGGAAGTTAGGTACAATCTCCGTCATCTTCGAAGTCCTGAGATCCCTCTGGACACATCTCTTACTTAAAAGGGAGTTAGTAACAGCGTTGCTCTTGACATTGATATCTGGGCACCTATTGTAGGTACGAAGGCAAACTTCAAAGAATAAATGATTCTAAGAAGATTATTTGCATTGATATGATCATGAATACGAATGAAAGAATATGAATGGAAGTCCAAGAACCAAAGAATCTATAAAGAATAAAAGAATAATTGCTCAAAAGGATGCATTTCATTGAAATAAAATTTTGGACACAAGCCTATTTCACAAAAGGACTCTTATTGCTTCTAGGCTGAAAGCAACAAGCATGTTTTGGATATTAATCCAAGCAAGCTCTAAAATAGGTCTCTTCCATAGTTCCATTGTTTAAAAACACTCCCAAGTATATAAAGGCAGATGCTTAGAAAACTTTTATTCCTCAGTTCTCTCTTTGGATACGCCATTGGTGCTCAACTTTAGGGCTCTGACGACGCAACTCTGCTGCCCCTCTTTTCAACCGTCACATTTACTGCTTTATCGAACTTCACAATTCCCATTTTAATGAACCTTTCAACCAATTTCTTAAATGCAATGCAATTTTCAATTGAGTGACCCATTATTCCCGCGTGGTACTCGCATTGAACATTCAAATCATACCATTTGGGGTACGGGGGTTGCAGTGGTTTCAAGTAAAAGGGAGCTGCGTGTGCATTAAATAAACTCTGATAAAGCTCCCTATACGTCACTGGAATGGGCGTGAACTGGGGTTTTTCTGAATTTGCTTTTGGGTTAAGTTCTTGCTTTTGAGGGGCTTGATGGCTAGTAGTTGTCATTCTTGGCTGGCCTATGGCAATTGGTTTCACCTTATTTCCTTTTCTTTTTATTACGCTCGAAGTATTATTTCGGGAGCTCCACTCTCGCCTTTTAAAAGCTTCGCACTGTTTCGGACGTCCCATACTGACCTTCTTTGTTTCTTCGACAACAATAAAATTGGCTGGATTGCCCCTCGGATCTGAGCCTACTGCGGAGCTTACTGGTGCTGACATGCCGGCCTGATGCTGTTAGGGTCTGATAGTAACGAGTACCCCTCGCGAAGGTGCGTCTAGTTGGGTCTGGATGTTTATTGGAGTAAAACTTGGGGAATAAATGATGTCCTCATTATCCTCCTCACTGTTGATCACCGGGCCCTTCATCTTTTCAAGCCCTTCGGCTAATAATTGTCTTAGCTGGCCAATCACATTTCTTTGGAGCTCTAGCATTTGGTGACATATATCCTGTCGGATTTCAGTCAATTGCTCTTGCATCTGTATTTGCCTTTGCTCTAATCTCTCCAACCTTTGTTCCATTTTTTCAGGCTAACTGAAATAATTCCATCTAATTAGGGACCTTTTGTGAAAATCTAATGCACAAAATGCAATGCAAATGATGCAATGCAAATGCATGAAATGCAAATGCATGAATGCAAAAGAAAAGAAGACGTCGATTATGAATTCAGTTCCATTAGAATAACTTTTCTAGAAAACAGATTTCTTTACATGAAAACGGACCACATGTACAGTCATTGCCCTTCCATGGTCCAAGTAGAAACATTGATCTTCTCTTCATGGTCAAGTCTTGTAGATTTCCCAAAAGATGCCTTTGCTAGCTCCTTGTTGCTTGATCTGGGCCGCGACTTCTTGTTCGCTTGCCTCCACAATACTTGTCAAAAAATAACGGCTCTTGGATAATCTTCGTTGGCTTGAATCTTCGGTAATAAAATGTATTCCTTTGTAGACCTTCGGCTTTCTCTCGTCGTATTTACTTGGACTATATCCAGACGACTGTACCATAATCCATTTTTATCAAGAAATTCGTTTCCTTATGACAAATTATTCTATTTAGGAATCGAATTTCGAATTGACACCTTCTTTTCTTTGATGCAATGCAAATGCATGAATGCAAAAAGATATCGATTCCGATTCAGTCTCAATTTAGAAAACGTTGTTTAAGGAACAAAAATCCTTACACAAAACGGATTACAGACACTTTCATCGTTAGGTCTAGAGTTTCAACCTTCTTAAATAACAGGGACAAAAAGTTTTTACAACAAGCTGATTACAGATATGCCTTTGCCTTTAGGCCTAGAGTCTAAATTTTCCAAAGCAATGCGGCCAATTCTCGACCTCGGTCTGATTCTAGCTCGTACTTAACACTTAACACATTGGCCTGTACTGCCAAGTCCTGCAGATGATCGGCGATTTCTCGAATCTGGCCAATGGCCTCCCCCGTAAGGTAATTCCCACGGCCAATGATACTTCCTCCAATGTCTATGAGGTTGTTCCGATCTCCTTGAGAAAGATTGGCGAACAAGTAGACATCCCTGTTCCGTAGTATACCGTCTTAAAATGATATCCTACACTCTCGGTACTTCTTGAGAGTTTTCATATTTCTGCCCACGTAAGGCATCTTAAATTGACTACGCGGGTATCTTTGTAGCATAGCTAATCTCTAAAGGTCTTTAAATGACGGTCTCCTTTAATTACTTTCTTTCAGGCTCATTCGGGCTATCCAAGTCATCAGGGCTTGCATTTTCATCATTTCTGATAAGTACAACATCCTAAAGTACAACAGTAAACTCAGACTTATTGTCTGGTGGCGGTCCTATAGCAAATGAACCTTTTTACCATCGTAGGCGAAATTCTTTCCATCCAACTCATTTTTGTAGGTCTCATGCATTCTGTCAATCATTTTCCTTCCAACACCCTTACTATCTACAGGGCGACCATCTTCATATGAAAGAGGAATGCTGTAATGGTAGAAATGTCCATCAATACTCTCACGCTAACTTCGTGTCAAGCGAATACTGCAAGTCTTTGAAGTTGTTGTAGAACCACTATTTGGCCTCATTTTCTTATCGGGCCCCAAATGACCTCAGCTACTTATTCTGTGTTGAGCTGATGTAAGTGAAATCCTGCAACTCCGATGTATGCCCCCGGTGACACTATCTAACCTTTCTAACTGGGCTTTTTCTAACCATGCACGGACGTTAGCGTTGTCTTCCACTTTATCAAGATATTCATTCCTCCTTACAAAACTTTCTAACTTAGAAATAGAACCGTGAATCGATACCTTTAAATGCTGTGTGATATGCAATGATGACAAAATAAAATGGGTCAATGTCATATGCATAAAAGATATAATTCAAAGAAAAATGGAAGACAAACACCTACATAGGTAATCACTACGGGTCAACATAGTTCTACCTAAAGCGAGCTCCTAGGGTTCACTATATGTGTTTTTGGTTCTAGAGAAAAGGGTACCTGAACCAGCAGATTCCTTGATCCTCACCCATTATAGGCTCATATGGACCAAGTTCGATTCAGGGGGACACATTTCCCTACTGCCATGCGGAGATGAAAATCTCATGAAGCACATAGGTACGGATGTATCCCGGAAGCAATCCACTAGCCCATGCGGAGGTGAAAACCTCACGAAAGCGTAGTTTCTCACTCCCACTTAGGGGTGTGACCACAGCGGTCATGCAAATGCAATGTGTGCGAGGAAAATAATAGCCATATATAACAATCACATGTAAAAAGATCATATTTTAGAAAATTTCCAACTTAGACATTCAGACAGAAAATACTCAATTTTGGCTTGACTCTCTTGGTGTCCCCAGCGGAGTTGCCAAGCTGTCGTAACCATTTTTTTGAAAAAAAACGGATGTCGACTTAAAAAATGAAGATGGGAGTCGCCACCAACCTTTTTAGGTGTGGTTGGGTCACCTTATAAAACACTTAGGTCTATGAAGAATTAGAGAAAATGGATTCGGGAGTCGGTTACGCGCGGGGAAGGATTAGCACCCCCGCGACGCCCAGAATTGGTACCAAATTGAGCAATTTTCTGTCTTAAGTCGAAATTTGGAAAGATTTGAAAATAGGATTCTTTTTGAAACAGGGATAATTCGAGTAGAAATTTGAGATTCCTTTGCCTCGGAAGAATTCGAACGTCACATCCAGCACGATTAGATACGAGATTCGAGAATTCTTTGAAACTAGAGATATCTCGCGAGTCACAAAATTTTGTTTAGAAGGATGTTTTAAGTATTTAGGCGAACGAGAAATCGCAACCCAGCACGTTAGGGCACCATTCCCCGAATCTCTAAATACAAAAACATTGCCTCATTATTGAAACATTTTAAATAAAATTGGGATGATTTGGGTTGAAAAATCGAGATTCCTTTGCTTCGGAAGAATACGAACATCACATCCAGCACGATTGGACACGAAGTTCTTAAGTTCCTCGAAACTAAAGTTATCTCGCGAGTTGCAAAATTTAGGAGGATATTTTAGGTACTTAGACGAACGAGGAATCGCAACCCAGCACGTTAGGGCACTATTTCCCGAATCTCTAAACACAAAAAATATTGCCTTACTTCTAAAACATTTTGGATTATGTGAATATGAATTTTTTTAAAACGATGATGCGATTGATAAGATATTAAAACATAATATTAGCAGATTATAGGATATCAATACTAAGTTACATAATTCACATGATATCATAAAATACTAGCAATGCATATGATTTTTAACATGATAATAATGATATTAAACACGAAATAAAACAATAAAAACATATAATAATAAATAGGGTGACGAAAATATGATAAAACAGATCATACTATATATATATAACATATAATATTAGAATTAAAAGCATATACGTAATATATAAAGAGATATAGTATTTAAAAGACATATACAAAAATATATACATAATATATAAAAATATGCGATATATATATATGAAATGATAATATAAAGAGTATATGAATAACAGGATATTAAAAGATATATGTAATATAATTGAAAATATATGCACATGAGATAATAAAAAATACATGAATAAAATATATTCATAATATACTTATATATAATATGTACATAATATAGTGTTAGGAATACATCTAAGATAATATAAAGTATATAATTAGGAATATAATATCAAAATACATATACATGGTATAGAAATATATGTGAACATACGAATATATATACATAGGTTAAAAGTATATACTATATATATTAAAAAGGTACATGTATAATAAGATATTGAAAAATATATATGCATAATGTAGTAAAAAAGAAGAAAAAAGTACACGAGATAAAAATATGAATAAAGTATATACATATAACATATATTCGTATTATACAAAAGATATATATAAGTAATATATAAACATATGTATGTAATAGCATTAAAAATATAGCATTAAGAAAAATAATATACGTAATATTAATACATATTACAAGAATATACATATATGACATACAAATACATTAATAATAATATTAAAAGCTACTATAATATATATAAGCACAAGCAAAAACAATAAATAAATATATGACATACGAACATATTAATAATAATATTAAAAGCTACTATATAATATATATAAGTATAAGTAAAAACAATAATAATAAAATGTTAATAATAAATATAATAATAATAACGGTAATAAAACATAATAATATGATTAACATTAAGATTAAAACAAAATAACGAAAAAGGGACGAAATCGGGTTGCAAATGAAATTTTTGGGGCAAGATAGAAATAAAAGAGTGAGGGAGGGCCTTTTTAAACACGTGCGAAACCTGGAAGGGTCGAAGTGGCAATAAACCCATTCGATCAAAGCACTCAGCAGTATCGGGGACCCGATTGAAGACCCAACAAAATTATATGGCCAAATTGAAAATTTCAAAAGACTCAATTGCACGGGCTCGAAAAGGCGGAGGGGCTAAATGCGGAAATAGCCCCTCCAATGAAAACACGCGGATCCTGGCTTAGGGTCGGGTCGAATCGGATTGACCCAGGGCAAAACGACGTCGTTTTTGACCCCTGGGTCCTTGAATCAAACGGTGCCGTTTTGCTTAGTTATAAAAAGTCAGAATTTTAACAAAAATTTCATTTTCTCTCTTTATTTTTCAAAAAAACGCTCCTGTTCTCTCTCAGCCCTCCCCCTTTGTGCGATTTTCGGCCGATGGTGCACCTCCGATTTACCTCCGGCAACCACCGTGCGCGGTGGTCGGAGGTCCAAAAACTCCCCTTTTTCGGCCTTCGAAGGTAAAAACCCCTCCTTTTTCTTTTTGTTATGAATAACCGTATAAAAACACAAAAAAAAATCGAAATAGGCTTGAAAATAGGATAAAAATGTCACCTTTCTCTCTTTTTTACTTTTTGGTTCCGATTTGTTTTCGGTTTTGAGTATTGGTTGTAGATCTTAGCCCTTTTTACCTTTTTTTCTCTTTGGTTCCTTGCTTTCTATTGCGATTTTTATGCTTCGAATCACTGTTTTTGCGTGTTCTGAATGTCTATTTTTGTAGTTGCATTCATCTCTCCAAAAAAGGCCGTTTCTTACATTGTTTTGATTCGGCTTTTTATAGCCTTACATTACTATTTTCTATTATTTCTATCTTTTCTCTCCTCTGTTTGCAGGCGCAACTTGTGATGGGACAAGGGTGGTGGCTGGTACAAGTGGGTTCTGACAGAGACGGTGGGTCTGGAGGCACAAGTGGGGAGTCTGCCGACCCTAGGTGCGGTGCACCTAGGGTTTCTAGGGTTTGGTTTTGTTTTGATGTTGGGTCAGATGGGCTAAGGGTGGTTTGGGCTGCTGTAGTTGGGTTTTCTAAAATGAGTTTGGGTTAGGTTTAGTTATTGGGTAATTAAATTGGTTTTGAAATGGGTCTGGTATGTGGGGTTCGGGTTTTTAATGAAAATGGGTTTGGTTTTAGTGTGGGTAGTGTAATGGGTTTAAACCCGGTATTGGATCTTTGTAAACGGGCCCGGGCAAAATGGGCCTTGTACAATACCCAAGAATGAATTCACCTAAACTTCATCTGTCATTATCAATCTAAATTATTCAATAAATCCCTAAATTATACTAATATTTCTCTTCAAGACTAAGAGCAACTGACTCTAGGTTGATTAATTGAAATTTCTTTCTAATTAAAACCTCTATCATCGCATTCACTCGATCTATGGATCCCCCTATTAGATTTGACTTTAATCTGATAGATTTATGTTGTCCTATTTCTAGGATTGCATGAAACTCCACTCAATTATGCTAGATTTACTCTTAAATAGGGTCTATTCCTCCTTTGATTTAAGCACATCAAACATTGAGTTATAATCTAGAAATATCAAATCAAGAATTAAGCACACTTAATTGAGAATAAGATCTAAGTATTTATTGCGTAAAAATAGAAATCAAATAACATAATTCATCCTAAGGTTCATCTCCTTAGGTATTTAGAAAATTAGCTCATCATAGCAAATAAAAACATCTTAAAGACAGTATAACCACAAGAAACTAAAAAACTCATAATAAACTTCAAAGAAATTAAAAGGAGATTTTCAACCTTGATGGAAATTTGTGTAACGCCCCTCAGGTTTTATTTATGTTCTGCTAAAATATGATACAAATATCTGTCTGCTTTAGTGGTTATGTGTTCTGGGTGTGTGTGAGAGGTCCCAAGTTCAAGCCTTGTCTTGGGAAATTTTTTAATTTTTATGAATAAAGCCTAACTCTGGTCAGTAGGCTTTTATTTTTTTGTTGGTAAGTATTTAACAAAATGGCCTTGCTGGTCTAATGGATAAGTGTAGTGTTGGTTATGCTGGAGGTCCTATGTTCGAGTCTTTATGCAAGTATGAGTATTTATTTTTTTCTCGATTATGGGACAGAGTTTTAGTGGTTGTTGAATACTGAAGTGGTTGGGATAGTGGAGTTAGTGGGGAGTTGAGATTGGGTGGTTATCAGAAATCACTTTTGTTTTCTTTTCAAAAGAATTTGTTTTCTCTCTCTCAAAAGATTTCTGACGCCATTCTCCCTTCTTCTCATCAGCATTCTTCCTTCTTTTCTTTCTTTTCTGCAAATTTAATCTTATTGACTGCTGTCGTATTTTTGGCTCTCACAATTTCAAATTCTTACCGTACTTTTCTGGTGAGTAAAGCTTCAGTTCTTAGAAACTTGTGCTTTCCAAAGTGTTGATTGGGGGTTGATATTGTTCTTTGACAGCAGAGGATCAAGAAGTAAGGGGCAATCCTTTCGTGGAGTTGTAATTGAACTGTTCAGAGCGTTCGGGGTAAGTAATAAAAGTCGAATTGTATGGTAGGTTTGATAGTTTTAAGTTAATCATTCAATCATTGATTTTAGACTTAGATGTGTTGATTATAGGTTTTGAAGTGTTTAGGACTGCTTTAGCATCGATTCGATACTAGGTGTGTACCCGAAAAAGCAGAAAATAGGATTCGACGAAAGCTGAAAAAGTATTCTGTAGACGTCACACAAGAGTGTGGTCATCCGTGTGGTAGGTCGTGTGAGGGGACACGATCGTGTGAATGACGAGGCCAGGCCGTGGGCGAAAGACACGACCGTGTGATGGTTAGATAAGCCATGTGCGACACACGGGCTAGACTAAATTAGGCCGTGTGGGCCACACGGACGTGTAGGTCTACATGAGTAGTCTACACGGGCGTGTGGTATTCTGAGCCAGGCCGTGTGATCTACACGACCAAGGCCAAATTGGGTCGTGTGGGCCACACGGGCGTGTAGGCCCACACGAGCAGGCCACGTGGACGTGTGAGAGAATTTTTCTGAAAAATTCTCTAAGGTTGCACGGGTTGCCCAAGTCGACTGTAGATTTATTGTAGGGTCGATAAGCACTACTTAGACCCCTATATGTGTGATCTGTCTGTCTGATTTCTGTACTGAGCATGAATATTGATTTGAATGTATGGGCTATTAATTGCATAATAACATGACATTTATTGCATGTTGCATTACATTAGGGTGGGCTGATGATATTTGGAGAAAATATTCTAAAAGGCTCTTAAGCCTGTTATTTGGTAGCTTAGCTGTAATATTCTGATTATGTGCCGCATTTCGATACAGCATGGTGTGTAGGGATGGGTGGGTGTTTTTAACCCCACATGATGTGTAGGGATAGACCGAAATGGTGTGTAGAGGCTAGTGGGTAAGATTCTGATTCTCTATTACTGCATATTGTATCTGAAATGGGCCAATGCCCTAATTTATATCTGAGACTGTATATGAATGGGCTAAGGCCCAAACTGAATGTGTAATGGGCTCAGGCCTAAACTGTGTATGACTGATTTCTGATGTTAAACTGTGTGCATATTTTCTGTGGGGATTACATACTGAGTTTGTGAAAATTCACCCTTTTCTATTTAATCTGTACAAGTAATCCCTAGACTTGACGAATCAGTGCAGCGGAGGACTCGACGGTGGCCACATGTAAATTTTAGACTGTTTTCTATTAAATTTTAGATTTTATTACTTACTTGGGGCTTCTAATGTAACTTTTGGATGCTGAACTGTTTGGCTTTAAATTTCTACTTTTAAATTGTTTTATGATTTTATCAGTGCTAGGCATGATAAAACTCACTTTTCACTAAGATTGAATGGTTTTCCTAGAATATGTGTTTTCTGAAGCTTCCACTAAAAAAAAGAAACGATTTTTGACATAACGAAGAACATGCATTTTACTCTAAATTAAGATAAAGGCTAATTAACTAGAACGATTTTAACTTGACAAACTCATTTTCAAATCCCATTTCGTGTGACATCGCCAGATTCGGCCATAACATCTAGGCTAAGTTTGGAGTGTTACATTTAGTGGTATCAGAGCCAGGTTACAAAACTCAGCTGTGGATTTTGGGTTTTAAAAGTTTGGTTTCAAAGAGTTTATTTATAAATGATTTTAAACGATCTGACTGAGTATGTGGTACACCGAGTCTACGGCGCTGATGCTATAAGTTTTCTGTATACTGATGAAACTGATTGTTAGAATAGATAGATTATAATAAAAATACTTTAGTTAATGTACTCTGAGATTATAGGAAAACTGATAGAGACTGCAATTCGCGAGAACAAACTCTGAACTTCTGCTACTACTATACATAAAATATCTACAAGTAAATGTCGAAACTGTAACTGATTCATAAAACTATTAATATAGATAACATCAAACAATGAGCGCACAAGGTATCCGTGGATGGGGTACAAAAGGCTATGGTAGGGGCTATAAAGGGGCTCGAGTTGGGTCATTGTCATCTGGCAATATGCCTTATCTGGGTGCTAGTGAGATGCCGGTTTCACTTACGACTGAAGCTGAGTCTCAGGATCGTATGGCTGGGGACGACGCATTGTCCTAGGCTATGTTAAGGATTTTAGAGAGGGTCGTTGGGCCCAATGCTAGATCTAGGGGCCAAGGATCAGTTACGAAACGACTTCGGTCTAACAGGGCTGAGCTATTCAGGGGTGTCACTGGGTCACCTCTAATGTGGTCGAGTACTGGATGGAGGCCACCAAATGAATTATAGATGATTTGGATTTTACCTTGGAATAGAAATTTAAAGTTGTGGTATCTTTGCTTCACGATGAAGCATACCAGTGGTGGTTGATCGTTAAGGGCACTCAGCCTGAACGCTTGACCTGGGAATACTTTAAGTCCACCTTCCAGGGGAAATACATGGGTGTGAGCTACATCGATGCTAGGAGATGTGAGTTTTTGAACCTTACATAGGGAGACTGATCAGCGGCCGAGTATGAGACCGAGTTTCTGAGATTAAGCCGCTATGCGCGAGGTATGGTGGCGACTGAATATGAGAAATGTGTCTGCTTTGAGGATGGCTTCAGGAATAGTTTGTGGGTTCTGATAGCTCTACAGAGGAAGTGTGATTTCTCTGTACTGGTTGAGAAGGCGAAAATCGTCGAGGAGGTTAAGCGTGTTAAGCGTCAAAACTGAGATAAGGAGTGAGGTAAGAATAAGAAGGATTCGGAGCCCTTGATTTTTGTATTGAGGCTTAAGGAAACCTGATGGGCCAGTTAGAGTTGGGCCCCCTGTTATACCTACTGGGATTTTACCTTGTGGTCATTATAGTATATGCCATCCAGGCGAATGTTGGAGGACGACTAGAGCATATTAAAGATGTGGGTCTACTAAGCATCGGGTTTGAGAGTGTCCGCTGAGGGTCAATCAAGTACAAGTTCTTGGTTTTAGTACTGCACAGCAGCTGAGGGTAGTTTAGCAGCCACCTAGGGGCCGTGGTCAAATCAGGGGTGGTAACAGCATGGACCGTGGTCAATGAGCTCCGAGCAGAGGTGCTGCACAGACTGAGATAAAACAGCCTGCTCTTATTTATGCTGCTTGTAATGGCCAATTTTGGCCCGGGGCAAATAAACCAAAACAAATATTAAACCCGTTACCCACTGACCCATAAACCAAAACCCAATCAGCCCATTTACAACATTGAACCAAGACTCCAACAAAACCCTAGCCCCGTTTCTACCCACTTGCGCCGCCTCCAAGCCACTTGCCTCTGACACCTCTGCCAGGGTCAAATCCCTTGACCAGCACCGCCCTTGGCTCCTCTCAGCACCGCCTTCACCTGCAAACAATAAAGAAGACAAGACAGAAAGCTAACAATACAAAGGGCAACTTGTAACAAATAAAAGGCTATATAAGCCGAATGTAAACCGAAGGTGTGGATTCGAATTTTTTTTTTCGGCAAATCAATACAAACAATAGAAAAAACACCAAAAGCAGTGTTGGAATAATATCAAAAACACCAGAATAGTACCAAATCAGTGAACACAAACCTCAAAAACCAAACTCGGAACTCTAAGGTAATCGATTTTCTTTCTTTGTTTCGAATCCTTCTTTTCTCTCATATTATCCTCTTTTCTCTCATTTCAAATACATATTATAAAAATAACAAAAAAAATAAAAAATTTTAAAAATTTACCTTTTCCGGCCACCGTGCACGGTGGCCGGAGCCGACGCCGACGGTGGACCGGCGACCGGTCCGGTGACCAGCCCTCCCACCGGAAATCGCCCTCAGCCCCTCTCTCTCCCTTTTTTTTCTTTCACCCGGTCAAAATGAATTTTTTTTCACAGATAAGGCCTATTTATAGCCCCCTAAAACGACGTCGTTTTGGGGGCTGCGTTTTAATCCCAAAACGACGTCGTTTTGACCATACCCGCGCACGGACCCGACCCGTTCCAGAGGATCCGCGTGTTTTTAAACCCAAATGGGTTTATTGCTGAATCAACCCTTCCGCATTTATAATGTTTTGCAATTAAGTTTCCAGATTTTTTAATTGGCCCCGATATTTATCCCGCATTGCGATTTGGTCCTCCTTTCAACGACAGCGTTTTAAGGACCCGGGTAATTTGCTGTTTTAGTCCTTCTAAGTTTAACCCGTGTTCAAATAGGCCCTTGATTCCTTCTACTTTTATTCCAGATTTGCCCGAAACTCTGACTTTCAATTCAATTTCATCCTTTCTTATTATTTTCTTTTAGTTTCAATATTATTGTTACTATTATTATTATTATAATTACTACCATGATTATTATTATTAATTAGACTTATTTTTTATGTTACTCACGTATTATTATTAATAACATAGCACTATTATCTTACCTTACTATTATATTTTTATTATTACTCCATCATCATATATTATTTATATCATTTTTATCATTATTATTATTATATTTATTTCCACTATTTTATATCATTCATCATCGATTTTTACCATAGTTTATTTTCTGTTATTATATATTACTATATACTTTTGCTGCTTATTAAGATTATTATTACTAACATTATTATTATTTCTTACTTTATTATTATTACATCTAACATTATGTGAATATTACCTTCTTTTACTATACATTATTATTATGTACTATGTGTTTTATGTTAACTAATATGTATATATTTTAATACTATATTATGAATATTTTTTATATATTACGTAATATATTTTCAATATTCTATTTCACAAATCTTTCTTATATATTATAGTATTCATATATTTTTTATTATCCCATGTGTATATTTTTCACTATATTATATGTATTTTAATATCTTATTATTCATATACCTTTCATATCATCTTTTCATATATATATATCGTATATTTTTACGTATTATGCGTACATCTTCGTATATGCCCTTTTAATATTATATCTATTCATATATTACGTATACATATATCCTCAATACATTTTACATATATCATAATTATATATATATATTCTTTAAATGTCATAAGTTTTATAATATTATATATATACTATCTTATATACACTTTTACCATGTTACGTGTTTTGTTATCATATTATTTATATTATCTCACGTGTACACTATGTTAGAATTACGTCATACTCTTTCAAAATTCGCCTTTTTTATTGTCTTTTACCGTAAATTTCTTCACTATTATCCTTCTCTAAATATCACGCTTTAATACTAATTGCATCATTATTCCAAAAGGTGTACATTTCATTCAATCTAAAAATGTTTTAAAAACGAGGCAATGTTTTTAGTGTTTAGAGATACGGGATATAGTGCCCTAACGTGCTGGGTTGCGATTTCTCGCTCATCTAAATACCTAAAATACCCTCCTAAACAAATCTTACAACTCGCGAGATAACTTTAGTTTCGTGGAATTTGAGAGCTTTGTGTCCAATCGTGCTGGATGTGATGTTCGTATTCTTCCGAAGCGAAGGAATCTCGATTTTCCAAATCATCTCATTTTAATTCAAAAATGTTTAAAAAACGAGGCAATGTTTTTGTATTTGGAGATTCGGGAAATAGTGCCCTAACGTGCTGGGTTGCGATTTCTCGTTCGTCTAAATACCTAAAATATCCTCCCAAATTTTGCAACTTGCGAGATATCTCTAGTTTTGAAGAATTCACGAATCTCGTGTCCAATCGTGCTGGATGTGATGTTCGTATTCTACCGAAGCAAAGGAATCCCGATCTTTTCAACATTCCAGCTTCAAAAAAAGGGAATCTTATTTTAAATCTTTCCAAATTTCGGCTTAAGACAGAAAATTGCTCAATTTGGTACCAATTTTGGGCGTCGTGGGGGTGCTAATCCTTCCCCGCGCGTAACCGACTCCCGAATCCATTTTCTCTAATTTTTCGTAGACCAAAACATTTATAAGGTGACCCAATCACACCTAAAAAGATTGGTGGCGACTCCTCATTTTCCTTTTTTAAGTCGACTCCCGTTTTTCGTTTTTTTTTCAAAAAAATGGTTACGACACTGCTCGTCACCGAGAGGACATGGATGCTCCAGAAGTCATCACGGGTACTTTTTTAATTTTTGATGTACCTTATCTTACATTAATAGACATAGGTTCTACACATTCCTATGTAGCTAGCACTGTGTCTGAAACTTTAGAAATTTCGGTTGAGGATACTTCTAGTGAGGTGACTGTTTTGAGTCCTTTGGGAAAATCTATCCGAGTTAGTCAACTATATAGAGACGTTTCGTTAGAGGTCCAAGGGACAGTATTTTTGGTTAATCTGATGGAGCTTCTGTTTGAAGAGTTTGAACTAATTCTGGAAATAGACTGGTTGGTCAAACACCGAGTAAGTCTAGACTATGCGACTAAGAAGGTCATTTTGAAGATTGAAGAGGACGACGAGGTAGTTGTGATTGGAAAATGTCGAGATTATCTAACTAATGTGATTTCTGCATTGCTGGCAAAAAAGTTAGTTCGGAAGAGATGTGAGGTATTCTTGGCCTACGTAAACATTTCGGATTCTAGGGACTCATCTATAAAGGATATCATAATTGTAAGGGATTTCCTGAATATCTTTTCTAAATAACTATCGGGTTTACCTTTAAGCCAAGAAGTGGAATTTGGGATCAAACTTATTCCGAGTACAGCTTCGATGTCTATCACCCCCTACCGAATAGCACCGAAGGAGCTTACGGAGCTTAAGGCTTAGATTTAGGAGTTGTTGGATCGTGGTTTCATTCGTCCCAGTGTGTCTTTGTGGGGAGCACCTGTGTTGTTTGTGAAAAAGAAAGATGGGGCAATAAAGATGTGTATCAACTACCAATAGCTGAACAAGCTAAAGATTAAGAATAAGTACCCACTTCCAAGGATTGATGATTTATTCAACCAATTCAGAGGGGTTTCTATGTTTTCCAAGATAGATCTATGTTTAAGATATCATCAGTTGAGAGTTAAGGAGGTTGATATGCATAAGACGGCATTTAGGACTCGATATGGACATTACGAGTTCCTTATTATGCCTTTTGGATTGACTAATGCGCTAGCGGCATTTATAGACCTAATGAACCGAGTGTTCTAGCCCTCTCTAGATCGTTTTATGGTGGTATTCATCGATGATATCTTGGTGTATTCTAGGATTGAAACCGAGCATGATGAGCATCTTAGAGTGGTACTATAGACTCTTAATGAGAAATAGCTTTATATGAAGTTAGGAAATGTGAGTTTTGATTGCATGAAGTGACCTTTTTGGGATACGTAGTTTGTACTGAGGGAATCTGAGTGGATCCTCGTAAGATTGAGGCTATGTTGAATTGGAAATAGGCGAAGAATGTATCTAAAATTCATAGCTTTCTGAGGTTGTCGGTTATTATCCACGCTTTGTAGAAGGGTTCTTCTTGATCGCAGCTCCATTGACTAAGCTTTTGTGTAAGGGAGTTCCTTTTGTCTAGACTGACGCACAACAAAAGAGCTTCGATAAGCTCAAGAATGTTATGAGTCAGGCTCCTATTTTGATATAGCCTGAGCCTGGTAAAGAATTTGTAGTATACAGTGATCATCACACGTCGACTTAGGATGTGTATTGATGTAGGATGGTAAGGTGGTAGCTTATGCATCTCGTCAGGTCAAAACCTATGAAGCAAACTATCCGATGCACGATTTGGAATTGGTTGTCGTAGTCTTCACTTTGACAATCTAAAGGCACTATCTGTTCAATGAGAAGTGTATTATCTACACTAATCACAAAAGCCTCAAGTATCTCCTCACTCAGAAGGGGCTGAATCTTAGGCAACGTAGATGGGTTGAGCTCCGTAAGGATTATGATTGTACCATCGAGTATTATCCCAACAAGACGAATGTGGTGGCTGACACGTTGAGCCGTAGGGCTATGAATAATCTAAAGGTGATGTTCGCTCAACTTAGTCTTTTCGACGATGAAAGTCTGTTGGCAGAACTTTAGGTTAAACTGACATGGATTGAATAAATTCGAGGTAAATAATTGGGGGATAAGTCTGTAACACCCCAAACCCGGCCTAGAAGTTAGGCCCGAATTTGGCGTGTCACATTGAAGTGTTTTTACAAAAAACCTTGTTTTTCATTGAAAACCCTTCTTAAAGAGATTTAAGTAAAATTCCAATTTAAAGTTGTCTTTCAAATGGCTTGTATTTAAAAATCAATCAGTCTTTCTATAAGTTAAAAATTATTTTTTTACCTTTTTAGGAAAAATATCTTTAAGTGCGGAAGCTTAATTTTGAATAAATCTATTGTTTCAAAATAAGAAGTGAGATAACTTAGAGGAAATAAAGTAAAGCGTTCAATGTAACGAATAGTAGGGGTAAAGCCTTATTACAATCCAAAATCAAAATACTTAGGAACTATAAAGAAAAACAAATAAAATAAAGCGTCATGCTAGATGGCTACCTCCGAGTCCCTCCGTTCATTGAACTGCCTACTAAGGGTTTCCTGAGAAAATAAAAGAGAGAGTGAGTTTCGAAACTCAGTGTGTACAACCCTCAGCAATCATTAACATACAAGCAATCAATTGGGCCTAATCCTGAATCACAGTATCATCGTAATATATCACATATACAATACAGTGAAAACCCTCCCCAATAATCCATCCGCTACACAACATTTCCCGACCAACCTAATACACCTGTGGGGATTTCTAAATCGACCTACCCATCCGCTACACAGAAATGCTAGCCCGGTTACGGTGCTGCTATTCGCATATTGGGCTTTAAAAGCCAACGGTGGATCCACGATCATCAAGCAACCATGCGATCCTCAAATTCTTCCTCCGTACCATAATTCCCACCCATATGCAACCTAAACAGAATATCATATGAATGCTGCAATCATACATATAATATAAATCCTACATTTAACACATAGGGATATTTTAGTCATTTTTTCTATTAGGGCATTTCGGTCATTTTTTTAAGTTTTATGGATTCAGTACCTACCTGGCCCTTTAACAAGTCCCCGTTGGCCAAAGTAAACAAGCCCTTTAACAAGTCCCCGTTGGCCAAAGTAAACAAGCACTATGCACCAGGTAGGATTCCAGAGAAGAGGAGGTGGGTCATTGAGACCACTTAAGTACCAAGCTCTTCTTAGATCCAATCCTAAACATGCATATACTCATTACCACACTTCAACCTTATGACTTGTCCATGGTTGCATTTGTGTTTTTAAGTTTTATGAATGTTTGGCAGTTAACAGATACTAAGCCCAAACCCATATACAAAACCCATTCTCAACCATATGGCCCATTAGGCCCGAATCATAACGTATGGCCCATTAGGCCCAAATCGAATTCAAATCATGTAATATGCATGACTAGCTCAATTCATATAACCAAATCAATAAATTTCACAAAACCTAGCCTTAGGGCCCACCGGGCCCATTTAGCCACTTTCGGCATTTCGGCTTTTCGGTATTACCGATATCATGTGTGTAGTGTTTTTACACATCTAATTGACGACCCGCACTATATTATACTCAGCCTTGACCTACAATCAAAACCACTTTTGAATCAATTCCAAACCCTACTATAACTTTATCAAATCCTGAAGCCTTACCGTAGCCTTACCGTGTACCTTCAGCTTTTCTAGCCTTTCCCTTAGCAATTAATCCTGAATATTCTTAGATCTGCATCAACACACATATTCTATCAACATCAGATGACTCGTCCTCCACACGAGTCATCCTTATAGGCTACACATATATTCAGCCACCCCTTTAAGAAACCGAAATTGAGAATGAGACACTTACCGAAACTCACCTTGAATCTTGCCGCCTAAATATCCACTGAATATGCAATCGGCTCCTAACCCCCTTGATTGAAGGTAGCAAGATAGATTGTAATGGAGAATAAGAGAAATTGGTAAAGGGTATGGTTCTTCAGCTTTTAAGAGAGAAAAGAATAATGGGACCACTAGGGGTTTCGGCAAAACAATGGATGGCTTAATTGGCAAGGGAAAAATTCGGCTATGGATGAAACAAAAGGGAGAGGAAGAATTCGGCAAAAAAAAGAAGAAAGAAGAGAAGAAAAAAATACAAATTGGCACTTGAGGAAAATATGAGAAATTTGGCATTAGCCTAAGATCCAAATTTGGCACATATTTATAGCCTATAGCCTCAATTCCCAATTCAGCTCCATCACCTCCCCCTTCTCATCTCCTCGTTTTTCTCCCTGATAACTCCCTAATCTTTTTCCTAAATTTTCTCTCCTGATCACCTCTCTGAGAGTCCAGTTTCACGCCATTACTAATCTTCTAGAAGCTTAAAATTAAACTCCAAAATAAATTTAATATTCTCCTTTTTAAGATTGGACCCAAACTCTACTATGGGCCTTCTAACACCTAAATAATATTTTCCTAAGACTACTAAGCACATATTCACATAAAAATCACACAAAAAGAAATTTGGGATTTTTTTAGGGCGTTACAAAGTCTCTTGAGTTGCAATTTTGTTAGGTTGAGAATGGTGACACTACTAATTTTGGGGTAAACAGTGATAGGGTACTTTGTTACCGCGGTCGAATTTGTGTACTGAATGATGAGGATTTAAGACAGTCGATTTTGAGGGAGGCGCATAGTAGTCCCTATGCTATGTATCCAGGCGAAAATAAGATATACCGAGATCTTCGAGAGTTATGCTGGTGGCTAGGGTTGAAGTGTGAGGTTACTGGCTTCGTTGCTTGCTGTTTGACTTGTCAGCCAGTTGAGGCTGAGCATCAGTTACCTTCAGGTTCGCTGCAGCCGGTTAAGATCCCGTTATAGAAATAGGAGCAAGTGACAATGGACTTCGTTAGTGGGTTGCCTCTAACACCCACTAAAAATTATTCTACTTGGGCCTTCATGGATTGATTGACTAAATCTGCTCACTTCATCTCGATAAGGACAGACTTTTCTCTTTAGAAATTGGCTAAGCTATACATATCAAAAATAGTGAGATTGCATAGGGTTCCTGTCTCGATCATTTCTGATAGGGATCCCCGCTTCATAACTTGATTCTGGAAGAAGCTACATGAGGGTCTGGGTTCAAGGTTGGACTTCAGTATTGCTTTCCATCCTCAGACCGACAGTCAATCTGAGAGGGTGTTTCAAGTACTAGAGGATATGTTGAAGAGTTGTGTTATTGATTTCCGAGGCAGTTGGGAGGAGTATTTACTGCTAGTGGAGTTTGCATATAATAACAGTTTCCAACCTTTATCAATGTTGTGGAAGGTTGATTGCATAAAAGGTAAGAAAAGTGGCCTTAAAATGGCCTATTTTCGTCCACACGGGTAGATACATGGGCATGTGTCTTGACTATGTGTGACACACGGCTTGGTACAAGGGTATGTGGCTTGGCCGTGTATCCTTTACATCCTAAAATTTAGAAATAGAATGTGTAGAATTGAGTACACAGGCAGAGAAACGGGCATTGTCTTAGCTGTGTGAGGTACACGACCTAGAACACGAGTGTGTGGCATGGCCGTGTCAAACCTGCACCTAATTTTCAAAAATTGAATTAACCACACGGCCTAGCACATGGGCATGTGATTTGGTCATGTGACTTCTATTACCTCATGTTTACAAGTAAGAGAGTTACACAGGTTAGGGACATGGGTGTGTGCAACCACATAGCTTGAGACATGGGCATGCCATCTGGCTGTGTGAGCCACACGTCCTAACCACACGAGCGTGTGGCCTCTTAACCTAGGAAAAATTTTGAATTTCGCAAAAATTTCTCGAGTTTTTGATTTAGTCCTAACTCGTTTCTAATGCATGTTTTGGGCCTCGAGGGTCCAATCAAGGGACAATTTGTTTAATCTCAGATATGATTAGTAAAATGACTCGATTTACCTGTATATGTTCTGTAGACTCTGGTAATACCTCGTAACCTTGTTTCAATGATGGATACGGGTTAGAGGTGTTACACCCACATTCAAGTTAACTTCTCTCAATTTATTATTTCTACCAATCATGTTTTAGAACAACTTGTAGATAATCATGCATTGGAAATTCAACTAAAATGGCACCAACGAACACAAGCAATCCAAGTAGAAAATTTTAAGCTTTAAAAATATTAAGCATCTCCCCTATCTCAATAATTACTTGAAATTCGAGCCCAATAAGAAATAACATCCTCACTAAAGATTCACTCAAAACACTCAAAGTGTTTAAGGCTTAAACAATATGCACTCAATAATTAAATGAGAAATGTTATTATCATATTCTTATTTGAAATTCAAATCTCCACCACTATAAAATGAGATAACACACCAATCAAGAGATTTTTACATAGTTGTAATGCAGCTTAGGTTAGGGGTATGGAAAAGGTCAAAAAAGAATCGAGATCGAGTTAATAAATTACCAAACTAGAAAAAAAAAATAGTTGTTAAATTAAAATAAATTACATCAACAAGAATAATCACAAATGGAACTAAGCTTTTCCACAAAATATGAAACTAATTATTGAAGCTCAATCAAAATTTTTTTATATATATATATTTCTTTTTTATTTTTCCCTTTTCTTTTTCTTTTTCTTTTTGATTTTTTTATTTTTTTAACAAAATAAAATTTAGCAATTCAAATAACGAAACATAGTTAAACAACTAACCAAATCAAATCTCAACAAAAAGGGAGTTAATAAAAAGGATAATTTTACACTATAGATATGGGTTATGGATTAATATTAACGAGTTAGAAAAAAAAATGTGCTAGGATCAACGGGATTTACTAAGGGTTAATTCAGTAGGTAAGCTTTTTACAGGTTAAGTGGGTTAAATCCATCCTAAGTGCCTCTATCATATCAGTATATCAAATTAATAATGTGGGCTGGACATGCATAATCGAAGCAAGTTCTAGAACTCCAAATCAAGTTGACATACTCACAACCAAAAATAAAATGAGCACAAAATAAAATATATGTTTTATAGGCTCAAAAGCTCACAAAAAATTATGGTTTTGATGTCAAACTTGCAAATTTAAAATTTCAAATTAAGTTTTCAGTTAAGGAAAACAACCTAAAATTATAATTTCTGAAAAATAGCTTATCATGCTTGACTCTCTAGTGTCTTAAAGTATAAATCACACAATGCACAAAAATCCACAAATTATTCCAAAACCAAATCAATAAAAGCTCCAAATTAAAAAAAAAAAAAAAAACTTTACTTCAATGTTAGGTTCTAGAAAACTACTTAAACACATACAATAATTCGGGGGCTATATCGCATAAACATATAAAATCCTCCCCACACTTAAGATGCACATTGCCCTCAATGTACAAATAAATAAAATCACAGAATAAATACAATATCATAAGGAGGAAGAAAATTAAAACTGCCCTGAATTTGGATGAATTCATCAGAACACTGAAAATCGAAATGGTGGGCGATTCTAAATGAAGTACATGTTTCCGAGTAAACTAATAAGAAGTAGATAAAAATAAATAAGATAAAGTGATATCAAAATAGAAAAACAGTTGACAAAACAATAAAAGTAAAATGCATAATAAAATAAAATAACTAAAACTAAAAGTAAAAATAAACAAAATATAAAACTAAATAAAATCACTTTGGTTGGGGTAGGAATGAAAAAAAAAAGAAGAAGAAGAAAACTAACTTTAAAAAGGAAAAAAAAGTACATGACTGTATGATCAGGCCGTGTGCGCACACAACCGTGTGGTTAGGACGTGTGGAATTACCTAGACTATGTGTAATTCAAAAATAGAGAAAAATAAGCCCAGTAGCCACACGGCCTAGGACACGTCCATGTGTCCAGGTTGTGTGTCACACACGGCAGTGTGCCAAGTCTTATGCGATGCTCCTTCGCTTCTCCCACGCCTGTGTGTGAGCCTGTATGAGTTACACGACCATGTTTCTAGCCCGTGTAACTCATTGTGCCAATGTGGGTCAAATTGAAATTGAAAAAATTAGCTCTAGTATGCACACGGCTGAGATATGCCCGTGTGGATCACCTCGTACCATGTGGACCCTTTTTTTTTAATTCAATTCTTTTTTTCAATTTTTTGAATTGTTTTTCATTTTTTAAAAAAAAATAACATGAAAGTAATATAAAAAAATAAAAATAACAACACTCAAGTTGCCTCCCGAAAAGATCTTATTTAATGTCTAAGCTCAACTTCCTTTTTTCAACTCACGGTTTAGGCTAATCATGGAGCCGAAGCTCCTCTCTCTCATTATCAGTATTACTACCAAAATAAAGTTTGAGATGATAGTTTTTTATCTTGAGTGTATCGTAATCAAGGTGTGTTACTTCAATGGTTCCGAAAAGAAAAACGATTTTTACCACACATGGGTCGAACCCTCTTGGCTTAAACTTTGAAGGAAAATTTCGTGGACCCAATTTGTGTAACAACACTTTGTCCCCAACTTTGAATTGGTTCATTATCTTCACATGCACATCATGACATTACTTTGTTTCTTCCTTGTGTTTTCTCAATTTCTCATCAACCTTTGTTCGTCATTCATCTAGTTCGTTGAGTTGCACCATTTCCTCTTCACTTGTCCCTCAAGTTCTATCACTTTGAATAAAATATAACTCTAACACGTTTTCATGAGGGATTTCCTTCACAGAATGTTGAGCCACATGATTACTAACATTAACAGAACCATTAGTATTAGGGACTTTTACAAAGTCATGTGCTTGAAGGGTAATCTTTTCATCACCTACACGAAGCACAAGTTATCAGTACCCACAGCAATAGCGGTTCTAGCAGTGGCTAAAAAGGGATGACCTAAGATCATAGGTACCTCAATATCCTCATTCATGTTCAATACAATAAAATCAACGAAGAATATAAATTTATCGACTTTCACGAGTACATTGCAATAATTGTTGGTAAAACGGGTATGAAAAACGCAGCCAAAAATAAATTTAGGGAAAAACTAAAGTTTTAATTTCTTTCCAAAACAAGCTCTTGGTTGTGATATCTAAAGTAATAAATACTTAATCCAAGTTGTACCTTTTCAATTCGTTTAGGATGAGCACTTTGACCGAGTAGTCTTCTTTGCTATCCTTATTGTAACAACCCATTTTTTAATGGTGTCAAAAATAGTAGTTTCGGGGCCACAAATTCGATGAGTAAATTCATTAATATGATTATTCAATATTTATGAGTAAAATATTTTTTTAGAAAGGTTTTTGGTATGATAACTTATGTTATATGAATGATTAATTAAGTTCAAGTGGTAAGACCCTAAAGTTGAGTGGTTTTAGAAAATGAGGTATCGGGACCTCGTTTCAAAAAATCAAGCTATAAATATTTTTATAAATATTTACGGAGTGTTATTAAAGTTGTATTAAAGTTTCGTTAAGAAATTTTAACGTTTAAATGATTAAATAGGCAAAAAGGAGTAAAACATGAAAGTTGAAAAAGTCAATTGCTATTAGTGTAAAGGTGTTAATTGATTAAAGATTTATAACTGAATGGCCTTAATGGACAAATAAACCATACTTAATGTAGTGGGACGGTTTGATGCTTTAATTTCTTCTAAGTTTTAATGTTTATTATGTTATTATATTATGAAAATAATGAATAAAAGGTTAAAAAATTAAAAACATAAAAACAAAAGGTATTTTCTTCTCTCCCACCGAATGTCACCATGGAAATGGAAATTGAAAAGCTTCAAGCTTTGATTCTTCTATGGATGATGCATAGGAAGTTATTTTTCATCTATTTTTTTAATAATTTTTATGTTTTTGAGATCGTTGCAACTAGGTCTAACTAACCAGTACCATCATTTTTGAAGCTGTTAAAGATTTTGAATGTTGTCATTGATAAATCTTTGTGATTTTAGATGTTAATTGATGGATTTAAAGTATTAGTTGTTATTTAAAAGTATTTTATTAAGTGATTTTTGATGAATTTATTGATTAGGAACTAAATTGTTGAAATAGTAATAGTTCAAGGATTTGATATGAAATTATTGCAAAAATTGGTTGAAATGGATGCTATTGACATTCGGCTGGTATAAAATTTCAATAAAATTGTATTATTTGCATGATTAGGGCGTAAAGACTAAATTGAATAAAAATGATATGTTGAAGGTAATTTTGTAACATGTCAAAAAGTAATAAATTGTATAAAATGAAGTGATTTTGCTGTCTAAATTAATGAATTAGATCAAGAGCGAGTGAAAAATCTAAAAGAAGGGAAAATTACCAGATAGCCCCTGTACTGTCATTTCTGCAATTTAGCCAGGTAAGTTCGTATGAACTATAATCACTTAATTGTTGATTAAATTTAAATTTTAATGTGGTGTTTTAATGTTAATGTATCAATATATATGTTATGCATTATTATGTAATGTATGATATAAAGAAACAATGGAAATCGAACAATGTACGACGACTATCGAGCCCCATTTGAACCTTAAGAATATATAGGATACAAATAACATGTCATTAGAGTTACCATGTTTCAGGTGTCAGTCTTGAATGTCCTACCAATGACTGAGGTCCGGCATTTGTTGCGAATACTCATCAACTTATGTGAGCAGCATCATGTAACTTACATTCCGACCTTCAGCTTGTGTGAGCAGAAAAACGTCGGGTATCCATCTTTTCCTAATGCTTTCAGAAGTGCCATACTTTTTTAAGCTTCCATTACCTCTTCTTCCTTAAATTCTCTAATAAGTTCCTCATTTACAAATTCTGTAATAAACAGTTGGACTATACTTCTACGCCTTTCACAACTTTGTAGTGAACTAAAAGAAAATAAATGTCGAAAAAAAACAGTTGCAAGTTTTTTAATAGCGTTGTCACCTTCCACCCATCCACCCCTTCCATCCTCTAGAATTTTTATTATATTTCTCTTTTTGCATTGTGTTGCAAAGTTGTGGAAGAAGGCAGTGTTTCGGTCCCCCATACATAACCAATTAGCTCTTACCTGTTGTTCCCAATATAATTATTCCTTGTCGGCTTCCATGTTGAGTGCTAACTTAACTTTTGTTAATTCTGCCAAAATATCATTATCTAGATCTTCTCTATTTAAATTAATAAGCCACGATTTTAAATCCTCTCTACTCTTCCATATGGGTCTGCTACTTGATTTATCCAAATTTCTCAATTTCAATTTCAAATCTTCTAATTTCTCTAGCAGATCCTTATTTCCCAAATCCCTTCCTTGATTGATTACCTCTTCGAAATCGTTTTCCAGCACCTAGTTAGCATTGAATCTAAACATATTTTTACTCTTCTCAAAATTTGATACGTCGTTGAAAGCACCAAATATATCGTATCCATATAAAATAATGAAAAGAATAGTATAAGAGAAGTAGAGTTAAATTCTCAAGGACTGGATTTGCACAATGTGTTGTTGCACGAGATCCCGGACAGAATCATGCCCAAGAAAACTTGCGTACCTGGAAAAAAATAAAAAGATAGAATTAAAAGTTGATTTAATAGAAATTTCAGAAATTAAAATTGAAATTATAAAAATAAACAGAGGTGAGAAAAGAGAGTTTTTTACAGAAAAATTACAGCATCCGATTGTCTCGATCCTCATTGGGTTCAACCCTTAGCTTTCAGATGATCCTTCTTGAACAGAATAAGCCAGTTATAGTGGAAGAGGATACCTACAACCACCAGTTCCATTTAGGTTTTAGACTTACAATTTAGAGAAACTTAACTCTAGCCAACCGTCGCTCTTATGGGACCATCTTACACTAGATCATCACTTCTCAATGGCAAATGCCACGCTATTTTGTCTCTTGGGCTCAACAACCACTGACGCAGTAAGCTAACAAATCGACTATGCAACATTTACAGAATATACAAAGTGGTCATTCCTTGCACAAGTTGAAAAAATCACTTTTGAAGGGACATGGACAGAAGTGTCAGCCCCGTAATGCTGAGAAGCGATGAATACTCGTTGAGAAGGCTAAGCGCGGATTCCAAGTCTCATGAACCCTCATTTGGAGAATTTCGACAACCTTTAGCTAGATAAATTTAGTGACTTATGCTTTTTGGGAAAAAGAAACAAATGTAATGGAAATTAAATTTTTTATTGAATAATATGAAAGGAACAAAGGTTAAGCCTTTGGGAGAGGGAGTGTTTACAGAAAAGGACCCGTCAAATTTGTGTCATTTCATCCCCTATTTATAGTATTAGGAAACCTAGTCTATTCCTAATTAAATTCTAAAAGATAAATACAAATAAATCAAGATAATTAAAATAAAGATAAAAGCTAAAATAAAAAGCAAATAATAATCTTTAGCAATTATTCTTATATAATTTATATTTAAACAGTCTTCCACACTTGCACTTTCGGCACCACCTCGTTTCCTATTTAGCATGCTGGCCCATTTTATCATTAAATTCATGTTTTTTACCCAAAATTTCTTTTTGCCTTTGATTTAGTCCCTACAAGATAAAAGACCATAAATAGCTCAAATTAGTAGGATCATACTCAAAATAAATATGTAATTAATATATAAAAATATGTCATCTAGAGTATTATCAAATTCCCCTTACTTAGCCCATGCTTGCCCTCAAGAATGGTTCCTATCCACTATGAAATTTAAAATTTTGCCATGAAAGAAATATCACTCCAAAGTTTTATAAAAATCGGTCAATATGCATATGAAAAATAAAGAGAACCCTTAGCTTACTTTAAGTAAAATTGAAAAAGATTCCAATTAATACACACAAAAATTCAAATCGACTTGGATTTTCATGAAAAGTAGGTAATGTACTAAACCTACCAAAACACCCTATTTGTTTCTACCTTTAGTCCCCAAATGCAATTTTATTACATCTTTTATTTCTTTTTCTCTTTATTTTTTCCATTTTTTTAATGCTTAAGAATATATTAAACCTTTTGACGCGAAGAGAGATGATAGTCAAGCACCTCACCCCGGTTACTCAGCCCAATATACACCTAATTTATTATATTTTTCTTAAGACCATATCCAACTTTCTGACGTGAAGAAAGATGACAGCCAAGCATCTCACCCCTATTACTTAGCCCAATACATTCTTAAAAATTTAATTCCGGTTAGCGGAATTTTACCTCACATGTCACACAATCTTTTGACGCGAATTAGGATGACAACCCAAGCACCCTACTCGGGCTACTCAGTCAATTACGTTTTTAAGTTTTACTCATAACCACGGAGACATTATTATTTATTATTGTTGTAGAAGGCCCAAATTGCCTGGGCCCATTTTACAAACTTAAACAAACCCCAACTAGCCCAAATCCAATTGAAACCCTAACCCCAAGCCCAAATCAGAAACCAACAAAAATTTTCAAACCCTAAATCTAACCCTAGCTGCCGCCCCTAGTTGCTGCCTTCTGGCACCGCCACTGTGCCACCGTCATTCACCTGCAAAGCAGAAACAGAGACAAGACAAAGAGCAAAAGAAAACAGTAACAAGAATGTAAAAATAATGTATTTTCATACGGCTATAAAGCCACCGCAAACAAATGTATTCAGGGGGTTTTTTGAATGAAAAATCAAAAAAAGGATTTGAACATTTAAAGTGATTTCCGATCATCAGTTTCTTTTCATTTTTCCATCTATTTCTTTGTTTTTTTTTGTGTGTTCATTAGGAAATAAAAAGAAAATATAAAGATAAAAAAAAGGGAGGAACTTTGAATCAAAATTTAGAAAAGGGGATTTTCTTTTTTAGTTTTTCTTTACTTTTATTTTATATACGAAAAACAAAACAAAAAGTAAACGAATACTCACCTGAGTCGCGCGTGGCCACTGTCGCCGGCGGTGGGCCTCCATGACGGACGGGCAATGGCTGGAGGAGCCAACCGTCGGAGAAGGGAAGAAGGTAGAGAGGGGAAAAAGCTTTTAAAAATTTTTCTTTCTTTCTTAATCTGCAGCAAACTGCTTTCTTTTAAAAAAATTGGCCTTTTATGATCATTAATGGAACGGTGTCGTTTAGTTGGGGGTGACCAGCGTGTTTTCTCCTAAAAGGGAGATTTGCACGAATGGTCCCTCCCTTTTACTGCTCCCTTTGATCAGGCCCTGTTTTCTATTTCTCTTTTTTTATTTGACCCCGTGGATTTTGCGCTCGTTTCATTTTGGTCCCGCGTGAAATGGGGGTGCATGAGGGCTGGGGAATTTTCTCATCCGATCCCTATTTGTTTGACCGCATTACATGTGGGTCCTTGATTAGCTTTTCGGTATTTATGATTTTTACCCCGAATTCTTGCCCGATATGAATCACGTCCCTAATCTGTTTTATTCATTTTTTTATCATTTTATTATGTGTTGTTTTAAAATATTTCATATATTATTTACTTTAGATTATTTTTATATATTATTTATTTATTTTAACTGATTTCATGTATTGTTTATTCAAAATAGTTTTATTATTTATTTTTAATTGCTTTGTATATTATTTATTCTAAACTATATTATTTTTTTGTTCGTTTCACATACTATATATTTATTCGTTTCAAATTGTTTTCTTATATATATCATTCCTTCAACACTGTTTTGTATATTTTTTATTTTAAATTTCTCATTTACATATCATTCATTGTAAACTCATATGTATTATTTTAAATTGACTTATGTATTACTTACTTTAAATTATTTCATATACCTTATTTTAAACTCTATCCTTTTTTAAAATATCTATAATTATTTAACTTAAGTTTTCTTCATATTAGTCAGTTTACACTTTTATATATGTGTATATTATCTATTTAATTTTTTTTCATTATCCTTTTTTGCATAATTATTGATTTTAAATTTCTTTTTAGCATTATTTATTTTAAATTCATTCATTATCTTATTAAATTGTTTGTACATTTTATTTATTTTAATTTGCTTTATCTTATTCATTTTTAAAATGTCGTATATGTTATTTAATTCATTCGCCTTTAATTATTGATGTTAGTATTTGAATGATGTATGTGGTGTGAGCATCGTCATTGTATGCACTATGATTCGATTATTAGCATTTTCATATTATTATTGTTTACTCGTATAATATTTTACTCGTGTATCATTGTACCATGTCCATTATTATATTTTTATTTCATGTCATCATATCGTAAATTAAACCCCAACATATTTATCCAGCTTAGATTGTTTTTTTTACTCCAATAAAATAAATGTACGCCTTAGTGTCGCACTCGTTATTATTCAAAAAAGAATTTACTTTTTTAAAAATAAGGCAATATTCGGTATTTGAAAATTCGAGAATCGTACCCTAACTTACTGGGTTTCGATTTTTCTCGTTTAACCTAGATAATTGAATATCCTTTTTTAAAGTTTAAATTCATAAATTTTTAAATAAAAAGCATGCTCGTTCTCAAAGGTTCTAGATGTCGTATCCTAACTTATTGGAAGTGACATTTTATTGCTTCAAGACGAAAGGGGTTTTAATGTTTGTTTCAATTTATTCAAGTTGTTTTTTAACAAAAAAAGGGATCATATTCTAAATTCTTTTAAGTTTTTAAATTTTCGACATCAGGACATTAATTAATCAATTAGGTACCAATTTTGGGGGTATCAAGGGTGCTAATCCTTCCTCGTGCGTAACTGACTTCCGAACCTGTTTTCTAAAATTCGTAGACCAAAAATCATCGTTTTAGTAAATTTAAACTTTATTAAAATGATTGAATTTTGAGATGATCCGATCACATCTCATAAAAATGATTGGTGGCGACTCCTGTTTTAATTTTCATTTTCGAGACCCAAAAGTCGATTCCCCTATTTAAAAAAAATGGTTTCGACAGCTTGGCGACTCCACTGGGGAACTAAAAAGAGAGTCAAGCCACGAGTTGATTAATTTCTGTCTTTTTTGTCGAAAATTGAATGTTTGGTTTTAATATACGATCCTTTCATTGCATTTTGGCAGTTTTATGTTGCAATCTTCATCATTTTATTCAGATTTTCTCTATTTGCTTCGAACTTTTATATATATCTTGTGCATCATATTGCATGATCGCCGGGTCATACCTTTTAGGTGGGAGCGAGTAGCCATTCCTTCGTGAGGTTTTCACCTCCGTGCAGGATAATGAACCACTTCCAGAACACATCCGTACCTATGTGCTTTGTGAGATTTTCATCTCCGTGCAGTCATAGGGAAATGTGTTCCCTTGAACTAAACTCGATCCATATGAGCCTATAATGGGTGAGGACCGAGGAATCTGCTGGTTCAGGTACCCCAACTCTAGAACTAAACCTCATGTAGCAAACCTTAGGAGCCCACCCTAGGTAGAGCCACACCGAACCCTAGTGGTCACCCAATTAAGTGTTTTATTTTGTTATTTATTTCTCCTGTGCTAACGTGTTTTCTTTTGTTTTGATTACATTGCATTGCATCATCATAGAAAAGAGGTGTTGATTCATATTCGATTGCTAAATAGGAGAGTTTGTCATAAGGGGACGATTTTCTTGATAAAATAGATTATGATGCGGTCGTCTGAATACGGTCCGAGTGAACGCAACGTGAAAAGGCTGATAGCTCATGAAAGAATATACAACTTTGCTTCGTCGCTAGAGGATTTAAGCGGATAAGGATTTATTCAAGAGCCACTACATCTAAACTTTCTTAAAGAAGCCAACGAGTATCGCGAGGAAGTGAGCAATGACTCGCGGCTTATCGCGAGGAAGTGAACAATGAGTCACGGCTCGAGTCAAGCAAAAAGGAGCTGATAAAAGACATCTTTGAAAGTTTACAAGAGTCGAACTTAGCATCCGAGTATGAAGGAAAAGATTGATGTCTTCGCTCGGACTATGAGGGCAAGACTACATATGTAATCTATTTTATGTAAAGAAATTTGTTTTCTAGAAAAATTCTTCTAATGGAATTAAATTCAAGGTCGACGCCTCGTTCTTGCATTCATTTCATGTATCTGCATTTCATGCATTTGTATTGCATCACCATAGAAAGGAGGTATTGATTAATATTCGATTGCTAAATAGAGGAGTTTGACATAGGAAAACGAACTTCTTGATAAAGTGGGTTATAATACGGTCGTCAAGATATGTTCCAAGTAAGCACAACCAAAAAGGTTGATAGTTCGCAGAGGAATACAAAACTTTGCCCGAGAATTCAAGCCAACAAGGAGTATTCGAGAGCCATTATGTCAAAAGAGCTAAGGAGCATCACGAGGATAAGAGAACCATGGGTCGCGATCAAGTAAAAGGGAGCTAGTGGAGGTATCTATTGAAAGCTCACAGGATTCGACCATAACATTCAGATATGAAGAAAGGAGCGGTGTCTTCACTTGGATTCTAAAGGCAATACCCCATATGAAATCTGTTTTATGTAAAGATATTTGTTTTCTAGAAAAGTTCTTCTAATGGAATTGAATTTAGAATCAACGCCTCCCTTTCTTGCATTCATGCATTTGTATTGCATCATTCACATTACATCATTTACATTGCGTCTTGTGCATTGGACTTCCATAAAAGGATTCTAATTAAGTAAAATTATTTCAGTTAACCTGAAAACCGGTAGAGGTCTTGTTACGGTAATTGCGAGGAAAAACAAAAGCCATGGAACAAAGGTTAGAGAGAATAGAACAAAGGCAAATACAGATGCAAGAACAATTGACCAGAATTCAACAAGAAATACGGAATCAAATGTTGGAATTCCAAAAGAATGTGATGGGCCAGTTAACCCAATTGTTAGCCGGAAGGCTTGAAGAGAGGAAAAGCCCAGTAATCAACAATGAAGATGATAAGGAAGGCTTCATTTATCCCCTAAGTCGCACTCCAATAAGCATTTAGACTCAACCGAATGTGCATCCACAAGGGGTACCCGTCATTCTCGGACTGTTGAACTTCCCGATGGGCTCAGATTTTAACTCGAGTGATGACCGAGTCAATCCTGTTGCTCTTGGCCTAGAAGAAGCAAATAAAAGGGGAGAGCGGACTTTAAGGGCCCCAAAGAAGAAGGAAAAAGAAGCAAATAGTACGAATAACAAGGGGCATTCGAAGCCAATCACAGTAAATCAGCCAAGGACGGTAACTATTAGCCATCAGGTCTCCCCAAGGAAAGAGCCCAATCAAAGATTGAACTTCGGAGAACCCCAGTTCATGCCCATCCCAATCACGTACGGGGAGTTGTATTAGATTTTGTTTAACGCACATATTGTATCCCCTTTTTACATAGAACCAATACATCTTCCATACCCTAAATGGCATGAGGTAAGCGCCCAATGTGAATACCATACGGGAACCACAGGGCATTCGATCGAGAAGGTTACTTTTAAAAAGATAATTGAAAGACTCATCAAAAATTAGTGTTATAAAATTCGAGGATCCCTCTGATCTATTACCCAACCATGCTATTAAAGGGGTAAATATTATGAGCACCATGATGAATAGGGGCATGGGATCTAATAGTACATCAAGTTCGGGGCTCTAGAGCAAGACGTGATATTGGAGAATTTGAACATTCACGACACATCTGAAAAGGGAACCAAGGACTTAAAGGTTTCTAAACATTTAGGAACTGGGAAATGTTTTGAACAATGGGACTGTAGAAGGAATCCCTGTGTTTTTAGTGCTAATTTAGAGTATTATTCAGAACATGCTTGTTGCTTTAAGCCTAGAGGCAATAAGAATCCTTTTGTGAAAATAGGCTCGTGTCCAAAAACATTATTTCAATAAGAATGCATTTTTACGAGCAAAAGTTTATTTTCCATTTCATACTATACAAAGATTCTTTTATTCTTTTATTATTCATTCATAATCTTGCCGCACAATTGTTCTTAGATTCTTTTGTTCATAGGACTCTTTTTCAAATATTCTTTTATTCTTCATTCATGATCATACTATATAAGTACTCATACTTAGAATAATTTATTCTTTGAAGTTTGCCTTCGTATCTACAGCAGGTCCTCAGATATCAATAACATGAGCGACACTGCTACTAAACTAGAATCTCCTTTTGAGCGAAATATGTGCTTAGGGGGATCTCAGGACTTTGAAGACGACAGAGATTGTGACCTATCTTCTGATTTGTCAAAGATGGTAGAACAAGATGAAAATGATCCCACATTACAAAAGGTCAGTGGATATCGCGAGCAGACAAAGATCAAAGCCTAGCTCACTACTAAAAAAGGTGAGACATCATTGAGTTATTTCAAAAAATTCAAATATGCCTTCGCACGATCATATCAAGACATGCCTAGGCTACTGAAACATAGGCATGATGGAATCTTAAAAGAGGTCCACGAGGATATCTGAATGACACATGCTAATGGTTTTCTGATAATCAGGCTAATCATAAGGTTTGAGTACTGCCAGCCCACCATAGAAAAAGATTGCATCAGTATGGCATAAATACCAAATTGAGGCAGATAGGACTTAAACTCTTCCTCTGTTTCTTCAAAGATTTTCTACGTGAGGGGGCACGGATGTTACGGGGCTGACTTCACCGACTTTAATTTATCTTCATGGTGGTCAATTACTTCACCAAAAGGGTAAGGTCGCTTCACATGCCAAAATTATCAAGTAAACGGTCATCAAATTTAAATTCAAATCCAGACCCAAATTCAAGTCCAAATCCAAGTCCAAATCCAAATCTAAATCCAAATCCAAATCCGAACCCAAATTCAAATTCAAAATTCAAATTTAAATTCGAACCCAAATATAAATCCAAAATTCAAATTCAAGTTTGAATCCAAACTCAAGTTCAAATTCAAACTCGAATAAAAAGGGGAAAAGAAAATGGCAAATTAAAAAAAAAAGTGCCAGAAAAGAACCTGTCTAACACAACTGCACAATGTCAAAAGTTTATAGTCTGTTCAAAGATCAGACACCATATTAATACAGCAAAGGCAGCCAAAAAAAAAACCATTCAAAAGGATTTTGAAAGATGACTAAGACTTGTAAGGGTTGGCATGAAGAAGTTACCATTTACCCTCCATACTCATAAAATGTTGGCCAGGACATTCACCAGGGCAACACATTTCTCATTGGTCTTGCCCGTTGAAGTTGAGATTTCTTCTTCTGAGTTTTACCAAAGCTGAAGCTGGATGAGACAGAATGGATCTAATCCTGGCATAATCAATCGAAGTTAATCTGTCACAGTCCGATGATTTGGGTTTATGAAAAAAAAGTTTATCTTAGAGAATTTCAAGGGTGACCTCATATTGAAAAAGATCCTTCATGTATGAAAGGAATTTGAAGGAAAATGCCAAATGGAGAGAGATCTTACATAATGAAGAAGGCTTGTTATGGAAGCACTAATCAAGATAAATGGCAATGACATGCCTAATCCAGTGAATCCAGTCAAGAGGTATTTCACCTACATGCCCAATCTGGTTAATTCAGTCTAGAGTTATTTCACCTAAAAGGAGAGGCCAAGGTGAAAAGCTGCAAAAGGCGCCTTGAGACCTTCTAAAAAAGTTGATCAAAAAAGAAGAAGAAAAAGAAAAATCAAGAAAAAGAAAAAATAAAAATCAATCAAAAGGAAGAAAAAAAATAATAGGCCCAGGCGAAAACCCGCAAAGGGCTCTTTGAGTCAAAAGGGGATTTGAGTTAAAAACCTGAAAATGGCGGCTCAAATTTTGATCAAAAGTGGGGCATGCGGTAGTCTTGCCATGCCTGAATTAGCAAGGAGGAAGTATGCTACGTCTTGTGGCATCGACAAAGTACTCCAGATCCCCTATATGCATATTGAGCTCAAAATGGTCACTAAAAAGTTTGTACAGAGAAGCTTAGGTTGCGATATCTAGGGCATCTAGTTTTTATCTTTCTTCCTATTGTATTTGCTATCTTTGATTCGCGTCGGGCTACGCTTCTGATCAATTTCCTTCTTATTGATTAATTTATTTATGTCGAGCTATGCTCCCAATAAATTTCCTTCTAAAATTGCATGTGTTATCCTTAATTAACTTATTTGTTTCAAGTTATGTTCATTCTTGTCCATTGTTATGATCTTTTTCAAGCATTTTTGTATTGAAATAATGATTAGTGGACTAATAACACTTTTATAAAAGGAGTTTCGCATATTACTCTGGAAGCTTCTAAATAATACAAGAATCCGAAATAGAACTATTGTTTAGAACTCACCAAACCTAAGGGTTGGAAAGGAGTCTAATTTGAGACTATCTGTTAAATTCTTTATCAAAAATATCAGTTGAATAAAAAGGCGACATATTGTGTTGGTGATACAACCTTGACAAATAATAAGTAATCCAAGCATTAAAATGGGATCATTCTCGAAGAAATTCGACATTCGTATATATCTGGTCATGACACCCAGAGAATGAAAGGTGTAGTAAACCAAATTGATTGGATAAGTTACAAAATCTATACCCATGAGTCGTAGCGAGATAGATTAAAGATTCTATACCCCTGAGTCACAGTGAGAGGGATTGAAGAAAGTACAAACCTTATGTCCCAGAGGTACAGTGGGGTAAATTATTTGAGCAGAATACGATTGTTTCATGGAGTTTTCTAGCAAAGATACTAGCCGAGCGAGATGGCAGCGTAATACGTCAGCAATAAGATTCTAATGGACAACAAGCAGTAACAACCCTAAGCATTAAAAAGGGAATCATTCTCATGACATTTCTGCATTCATACATATGTCATTCATAACACATTCAGTTAGGAGCATTTGATTCATTTCGATAATGGCATCCTAATCATTTTGCATAAGCATAAGCACATAAAACCGATTCTACAGGATAGATCCTCCAGAGGACAATGTAGCAACATCGGTGAGTTAGTAGATCTGGTTTTTAGAAGTTACTGGAGCAGATTGAAGATACAGATCTGGCATTCTTGAAGTTGCAGGAGCAGATCGAAGATTTGAGTCTGGCTTCCAGAAGTTGCTGGAGCAGATTGAAGATGCAGACTTGGCATTCCTGAAGTTACAGGAACAGATCGAAGATTTGAGTCTGGCTTCCAGAAGTTGCTGGAGTAGATTGAAGATGCAGATCTGGCATCCCTGAAGTTACAAGAGCAGATCGAATATTTGAGTCTAGCATCCAGAAGTTGCTGGAGCAGATTGAAAACGGCGGATCTGGCTTCCGAAAGTTGCTGAAGCAGATCGAAGATTTTAGATCTGGCTTCCAGAAGTTGCTGGAGCAGATTAAAGACGGCAGATCTGGCTTCCAGAAGTTACTGGAGTAGATCAAAGATTAGAATCTGGCTTCCAGAAGTTGCTGGAGCAGATTGAAGACGGCGGATCTGGCTTCCAGAAGTTGCTGAAGCAGATCGAAGATTTCAGATCTTGCTTCCAAAAATTGCTGGAGCAGATCGAAGATGTGAGTCTGACATCCCTAGGGTTGGAGGGAACAGATTGAAGATCTACAGAAGCAGATCGAAGATGTGATTCTGGCATCCCTGGGGTCGTAGGGAACAGATTGGTGAATTGCAGATCTTATCTCTCTGAAGTTGTAGAAGAGCAGATCACAACAAACCTTATCTCTCTGAAGTTGTAGTGGAGCAGGTTGAAGTTACAAGTCTTATCTCCCTAAAGTTGTAGCAGAGCAGGCTGAAGATACTAGATCTTATCTCTCTGAAGTTGCAGAAGAGCAGATCACGACAAACCTTATCTCTCTGAATATGCAGTGGAACAGGGTGAAGCTACAAGTCCTATCTCCTTGAAGTCGCGGTGAAGTGGATCAAAGCTACAAGATACGATGGATTGGAACAAGGCTACTCAAAGAAGAGGAGTACTAAAGAAGGCGAGACTCGACGTAACCAGGCATTGGTCCTTCTTTATGTCTTTGCTCTATTCCCATTGCACGACAATAAGCAAAGAGGGGCAGCTGTAGAAGGCCCAAATTGCTCGGCCCCATTTTACAAACTTAAACAAACCCCAACTAGCCCAAATCCAATTGAAACCCTAACCCCAAGCCCAAATCAAAAACCAACAAAAATTTTCAAACCCTAAATCTAACCCTAGCCGCCGCCCTAGTTGCTGCCTTCTGGCACCACCACTGTGCCACCGTCATTCACCTGCAAAGCAGAAACAGAGACAAGACAAGAGAGCAAAAGAAAACAGTAACAAGAATGTAAAAATAATGTATTTTCATACGGCTATAAAGCCACCGCAAACAAATGTATTCAGGGGGTTTTTTGAATGAAAAATCAAAAAAAGGATTTGAACATTTAAAGTGATTTCCGATCATCAGTTTCTTTTCTTTTTTCATCTATTTCTTTTTTTTTTTGTGTTCATTAGGAAATAAAAAGAAAATACAGAGATAAAAAAAAGGGAGGGACTTTGAATCAAAATTTAGAAAAGGGGGTTTTCTTTTTTAGTTTTTCTTTACTTTTATTTTATATACGAAAAACAAAACAAAAAGTAAACGAACACTCACCTGAGTCGCGCGTGGCCACTGTCGCCGGCGGTGGGCCTCCATGACGGATGGGCAATGGCTGGAGGAGCCAACCGTCGAAGAAGGGAAGAAGGTAGAGAGGGGAAAAAGCTTTTAAAAAATTTTCTTTCTTTCTTAATCTACAGCAAACTGCTTTCTTTTAAAAAAATTGGCCCTTTATGATCATTAATGGAACGGCGTCGTTTAGTTGGGGGTGACCAGCGTGTTTTCTCCTAAAAGGGAGATTTGCACGAATGGTCCCTCCCTTTTGCGGCTCCCTTTGATCAGGCCCTGTTTTCTAATTCCCTTTTTTTATTTGACCCCGTGGATTTTGCGCTCGTTTCATTTTGGTCCCGCGTGAAATGGGGGTGCATGAGGGCTGGGGAATTTTCTCATCCGATCCCTACTTGTTTGACCGCATTACATGTGGGTCCTTGATTAGCTTTTCGGTATTTATGATTTTTACCCCGAATTCTTACCCGATATGAATCATGTCCCTAATCTGTTTTATTCATTTTTTTATTGTTTTATTGTGTGTTGTTTTAAAATATTTCATATATTATTTACTTTAGATTATTTTTATATATTATTTATTTATTTTAACTGATTTCATGTATTGTTTATTCAAAATTGTTTTATTATTTATTTTTCATTGCTTTGTATATTATTTATTCTAAACTATATTATTTTTTTGTTCGTTTCACATACTATATATTTATTCGTTTCAAATTGTTTTCTTATATATATCATTCCTTCAACACTGTTTTGTATATTTTTTATTTTAAATTTCTCATTTACATATTATTCATTGTAAACTCATATATATTATTTTAAATTGACTTATGTATTACTTACTTTAAATTATTTCATATACCTTATTTTAAACTCTATCCTTTTTTAAAATATCTATAATTATTTAACTTAAGTTTTCTTCATTTATTCAGTTTACACTTTTATATATGTGTATATTATCTATTTAATTTTTTTTCATTATCCTTTTTTGCATCATTATTGATTTTAAATTTCTTTTTAGCATTATTTATTTTAAATTCATTCATTATCTTATTAAATTGTTTGTACATTTTATTTATTTTAATTTGCTTTATTTTATTCATTTTTAAATTGTCGTATATGTTGTTTAATTCACTCGCCTTTAATTATTGATGTTAGTATTTGAATGATGTATGTGGTGTGAGCATCGTCATTGTATGCACTATGATTCGATTATTAGCATTTTCATATTGTTATTGTTTAATCGTATAATATTTTGCTCGTGTATCATTGTACCATGTCCATTATTATATTTTTATTTTATGTCATTGTATCATAAATTAAACCCCAACATATTTATCCAGCTTCGATTTTTTTTTTACTCCAATAAAATAAATGTACGCCTTAGTGTCGCACTCGTTATTATTCAAAAAAGAATTTACTTTTTTAAAAATAATGCAATATTCGATATTTGGAAATTCGAGAAATCGTACCCTAACTTACTAGGTTTCGATTTTTCTCGTTTAACCTAGATAATCGAATATCCTTTTTTGAAGTTTAAATTCATAAATTTTTAAATAAAAAGCATGCTCGTTCTCAAATGTTCTAGATGTCGTATCCTAACTTATTGGAAGTGACATTTTATTGCTTCAAGACGAGAGGGGTTTTAACTTTTGTTTCAATTTATTCGAGTTGTTTTTTTAACAAAAAGAGGGATCATATTCTAAATTCTTTTAAGTTTTTAAATTTTCAACATCAGGACATTAATTAATCAATTAGGTACCAATTTTGGGCGTATCGAGGGTGCTAATCCTTCCTCGTGCGTAACCGACTTCCGAACCCGTTTTCTAAGATTCGTAGGCCAAAAATCATCATTTTAGTAAATTTAAACTTTATTAAAATGATTGAATTTCGAGGTGATCCGATCACACCTCATAAAAATGATTGGTGGCGACTCCCGTTTTCATTTTCATTTTCGAGTCTCAAAGTCGATTCCCTTATTTTAAAAAAATGGTTTCGACAATTATTAAACAAAATTTTAATTTTAGAGGACTTAGGAAAAACAATCAAGTGTCAAAAATAAGTTTTAGCAACCACCTAACAGTCATGAATATAGTTATAGCATGCAATTGTAGTAAGTGTCATCTTTGCATTTAGACTTAATTGATTTTACTATAAGCAAGATAAGGTTAACTCTATTAATCACAATTATTTTAGCCTAATAGAAATAAAGCAGTGGAGACGAAATGAAACTAGCAAAATCATAACTAGCTCAGTAGGCAAGAATCATGCTCGCAAGTCAAATAGTAGGCAATTCCTGGTAAAAATCTTGGGCATGAAAATAGGCAAAATATTTTAAAAAATAAATATGGACAGAAACGAGCACAAGGGCAGCAGCAACAAAACAACAATAAAAATAGTAGATAAAATGATAGGAATGCCTTCCCCTACTTAAAACACATTGTCCTCGATGTGAAAAAAAAAATAGGCGAAAAAAGAAAAGTTTACAAAAACTTCCCATATAATTATCGTTGTTCGCGTAGAGCTGCAATATGGTTAGGTAGTTGTTAGAGTAGTATCTTGATGCACTCTAGTCGTTGCTCGACGGTCATAGAAAGTCATTTTTGACTGGGTACTTCGTTCTGGTTTTGCTGTCAAAAGATTCATTCAGCCGGTGAGGAGCGGGCACCCGAAGGGACAAAACAAAAGGACGAATGAGTGCCAAAAAGTAATCCCATCAAGTCGAGGCAGTGAACATCTAATGGTTCGGCTTGACAAGCAACGTGTAAGTCTGAAATAGGAGAATTAAAGCCATGCAACGAAAATAATGGTTGTGTAATAAAAGAGCCTAAAATTAGAGGTCATTTTGCGTTTATAACATGTTCAAATTGAAGCACATACCAATAGCCCAAATTGACCAGACGGCCTGTATATACACCATAACAAGAATAATTTCATCTTCGAGACAGTAGCTAGAGCATTTCGCTGGCCTAAGAAATTATAAGCCAAATAACGATGTATATAACATAAGGCAGGGTTATGAAACCACAAATCCTTCAATGTTTTAGGGCTATACATCTGTTAATAAAGCAAAGGCCTTGACAGCCCTAAAGTCTGCAGGAAATGTACATAAATTGTTCTCGTAATCAGTGGACATAGTATATTCCTTTGTCACAAATGCCAATGCAATATTAAAAGAAGTGAGGGATAAACTATGCATGGTACCAAGCAACTGAAATTTTACAATGCCGAATGTGTCCAATGAGATTTGACCATGCAGCTGAAAATCAAATGTGGAATAAAATTACAAAAATCAGTTCTTAATAAATACAGTGAGCAATATCAAAGCTTCCAACCCAACCAATATTGTGAAAATAATTTGTAACAGCAGTTTCAATACGCAAAGCATCCAAAATAGATAGAGATAAACATTTTCAAGATACTATTTGTTTATGTCGTAAGCGATCATACCTGTCCCGATTGGTAGTAGTGCCAAATGTTAAATTACCGTTTAAATGGCATTTCGGCCATCGAATATTTGCTTGAGATCAGTAGGTTTGGTCGAGGTTAGGTAACGGGCGTTGGTCATCGCGACTCCAGGAAGGGTTGGAGCGTGTAGGTCGTTCAAGGTTATTGGCATCGGAGTCGAAAGCAAATTCAATGAATAGTGTTGCTGGTTCGGCCGAAGGTGGTCACTGCCGTCTACGTGGCCAGCGTAAAGATGGCTCGGCAGTTGAAGGTCAAATTGGTGATGGCGCGCGTGAGAAATGCGGTGAGGGTGACGGCAGTGGGACGACTAAGGCAAGTGGTTCGTATAAAAGAGAAGAGGATGGAGAGGGCATGGCGCGCGGAGGAGAAAAGGGAGAAGAATAAGAGGTAACGGCGAGCGACGAGCGCAAAGGAGAGGAAGATGAAGCGGCAGAAGGGGATGCATGCGACGGAGAAGAAAAGGTAGATGAGACGGTGGTGTTGGGCGAAAAAGAGAAGGGAGAGGACGGCTTGGCGGCTAAGTTGATACTTTAAGGTGCCAAAAATCTACATCGGTGACTATTGACGGTGAAGGATGGCTCGGAGGCGGCACGGCTCCTGGTTCTCACCATAGTGGTTGAAAAATTGGTGAAGGCAGTTGGGGGAAAATGTGCGATGGCTGACGGGATTTTTGGTAGAAAAATGGTACAATTTTTTTAAGGTTTTGGAGTGTATGGGGAGAGTGCTTGGCTGAAGGGTGGTTGTTTTGTGGCAGGTTTGAGGTAGCCATGTAACAGGGACGCACTATTCCTAGTTGAAATAAGGATAGGATGAGGGCTGTTTTATTCCATTTTTTGAGTTTTTCCCCTTTTTCTCTTTATTTTTGCTCCTGTTTATCTAGACAAAAGAGGAGAAATTAATTATTGAACAAAGAAAATAAACAAATAAAAATAAAAATAGAAATAAAAAAATTGGGTTGCCTCCTCTACAAGCGCTTATTTCGTGTCGTTAGCTTGACGCCCCAAATGATTTTATGGTGGTTCTAGTTAAATTTTTTCAACCGTGTGAGCTTCAAAATTCTCCTAAAATTACTTTAACCCTTGGCCATTGACTACGAACTGCTTTCCTGATTCTTCACTCTCTATTTCAACCGCACTATGTGCGAATAATTTTGTCACAATAAAAGGTACTTGCCATCAAAACCGAAGCTTACCTGAGAATAATTTTAATACGCAGTTGTAAAGTAACACTTTTTGTCTTATTAAAAAATACTTCCAAGATATTTTCTTGTCATAGAACAATTTTGTTTTGTCTTTATATATACAAGCATTCTTGTAGGCATCATTATGAATTGCCTCTAATTCTTAGATGTCTAATTTCCTTGCCCTCCCAGTGAGTTCTAACCCCATGTTACATTGTCGTATGACCCAATAGGCATTATGTTTCAATTCTATTAGAAGATGACAAGCTTGCCAAAAACAAGCCGATACGGGGCATGCCAATTAAACCCTTATATGTCATTCGATAGGCCCAAAGTGCGTCATTTAGCCGAAAACTCCAATCCTTTCGGTTGGATCAAACTATTTTCTCCAAAATGGTCTTGATTTCTCTATTCGAGGCTTTTGTTTGTTCGTTCGTTTGAGGATGGTAGGCTGTAGCTATACGGTGGTGGACTCCATACTTTTGCATAAGCGTCTCTATGATTTTATTACAAAAATGGATTCCAAGATCACTGATCAAGGCTCGAGGTATGTCAAACTTAGAAAAAAATAGTTCATTTAAGAAACTCTACGACAGTTTTAGCATTGTCATTACGAGTAGGCTTTGCATTTATCCACTTAAAAACATAGTCTACTACAGGAATTATATTTATACTTCTAAATAAGGAAATAAATGGACCTATGAAGTCGATGCCTCAAACATCAAAATCTCACATACATGAATCGGGGATAGGGGCATTTGATTTCGTTTAGTGATGTTACCTGTATGTTGGCATTTATCGTAAGACTTATAGAAATTATAAACGTTTTGTGGGCCAATATAACCTGCATCCCAATACCTTATAAGCAGTCCGTTTAGGGCCAAAGTTAACTCCATAAGCTTCTGCATAACAAAAAGGATAGAAATTACCTTGGTTTCTGTAACACGTCTTATTATCTAGTCTGAACAGTTTTTCCACAAGTATGGGTCATCCCAAATGTAATACCGAGCTTCCCGTCTAAGCTTGTCCTTTACAGAATGTGCTAACCCAGAGGGCAATAAGCTTGTGGCTAGAAGATTTACCATATTCGCATACCACGAGAAATGTGCCTCGATTAAAAATAAACTCTTATCAAGGAACTCATCCTTAATAGGAATGTCATCAAAAGATATTTTTAACCTACTCAAGTGGTCAACCACCAAGTTTTCGCATCCCTTTTTGTCTCGAATTTTGATGTCAAATTCTTGAAGCTATAAAATACATCTAATGAGCCTTTTTTTTGCTTCGTTCTTTGCGTTCAAGTACCTAAGAGTTGCATGATAAAAAAAAAGTCACTTTAGATCCCAATAAATAAGACTGAAATTTATCTAAAGCAAATACAATAGCTAAGAGTTTTCCTTCCGTAATGATGTAATTTCTTTGTGCAACATCTAGGGTTTTTTGAGGCATAACAAATGACATGTGGCTCTTTGTCTATCCTTTGCCCCAACACGACTCCCACATTGCGTTCGCTTGCATCGCACAATATTTCAAAAGGGTACTTCCAATATGGTGTTTGTACTATTGGAGCAAAAATCAACTTCTATTTGAGTGCGTCAAAAGCCTTTTTACATTTTAGGCCTATAAAACCCTGCATGACTAAGGAAAGAACGAATTTCCCTTACAGTAGAGGCATATGGCAAAGAATTTACAATGTCAGTTTTTGCCTTATCGACCTCAATTCCCTTAGCTGAAACTATATGACCTAAAATTAAACCTTTGTCTACCATAAAATGACACTTTTCATAATTCAAAACAAGATTAAATTCTATGCACCTATTTAAAATTATAGTGAGGTATTTAAGGCATTCATCAAAGAAATTTTCATACACAGTAAAATCATCCATAAAAACTTTAATAATTTTTTTCACATATTCAAAAAATATAGTCATCATGCATCCCTGAAAGATGGTCAGTTCATTGCAAAGACCGAATGGCATCCTTCTATACGCAAATGTATCGAATGAGCATGTAAAAGTGGTCTTTTTCTGGTTCTCTGGTGCAACTAGAATTTGGAAGAAACCTAAGTATCCATCAAGACGATAAAAGTGAGTCTTACCAGCTAAACGTTCAAACATTTGATTTATAAAAGGAAGAGGGAAATGGTCTTTCACTACAGGAAAATAGACTTTTAGAGACGTTTTTTTGGCCTAAAAGGGTCGCTAAAACTATTTGCGACGTTTTCACAAGCGCAGCAAAAAACGCTGCTATAGACAATGCCGCTAAAATTTTCGACATTTATTTGAAAAAAACGCCACTAAAGATCATGACTTTTAGCAACGCTTTTGCTACAAACGCCGCTAAAAGCTATGATCTTTAACAGCATTTGTAATAAAAGCGCCGCTAAAAGTAATGACTTTTAGCGCCATTCGTGACAAAAGCGCCGATAAAGATCATGACTTTTAGCGGCGTTTGTGGCTCTTATTTTTCCTTTTCTTTTGTCTTGGAGTTTGGGTGGCATTCTTGAAGAAACTCTCTAGTGAGAATTTAGGCAAAAAATTAATTTTTCTTTTAATGTATTCAATATCAAAATCAAATATGCTCAAAATTGCTTGCCATCTTGCAAAAATCTGTTTTGAGGCAATATTTTGAACATCTTTTTGTAAAACTTCTTTTGTTGATTTGCAATCGATTCGTAAAAGAAATTTTTGATTTAATAAATCTGTTTAAAACTTTGGTGAAGATAGAATTATTTGTTACTTTATGAGGTTTGAGTAATGATATGAATGGGGTTCCTAATATGACATCTTGGGTAATATCTTTCACCATTAAAAAACACGTTTGATATTTTATACCTTTGTTGGATATTTCTGCATTGAAATTTTTGTAAGTAATTTTTAGTTTTTTACCATTTGCAGCTTTAAGGGATTCTGATATTTTGTAATAATATTTTGTTAGAATTATTCCTTCTCGAATGCAGTTTTGGTCCGCTCCTGCATCAAAAATGACTATTGTTTCTAATTGAAATTTATTATTTATGACAATATTTATTTTTATTAAATATCTTTGGATAGATATTTCAGTTAGAACCATCATATATTCTTGTGTATTTTCTTCAGGTTCAGGTTCAGTTTCTGACGAACTTTTTTTTGTGATTTCATGTTTAAGGTTTGCATTTATTTTTTCATTTCTTATTCCATCTTAAGCTGAGAAAGTTCTAATTTAATTTGTTTTATTTCTAACTGTAATTCAAAATTTGTAATTTGTTTAGGTTTTATTTTTTCATATTTATTAAATATTATATCTTGTATATTATACATTTGTGATTGACAAGAGATAATTTCTTTTTCTCTTTCTTGTTCGTCTTTTAATGAGAATTTTAATTTCAAAAAGTATTCTCTTTTAAGTTCCAAGCCTTGAATTTTATCAATAACTTCAATCATAAATTCTTGATCTTTGGTTAACATATTAATTGAGGGTTCATTTTCATCATCAGATGATTAGGATGTTGTATGTAATTCGTCTATTTGTAATTCATATGTTTCGGTAGATGTATCATTTTCAGAAAAAGTTATTTCTAAGAGAATCTCATTTAATTTTTGTTCAATTTCCTCATCTAGATTTAAATTATTAATTTTTCTTTTAATTTTACAATATTTTGAGATTTGTCCTGATTTTCCACATCTATAACATTTTATTATTTTATCAATTTTATTTTCTATTTTTTGTTGTTTCTTTTCTTTTCTATATTTTCTATATTTGGGTTTTTTATAATATTCCGAAATATTCTTTTTCTTATTTTCGATTTTACAGGGCAACATGTTTTTGAAGAAAAAGGTTCATTCCTAATATCAAATTGGTGGCAAAATGATCCTAATTCCTTTCTACATAGATATCTTTCTTTCTTAAGTTGTTTTTATAATTTTAAATCTTGGCAAATTTTTAATCCTTCTTTTTGAGTGAAACTAATTAGTTCACCATATGTAAATTTTTCATAAGAAATGATATCTTTGTAACTTTCTCTTATTTAATTTCTAACTTTTTGAAGTCCTGCTAGAAACTTGGCTTTTCAAAATAGTTGTTGGTTATCAAATCTTTGCATAACTTTAGTCATAAAAACATTTTTATACTATTTAAAATCGGTTAATTTTTTGCATTTTAAATTTGATAATAATTTTGAATTTCTATTTTTAAGATAGGAAGGATCTCCTATAAAGCGTTTAGAGATGGCTCTGATACCAGATTGTCCTGAGGATCTGAGGATCGACTTTGAAATTTAATGGGATTATTGAGTTTGAAATTTGGTAATGTTCAAATTTTAAATTTGATTAAATCTTGAAAAGGAAAATACTTTAAAACTTAAATTTTAAAAACTTAAAAGAAGAAATTTTGGAGAAACGAGTTTTGATTTCTAAACTGGATATTTCAAGTCGTGTCTTTCATTCTAAATCTGATAGCCTTTTATAGAGAGCTATTCTCTTTTTACATCCTTTGAATCGGGGAAATTCAATCCCTTACATAATTGAAATTTTGATTACATAATTGAAACTCTTCAGAGAATATATTCTCTGGTTACAAAAATACAAACTACATGAAATATTTATTATTTATGCGCCAAAGAATCTTACTGTTTTTGCCAATGAATATTTACTATTCATGGGCAAGAGAATCTTTCTATTTACGCTAAAGAATATTTCATGTTCCCTCGTCTTTTCTTACAGGGAATATTTACTGTTCACGCCAGAGAATATTTCTTGTTCCTCATCATTCATTTCTTTCTTTTGCATCATTTTTTCTTGGTCCTGGTAATGGTTACTGAAGTGGTATCGTTTGCAAGATCCACTGTTTTAATTGAAGATGCTGAAGATTTTTCATATTTGGATTCGGAATCCATTGAGCTAAGCATTTCAGCCATGAGTTTTTGGTATTCCTTCTTAGTCTTGGCTTAAGCTAGCATCACACTAGCTGTCAATTTTACTTGAAGGAATTTTGTTGTGGTTTGATCCAGGGCTACGAACTTACATAATCTCGGATTCTTGTTGAAAAAAGTATCCAAATACTTTGAATCATATTTTTCATCATTAAACTTGTCCCACCATTTAGTCTTATAGTTTCGAACTAGTATTTAGAATTTCAGTACATTGATCTTGTTCATAAGAATAATTCCAAGAAACAATCCAAGAAATGTACAATTTTAAGAAAAAATGGATTGTTCTATAAATGTGTTTTTGGTCTGGTTTGGGTTGAAATTTGTCAAAGAATTTGGGCCATAAATTTTAAATTTTTTCTAGTAGGATCTCGAAGGATGAGGGTCCATACCAATTCCACAATTCTTGGAATCAATTAGGGAATTTGAATTGAGTTCCATATTTGAAATATATAAGCCAAGAATGTCTCATATGTTGGTTGTTCATTAAAAAGACGTACCATGCCATTCACCTCAATCCCTTGGTCAAAAAATTTTTAATATTTGGGTTGTTGAATGGGGTAAAAAAATTTGGATCTTTTGAGTCTGTGTAGTGTTTGAACAGTACTGATCCTGTTTGAACCAGTATATTTTCATAATATTGTTGGGGTTTTTGAGAATTCAATGACTTGAAATGCCATCAATTGAAAAGTTCTTTTGCAAATATATGTGAAAGTTTTTCTCAAAATTCTTCCTCCAAAATAAAAATTTTTTCAAAATATTTGTTTGGAAAATATTGTGAAGATTTTTATGTAGCAATCTATGAAGACACTACTATTTCTTTTGAAAAAACATCTTGGAGAGATGTCTCTTTTAAAATATTTTTGAGAGATTTTGATTTATGTAAACAATCTATTTATTTTTTAAAATCTTTGCTGCTTTATCAGCAATTTGTTTAAAAGAAGTTTCCTCTTTCATTTGAGAAAAGGCCAATGCCACTTCTGGAGATTGAGAAAGGGACTCAATCCATTTTTTTTTTTTATTTAAGCACCAATTTCATTTGAATCTTGTACATCTTGAATGATTATATTTTTGGAGAATTTTGATGACGATGATAATCGTTCATTTTTTTCTTCATGGCAAATTTCATACCGTGACTTAATTGGTTTTGAGAAAATTTGAGTTTTGGATTACTCCTATTTTTCCTTTTCGTTTGTCTCAGAATTTGGGTGACATTTTTGAAGAAACTCTCTGGTGAGAAAATCAAGCAAAGAATTAATTTCTCCTTTGATGTATTCAATATCAAAATCAAATATCCTCAAAATTACCTGCCATCTTGCAAAAATATGTTTTGAGGCAATATTTTGAACATCTTTTTGTAATTCTTTTGCTGATTTGCAATTGATTCATAAAAGAAATTTTTTATTTAATAAATCACTTTAGAATTTTGTAATACACAAAACAATTGATAAATTTACTTTTTTAATAGTACTATAATTTTGCTGAGTTGGATTCCAATGTCTGGAAGTAAACTGGACTATTAACTCTTTTCCCTCTTCAACTTGTTTTAGGATTCCACCATATCGTATTTCAGAAGCATCTGTTTCTACAATCTTGAGGGTATTTGGATTAGCTAAATATAAATAAGGAAGCTTAGTGATTTGTTTTTTAATTTGGGTAATAATATTGGTGTGGTCATTTGTCTAAAGTTGTGGATTCTTTTTAAGTCTATCATATAACGATTTACATAATTTGCTAAGACCTGGATAAAAGTCTATGACATAATTGAGACTTCCTAAGAATCTTTGTAATTTAACTTTATCAAGGATTTGGTCTAGGAATTTGCTAGCAAACTCTATAGACCTTTCTATTGGGGTAATTGTTCCTTGGGTAATTTAATGGCCTAAAATCCTTACTTTGGTTTGGAACAAACTTATCTTGGATTTAAAAACTACTAAACCATTATTTTTTATGACTTTTATAAAGATGGATAAATGTTTGAAGTATTTTTCTAAATTTTCTAAAAACACTAATACATTATCGATATATATTATTGTGAATTGAGAATATTGGTAAAAAAATATCATTCATTATTCTTTAAAATTCGGATAGAGCATTTTTTAATCTAAAAGGCATTACATTCCATTCATATTGTCCAAATAGTACAGTAAATGATATTTTATACCTTTCTTCCTCTTTTATTTGGATTTGCCAAAATCCAAATTTCATGTCAAATTTTAAGAAAATATTTGTATTACAAAGTTTCTGTAGCAAATCTTTCTTATTTGGTATTGGGTACCTAATCCATTTTAGAGCTTGATTGAGAGGTTTGTAATTAATTACTAATCTTAGCGTTCCTCTTTCGAGTTCTGTATTTTTTATTACATAAAATGCTGAACAACTCCAAGGAGAACTGCTTTTCCTAATTAAATTTTTATTAAAAAGATTTTGTATTTCGTTTTTACAAAATTCTTCCATTTCTTTGTTCATTTGTATGGGTCTTGCTTTTGTGAGTATTTGATTTTTATCAAAATTATTTTCATATAGTATGTTACTTCGTGTTTTTTTCTATTCCAAAAAGCATTAGGAATGTTAGAATAAATTGTTGATTCTATTTCTTCTTTGATTTGATTTATCCCTTTTTGTACTTCTCTTTTTTCTAATTGTTCAGTCAATTTTTTAAAACATATTTCTTTTTTTAAAAAAGAGATTTGCTTCTGTTTATGATTAATTAAATTATTGATCATCAGATTCATCCATCGATCTTCTCTTTGTTTGCATGTTGGATGGTTGATTCATCTTCCCATAACTGAAATCCATATCTTTTAACATGAACAAGATTTCAAATCCAATGATCTGCTTAGGAGCTTTTCTGAACTCTTCAATACCGTCAAATAAAGTCTTCTAAAATCTAAATCTATGATTTCCATCTAACCACCGATGATGCCCCATATAAGAGAACTTCTTCCCATTATATAACCACTTCAAACATGTTTGCGCAGCACAATAAGGACAAGCATAACGTCCTTTGGTACTCTAATCAGATAAATTAGCATAAGTCAGGAAATCATTAATAATCCACAACAAAGCAGCACATAGATAAAAGTTCTCATTTTTCAATACATCATATGTCTCAACCCACAAATAATTGTTTTAACTCTTCAATAAGTGGCTGCAAATAAATGTCAATATCATTTCCAGGTCCTCTCTCTTTAGGGATAATCATAGATAAGATAAAAGAAGATTGTTTCATGCAAAGCTATGGAGGCAAATTATAAGGAACAAGCATTACAAGCTAAGTACTATACAAAGTGCTCATGATTTTATAAGGATTAAATTCATCAGATGTTAGCTCAAGCCTCACACTCTAAGGATCACTTACAAAGCTTGAAAATTTATTGTTAAATGATTTCCATGCTAAAGAATCCGCAGGATGCTTTAATAATTCATCATCGATTTGTTGATCATGATGTCACATCATATATTCGGCTGTCTTTGACGACATGAAAAGCCTTTAAAGCCTTAGTATTAGTGAAAAATATCGCAAAATCTTCTATATTTCTATTCATCCAACGAGATTTACTGCAAACATGACAAGACTGTTTGTTTTTCCGATCACCCCAATACAACATGCAGTCATTAGGGCAACTATGAATTTTGTTGTACCCAATGCCCAAATTTTTTATCAGTTTCTTCATATCTTTGCATGAATGAGAGATTTTGGTAAAGTGGAACATATATCTCAAAAACTCTAACAACATTGTCAAAGAGTTTCCAGTCCACCCTCCCAAACATTTTAAGTGAAAAAGAAGAATGCACAACATTTTTGAAAATTTTGATCCCTCATAAAGTTCTTCATTCATTTCATTAAATAAAGTGTAGGACTTCGCCGCTTCGTCATTTGCCTGTTCATCACATATACTTCTTCTTGTTTTGGTGAAAGCATTTTCACTGAAATTACAATCATTGGATGCAACCAAGTCCGGTGAAAATGATTGCAATCCATGACTACGCATATTAAATGCATCCCGCAACATATCTTCCATGTCATCTTCTCTAACAGACTGATGATAAATACTATAAGGATAACCTGGATTAATCGTTGAAGAGGTTCTACTACATGTACATTCTCCATGAAAAATCCATTTTTTATACCCCGAATAAAGCCATCAACAATTAAATGTTCGTAGACAACTTCACAATAATGCCAATTGATATTGCCATACTTCTTACACGGGCAAAAAATCATATTCTCTTGACTTACATTTTGAAATACAAAATTTAGAAAAGTTTGTACTCCATTTCGATAGCCATTGCTTACCCTTGAAAATTTCATCCAAATCCTATCTATTTCGTAATTGTTGAAGTCTAAAGTTAATAATAAATACACGGGTAAGTTTTTTATTTATAAGTATAATTGAGTTATGTAAATTATGATATGATATATATTTATGTATTATGTAAGTTATGTAAATTATGTAAGTTGCTAGTAAACTTGCCTATGATTGGCCACACAGTTAAGATTGTGTCAACCAACTTGGCACAAAAACGCAAAAACAGCAACCTCCCCAATGACAGACATGGTGGAATTAGGACAAAGAAATGGAAGAGAGAGATGAACAAGCAGAAGGGACATTCAAGGAAAGAAAAGGAGATGGATTGTGATTGTGTTGATGGGAAAACACAAGGGAAATTCATTTAAAATATTTTTACAAAATAAAATAAAATATTTAAAATAAAAATTTAAATACAATTTATTTTAATTAGGTAATTTAAAAATAAAATAAAAGTAGACAAAATATTTTTTTGTGATTAAAATAAAATAAAATAAACGAGTCAATGGCACTTAATGAAAAATAGGCTAAGTTAATTTTAGCCTAAAATATGCATCTTAATTTACTTTAATTTTTTTAATTAATTTCATATCTTACGTTAATTTTAAAACTAAAATGATTTTAAGTTTCAATTAAATTATAATAGACCAAGTTTGAATCTAAAGATAGAAGAGCTTCATATTTGATAGTTTTTTGGATTAAGTCCTTTTTCCTTGTAAACTTTTTCTTTTACAATTATACCAATTGGTTGTGAATTGTGTTGCATGGATCTAACTTCAACGCATAACCAACCAAATAAGGATACAACCAAAGTCATTCAAAACAGATATAACTTGTATGTATAGAAACAAAACACCCAAAACAACCAAATTCCCAATGATATAAACATAAAACATTAAAAAGAAAAAACTAACCAGGGAACTTTGCAAGTGATCAGAAGAAACCTAGAATTTAGTCACAGAAAATGCCTTGTCGAATTGCAGAACAAGTTTATTTAGGATAAATAAGATATGCAATTATACGGCTGTAATTTGTACAAAAATTGACAGCATTTAAGCACCAATTTGGACAGCAATTATACGGCTGTAACAACATTTGGACAGCACTGATTTGCAATATTCATGAAAATAAAAAACTAATCTGGACATAACTTAAATATGTCTTTTTTATCTTACCTTCTTTCAAAGACGGGCAGCTTCTCTGTTTTGAGCTAAACGCCTCAAATGTTTTCACGTTCAGACTTAATGAACTATTCTGGACAAAAAAAATGTTACAATCTGAGTTTATCCATGAAGGCAAATTTCCTGATAACATATTGTATTACAAATCACTGCATAGAGAAGTCAAATAGCTGAAAGTGAGTAGGGACTCTGCACATATTACCCCATGTTACTTGAATTTCAAGCGTACGGTCTAATAAATGCATATGTTCGACATAAATATGTTGAATTTTTTAAAACGGGTCATATAATTTCCTGCGTCTAGCATGAGTATATTCAATTTTTAAGGTTATTTTTTTATATATTTGAAGGCTTATATCTTTGTTTCAATATTCGAATACATATTAAACACGATTTCTGATGGAATGAATAAGTTTAGTGTGTAAGAGGACCTGACAGGCTATTATTTCCAAGAAACCTGGCCATTTCAAGAGTCCGTGTATGTATGAATCGGACATAAGTACTTGTAGATAAACTAAAGAGTAGCACAATAAAAAAAAATTTTGTAACTTACAAGTATGTAAGAGAATCCATATTGAACAAAGCACTTGGAATTTGGCCTGTTAAATTGTTGAAACTAAGTCTCTGGAAGAAAAGAAACTAAACACATAAGAAAAATTCTCAAACTATAGGTACAATTTTTTAAATGTTCCTTGGAACGTAACTTACAGCTTTTGCAAAGATTGTAATTCTGTGATATAAGATGGCAAAGTACCAGTGAGTAGCACATTTCTTAGAACTCTACATGAAATTAAAAAACAACAACAAAAAAAGGAATTTAATTAGTCTGTAATTAGTCCCAAAGTTTTTAGAACTGGACCGATACTCGAACCAATCACGTCACTGGTTTATCAGTCCAATCGAGTACTTGATTAAAAAACATTCCAACCTGTATGTATCTTAAAGCATAACACACCTTTTTACTCAGAGAAAAACAAACAGCTCCAAAGCAAGGAAACTTATTCACCAAGGGCTTAAATATAAACCTGAAAACTCTAGTAAATCCAATATCTTTCACCTTAAGCCAAAGGAAAAAGGAATTAAACATCAATAACTGCCATTCTCGCCAGAATGAATTTAGGCTAGTAATGAATATTTTTTTTCATTCCAATTCATGTTATTAAACAATTTAAAAAAGAATTAACTTTTTAAATAGTTATATTAAATATGTTAGTAAGTAAAAACAGATTTAAGTGGGCTAATTTTTTTTTATTATTTGAAGAAAAAGAGAAAATAAAATGCATAATTTGCACATATATAATGGGGTGAATATTAAAAACAGAACATCAACAGAAACAAAAATTGAAAGCTATCATACATCATATATAAACAAAGAGCTAAGATCAAAAGTGAAGCAAAATACTAAAATCAAAACAAGGAAACACTTGAGCTTTTACATTTCAAAGCAGTTACGAAGAGCAAATACTAAAATCATAACAGTTATGGCTACATGGAAGCTTTCGGGTCTACTTGAAACTGCAGAAAGAGCTTCATTTTCATTGCAAAAGGTATATACTGCAAAAAGGCGCAATTTTTTTTATCATGCATTCAAAGAGCATTTACTGAAGGGAACCAGAAAAAGCTTAAATGCTGTGATGTGGACATGCAAATGGTTTAAAAATACCTCTAGGACCCGAATATCCAGCGGCGGTGGCGGAGAGAAGATGCGGCGACGGAGAGAAGAGGCGAAGAATTTCCTTTTGAAGCGGCGGAGAGATGAGTCGAAGAGTTTCCAGACACAAGAGCGTAATACAAAACTTTAATGATTTTGATAATTTGTAGGGACTGGGGAAAAAGTACTCAAATTTGGGAGATTGGGGAAGAAATTGGGGATTTTGGAAGTTGGGAAATTAGGGAAAGGAAATCGGGAATTCTGAATTGGCGGAAGAAGGTAAATGAAATTCGGGCCTACATAACCACGTCGTTTAAGATGAGTTAAATAAAACATTGCGGCGTTTTTCGGCAAAACCACAGTAATGCAAAACATATTGCGGCGTTTTAGACAAAACGCCACTATAACAATACTAAAATGACAGCATTTTTTGAACTTTTAATACATATTTGCGGCGCTTCAAACGAAACGACACTAAAAACAAAGCATAAAATGCCACCATTTTGAGAACATTTATCAATATTTGCGGCGTTTTAGGCTAAAACACTGGTAATGTATAACTTATTTCAGCGTTTTACAAGAAACGCTACTAACAACACTAAAACAACAACGTTTTTTGAACTCTAAATACATATTTGCACCGATTTAAACAAAACGCCAAAGAAAATAAAATAGCGTCGTTTTGCAAACACGTAACAATATTTGCGGCATTTTTGTCTAAAACACCGGTAATGCACAACCTATTACGGCGTTTAGGATTAAACGCCACTACCAGCGACAAAACGGCGATGTTTTCTGATCTATGTTTACAAATTTGCGGCGTTTTTCATCAAACGCCACTAATTACGCACCTAAAACAACACCATTCTGAAATCTTTTAATACATATTAGTGGCGTTTGGACAAAAAAACGCCACTGTTGCTAATCTTTAGCGGCGTTTTGGCCATAAACGCCACTATTAATCAACTTAATTAATATTTGATTGATCACCTTACCCTAATCTAGATATGAGCCAAATTTTAATGCCCAAGCTAACAAGTAAAATGGCAAAAAAATATGATTGATAAGACATGAAGATGAAGATGCTGGGTTTTTTTTTTTTTTTTTTTTTTTTTTGCTAAGAATGAAATAGAGAGGCAAGGTAAGGACGATAAATGAGAAGGGAAAAAAGGGGTAAATGGGAAAGAAAATAAATGGGACATCAGTGTTTCTCTAAGAAAGAAAAAAAATAGTTAAATGTATTATATAGTTATAAATTTATAAAAAAATTATAGTAGTATAAAAATAGTGAAATTAAGTATAATAAAAATATGCAGGACCCATATAAATTAGATTTAAAATATTTTTAAAAAATACTTTTAATTATAAATTAATAAATATATATGTGACTTAATTTCTTATTAAATAAAATAAGACATTGTTTACAAGTTAAGTTAAACAAAAAAATATATTAAATTAATACTATCTCTTTTATAATTATATAAGAAATTATTTAATATATAAATTAAAAAAACAATCAGTCACATATACCAAAACAACTTTAAAATTGTTTTAAATAATATTATTTTAAATTCTTATATTAAATATGTAACGACCCAAAATTTCCGGGAACCGAAAAGACGAGTCGTAGGGCTCCGTCTTAGGAAAATAAGTCCGTAAATATTTATTAAAAATATTTATGAAATTAGTTATAAGTTGAATTAGATTTTGGTGAAGTGAATTTAGTTTAATTAGAAATAATTAGTAGAAAGGACTAAATTGAATAGAATGCAAAAGTTTAATTATAGAATAGAAAAATATCAAGGGATTAAATTAGTAATTAAACCAAAGTAAGTGACATGTGTGAATGATGGATACATACATGTGTATTAATTTTATTGGTACAAATGTATGTTATATATGTACTTACTTAATTATTAAGTAAAATATATTTAATTATTTATTTATTATAATTATTATTAATTGTGTAAATATTATTTTTGTTAATTAGTTGTGATAATGACAAGTGTGTGGCAAGGATTGATCCATGTGTATATACATGTATGAATACAAATGTATATGTATAATTAGTTATTATATTAAATATTTATAATAATTAAATAAGTAAGTAAATAAAGAATAAAAGAAATAAACAAAAGAAAAAGAACAAGAAAAGTTACAGAGAAGAAACGTGAAAGGGAAAGAAAGAAAGAAAGAAAGAAGAAAAAGGAAAATTGAAGGATTAAAGCTTAGGAATTAATTTGGTAAGTCAATTAAGTCCATTTCTTTGTAATTTTGATGTTTTTGAAACTCTAGAGAGAGATTCTCTTGAATTCATGTGAAAATATTAGAAAATAATGGAAGTTTGATTAGGGTTTATGTTAAGAAAATGGAGGAATTAGGGATTAATTTGATAGAATTGTGAATTTGAATTGAATTAGGGACTTAATTGTAAACTAGGCTATAAGTTTTGAGTTTTAGGGACTAATTTGGAAGAAATTCGAAATTATGGAAAAATGATGAAAATTTGATAGTTATATGAAAGTTTTAATGGAAATTGAATAAGAAAATGAGATAAATTGCTAAAGAAGAGAAGATGACAAAGTTTAGGACATAAGTGGGAATATAATAAAAGTTATATGGAAAATTTAGAAATTGTATATTATTAATTAATTGTAAATTTGCTAATTTTCGTAGCCAACAAGGAGACCGAGACATCAAATACGAAAGGGAAGGAAAAAGTGATCGAGGAGTAACTCGAGAAAAATATCGGTTTGTATTATCATAATTTGAATTATTTTCTAGTATGTGCTTTATTTATCTAATATATGTGCATGGGAATGAAAGTGAAAGTAGTAGTGATATATAAATTGAATGTGATTGAATATGGTTGATGAATACATATGTGTATGTGAGTTTGAATTATATGATTGTATTGAATTTGAATGATTTTGATTTATTGAAAATGGGAATGAAATGAAAATATGTGAAAATGTGAAATTGAAGCAAGTTATGCTTGAATTGCAAAATATGTGAGAAAATGTGGCCAAAGAGCAAATGATGTGAATTTGATTGAAATTACGAGGAAGTGATTGAAATTGATATGTGTTTCCGAGACCCTATTAACTAGTCGGGCTTAGTGGATATAGTTGGCATGCCATAGGATTGGAAGTGTTCAGGGATTCTTCGACCTCAAGTCGATGAGACACTTGGAGTGTCATATTGCTTCGGATAGATTCGATGAGGTACTGGGTACCACTTTACTTCGGCTAGGCCGATGAGACACTGGGTGTCAAATTTGCTTCGAACTATCCGATGAGGCACTGGGTGCCAATATGGTGTGATTGGTTGGATCCGTGTATCCGCCAAAGTCCGAGTTATGTTAATAGGGATAATTAAGTAAAATGAGAAAATCGATTGAAATTGTGCATTTGAATCATTGAATGGAAAGTGAAAGTGATGATGTGATATGAAATAAGAAATGAAATTGTGCTATGAAATTTAATACATGAACTAAAGTCTTGAAAGTTTATTATTGAATATGTATATGTGTGAATGGAAGATGGACTAAAGGTTCATGAATTGTTCAATTCGAAATGTGAATTGATTGTTTGTATGTGATTGAAGGAATGGTGAGCCAAATATAGAAATATAGTAGTTTGGTATATAACTATGTATAAGATTTATGCATGACATGGTATATTGTTGTTAATGTTATAATTTGAATTATGATAATACCACTGAGTGTTTCCAATACTCAGCGTACGGTTGTTTTCCGTGCGCAGGTTAGGTAAAGTTGAGGTTTCGTCAAGCTTCCAAATCAGTCCCGATCTCAGCTCAACTTTGTGGTGATGTATTTATCTTTTGGTAATGTGGCATGTACTAGGTTTAATGTTGTCACTTGTAAATGTTTGAAATTTTGAATGTAAATATGGTGTATAAAAGTTGAGAAGTTTTTGAAATGAATGAATGAGTTTTTGCTAAATTTGAAGATGAAATGAATGGTTTTTGGTTAATATTTATAAGTAAATGAATTGGGCATGTTTTAGGTATGTTTAGTGGGTAAAAATAGCTTAAAAATGATGAAACTTGCAGTTTTCACACGGCCAAGACATATGGGCGTGTGCCTAGGCCGTGTGGGAGAAACAGATTCGACCACGGGCTGGCCACATGGCCATGTCCCAGGCCACACGGGCATGTGCTCTAGCCACACGGGTGTGTGCCCAGGCCACACGGGCGTGTCAAAAAACCACACAGCCATGTGCCCCTGTTTCCAAAGAAAAATTTTTAAAGTTCCTGGTTTGATCCCAAATCAATTTCAATACTTATTTTGGACCCCGTAGGCCTATATTAGGAATCATTTGATGGAAATTAGATGGTTTTAAAGTTGAAACTCAAATTTATATGTCGTTAATATTCGTATGTTAGTGTATAAGTCCGGTAATGCCTTGTAACCCTGTTCCGGCGACGGTGTGGGGTTAGAGGGTGTTACAAAATAATATGATTGTAATACAAAATTGCATGAATCTCAGAAAAATCCAAATGTTGTACATTTAGTTTTCCAATAGTATCTTTTCCCTAAACCATAAATTAAACTTACACCCTAGGATAACCTTAAATATATATATATTATAGGGGACAAAAGTAATTAAAATATAATCTTAATGCTTACCTAAACCTTAAAATAAATTAATTTTTTAATTAATAACCCTAACCCCTAAAGCCTTATAGCCTAACCCCTAAAACCATGAACAATACTAAGACCCTAAACCCTAAAATAATAAACCCTAAACCCAAACTCTAAAACATAAACCCTTAACCCAAAATAATAAATATTATATCATAAACCCTAAAACTCTAAATTAAGCGTACACATTAAACCTTAAATTCTAAACCCTAAACCTTAAAATAAAATTTTTTTCGGCATTTTAACAAAAAATGCCGCTAATACTTGACATTTGCGGCGTTTTTATAAAACGCCGCTAATTCTCGATATATAGCAACATTTTCCAGAAAACGCCGCTAATGCCACTATAGCTCAACAATAAATGTCATCGTTTAGCTCAACACTTTTGTGGCGTTCCTCTAAAAACGCCGCTAATGCTCGACCTATAGTAGCATTTTTTTAAAAAACCGCTAATTCTCGATATATAGCAGCGTTTTCCAGAAAACGCAGCTAATGCCACCATAGCTCAATAATAAACGTCATCGTTTTGTTCAACACTTTTGCGGCATTTTTCTGAAAGTGCCGCTAATGCTCGATCTTTTGCTGTGTTTATTTTATAAGTGCAGCTAATAGTGAACTTTTGCGACGTTTTTTTACAAACGCCACTATAGCTCTAACCTTTTGCGGCGTTTTTCTTCTTGCGCCACTAATGTACAACTTTTGCGACATTTTTAGTCCAAGCACCGCTAAAAATGCCACTAAAAATATGTTTTGCTGTAGTGTTTTCTAGTGTAAGAATTCAACTTCCTGTCATCAATGCAGACACGCCACCCATTTTGCACTCGGGTTGGAACTAAGTCACCCTCAGTATTTTTCTTTACTGTCATGCCTGTTCTCCTGGGCACGACTTGCACCAGACTTACCCATCTGCTGTCAGAAATGGGGTAGATTACATCAACATCTAGCAGCTTGATTATTTCCTTTTTACCACCTCCATCATATTCAAATTCAACTGTCTTTGCGCCTATCGCCTTGGTTTCGTGTTATCCTTCAAGTAAATCTTGTTTGTGCATGTCAATGGGCTTATCCCTTTTAAGTCGACAATGGTCAAGCCAATCACCTCCTTATGATTTTTTAGTACCTGGATCAAACTTTCCTCTTCGTGCTTGGAGAGTTTATTTGAGACTATGTTCGGTAGGGTATTATCTTTTCCCAAAAACACATATTTAAAATGCGTGAGAAGCTATTTCAAATCCAAATCTAGTACCTACACAACAGAAGGTAAAAGTTTAGTGTTTGTTGGAGACAAAAATTCATTAGTAGATTCATAATCATCAAATATAAATTCAAATTTATCTTCATAAATCGACTCAAAAGTTTGTTCCACTAATAAGTCAATTATGTCGACATGGTTTACGTTCAAGATTTCGCTTGGATAATGTAATACCCCGAAAATTATTGCAGTAGGAAAGTAAGATATTATCCTTGATATAGTAAAGTAAGGAAATAAAGTGTCAAAATGTAATGACCTAAAATTTACATACATCGAAAAAGTGAGTTGTAGAGCCTTCATCTTAGTAAATTGAGTCCTAAAATATTTACTAAAAATATTTATGAAACTATTTATGTGTTTAATTAGGCTTTGGTTAGGTGAATTTAGCCTAATTTAAGAGTAATTAGTAAAAAGGACTAAATTGAAATAGGAGTGAAAGTTGAATTGTAGATTAAAGAAAAGCTAAAGGGACTAAAAAGGAAAAAAGAATAAAGGGGGGAAACAGAGAGCAAACGGGAAAGAAAGAAAGAAAGAAAGGGAGAAAGAAAAGAAAAAGGATAAATCATGGTTTGAAGGTTTAAAGTTTTATTCGGTAAGTCAATTTAGCCCTTTTTGCTTAATTTTGATATTTAAAAAGCTTTAGAACAAAGTTTTGATGAAATTAAGTTGATATTTTAAGAGTTCATAGGTTTTCAAGTATAGTTTATGTTGAACAAAAAGATGAATTTGGGACTTAAATGAATGGATTTCAAGTTAGAATTGATAAAAGGATTAAAGTGTAAACTAAGCTATATGTTTTATTTTGTAAGGACTAATTTGAGGAAAATTTGAAATTAGGAAAATATGTTGAAAATTTAATAGATAAATTTGAGTTTGGATGAAATTTTAATAAAAATAGAGTGTGAATTGAATTAGAAAAGTAAGTACACTTAGTTAGGATTTAATTACAAAATAAGCTATAAGAAATAGTTTTGGGCAGCAGCAGTAACCTAATATTTGAAAAACCACCAAAAATGGTAGAAATTGAATTAGAAGTTGAGTGAGATATGGAATTAAATCTTGTTGAGTCTATTTTCATATAAAAGAAACATAACAAATAAAGGAATTCTGTACTCTGATATATTTAGATTTTTGTGAGACTGGTTTAGAATAATTTCGGGATCCTCTGTTTTGATTTTCAAAAATCATTAAAAATTGTATAAAAATAATTTTGAGACATAATTTATATGTTTAGATTTCTGAATGAGTCTATTTTCAATAGAAATAAACAGGAACATCATCCGAATACCGTACAAGGAGATAATTTATTTTTAGTGAGGAAGGGTTAGAACTGTCAGACAACAGAATAGGGGTGACTTCAAAGAATAAACTGTACTTATTGGCTAAACAAAAAATTATTAAATTTTATGGTAAGAAAATATGTGAGTCTAGTTTTAAGGAAAATTTACGGATCTTAATTTTGAGTTCTGTAGCTCAAGATATAAATAATTTAGTGACCATGACGCAAATGGATAGTTTTGAATATACATATAAGTAGATAGTGAAATTATTGATAATGTTACTTATAGCATGTTATGTAAATTAAGGATGTGGAATGGAGAGGAGGTGAAGGAAAATATGTATGAATATTCAGCTAGCATGGATAATTTGCATGTTTTAGGCTCAGGGACTAAATTGAATAAAAGTAAAACTTTATGGGCAATTTTGTAAAAATTTTAGAAATAGCCAATTTGCATGAAATAGATTATTTTATTATTTAAAATTTCAAAATTGAATGAAATTATTAATTTAGTTCAAGATTGGGGAAAAACATGTTTTAAGGATTAGATTGAAAAGTGTTGAAATTATGGAAAATTCTGATATTTTATAGAATTCATGGGTTGTTATCAATTTGTATGAGAATGACGGCTGGAAATAAGGATTAAATTGCAAGAATTTTATTTTTTTTGAGCCAAAGGATAAAATCGTCATTAATTAAAAGTTTAGGGGTAAAATTGTAATTTTGTTTAAGAGCATTAATTGAATGTATTAGAACATGAAATAAATGAAAACGATGATCAAATTTATTTATAAGGATTCGGATGACTCAAATACGAGACTTGAACGTGGAAAAGAAATGATATTTATCATGACATGTAAATATGTGATTATTTTTGATACGTTGATACAAGGAAATTAAGTATGTTGAGACGAATAATAAATCCAAGTAAAACATGTTGAGAAAAATAAATACGTTTGAGGGACAATATATTCAATTTTAATTGGTTCCAAATATAAATGTTAGATGAAAAAAATATTTGATAAATAAATCGGTAACTCCGGTAATGCTTCGCAACTCTATTCCGGTGTTGGATTCGGGTTAGGGGCGTTACAGATAACTAATAGCGTCGTAAACATTAAACTTCATGATCTCTTCGTCAAATTCCATCATGAGATTTCCGCTTCGCATGTCATTCTTAGTGTTGGAGGTACTAAGGAAAAGTCGGCCCAGCAAGACGTCTAAAGATCTAGGAGTGCTATCCTCCTCCATTTTTATCACATAAAAATCTGCAGAGAAAATAAGCTAGTTAACTTTCACTAATACGTCTTCGAGGACTCCTTCGGGATGCACAACAGACCTGTCTGCTAACTGTATGATAACACATGCTTTCATCAAAAAAACCCGTGTTAAGTGATTTATAAATTGAAAAAAGGCATTATATTTATGGAGGCCCATAAATTACACATAGCCTTTTTTTATTCCCAAGTGGCCTATTTTGCATGGTCTTGCGAACATGCCCCTATATTTACATTTCTTAGCATCTTCTGCTGTAACACTACGAATATATTTTCACCAACACTTACCCTTTCATTACCAGTTAATTTCCACTTGTTGGTGCAGAGCTTTTTAAAGAACTTGGCATATCACGGAATTTGTTTAATGGCATCCAACAATGGTATGTTGATCTCGACATTTCTGAATGTTTTGAGGATCTCCTTATCCTCTTTACCTTTTTGACATTGATTCAATCGTCTTGGAAATGGAGGCTGAATTTTAGGCAGTGGAGGTTTCGTTCGAACCTGTTCATCTTTCTTGGGCTTTTCTTGGGTAGAATCTTGGCCAAGATTTTTGCCAGGAATTGGTTCTAGTTCTCTTCCACTTATCAGCGTCACTACATTCACATTTTGTCTTGGGTTCAGTTCTGTTTGTGACAGCAGCTTCCCTTAAAATTTTTTTTTCTCAATTGATGTGGTCAATTTTCTTATAGACGCCTTGAGTTTCTGTTAAAAATCCTTCGTTTCTTTTTGGAAATTAAGAGTTTACTATTGGAAATCAAGGACATTAGCTACTAATTTATTGACCATAGTTTCTAGAGAAGTACTTGAATCTCATGGCTATTATGAAAACTGATTTTAGTATGGCTGATTATACCGTGGGTTGGCCCCATAACTCAAGTTAGGATGGTCCTTCCATCCTGGGTTGTAGGTATTAGCGCAGGGGTTGTATCGCCTTTGTGGTGGCCCAAGAAAGTTTCTCACAGCATCCAAATAAGCCATAGTATCGTCACACAAACTAAGGCATGCATCAGTTATATGTTTGGGTGTTGCACAAATTTCGCACAGTCGGGCTGGTCCTATTTTTACTAAAAAAAAAAAAGAATTCATGATATTAGTAAGTCTATCAACTTTATCTTCTACGGTTGAACTACTTATCTGGTGAACCCTTCTAGGGGCCTCAAGATTAGCTCAAAATTGCTACGTATTTACAGCCATCGTAGATATCAAGTCTCTCGCTTGTTAGGAAGTCATGTTGACTAATGGTCCTTCAATGGCGGCATTTACCATATTCATCTCTATGGGCTTTAAGCCCTCATAAAAGTATTGGAGTAGAGACTGTTTCGTTATACCATGTTGTGGGCAACTTGCACACAACTTCTTAAATCGCTCCTAATAGTCATAAAGAGACTCCACTTCTTTTTGCCTTCTCCTGACTATCTCCATTCTCAACTCAATAGCATCCCATGCTGGAAAAAACCTGTTGAGAAACAAACAAGAAAGTTCAGCCCAAGTTGTAATAGATCCAGGGGTAAATAAAATAATCATTCTCTAGCAGAATCTGTTAGGGAAAAAGGGAAAGCACGCACTTTGATTTGATCCGTAGTTACCCCCTGAGGTTTCATGCTAAGACAAACCATATGAAACTCTTTCAGATGTTTGTGGGGATTTTCATTTTGCAACCTACGAAAAGTTGGTAGTAATTAGATTAAACCTGACTTCAATTCAAAATCAGTATCCATAGTAGGATACGTAATACACAATGGCGGTTGTTCTACTAGAGCTTTAGCCAATTACCAAATCATTTGAGCCATAGGTTGATGTGCTAGATTCGAGTTTTAGTTAACCCTAGCGTTAAACACTTCTTCTGGTGAATCGACTTCTACTTTTTCACTTTCAAGTGTTTGAGTAGGGTTTTCGTTAACCTAGACTCAACTTCATCGTCGACTTCAATTTCTGGCAGTGGGTTACTTTAAGTCCCAACCACCTTTGACTGCTTTTTCCTTAGCTTTGTTTCCTTGCAATTAGCTCTTACAGTTTTCTCTATTTCTGAATCAAACGCAAGAGTACCGGGAGCAGATCTAGTCATAAGAAACAAAAGAAACAAGATTAGTACGTTACCTATCCCTGACAATGGCGCCAAAATTTGATGCGTCGTTGAGAGCACCAAATATATCCTATCCCTATAAAATAATGAAAAGAATAGTATAAGGGAAGTAGGGTCAAATCTTCAGGGACTGGATTTGCACAATGTCTTGTTCCAAGAGATCCCGAATAGAATTATGCCTAAGAAAACCTACGTACCTGGAAAAAAATAAAAAGACAGAATTAAAGGTTGATTTAATTAAAATTTCAAAAATTAAAATTGAAATTATAAAAAAAATAGAGTTGAGAAAAGAGATTTTTTTTATGGAGAGTTTCCAGCCTCAGGTTGCCTTGATCCTCTTTGGGTTCAATCCTTGACTTGTAGGTGATCCTTTTTGAATAGAATAAGCCAGTTATAGTGGAAGAGGACACCTACGGCCACCAGCTCCACCTACTTATAATTTAGAGGAACCTGACTCTAACTAACCGTTACTCTTGTGGGACCTTCTTACACTAGATCATCACCTCTCAATGGCGAATGCCAGCCATTTTGTCTCTTGGACTCGACAACCACTGACTCTGACTCTAACTAACTGTTAAATAAAGTATTGTGTTCATAAAATCTCTTATTTGCACTTTTTCCCTTATGTCTTCCACACTTGCACTTTCGGGTACCACCTCTTTTCCTATTTCGTATACTGGCCCATTTTATCTTTAAATTCACATTTTTTGCCCCTAAATTTCCTTTTGCCTTCTATTTAGTCCCTACAAGATAAAAGACCATAAACAGCTCAAATTAGTAGGATCATACGAAAAATAAATATGTAATTAATATATAAAAATATGTCATTCTAAAGTATTATCACTATGTTAATAAATAGGGGACAATAGTTAGAAATACTATAACACTTATGTTGAATTGAGAAATTCGAGAACCTTTCCCACCATAGTGGATTGGTCACCCCCTATCCAATCTTTCACGAATGTTATTGCTTGGAAGTCTTCCTCGTTCCCATGTAAATCATTGTCCTAAAAATCCTAAGTCATTCAACTCACAATCTTCCAAAGCCTCCGTAAATGCCAACATTTTTCTTTCCTCCCTTAACCTACCCCCTCTCTTTTCAAACAAGAAGAACATTTCATAAAATCCCCTATAACAAGCCATGGCAACTAGTTGCTTCCTTTTAGCTGTCTAAGGAGGTTCCATGAATCTTTCTTTTTCTGTTCAATTAGTAAGCCATAAAAACCTGTAAAACACCAATACTCTTCTCCACTATTTTCAATAACTTCTATATCAGTATGAGATTTAGAATAACTTCTCAATTTATCAGATACTCATTCCTTCCAACCAAGAGAAAGTCCCCCTTTTGATCTTTCTGCACGCACATCAATCCCGTTTGCATATCCACATATTTTTCTTATTGGTTCCATTCTTCTTAAATTGACTTTTGTCTCAATTAGAAACAAAATTTGAGGCTGGATTTGTCTCAAGCTATTTTTGAGACGTTTTACTGTTCATGGCTGCCCTAGGCCATGAATGTTCCAACTAAAGATTTTCACTATGACCGGTCGGCTTGCTTATTAGCGACCGTCGATATATCATTATTGGTTAAAGGACTCTATCTTTTCTTTCCATCAACAGGTCCAATTGGTGTTTCCTCGAGAAACTCATTATCTTCAATTATCATATTATGCATTGCTTCAATTCCACACTTTCGATTTGTAGTTTCATTAACCTTAATTTTGTAGCATCTTCTACTTAATTCCTCCTCTCTTTGAGATCTCATTTGTCTCCTTCTACTAATTTCATTTAGGTTTAATTCACTTTTGATCACCTCTTTTTGTTCCTCCTGGTGCCATTTACTTACATTTAATGAATCCCTTCTTCGTGCCGCTCTCAAAGAGATGTCCTAACCAAATTCAACTTCTTGAGATCTTAAAAAAATACGAAGAGGACAGAAGCTTTCACCAATCCCTAGACACCCACACAGAAAATAAAATAGAGAAAGTCTTTCATATTGAAAATTAGCGTAAGTTGATTTATCTTTGCCATACACTATTCGCTTCTTTCTTTTTAAGGGATTTCAGACGTCCAAAAAAACTCTGATATGCATGCTCTTACGTAGACCCTTTGTTAAAATCTTTGTATCATAATCCAAAAGTTCCCCAAAAAAATTGCCCAATTGTCTTGCCATGCCTTCCGACATTGAGCCTAATGGTAGATCATGTACTTGTACCCAAAAGTTTGTGTGTTGGAGGGGAACAGTTAACAGATCCTCCCCTCTCATTAACTTATGAAATATAATTAGATGCCTATTAAAAAAACCAGGGAATCCCATCGATCAATCTTTTTAAATCAGCTTCATTGTAGAATCTAAAAAGAATACGTTTTTCCTCAATCTCTATTATGGTAACCCCTTCAATAGGATGCCATAATTCAGAGAGAACATTTCTTAGGAGGGGAAGTGTATTAAACTATACGTTAACACCTTACCTACTAGAGAGAGCTTGAATTTGTTATCTCCTTTGTCGCTATCCTCTTGTCCTAGGGTCATCTTCCAAGTCGTATAAATTCAGATTTGCGAGATTTGATTACATGTTTGTAGTAGATGATTCTGTTTTATGATTTCTATTTTTGAATCGTAAACCCAAAAACCTAGGTACAAATTCGGTATATCCCAAACCTGCAAGTCGGCAGACAAAAATAGAAAAAACCTAATCATTCAATGAATATAAACAGTATTTTAGATTAATTTGATAGAGATATCAGATTAATTCAAAAATTTACATGCATGAAAAATACAAATATATTGATAAATTTAACAATTAAATTGTTAAAATATTAATGGTATAAAAATATGTGGAAGGGTGTAAAACTTAAGTGGATCCCTTCACGTGTAAAACTTAAGTGGATCCCTTCGCTAGTATAAATAAATTATTATTTTTAATCAAGGGTAAAATTGTAATTTTAAATATATTCATTATCTATTCTACAATATTATTTGGCATAATAATAAATTTAACCCTCAACACTTATATTTTTTGTTGCTTTGGTCTTTATTCTTTTTTTACTTAAATTTGGTCATTAACCTTTCAAAAAAAGAGCCAAATTGTAGTTTTTTTAATGTAAAAGATGGCTAAAACATAAATTTTTTATGTTGGCTTGATAACTCGCATGGCAGTTCATGTGCACATCATGCTAACATAACATCATTTGTCTTATCACTACAGGATGGAATAATTTTAGTGCTTTGAAATGAGCATTCCTACATTCAATCCTCTTCCTCTGAATCAGCACCAGCAGCGGCATTAAGGGTGTGTAACCGTTCAATCAACTTAGCTTTCCTTTCCTCGTATGTTAGCTTCTTCAAGTTGAACCTGCAACAGAGAACACAAAAATGTTAAGAGATTCATAAACTTCAATACAAGTTTTAATGGCATTCATACAAAAATGGTACATTCATAAACTTGTACGTGAATTAAGATAAGTGACACTAGTGTGTGGAACAGCCATTTTATCCATTATTTGAAAATTTGTATATAAGAGTTCCTCCATAATGAATATGAAAGTTTGATGATGGAATTGGTGCAAAGTGACACATGGTAATCTAAAACCATGACTCAAATCAGATTAAACCCCATATTTTAACGTACACCACTAATAATACAACCCCAAATCTAATTTATCAAATAATATTTTTTCTTCTTTCAAAATATAGTTTGGGGATTGATAATGCAAAAGCTGGCAGCCATAATATTTTGAAAGGGAAGAAAACTAGCTCCAACCTGTCAAACCTAACCGGTCCGCAACATTATACATTACCAATTGATCCCAGGTAGAACCAAAGAGATGTTCTCCTCCTATGGCAAATGTCAATGCCCATGAAGACAAAATAACTAAAAACACTGAAAACCCAATTGCTGATGACACAACATCTGCGAAAACAAATATTTATTAGAACAACTAAATAATAAATCCCAAACTTCACAAGAAAAAAAGTATAGAGCCTAGAAGAACAACATGGGAAATTTAAAGGATTGATTTTGTTCAAACAGAATCATGAATATTGATATTTTTCTCAATATCATCCCCATTCCCTGAAAAGAAGAGGTGTGTCATGCCATCTTACAAAAAAAGCCCCCCTTTCTTTAATGTCTCAAGAGTATAACTTAAAACAATATAGGCAATTTCTTTAGACTTGCATATGTAACACAGGTAAATACATATGATTGGTTCTTGGCAATAAGATGTATACAGTCAATTTTTGTATATAATGAAAATAGACCACAAAAACGCATACACGCCATGAGAAAAAGTATATGAACTTTTGTTGGAGAACAAAAATTTCAAGTATTAACTTAGATGCAAAACATTCAAGAGCACAAGGCACACTCTTAGGGGCTAAAAGCCTTCTATCACTTAATGCACAGAAAATAATACACTCAGTGAGTGAAGGAGCATATTATAGATATATATCCGTCTTCTATACAGGTTGCAAACTGTCCTTTTACTTAAGATAAAAAAGAGATCAAAGAGACACTTTATTTAGTTGAGCTTTCACTGCATTTGGCCAAAACAGAAACTGCACCCAAGTACAGAAGTCATGTGCCTGATTAAAAGTAACTCTTCTTGATAGGTCTAGGATGCTTATTCTATTTAGTGCTGCACCTAGCATCAAGGTATATGCCTTTAACAATTTACTGTGGTCGACTAAAGCATTTCCCAACTTACATTCAAGGAAACCCTTATGTACACAAAAAAACTAGTTATTCTTGTAATTATCACAATAAAACAGAACAAAAAATTTAAGCAATTCATATGCATCAATACCTCATGATTCTCAGCTAAACATTTATTTTTCACTGTTTATAAATGTATACTTCATAAAGATGGTCTTTCCAGTTACTTTTACCAACAAACCACCAAAGTGACCACAAGACTGCATACTAAGTCAACCCAACACACTGTTTTAATTGAGTTTATTAGCTAAACCAAAAGCAGTATTATTCAGAATAAGGAAGAGATTTGTGTCTCCAAACTTACCTCAATTCTTCACTGTTTATCAGTTGCTGCTGCGGCTGCTACTACTTTAAAATAAATGGAACTTCAACTGATGCAAAGATAGAAAGTAAAAGCACGTTTTTTTTTTCAAAAAAGAGAGACACCACCGTAAAGCTGCTGCTACTTTAAAATAAATGGAATTTCAACAGAAGCAAAAACACAAAATAAAAGCACTCAATTTGTATCAACATACACACTGCTCATCAAGGTCTTACCCGTACTCGGCTTTTCTTAGCTTCTTGGATAGCATCCTCACTACAGCCTTCAACTGAGGTTGCAGGTTCAGCTAACAAGAAAATGCGATCTAAGTAAACCAAAACTGGATCCTGACCAAGCCTACTCCATGGAACCTGAAGTTGGCATATGAAACGTCCATGCTTATAAGAATGAAATGAAGGTTACAAGAATTAAATAATGCATTTTAGACAAAAGCTGCATAAACAACTCAAGATTTGCCTGATGTTTGTTGCCTCTCTTTAGGAGGACCAACATCCAAGGTTCAGATCTTGTTTTCATCACTCGGACTTCTCATATTTACTGAAATTAATAGTGGCATGCAAAACAGCAGTTTTATTAAATTTGCAGTTCAGCATTATCATGCACGTCTCAGGCATAATATACTACCAGCCAGTCACCATTGCCATACAATCACCATAATACTAACTTCACCTTAACCATCTTCAAGACCAGCTTCATCGCTTTATAGATTTCACACTCATGAAATTTATGATTATAATTTGTTTTTAAATTCAATCAACCAGCAACTAGCATATGACAAAATTCCAGAACATAGAGCAGACCCTATATGTTAATAAAATTTTATGACAACAACAGTTTACAACACAAACCTTGAGTTTAACTGATCCAAGAAACCCTACTTTAACCTTCATCGGCAACTTCAATGCATTAAGTGCCTCTGGCTTCAGTTGCATATTTGTTAGTTCAACATCAACTGTTTTTTTTTTTTTTTTCACAATTCAAAAAATAAAAGAAATTAATGCATATTAGTCTAAGACACCCTCTATACTTAATGGTTACTTAAAACCAATATTATATCATTAAAATTTGACTAACACTTCCATCCACATTCAAAAATTAAACAAATAACACTATACCAATCAAAAAAATGACATTTGATTCAAACAAGAAATTAATGCATACTAGTCTAAGACACCTTCTATACTTAATGGTCACTTAAAACCAATACTATATGATTAAAATTTAACCAACACTTTCATCCAGATTCAAAAATTAAGCAAGTAACACTATAACAATCAAAAAAGAAATTACATTTAATTCAAACCAAACCAACACTCACCTTGACTATATCTCTGCTGTTTAACCTCATCGGATCAAAACACTTACATACCCTCAATTATAGTCGAAAACCCAAACTCACCATTAAATAAAAACACAAAATAAATGGAAATAATAAAGGAGTTTAAAGAAAACTCACCATTAGCAGCACTCAATTTGTATTTTTAAAATAACATGTCATTAGGCAAATAAAACTCGATTTATTTATTAACAGCACACCATAACCAAATAGCAGCCATTTTTTTTTTTTACTTGCAACCATTTCTTCAAATTTCCAACATGATTTATTTGCTCCTAACCGAAAATCAACAGCAGCTAATTGACAGTTTAATCATAAAGTTCAGAGACTTAATTGAAGTCACCAACTAGTTAATTCAACTTGACAATTAACTAAACGAGTGTGTGTGTGTGTAAATTTCAAGGGAAACTTACCGAATTCTTCCCCAAATTGCTATTACGAGCACAAACTTTCTCCTCGTCTTTACCAGTTGACCGTCTCCCACCTCTCAAGCTTCTTAATATGAAGAAACAACGATTTAATATGCCAAATCCATGGCCTCTCCCTCCATGCAACTGACCTCCCTTTTTATTTCATCCATTCGGACCAGCAAAAGAAAAGAAAAGTAAAAGTACAGACAAAGAAAAATATATTATAGAAGAAAACAAGAAGTTCCCCTTCCTTTCACCACCAATTTCCCTTCTCACAGTCAATGAAAAGAAATTTTAAAGAATTTCCTTCTCCCTTTTTCTCCTCTAAAATTAAAATAGAGATGAAAAGTTAGAGACATTCTAAAAATGAAAACCAAAAAACCAACAGAAAAAAAGAAGAAGAGAGGCATAGATCTGAAATTTAAAAAACACATGAAAAGGCAAATACACAATTAAAAGTAAATGTTCGTACCTGTAATGACTCTCCCACGAAGCAGGGGAAGAGACCAAAAAAGAATCCACGAAGTAGGAGAAGGGAGGAAGAGAGAATAATGAAAACAAAAAAGAAAGAAGGAATGGATGGAATGAAGCAATACTAATACAGCCATATGGAACCGATTTCTTTGGAGAGGGGGAGGGAACCGATTTTGGGAAAAAGAAAGGGGGGAAAAAAGAAGAGATTTCATGTCAAATTTTGGGATTTCGGGGGGAAGGGGGGAACTGATTTTGGGAAAAAAAGTTAAGGCATTTTGGGATAAGATTTTTTGCGGCGTTTTATATAAAAACGCCACTATTGCTTAATTTTTATTTTTTTTTATTTTTAACCTATTTTTTTCTTTTTTTTTCAAAATGTTTGTGTTGAGATTATATTTTTTTGGAATTTTTTTATATTTTGAATATTGAACTTTTAACTGAAATATGGACTAAAATATTAATATTAAATATTTAAGTTTTTTATTTTTATTTTTTATTTTTTATTTTTTAAATTTTAAATTTTAAATCTTAAACTTTTTTAAGATTTTTATAATTTTTAAATTATCATATAAAATACAAAAGGAAACTTTAACAGAAATAAAATGAATTTTAGTTTAATGTGTAATTGTATATGAATTTTGATAGAGATACAAAAGGAAACTCGTTTAATTATATGTATACACCTAAATTTTGATAGAGATACATCTCAGAATTATATATGAATTTCAGTTTAATGTGTAATTGTAAACGTGAAATTCTAATTGTGGTTTAAATGTATAGTTGAAACTTTAATTTTGATTTAATCATACACATTTTAAAAAATAAATACATCAATATAATTTTATATTGGATAAATATAAATATTTATGTATGCAATATATAAATATAAAATCATGTTATATCAATAATTGTGTTAATAATTTACAAGAACCGGATCAAATTAAAGTTCATGGATACAATTGCACACTACACCAATTGAACCTTAAATAGTTTCACCCAACCCCTAAACCTCAAAACCTTTGAATCCTAAACCCTAAAATCATAAACCTAGCTTAGACCTTAACCCTTAAACCCTTGTCATAACTACAGAAGTTAACACCGAAACCTAATTATATAGTTAAACTTACATCGCATTTTAACCTCAAAGTTAAAATTATTTAAAATAATAGTATTTTAACCTTAAGGTACAAAACTAATTAAAAAAATAATATTATTAATGATTGCTTAAATCCTAAAATCCCTAACCCTAAACCCTCAACCTTAAACCTTAAACCCTAAACCTTAAAAATAGTAAACCCCAAATAACAAATTAACTTTAAAGTAGTAATATTTATAACTAACCCTAAATTAACCCTAACTATAAAATAAAAATCCCTAAACCACAAACTATAAATCACAAACAGTACTAAACCCCTAACCCTCAACCCCTATCCTATAAACCACAAAACATAAACTATAAACCCTTAACCCCTAAATCTCTAACCCCTAACCTTTAAACCCTAATATCACTAAATATTAGATCATAAACACTAAACACTAAACTCCAATTAAACCCCAAATAACAAACCCTAAACCATATAATTAACATGCTAAATATTAAACCCTAAATCATAAAACCCTAAACCATAAACATTAAACCTTAAATATTATTAAATCTTAAACCCAAAAATAAGAACTATGCAAATATAATTCAAAACAAGAATAAGAAAAAAATATGAAAATTAAATCCGAAGAAATCGAAACGAGTTCCTAAACAAAAATGGCTACTCAACTTTTAGCGGCATTTTTGGGAAAACGCCGCTAATTCCCAGTTCTTTAGCGGCGTTTTCCCAAAAACGATGCTAATTCCCAGTTCTTTAGCGGCGTTTTCCCAAAAACGCCGCTAATTCCCTGTTCTTTAGCGGCGTTTAACCAAACACGCCGCTAATTCCCAGTTCTTTAGCGGCGTTTTTGGGAAAACGCCGCTAGTTCCCCGATCTTTAGCGGCGTTTTCACAAAAACGCCGCTAATTCCCCGTTCTTTAGCGGCGTTTTCACAAAAACGCAGCTAATTCCCTGTTCTTTAGCGGCGTTTTCCCAGAAACGCCGCTAAATCCCCGTTCTTTAGCCCCGTTTTCCCAGAAACGCCGCTAAATCCCCGTTCTTTAGCGGCGTTTTCCCAGAAACGCCGCGAAATCCCCGTTCTTTAGCGGCGTTTTCCCAAAAATGCCGCGAAATCCCTGTTTTAGCGGTGTTTTTTTACAAACGCCGCTAATGTATAATATTTGCGGCATTTTTTATCCAAACGCCGCTAAAAGTCTGTTTTGGTGTAGTGTATATGTCACATTAATAAATAATTAAAAATAAAAATAAAAACACATAAAATTTTGTAAAAAAAACCATGGAGTACTCATGGATTGTCATGCAGTTTGTTGTGTTTAAAATTTTAACATTTTAATTAGTATTCTCATTAAAAGATATCATTCCTGTAACGCTCCAAAAATTTGATGTTTACCTAGAGAATTTTATCGTAAATGAGTCTTTGTTTTTGTGGTTGTGTGTTTTGTTTATGTGTTCGAGATTAGGGGTTTGAGTCGCGTCTTTGGAAATTTTGCTATTTTATCGCTATCCTTTAACTATTGGCTTAAGCTTAATTTTGTGCAATTTTATGTTAATGATAAGTCTAGTGGTTCAATGGTTAAACTTTTGTATACTTGTTAGTCCATGTTCAAGCATCTGTGTATGTGTTAAAAAAATAATTTTTATGCTGACAGTAAAGTCTGTTAGTTTTTGGTTTGATCTTTTAAGTTTAGTTTCACATTCTTTCCTTTCTCCTCCTTCCTTTTCTTTTTTGTTATTTTCCTTTTTCTTTCTTTTACATATTGTTTTTCTTCTTGCTTGTTTTCATAATTGTTACCAGGCTGAATTGGGAGTTCTAGTTTTTTGTTGCATCGATTGAAAGGTAAACTCGTAAGTTCTGTCATTGATTTTGTGTTAACTCTTGCTGTTATCCGTTTCGGTTAAATGTGGATTTCTGATTGTTTCACGAGGGTTTTTTGTCTATATATACAATTGGCGTTTCGTAGGAGAAGGTTACGTGGACAACAACTCAACTTACCTTGAAACACACCGAAACAAGCGGTAATGTGATCTAACGAAGAAATTTTCATAGGAAGAACAAACAAAAAGATAATTAAGAAAGATGTTAATGGAAAAGAAAAGAAGAAAAAAATTGGGAAAAATGAAGAAGGACGTCAAATGACAGAAGAGGGAAGGACATTTAAATTTCAAATCGGTTTTTACGAAAAATGAAAAAATAAAAAAAAATCTTTGTTGCATATGCAATGACTCAAACATTAAACAATAAAATAGATAGATACTTGACCATTGTTGACATAAAATGTATAGAATTAAACTTAAACAAGTAATCCTAAGCTAAGGGTTCAAGTAAGGAACTTAACAAAATTCCAAAATTTATATGAATTGAGCCTTAGATCTCAAGTGAGCAAACATAACACACAACCATAGCAGCAAGCACATATTCATCAACATAACTTAATAATAAAAACTCAAATTTTGGGGTGTTACAAAATTCACAATTAACATTGGATAATCACCCAAAACAGATCAAAGTTAACATCGGATAATCATCCAAAAAAGCATTAAAAATGAGGTTAAAACATGTTATTTTAGTACTTATCAGAGTGTGAAAATAATCTTAATTTCTTAAATTTTGCCCTCTATATGTTTTCTCTTGCAATGCTTGTTTACTTGATCAGCTACGTCCTTACAGTAGAAGTCTTTTGGGTTGTAATAAATGGAGTCCCCCAATTTGTAAAATATTTGGGTAATTGCTTCATCGTTTTCTAAAAAAATTATAAATAGTTCCGCTCTTACGGAGTAACTCCATATCCTTATTTGTGTTGATGAGTTTATCCATGAATACGACATAATCAACAAAGAAATTTGGCCCCTCCTATGCGAATAATCGTTCATAGGCCATATAATTTCGTAACATAGGCTCTGTGGAATCACCGACTTTTAATATTGGAATATTGAGTTCATCGGTGTCATTGTTAAATGTTATATCAAACATATTCTCTTTCCCTTGCTCCTATTTTTGCATAATTTGGATTGGGACACCTAAGAAACAAATTCCTCCATCTTCTAGCTTTGTTGTGCTAAGCATCAAGTTCCGTGAGATTTGGAAATTCTCTTCTCTTCTTGCTATTTTTGCTTGGATTCCTAAAAGTGAAGGATGGAAAGTAGAATGTACGAAGCCTAGAAGATGCTTGATACTAGTAGTCTTTATGGGTAAATAGGGGATCTCCGCGTAAAAAATCAAGTGCAGTGATAAAAATGTCCTCGATTTCTAGGATTTGGGTTTATCATGCTATACAACTTTAAAAACACAAAAAAGGGTTTTCTAGAAATAACAAATCGTACCGCATGTCACATGAAACATGTACCAATTTGCTAAAATAATCTAAATCACCCTTCTAGATTAGCTAAATGTCGAAACCATTTTTATTTTGGAAAAAACGGAGTCGACTTTTTATTTTTGAAAATGAAAATGGGAGTCGCGACCAATCTTTTTTCAAGGTGTGATCGGGTCACCTTGAGATTGATCATTTTAATAAAACATTTTGATTTATTAAAATAACGATTTTGGTCTATGAAATTTGAAAAAACTGGTTTGGGAGTCAGTTACGCACGAGGAAGGATTAGCACCCTCGTAACGTCCAAAATTGGTACCTAATTGATTAACTAATGTCTTAACGTTAAAAATTTGAAAAGATTTTAAAATACGATCCTTTTAAAAAAAACTTGAGTAAATCGATTTGAATATTAAGACCCTCATGTCTCAAAGTAATAAAATATTGCATCCAATAAGTTAGGATACGGCATTTTAACCCCTCGAAATTAAGCTTGTCTTTTGATGTTCAAAACTCAAACATTTTAATTTCAAAAGGATATTTGGTTATTTGGAGTCAAACAAAAAATCGAAACCCAATAAGTTAGGGCACGATTTCTCAAATTTCCAAATACAGAATATTGCCTTTGTTTTTAGAACTTCTTACTTCGAGATAACGAAATGTCACATCTAGTAAGTTAGGACACAACATCTCGAATTTTCGATTATAAGCCTTTTTTATTTGAAATTTATGTGTTTTAATTTAAAAAGGGTATTTGGTTATTTAGAATCAATGAGAAAAATCGAAACCCAGTAAGTTAGGGCACGATTTTCTTGAAGCTCCCAAATACCGAATATTGCCTTTATTAAAAAAAACCTTTTTTTATGAATTTTGGTAAAAATTAATGCAATATTTTAAAAAAGAGAAATGGTTTGTGAATAAAATATTATACCCATAAATAACAATAATATCAATATACTAGTAAACAATTCATTATTCGTTATGACAATAATCATATGACACAACTTAATATCAATATTAACAATCTAAGATGAATGAAATAGACAAAATAAATAATAACAATGACGACAATAGTAGGCCAAAATAAAGAAAATAGAGCAAGCCAATTTAAAAGAGTAACAATAATAAATAAACTAATAATAACCGACGAAAGTTTAATTAAGAATCGAAATTTTGCAAGTAAACAAACAAATAAAGCGATATTAAATAAAATAGTTCCTTTTTAAAAAAATAATACTAATAATAATATAATAAGAGAAAAAAATAAATAAAAATAAAAATATATAACAAAACAAAGTTTCAAAATATATAAAAGGAAATAAATAAATGTATTATATTTTAAAAAAAGGAAAATAAATATAAATAGAAATATAATAATATATTAATTTAATTAATTTAATAATAAAATAGCGAAAATAACACAAAAAAGACTAAATTGAACCTTAAAACAAAACTTTGGGGTCCAAATTCGAATAAAGTAAACGCAAGTATGTCAAAAGAGGGCTAAATTAAAATCTAAATAAAACTTAAAGGGGGAATTCAGGTCTAAAAATGAAGCATGGGACCAATTTGAAATGCACAGAAACATCAAGGGGTTAATCCGGACAATATCCCAAACCCAAATAGGCGCGCCATTTTATTTTGAACAAAGGGACCAAATTAAAAAGTAATCAAAATTAGTAGGTCAAATATAAAGAAACAAATAGGAGAAGTCGGACCGAATTCAAATGCCTCCAAAAGCAGTAGGACCACGGGGATAAATAGCTCACTTGGTGAAAACGTGCGGACCCCCTGGAGCAGGTCGGGTCGCCCACAGGCGGTCCAAAACAATGCCATTTTGGCACCTGGGTTACAAACCGAAAACGGTGCCATTTGCTTCAGTTATAAAAATCATTTTCTTTTGTTTTTGCCATTTGTTTTAAAAAATTTTCAGAAAGTCCTCCCCTCTTTTCGTTTTATCTCTGCTAGGGTTTGAACCCCTCTTCTGCGTCGTCGCCAGTCCACCACCGTATATGGTGGCCGGCGTTCCCAAAAGCCCCTTTTTTTGTTACCCTTATGCCCCTAACCTAATATTTAAGGCCAAAAATGGAGAAAAAGAAAACAAAGAGACTAAAATGCGAGAGAACCTTTCGGTTCCTCATTTCCTCCATCGTGGCCATTGGCAGAACCCCCAAGGGTTCAGCGACCTTCAGATTGGACAAGAGGGCATCGGGGCACCTCCAAATAGTGAATCGGAAGTTTGTTTTTTTTTTTAATTATCTACTATAAAATAAGAATCATATTATTGCTTTCAAAAATATAAAAAGAACTAAAAGGAAAATCACCTTTCAAAATTTACTCTTTGTATTCTGTTGTGGGTCTTTTGTTTTTTAGTGTTTTTTTTTTGAAGAAACTATTGCTTTTGTATTGAGTTCGTAAAAAAAATAAAAAAAATCAATCCCCCTTTTACACCCATTACCGTCGACTTTTATAGTCGGAATAAAAGAATAGATACAAGATTTTGCAGTATTATTGCTACTAATTATTTGCTAATGATTGTGTTTTTTCGCATGTGGTCATACGACGGTGATGGTGCGACTCGCGCACTGATGGCGGCATGGACGTGGCTTAGAGGAGAAGCAACGGCGCAAATCTAGCCCTAGGGTTTTGTTTTCTTTTCTTTTCCGATATGTTAAAAAAAATGGGCTGGTAATTGGGCTGGTAATGTGGGTTTAGGAAGTAGGCTTGTTGGGTTTTAATTCGGGCATGGGTTGTTAGGTTTGGGTAATTTGGGCTATGTAAATGGACTGTGGACATTTTATTTGGTTTGTTATTTTTTGGTTTTTGTATGGTATGGGCCCGGGCAAAAATGGGCCATTACACTAAATAACAAAGCATCCATCGTATACCATCATATCTACAAATTTTGCTTTATCTTCAAGGTCAGGAGGAAGAGGATATTCATACCATTTGCGAGATTTTCCTTCCAAGTGTTTCATTGCCTCTAGAAATTGGTTGAGACCAAGGTGGGGTTTCTCAACAAATTTCTCAAACCACCTCTTTTTAATATCTTCCATCCTTGCCAAGTGTGGCTCACGATAGTGATATGTGCCATTGAAATCTCAGTTGGTTCGTACGTTTTTTTCATTTACTTCACGTAGTGATGAGGCATTTTTAAATTATAAAAGTTTCCCTTTAACATTAAACAAATTTGTTAAGGAACTGTTAATTCAATACTTGTAATTTTTTATTTTAATAGCTACTGTTGACACAGTTATAAGTTATTTTCAAATATATATATTGATCACTAAAAGTCAAAATATATATATGCCACAAGTTGATTAAATCCAACGTAAAAAGAAGAGATTACACTGAAAGATGAACATGTATCCCACATCCCAAACCAATCCTTATTCATACTATAATAGGCCAATTTTGACTCGAGCCCAAAGCAAAATAAAACAAAGCAAAATAAACCAATAAATAAATGTCTAAATTTTAAAAGTTCAAGTTACAAAATTAAAACCCACATCAGAAAGCCCAAAATAAAAAATACAAACCCAATTATCAGCCCAATTCTAATCTAGCCCACTATCTTAATGTTCCACCAAACCCCAATCCCCTTTACCCCAAGTGGCGCCACCACTGCTAACCCTAGCCTCTGGCCGCCGCTCGAGGCTCACCAACCATCGTCCGTCCATGCGTCTGACACCTGCAAGACAAGAAAGGCACGCAAACAGCAGAAGAACCAAGAAGAAAAGGACAAGAGAGAACAAAACAACCAAGAAACAAACAAAAACAATGAAACCAACCGTTTGTAAATTGGCTTTGAAAGCCAAGACCTATTCTTTGTAATCGGTTACGAACATTTTACGAACACAGATTAATCAAAAAAACAAAAGTTTAAAAAATGTGATATTCGTTTGATTTTTCCATTGATTTTTACTTTCAACTTTTATTTCGTTATTTTTTTTTATTTTTTACTTTCAAAAATAATAAAAAGGGAAAGAGGAAAGAAAACCCGCCTGAATCATCATGCGGTCTCATTGTCGGAGACCCTTTTTCCGACGTTGAAATCGGACCCAAGGAGAAAAGGAGTGACCTTTTCTTTCGGCCTTTAGGGTAAAAAGGGCATGGCCTTTGAGTATGTTGTAAAACGAGGCTTAAAAGCCGACTTTTGCACTCCACCGGTCGCCGGATACGGTGGCGGTGTGGCGGACGAATGGATCGTCGGAGAGACCCATTCGGCCGGAGAAAGAAAGCGGAGGGGGGAGAGTTTTAAAAGTTGTTTTTTAGTAAAGGGCTGAAATAAAAGAAAATAAAAATTTTTGGGCTGTTATGGAGGCACGAAACGGTGCCGTTTTGCACCAGAGTCACCAGCGCCAAAACGACGTCGTTTAAGGTGACCTGAATTTGAACCCGACCCGCTTTAAAGGGGATCCGTGTGTTTTTAAGGCCCAAGTGGGCTATTTTTTATTTTGGTCCCTCATTTTTATAGCGCCATTCGATTAAGCCCTATTTTATTTTCTTTGACTTCTGATTTTCCCTTAAACTTTTGCATTACTTCATTTTGGCCCTCGGATAAAACGCTGTGCATAAAGGGCCTGGGACATTTTCTCTTTCGATCCCTGTTCCCTTGCGCGCGTGCTATTTTGGTCCCTGGCAGCTTTTTTTTTACAATTGATACCCTGAATTTTGTTTCAGTTTTCAATCTTATCCCTAATCTGTTTAATTCGCTTATTTATTTATTTATTTTTCCTTTTAAAAAGTTGTTTTATTATATATTATCTTTTTTTTAATTTTTTTATATTTTTGTTTTTAAACTTTTTACATATTATCTATTTTAAAGTTTTATATATATGAAAATTATTTTTAATTTTTTACATTATTTATTTTAAAATTGTTTTATATGTTTTATATATTATGTATTTTAAATTTCTTTTTTACATATTATTTATTATAAACTTTTGATACGTTATTTTAAATTGTTTTATAAATTATTTCATTTTAAATTACTTTAAATTATTTTATTTAAAATTGCTTTGTATATTAATTATTTTAAGTTCTTTTGTACTTGTTACTTTAAGTTGTTTTTTATAGTATCCATTTTAAACTTGTTTTTATGTATTATTAATTTAAAATTGTCTTATTGTTTACTTTTAATTGTTTTATTTTATTTATTTCATTTTGCTCTGATTATTGATGTTAGTGCTTAAATGATATAGGTTGTGTGATCATTATCATTGTATGTGCTATGATTCGATTATTTGTGTTTTTATATTATTGTCGTTCACTTGTGTAATATTTTATTCATGTATTATTGTTCCATGTTCATTATTATATTTTATGTCATCGTATCGTGAATTAGACTCTAACGTATTTATCTAATAGATCGTTTTATTTTAGTTCAACTAAACAAATGTACGCCTTTAAGTGTTGCACTCGTTGTTATTCAAAAACGAAAGTTATTCAAAATGAGGCAATATTTCACGTTTTTAGAAAGTCGAGAAATTGTGCCCTAACTTACGGGGTTTCGATCTTCTCGTAGATCCTAAACGGCCAAATATCCTTTTAAATTTCAAAACATAATAATTTCAATAAAAAAAATACTAAAGGCAAACTCGTGCTCGAGAGTTCAAGATATTGTGTCCTAACTTACAGGATGTGATACTCCGATATCTCGAGATGAGGGAAATCTTTAGCAATTGTTTCGGTTTAATTCAAACGTTTTTAAAATTAACATTAATAAAAAGGATTGTATTTTAAAACATTTTCAAATTTTCAGCTTTCGACATTAAGACATTAAATAATCAATTACGTACCAATTTTGGGCATGACGAGGGTGCTAACCCTTCCTCGCATGTAACCGACTCCCGAACCCTTTTCTTGAGTTTTCATAGACCAAAACCGTTATTTTAGTAAATTGTTTATTAAAATGATCAAATTACGAGGTGACCCAGTCACACCTCATAAAAAAAAGATTGGTGGCGGCTTCCGTTTTAATTTTCGTTTTTAAATAAAAGTCGACGGCCTCTTTTCAAAAAGATGGTTTCGACACATACAAAGACCAAACAATAGCACGAAGCACTTGGAACACATACAAAGTCATAAGAAAAAAGGAATCCACAAAGACACTACACTCTCCAAATCTAGAAATTAAGGCTTCATTTGGACGGTAAAAGCCAATCCAAAGGGAGCCTAAATGAGAAACAATATAACACCTTAAAAAGACAAAGTCACCAATAAAGTAGAAAGCCAAGTGTTCAAAACTCCCATAGCATAGTGTCACCAATCCAAAGCAGCAGAAGAAATCCAGGAAGATCTGTGATATATACAAAATCAAACCATGGTTAACAAAACCAAAAGAATTATACTGCTCATCCATAAAATACAATACATGAACATGAGAATAACACCAACAGTTAGGCCTAGTATATACTTACTTGATGGACTTTGGCTTTGGTCTTACTGTTTAACATAAGAAAGAACCGAAAATATAGTTTGCAGCAGGGTAAGCAGGAGCAAGACAAGCGCAGCAAGAAATGATATGAGGGACCAGGGAGTGTTAAAATAATTTTTCTTCAATGCTGCCTTCCATTTGTTCCATTTTCTTTGGCAATGCTCGTTTACCCTACCAAATATGTCAGCATAGTAGAAGTCTTCAGACATCATGTAAATGGAGTCCCGAAGCTTGTTAAACATTAGGGCAACTGCTTCATCGTCTCCTAACCAATTATCAACAACTCCACTTTCACAAAGTAGTTGCACATCCTTGCCCGTGTTGATGAGGTTATCCATGAACACCACATAATCAACAAAATAAGTTGGTTTCCCCCTTGGGAAGAACTGTTCGTAGGCCATGTAATTACGGAACAAAGACTCTGTCCAATCGTTGACTTGTAAGGTTGGAATCTTTAGTACTTTGGTATCTTTGGTGAACATTATATCAAACACGAACTCTATCCCTTGGTTCTGATCTTTCATCTTCTCAATATGGTCTCCAAAGAAACTGATTCCAGCATCTTCCAGCTCTGTTGCGCTACGTATGAACTTCCATGAGCGTTGGGAATTTGGTTCTGCTGCTGCTGCTTTTGCTTTAAAAAGCTCATGTTGCTTTATTCCTAGATGTGAAGGATATTGACAACTATGTACTAAGTCCAGTAGATGCATGATATCTGTTTTGGGTGAAGGAAAGCGGGATATTTTGAAAAAAGAAAGAGCAGAGCGAGCCAAGTGATGAACATCTCCTCCAGCATTGGGCACCATCATCCGATACAACTCAAAAAGCACAAAGAAAGGAAGCTGGTTTTCTAGCAGTAATAAATCATGACGAATGTCAGTTTGAATACGTCCCACTTCAAAAATATCCTCTACTGGATAAATCCCCTGGATTAGCTGAACAATAAAACAACCATCAAAGAGCATCATCTCTGAAAATTTGTTAAGAGTTAAGGAGAAAGGGTACTTCTTCATAGCATTTCCGAATTCGTGGTTCTAATATTCTCATGGTCATTTTAAGTTCCTCGACGTTAAGGTTCTTTTCCGCAGCTATCTTCCAAAAGAAACTCCGTTTGATAACTTGCATCGCCATCAAGTGGTCCTTACCATAGTGATAAGGACCAATTGAAACTACATTTGGTTCATAGGCTTTTTCATTCACTTCACGTAGTCGATGAGGCACTCTATATAAACAGCCGCGATTTTCAGTTACCTCGGCTTGGCTCTGCATTCCTCGAGGAGAAGCCAGACATAAGTAATAAGTAAATAATATCAATGGGCAAAAATATGGCACTGTTTGATCTACTTCCGTACAAAAGCAAATTTTATTTTTTTATTTTTGCAATAAGAAACATTCCTTATAATTTTAATATATCTATATATATATATATCTGCAATTTGATAGCACATCAGCACCTTGTTTATAAAGAAGATAATTAGCAATTTCAATTAGAAAAGACATTATAAACGTATACCCAAGATCTCAAATTGTTAAAATAAATCTACATTAGCAAACATACATTTTCTTTGAGAATACTTTTAGATAAATACTACTTATTAAGGATACACTCTGAAATTCAAATTATTTTATTTTATTAGAATTGAAAAAAAATCATCACTTAAATATAATTTATGAGCCTAAAATAATTTAATTCAAGATAAATCGATTTGAATAGAATTACTATTCTAATAATAATAATAATTAATCAACTGTAAGCCTATACAATAATAGCAGGACTTTTCAATTATTATTGAAGTCCCAGAAGGCTTAATCTTTAAATCTTGTGTATCCAAATAAATCCCAGGCCTAGAACATCCAATGATGCTTCTAAATCGCTCCTCCTAAACCCGTTAGTTGCATATAATTAATTTCTTAATTTAAAAAGAAAGACATAAGTAATAAGTAAATAATTTATTTAAAGTCGAGCCTAAAAAAATTAGTTCAAGATAAAGCAATTTGAATCGAAGTACTATTCTAATAATAATAATAATAATCAATCGACTGTAAGCATATATAATAACAACAGGGTTTTTCAATTACCATTTCAGTCGTGTAAGTCTCAGGTAAAGATGGTTGTTCATCAATAAAAGTCACCAGCATAGACTGAACCATCATTTCCTGAAAGTATTAGTTGCATAGAAACATGGGATAATTAATTTCTTAATTTAAAAAGAAAGACATAACTATTAAGTAAATAATATGAATGGATATGAAACTTGCACTGTTATCTACTCCCCAACAAGCCCAAATTTTATTTATTCTTTTCTTATTGAGATAAGAACATTGCTTGTAGTTTTCTAATTATATCTGCACTTTGTTAGTACATTTATTGAATATTGTTAATCAAGAATATAGTTAGCAACTTTAATTAGAAAAAATTAGTTGTTAGAATAGATGCAAGTAAAAAATATATATTTTCCTTAAAATTTAAAATAAATGTTATTTAGAATTTATATTACAAATATTCAAATTATATCACCTTAATAAAATTTAATAAAGTTGCCGGTAGACCTATCTAATGCTGGGCATAGACGAAAATATGTATGGTTTTTTTTTTTTTTTTTTTTTGCTTTTGTAAAAATAACTTTAAAAAATTAATTAATTACAAAAATAATTTTAAAAAATTTAAATATGAAAATAACTTAAAATTTATCATAGTTAACAGTATGACACACTGATAATACCATTCTCTTCATTTAACTTAATCATTATTTTTTTTAAATGAAATATTTTAGATACTATCAAAATGTAGGCGACACTAACATATATATTTTCAAAAAACTAATGAAAAATATAAATATTTACTATAAAAAAATATTTTTTAATAAATACCGTCGAAGTTTCAAGGGACATGGGCAAATTTTTAAAAATACATCAATAATAAAAACAACTCTTCTAAGTTTTCAAAGCTTTAAAGGATTGAAAACTCTTCCTCTCTTCTCTCATTTAAAAAAAAAAAGATTTACTATGAAAAATTCTCAACAATCCTCTCCTCTCTCATTCAAACTTCTTTTTCAAAACTTTCAATTTTTTATTAATCATTCGTTAATAAACTCAGAAATTTATTAAAGTTAAAAAAATAATCTCTTTATCTCACTATCATGTCTTCAATCTACATAACTCAGCACTGTTATAACTTAAAAACGCCTTCAATCAAATCCAAAAGTGACCAAAGAAACCAAATCTAACCCCTTCTCCTTCATCTTCCATGGAAGACCTCCTTTTCCTCTTTTGGTTTTGCTTTTTTTCTTTACCATTTTTTTTATATTTTCAGTATGAAACAGAACTGGAAAAAAAATTCATGGTGGGGATTTTGAATTGGACTAAAAGGATTTAAAACATAGGTTTACATGGTGGGTTGCTTTGCACTGTCATAGAGATATCTGATACTTGAAATTGAAATTGAAAGAATTTAAAAGAAAAAGAAATCAAGGAAAAGCATTTTTTTTCTAAATTAACAATATTAGTCTCGTCAAATTGTATGACAGTCCCCATAATAAAAAAAAAAACTTTTTCCGTATTTTTCCTCAATTTATTTTAAATAACACAAAATTTATTTATGTTACCTAACACACCAACAACACTCATTAAAAATATTTTTTCCTTTCACCGTCAATACTCATATTTTTTATGGATATTTTAAAAAAATATATACTAATGTCGCCTGACATAATAAGAGTATCTAATTTTTTTAAAAAAAAAAACTAATGATTGGATCATAATAAGGGGAGTGATGTTGCCAATGTATCAAGCAACAATGGCTACTATAAATTTCAGATCATTTTCTTATTTACTTTTTCTCTTAAATTATTTTCGTAATTAATTAATTTTTTTAAATTATATAAAAAAAACTTAAAAATTTACTCAATGCAAAAATAATAAAATATTTTTTCAAATACCTCATCTTGGGAGGTTGAGAGAGTGAATTAGTAGGCGTAGCTGCCTAAAGTTGTACTTCAAGTTGACATGTCCAATTACTTTTTTTAGTCCTTCATCTCAACTTTATCGAGGCTAACCTTGATATCTATCTATACTAAATATAAAAGTTTTAGTTGATTAAACTTGATATCATAAGATAATCAAACATTAATTTATTTATTGAAATTATTAAAAAGTTTATATATTAATATATTTTAACAACAATTTCAATTTAAAAACTTTTCAATGTTAAGAAAATACATTCATTCATTTAAAAACTACACAATATCACAAGTGTAATGCATAGCGCCCCTCCCTTTTTTTTTTTTTTTTTCACCTTTTTACTTAATTATTTTTCAACCCACAGGTGTGTTTGAATATTCCTTTATTAACTAAGCCTTTTGCTTCTTTTATTTACACAATTCATGCATGAGGACAAACATCGGCTAAGTAGAGGGAATTTGATAGCAAGATAAATTTATATTTTTAATATATTTATTTTGGCTAATTATCGGATAAAATGCTATTAAATTTGAATTTTTCTTATCAGGAATGAAATTGGTTTGCTAAATTCAAACTCTTACAAAAGGGGGCTAAATTAGAACAAAAAACAAAGAGGAGAGCTTGATTGAAAGATTGAAGATACAAAGATGACTGGATAAAGATTGAAGTGTTAAAGATTTTTTTAAAAGTGGCTGGATAAAGATTGAATGATTTTTTATATTGTTACAACTTTGTAATTAGTTTAAATTTAATCTCTAGTTTAAATTTGATTTTTAAATTTTGAATTATTTAGTGATAATATTTAGGAAAAATCTAGCTAAATTTTAGTACTAAAAGTGTGTATATATACCTAGTGACTATAGCCAATTGAACACACACTTTTGCCTTTAGCATTTAATAAAATTCTTTAGTTTTTCCCCATTCTTGCGTCATACTTAGTTCTCTGTTTCATTTTTTTTCTTTTGTTTTCTACCTTTTGGTTTAATTACCTTCTAAGGCCTTTTCCCTTTCTACTTTTCAAATTTTCATTTAAACAATTTATTTTCAAGCATGATTTTTTCTATAATTAATTAAACCATTTTTAGCTTTAGCCTGGAAATTGCTCCAAAAAAACAATTGTGAGATACGAACCCGCTCAAAAAAACCTCTCAATTCGATATTCGCTATCTCTCCGGTATATGGGATAGTACAAATTTGTCCCTCAAAGTTGATTCAATTTCAACTCAAAAAGCGCGCGTTGGGTTGGAATCATTTGGCGTACAATTGGGAAGTTGAGTCGTGATGCTATATTCAAAATCCCGCGAACAAATTGGCGTGCTTAATTGAAAAAACCTAGTTGGATATTGTCAATGAGGATTGGTAAAAATTTTTATTTTTTGTTTATTTTCTTTATGACCAGGTCAGAATCGGGGACTCTAGCATTTGAACCAGAGATAGAAAAGTTGGCTCATACACTTCGAAGAGAAGCTATTCGGCGCGGTAAACAACTACAACCCGATTTTGAAGAAGGATCTTATACCAAAGGTATCTACTCATCCAAAGATTTAGGCGAAATGGCATATCAAACCATACGTCAACTTGCAACTGCACCAGATGAACAACAACCACTATGCATAACTTATTCGGCGAGCGAAACACCGTTTAAGTTAAAGTCAGGATTAATACATTTATTGCCTACTTTTTGCGGTTTGAAAAATGAGAACCCACATACTCATCTGAAAGAGCTCTACATGGTTTGTCTGAGCATGAAACCAGAAGGAGTAATTGAGAATAAAATAAAACTACGAGCTTTTCCTTTTTCATTAATTGACTCTGTTAGAGAATGATTGTTTTATTTACCTCCGAAGTCTGCTAATACTTGGACTGATATGTCTCGATTGTTTCTTGACAGGTTTTTCCCAGTAGCTCGAGCAGCCAAATTAAGGAAGAGTATAGTCGAAATACAACAAGAGGAAGCAGAATCACTTTATGAATATTGAGAGCGATACAAGAAGTTGTGCGCAAGTTGCCCATGACATGGCCTATCTAAATAGTAACTCTTACAATATTTTTATGAAGGGTTACTCCCAATGGAAATGAAGATGATTGATACTGCTAGTGGAACGGCTCTTGTCAAAATGACTCCCCCAAAAGCTAGTAAATTAATTTCGACTATGGTTGCAAATTCTCAACAGTACCGACCACCTATGGAACCTACGAGAAAGGTTCATGATAAGCTGTAAAAGTAACATATTTTAATCGTATTCTTAATGCGTTTTTGGATGATTAATTGTGTAAATTAGTGAATTTGATGCTCCTAATCCTTTAAATTCATGTTTCTATACTTAGGAGAGCATTTGAGAGTGAAATGAGTGAAAAACAAGCCAAAATCAGACAAATATAGCTGTTTCTAGGATTCACAAGGGCTGGCCACACACCCATGTGCCAGCCCGTGTCGATATCGCACCCTGCTTCCTAAATACGCAAAAAAACCTAAAAAAACCTAATTTTTAGGATTTTTAAGCATTCTAAAGTCTATAAATATCAATTATAAGAATATCTAAGGGGACACTCAGAGAAGATTGGAGAAAAGACTCGAAGAATACCATTGGAATCAACTCAAAAGTGGATCTCCTTCAAGAATGAAGATCTCCATTTAATTTTCTTCAAAGTTTTATTGAGTTTCTTTATGTCTCGTTGTTATCCTAATTTTGAATTGTTCTTATTCAAGATTATGAATTAAATTCCTTAGATACCTAGGGAGGATGAAACCTATGATGAATCTTATTATTTAATTTCTATTTTTACGCGATAAATACTTGATTCTTGTTCTCAATTATGTATGCTTATTTTATATTTTAATATTTTTAGGATATTAATTCATGTTTAATGTGCTTATTTTAATGGAGCAAAAGTTCATGTTTAAGAGTAGATATAACATAATTGAGTAGAGTTGCATGCAATCCTAGAAATAGAATGACATAAATATGCCGGATTCAAGTCAAATCTAATAGGGGAATCCATAAATCGAGTTAATGCGACGATAGGGGTTTTAATTAGAAAGAGATTTCAATTAATCACCCTAGAGTCAGTTGTTCTTACTTTCAAAAGAGATAATGACATAATTTAGGGATTTCTATGGATCAAGACACAAGTGAATAAATCGTTTAATTCAGATTCATAATAATAGGTGAAGTCTAGGTGGATTCCTTCCTAGGTATAGTCTATCTCATTGGTTATCTTTGATTATTTTCCTATTTCATTCTCTGTTACGTCCTTAGTTAGATTAGTTTAGTAATTTTAGATTAGAAACAATCACGCCAATTTGCCAGCTAAATAATAGAAAAACGGTAATTACTAGTACTTTTTATTTTCGTGGATACGATATTCCCTACTCATCATAACTATATTATAATTCGATAGGTGCTCTTGCCTTAGTCGTAATTATAGTTAGTTTAGTGACCATAAGTTCATGAGTTAAGTACCCCTTCCATAGTAAATAAGATTGATGAACTTACTAATGTGGTTAAAAATATGCTTGTAGGACAGACGAACTCAGCTCTGTTGTGTAAGATTTGTGTTAGGCCTGATCATCCTACCAACTCATGCCTAATTTTACTTGAAGACACAACCGTACAAGTAGATGCCGTTAGGGACTTCCCAGGGTCTCTTCAAATGCGCTGTGATCTATATTCGAACACGTACAATTCAGGGCAGAGGGACAACCCAAATCTAAACTATGGATCGAACCCTCAATACAGTTAACCATATCAACCAAGACCACTTCCACATCAACAGTATCAACCTCCAAAGTCATCTTTCGAAACCATAGTAGAAAGGCTAGCCGTTAGCATAGAAAAGTTCCAACAAAAGACTGAAGTACATCTCTAAAAAATGAATTAGCAAATAAGTAAGTTAGCTATTATGGTTAGTCATTTGGAGAACCAAGAAAAATTACCATCTCAAACCGGGCCGAACCCATGTCCAAATGCAAGTGCTATGACCATAAAGGATGGAAAAAAGTCAAAACTAGTGTCAGGCATGAGTCGCGACCACGACATTGAATAGGAAGCTGACCTAGTAGCTCCCATTGAGCCAGCACTGTAATAGCCCGGAATAGGGCCTAAACCGCAAGGTGGTTTTGAACCATGAATCCAAGGCTAAAATATTTATTGTGATTGAGTTTTAAAGTTTATTTGGTGATTGAATGATTGTGTGAAAATTTGGTAGGGAAATTTTATTATTTTGGTGTCCAATTTGAAAAATTAGACTAAATTGCAACAAGTGAAAAATATGTGTTTTATTCATAAAGATACTAAGAGAACGTATTTTAAATATGAATGAAATTTTATGGATCGAATTTGTATGTGTAAGCATGGTAATGCCTCGTACCCTGTCTCGGCGTCGGACATGGGTAAGGGGTATTACAAGTGCCTCATAAACCATTTGTTGTACCTCCTCATACCTTAGAAGGCTCCCCCAAGTTAAAAAGGAATGAGAGGAAAAAGAAATTCTTAAGACATTCCGCGTAACACCCTGATTTTGGGCCTATAAGGATTGGGCCTTGAGCCTGGGAGTACATGAAAGTTTACGTGTGCAAAAAATATCGCAATTGCATGTTTGGTGTGTTGGTTAAGTGATTTGAAGTGTTTGGGGATGTCTGAGAAGTCTTGGGTTCAAACTAGAGCTTTAGCAAAATTTTTAGTTTTGTCACTTTAGAGGACCTTGGCGTTAGTTGGAAGGCCTTATAAATATGTGTGGTTAAAATATGACACAAGGAAGCCTGTGGTCTAGTGGTAATGTGGCGTTAGGAGTATCCAAGTAGTCTAGGGTTCAAGTCCTAGCGGTTGCAAAATTATTATTTTTGCTCTTGAGCGAACCCTTGGTGATTAGAAGTGGACCTTATAGTTAATTGTGGGTAAAATGTGGCACAAAATGAGCTTGGGCTCCAGTGGCAAGTGACTTCAAGAGTGGTATGTGAGGACTGAGGTTCGAGTTACCTTTTGCACAAAAAAAGTATTTATTTTGGCTCCTTGCCGTTGGAGAGGTTGAAATGGACTGAAACTCTACTTGGTAAGGGTTGAATCGGTTTTAAAGAGAAATTGGAGGGATTTGGTGGATTGGTACGGTTGGTGGAGTAATTTAAGGAGAAAATCATGGTCTTTCAAATTTGAAGAGTGGTGGACCGAATTTGAATATCTCTAATGACCGAATTGGTATGTTGGTGTGGGGATTTCAGCTCGTTGTTCTCTTTTCTCATTTTGTTGAAGTTTGGTCATTTCTCATTATAGTTTTTCTCTCAAATCCTAGTGTGCCGAATTGCCTTCCCTTTCATGCTCATTTTCTTTTATTTTTTTTAGTGTTGCTGGTTGGAAAGTAACCTCTCATATATGTTGTTGGTTAACTTCTGCCGAAACCAATTCTCTTCTATCTTACTTTCAGTTTATGCCTCATTTTCCCAAAGATCGATCAAGTGCATTACTCCTCTCTCGTGAGCTCTTTGTCTTACGGTTCCCTCCTTAAGCCAATAATCTCTTTTCTTCATCTTTTCTCTCTACCTCTCTTTCTTATTCAATTTTAGCCAATTGTTTTAAAAGGCTTTTTTTGTGTGAACGCACTCCTTAACACTTCTTCCTTCAGTTTAAGGTACTTGGCCAAATTCTCTTACTCTCTCTCTCCCTCTCAATCTTTTTGTTCTTCGAACCTTCTTGACTGACTTTTCTCGTGGCTCTTTTGATTAATTGGTAAGGTTGGATTGCTATCACGATATTGTTTCTGCTTTCACCAAACTTCTTTGGCTATTTTATCAAGTTCGGTTTCTCTGTTTTCTTTCTGTTGGGGGGCTGATTGTGGGAACATCTTTTAACAATCTTGTATCTACCGAATCTTACTGGGGGTGAATCTCTTGGGAAAGGCTAGGGGCGAATTCTCTCCTCATTGCTAGTGGTTTATCGATTGAATCGTGGGTAAGTGTAGTTGGTCGAATGCTCCATAGATATGTATTGGGATTTTAAGTCAGTTTTCATAAATGATGGTGTCTAATAAGATGTATGTTGTTTCAAATATTCGATCAAGAAGTGATATTGATTGTAGTCGATAGATTTGGGAGGTTCAAGAATGTTCGTGCGTGCAAGGTGAGATGATGTGTATTGTGGATTAAGGGTTGGAAGGGTTTAACCCTAATGGCAATTGACTAATAAGGCATTGTTGGGTTTTTAGGTTTGGTACGAGGGAGTTAGTTGCACGATTCATATACAGGTGTGTTAATCGCACTATTAAATTACGAAGGTAAAATGCCGAAATGTCAAATGCCGAAAAGCCGACGAATCAAACGTTTGGCCACATGGGCGTGCGAACGTGCATGTGATCGGCTGAGGCCACGGATTGTGGCCCTACGTTGGAAAAATGACCATCACGAGCATTTTTATGAGTTGGGCCGAAATGGGCCGAATGGGCTCGTGGGCTCGTTATATGAGCTTTAGCCCATAAACAAATTTCTAGACTATTTGTGTGTATGTGTTGCTAGACGACCATGGGCCTATTGATGGACCTTCTCATACTTAGGCCTATACTGGTAAACGACTAAAATGGCCCTAAGGGGCGAAATGACCAAAATAACCCTCGGGGGTAGAATGTCCGTTTTGACCCTATATGTTGATTGGATGATTATGCATGCTATGAGATATTATATATATGTGTTTATACTTAGTATTATGATATAACATGACATTGATTATGTTGCATTGCATGGGGGTTTGATTATGTTGCGTTGCATAGGGGTTGGGTATATGAATTTGGAGGAAGTGTTCTGTTTTGGCAGTTTCGTTGCATTATTCTGATGGCTTACAGCCTAATATTCTGGCAACACTGCTGCATATACTGATAGTGCCACTTCGGTACTACACTGTGGAGTGTAGGGTTAGGTGGGTCGATTATATCCCTACATGGAGTGATGGGTTGGACGGAGATGGAGTATAGAGGCTGGACGGGTAGGATCCTGTATGCATGCTATATTGTTAATGTAATGGGCTTTGGCCCATTGTTTCTGACCTGTATTGAGATAGGCTCAGGCTCAGATTGATTCTGTAATATGGTTAATCTTGGGATTACACACTGAGTTTTCGTAAACTCACCCAACTGACTTTACTGTACAGGTAATCCCCAGGCTTAGACGGTCTGGTGCTACTTGGGACTTGGAGACGGCCACACTTTAATCTATATTTGGTTTTTATATACTCTGATTATTATTTTAATTATGGTTTGTAATAAGGCCATTACTTAAGCTTTAAACTGAAATTTTGGGTTACTTATTTCATTCAAAATCTATTAGCTCTAGGACGCAGTTTTAACAAAAGATAGTTATTTTTCAAAAACCACGGTTTTATAACAAACAAGGATTTAAACAAAGCTTCCGCAATTAACAAATTTTCAAGAGTGAACCACTTTTACAACCAGATTTAATGAGATAGATAAGAAAATGTTTTCATCCAAATTGAAAGGGGTTTTCATAAAGACAAGGCAAAATAAGGTCACGTTTTCAAAACACTTCAATGTGACACTACCAGATATGACCATAGTGCCTGGGCTGGGTTTGGGGTTTTACATTCCAAAAGGTAGAAACTAATATTCCTTTACTTAATGAAATTAAACAAGTTCCAAGTTATGCAAAATTTTTGAAAGAACTGTGTACCAGCAAAAGGAAGCTTCAAGGAAACAAATGGGTGAATGTGGGAGAAAATGTTTCTGCAGTGCTACAAAGGAAAATCCCGCTTAAGTGTAAGAACCAATTATCATGTTTTAAGTTTTAAATGGATTGATGATAAACCGTAATTTATACATATTTTTACCCCTTGCTTACCATATTTTTGGATGAATTATCTCTTGATTTGTGGAATTTGATGCTCGTAATCCTTTAATTTCATGTTTTATACTTAAGTGAGCATAGGAAAGTGAAAAGAACAAGAAACAGGCCAAAAACGAAGAAAAATGGGCCAAAGAAAGAAATCAACACGGCCTGGAGCTCCTCACACGGGCACATCACATGCCCGTGCCACATTTGCAGACTTGAATACGGTCTGGACTAGATTCACACGGGTGTGCCACACGGGCATGTCCCTGTCGTGACGAGTTTCAATTTCACACGAAAAAGGCTACTTAGGGGCTAAGAAAGACATTCTAAACTTTATATAAAGACCCTAGGAGGCGACTATAAGGGTGTACAGTGTGCCCGCCAAGACACACAAAGTAGAAGGTAGGGAATTACTCGAAGAAAGCCGAGTTATCCATCTCAGAAGCAAGGATCTACATCAAGACTGAGGATCTCCCTTCAATCCTTTTAGGAGTTTTGGGTTTTCTTTATGTTTTGTTGTTTTCCTTATTTTAAGATGTTTTCTCTTTTTATTATTAACTAAACCCCCAAATACCTGAGGGGGATAAAACCTAAGACAGATCTTTTTATTGTTATCTGAACTATATGAAAAATATTCGATTTGTTCTTAATTGTGTTTTTAATTCTTGAGTTGATATTTCAGGATATTAGTTCAAGTCGAATGTGCTTATTCAGAGGAGCAAAAGTTCCTGTTTAATAGTAGATCCAACACAATTAAGCGGAGTTGATCGCAATCCTAGACATAAGACGACGAAAATCTGTCAGATTAGAGTCAAATCTAATAGGGGGATCTATAGATTGAGTTAATGCAAAACTAGGGGTTTTAATTAGAAAGAGATTTCAATTAATCAACCTAGGGTTAGTTGTTCTTATTCTCGATGGAGATATTAAAATAATTTAGGGATCTCTACGGACCAAGTCGAATGAATAAATTGTCTAGTTTAGTGTTAAATAACAAGTTAAGTCTAGGTGGATTCTTCCTTAGGTATTGCCTTTGTCTATTAAGTTTTCCCAAAATAATTCCCCAATTTACTCTTTGTCATGTCTTTAATTAGTTAGAATTTTAGTTTACAAACAACCTCCCTTTATTTCTAGGCTACATTCTGGTCTTGCCACTAACTATACTACTATTTGATAGGTGCGCTTGCCTTTTATCGTGATAATAGTTAGTTTCTAGGTACGATCATTATTATTACTTCATCAAAGTCATGATCAATTGAATTAGCATGTTTTGGATGTTCTTAAATTTGTTTGAAGCCTTGTGATCACGTGTTATGTATTGGTTTAGGTATCTATGCATTTGGGTGAAAAATAAGTATGAATTTGGTCATTTTTGGACACACATGGCCTGGGACACGGGCTGTCACACGATTGTGTGATGCACACAGGTAAGCTACATGGGCGTGTGCCTAAAGCGTGTTTAAAAATAGTAATGTGAAATTTTCACATGGGCAGGCACACGGCTTGCGACACGACCGTATGAGGTTACTTTAAATGTTACACGAGCTAACACATGGCCTGTGACAGGGCTGTGTAATTCAAATCAGAGAGTTACACGATCCATGCATACGGGTATGTAGGATAGCCACATAGCCATATTTGGAGCCACACGAGCTGGGCTCTGTCAAATGGCCTGGAAACACAACCGTGTGGCCCCTAACTTGAAAATTTTTGAATTTTTCCTAAAAGTTCTGATTTGTTTCAATTTGGTCCTTAAATGTTCTTAACTTATTCATAAAGCTTTGAAAGCTCAATTTAAGACCCAAAAATGAATGATCTCTTTCACATTGAATATTACTTGTAATTGTGGAATTGAATTGATTATTAAATATAAATTGTTATAAAATGTTTTAACTTGTACGATAACGCTCTGTAACCTTTATTTCAATAATAGAACGGGATATGGGTGTTACAATTAATCTTCCATCCCATGGATAAGAATAAATCCAATAGTATAAACACCGCCCTTTCCTCTGCTGAATCTACATCATTAGCTTTAATAGGACCCAAAAATAAAGCTCTTGTAACACCTTCCATATCTCTTAGTACTCCACCACAACTTGCAACTTCCTCATTTGCTATCTTGTATACATTGAACTTCAAATAGCCTTACGGTAGAGGGCTCTATATCGATGAATAGAATTTGGTTTTAATTGCATCAAACCTACATTTGTTCGGACAAATCCACCAAGAGCTCTCTTACACCATTAACTCATCATATACAACCCTTATCTATAACATTACCCTCATCTTGGATTGAAATATCAAAGCTTCCATAGTCATCACCTTTCTTTCAAAGACAATTTCATTTCTTGCTATCCACACTGACCAGTAAGCTACCGAAATTAATACCAACCATAAACTTTTATAGACTCCTGACAATTTCACGTTATAACACAAAGAATAAAACTTAGAAAATCCTTCTACTGATGTCCATTCAACCTCCCACCATTTGAAAAATTTATACCAAAACCTTTCAATATATTTGCATTTGAAGAATAGATGATTTGCTCTCTCCGATACTCTTTCACACAATGTAATTTTATCTTAAATTAATTTATAATTATTTCATTTTTGAAAGGACCAAATGAAAGTTTTTCATATTTTGGAAGACCAACGTACAATTTTACTATCGATTAACTTATCTGTTGAGGATTGACTCGATTAATCAACGAATAAGTAAAAATAGCGAAAGAAATTAAGAAATTGAACACACAAATTTAATATGGAACAACCCCCTCAAAAGAGGATAAAAACCACGTGTAAATATAATTTAACTATAATGGCGAAAGAATGAAAAGTACAAAAGATGGAGATAAAAACTAAACTCCAAAAAAAAAAGAATCCTTAAAACGTAAACACAAAATTCTCTAAATGTGTTATGAGTTCTAATTTCTAATGGGTGTATTTTCTAATATTGTAAAAGGGCCTATTTATAGGCTAAATTCATAGGTCAAATAATATTAAAATAATCTAGACTAATTAGAATTTGATTGAAATAAATAAACAAAATTTAACTGGAAGATTATTTCTCAAATTTGATTGAAATATGAGTCATACTTAACAAATCTCCACCTTGACTCATATTTCCACAATGCCATCTTTGTTAAAGCCCACATGGGCCTATCTTGCACTATGCATGGAATTAATTAAGTCAAATTTGTGTTTAGAAACTGGAAGACTTCTAGCCTTCTAAAATTTAAAGACTGTCGATCCTTTTACCTTTCAACAAAACGAGAGCTCCACGAGATACCTTAAGACCGCTCGACTTAATGTTGAATCTTTATCCTTTCAAGCCTAAAATACTCAATGAGATGAGAATCCTTCGTAAATCAGGTACAAGCCTAACGTCTAAAAGTGTCCTAATGATCCCATTATGCATCCTAATTTTTATAGTACCAATACCAATTACTTTACTGGATGAATCATTTTCCATGCGCACAACTCCACATTCAACTGAACTGTATGTGGAAAACCATTCTCTGTTGGGATATATGTGGAAAGAACATCTCGAATCTAGGATCCACTCGGATATAAGCTCGAAGCTTTCGCTCATTCACACTAATAAGAAATCATCACCACTTTCGTCGGCTAAATTAGTACCAGCTACATCTTCCTCGTTACATTCAACAACCCTTTTATTTCGCAGTTTATAACAATCTTCTTTGATGTGACTTAACTTTTTACAATAGCGACACCTTTTGTCTCACTTTTTTGATGCTACCAAAACGAAAGCTTGCCTATCTGCCTTACTATATAAATCAAACTCATTTCGAGTTTGTCTCTACTTAACAAATGACCCTTCACATCTTTGAACTAGAGTTTGTCTTTGTCATAAATCAGAGTCTCCTTGAAAGACTTATATGAATGAGGTAAAGAGCATAATAATAGCATAGCCTGATCTTCATCGTCAATCTGAACCTCAACGTTCTTTAAATCATTTAAATGAGTAATAAATTGATTGATGTGATCTCTAAGAAACTCACCCTCGTTCATGTGAAACGTAAATAGATGTTGTTTCAACAATAAACGATTAACTAGAGACTTGTCGCATAAAGAGTTTCTAACCTTTTCCACAATGCGGATGAGGTCTTCTCCATCAATACCTCCTGCAATACCATATTCACGAGGCACAACTGGATTACAGACAAAGCCTTTTCATCGAACTCTTCCTATTATGTTTGATTTATATTTTGAGGCTTTTTCTCGGTAACTACCTTTTTCCTGCCTGTTTGAACTAGAATTGCCATCATTCGAACTTGCCACAGATTGAAATTTGTCTTACCATCGAACTTCTCAATTTCAAACCTTGTTGCTGCCATCTCTAAATGGACTGATCAATGAAAATTGAATTGCTCTGATACCACTTGTTAGGGATCGACTCGATTAAGCAATGAACAAGTAAAAATAGCGAAATAAATTGAGAAATTGAACACACAAATTTAACATGGAAAAATCCCTCAAAAGAGGATATAAAACCACGAGTAAAGATAATTTTATTATAATGGCAAAAGAATGAAGAGTACAAAAGATGGAGATAAAAACTAAATCTCAAAAATAAAGAACCCTCAAAACTCTAAATGTGTTATGAGTTTTAATCTCTAATGTGTGTATTTTCTAAGGTTGTAAAATAGCCTATTTATAGGCTAAATTCATAGGTCAAATAATAATAAAATAATCTAGACTAATTAGAATTTGATTGAAACAAATAAACAAAGTTTAACTGGAAGATTATTTCTCAAAATTGACTGATATAGAAGTCATACTTAACATTATCATATCATAATTTTATTATCTCTAAATAAACTAAATTAAAAAAATCATTATTAAGGAAGGCAAATACCAGTATCACTCTCAACATAACCTCTAAAGCCAAAATACAAACATCCAAACATCTCAAAAATAAGAGGAGAGAGATCCTGGAGTTTTAGTTAAAGAAATATGTGATGATGTAGATTTTTAATTTTTTATGAAAAGGATAATCAAATAGAGTGGAAAAACATACTAAATCATCATACCTTTTAGATAGGCAAAACATTGAGAGAAGAACTACTGGGTTTGTGATGTTTTCTAGAAAAAGATGAAGATTGAAGAACAAGAAGAACAAAGATGATAAAATAAACAAGGAGAGAAAATGAATGAGAGAAAAAGTTGTGGTGAGTATGAAGTGAGAGTAAAAGAGTGTATATATATATAACTTGATTAGTTTTACATAATTTTATAATTTTTATATGAGTAATATTTTAAAAATTTTATCATCAAATTTATCACAATATTTGTTTTTATCATACATGTAAAATTTTTAATTGATATGATATCTTTATTATATGAATCTAAAATATATTTGGATTTGAAGTGGCGAGCTACCTCAATGTGGCGAGCTCAATACTTTGGTGAATTAAGAATGTGAACTGAGGTCTCAGAGAAAGATGTGAGCTGCTTGAAGAAGAATCATGTAGCTGAGAAGCAATTGGATTTGAAGAGCTTACGTGCAAATTTTGTTTACATATTATGTTTTCCATTTCTTAGGATGAGTTTGGATGGGCGATGCGTTTACCTGTGGTTAGTATAAAAATAGCGGTGGAGGTGAGATTAGATACTGTAGCAATACTGTAGCGTGAGAAAAAAAGTAAGCTAAACGCACCGCACCGCACCCAATCGCCCATCCAAACCCACCCTTAGAAGATTTAGAATTTATTAGTAGAATATATTTGTTATTTATTAGCATAAAATCATTGTTATTTCTTTCCATAGTTAGACGCTTTTTTTTGTTATAAGAACCTCTATTTCATTGTTGAAAATAGGGATTTGGAAATATATAAAACTTTTACAGACAACTTTGCTGCAAAATATCTAGTTTCTTTTCTGCAAATATTTCTTCCTTGGAGTCGTAATTCCAACAAAGTCCAAGAGGGACTTCTTCTTGTTCATTGATGGAGCGGATGCATTTTTGTGCAAGTGACACCATTTAGTTCCTAGTAGTGAATGATATTTTGTTTGGGACAATATATACATGCATGGTTTGATTCAGGATGTTAAGGGTAATTTCTTTATGCTAGTCTTAACAATTTTCCTTCATGGTTGTTTACTTGGAAGAGTTTTCTATGTTAACAATTACAAAATACAGAATTTCCTCAACTATAACTGTTGTACGCCAAAGTAAAGGATGAAAACGTTACTGGCTCCATTGGTTTTTTATAATGTTCACCTTTGAATAATGATTTTGTTGGCTGAACTGTTTTTGCAGATGGAACAAAACCTACATGAGTGAAGCTCAGAGAAGTGTATTGAATGCGCATCTTTTTAGCATTGGTTACCAGTCCAAGGATATAGTCCTCGCTCTTGCTACAAACCGTCATGGTGATCTTGATTCAGCTGTGGCCAATCGTATTGATGAAGTATTGGAATTCCCTTTGCATGGGGAAGATGACCATTTCAAATTGCTAAATCTGTACGTAGACAAGTACATAGCTCAGGCTGGCTCGAGAAAACATGGTGTGCTTCAGAATAGTTTAAAAAAGCAGCAGCAGAAGATTGAAATCAAGGGACTGGGTGATGATATCTTAAGAGAAGCTGCTGCTAGAACTGAAGGATTTTCAGGGAGGGAAATAGCCAAAACTAATGGCTACTGTACAAGCAGCCGTTTATGGGAATGAGAATTGTGTGCTTGACCCGACCCTATTTCTTGAAGTGGTGGATTATAAGGTTGCAGAACATCAAGAGAGAAGAAAACTGGCTGCTGCCGATGGAGGTCGGGTTTGAAATTCTTTTTTTTTCTAAAATTTTGTTCACTGAATTTGCACTTGGGTGGCAAATTTGGGCAATGACTGGTAGTTTAGCTGATTGATTAAAAGGCACAATTTTTTAGAGTTTAGGGCATTAATGTTGGTGATTATTATTGATGAAGATTGGTAGTGGCATGGTAGGGAAGAGTCTTAGCAGTTTCCCACAGAGCTTCAATAAATCGGATGGTGAAGTTAGTTGTAGTTTTATACGCTTACGATGCAGCCGTGCATGATTTGCCAATACCAAATCATGTTGAACACATTCATACATATTTGATACTTGCATATAAATAAGGAGTCCTACAAAACTATGTTAGCTCCTAATAACCTTCATATATAACTGGAAACTGAATTTGATACTAACTCGGATTTCTTCTAGAGTTGGAATTGTCAACACAAGTTAAATTTGTAATCTGATCAGGTAAGTTCATATCCTTGTGCACAAGGTTACATGGATGATTTCACCTCTTGTATATTTGGTTGAGTTATTTGATCCCATTACTATTAAATTTATTATATAAGAACTACTCATAATCTCTCTTCGATCCTTAAATAGAAGAGTAAACATACTTTAGTGTACTTGAATCCCCATTCATCTGCACTAGTAATAATACCAGTACTAATCAAGTTAAGACTCAATTGATTGACTTGTCAAAATAATTGATATATGTTAATTAATTATTATTTTAAATAATGTTTCTTTACATTAATTATTTAAAGTAAAGCTATACTCTAAGTTAGATATGTTAAAAATACTTTAATTATGATTTAATTTTTTAATATAATATTTAAGTTGTTAAATAAGTTATATTTTAATTATATTTAATAATTTAAATAAATAATAATATTTTGCACTAATTATAATAATTTAAAATTTAAAATTTAAAAATTAAATGTGTAAAATCAGATTTAGATCTAACTAAAAATTCAAATCTAGTTAGAAATGTTAAAAATTAAGAGTAAAAGTCTAATTTATTATTCTCCTATTAAAAACGAATAAAAATGATGTGAAATCACAGTTTCAAATAATCCTTTCTCCTCACAACTCACTGCTGTTAAAAGGACTTTCCACTACCTACATTTAATTTACTCAATGCAGAAGCAATAGAATACTTTTTCAAATACCTCTTCAAGCTCACTTGTATCCAAGCGCCTACTCTCTGAAGTTATTTTCTGCACAAAAGCATAAAATATTATTTCTTAAAGAGTTTTGATCAAACAACTTCTTTTTCTTATATAGTATTTGATATTTTATATATTAAATATTTCAAGTTCACACGTGACATGGACAGCTAGTAACGAAGTTTTTCAGTTCTGCACCCCCTTTACCAAGGTTAACCTTGATGTCTATCTTATCTACATTAATATAAAAACTTTAATTAATTAAATTTGATGTCACAAATTAATTAAATATTAAAATTATTTAAAAAATTATAAAATAATATATCATTTGAACAACAATTTCAATTTAAAAACTTTTAGTCTTAAGAAATTGCACTCTTTCGTTTAAGAGCTACAGTCACTAGTGTAATACATAGCTCTCCCCCTCCTTTTTACTTATTTATTTTTCAACCCCTAGCTTGTGTGTGTTTGAATCTTGTTTCCTTCATTAACAGAGGCTTTTGCTTCTTTAATTTACGCAATGCACTAAATTATTGTAAGTCACTATATCTTGTTTTTTGTTTCTGAATATAATGTATAGCATTGTTTGAAATACCTCTTGGGAGGAGGAAACTCCATACTTAACATCACCTTTCTCTATATCAGAATACGAAGGCGTCATATCTGGCCAGCTTCTTCCCATCTGTTCCCATTCTCAACAAATATTTATAATAAAAAATTTAAAAAGTAATTCAAATTAAAAATAATTTTTTAACTTTCAAACACAAAATCAAACTAACCCAATTTACTCCCAACCAAAATAGGTACAAATGGTTTTCAGTTTTTTCGATTTGTTGTCAAGAAAAAAAAATCGAAAGACATTTCAAAATTATAATTTTTTTTACAAAACTACCCTCTTAATCCTTAAATAAGAAAAAAATATGCTTTACCATGTTTAAATCCACATCGGACAATCATATCAATGTAAACTTTGAATGTTGATACCAACCAAGTTAAAACTCAATTGACAATTTTTTTTTTAAAATTTACACTGCTTATATAACTCAATTAAAATTTTTTCCTCTAAAATTTGGCTCTTTATATTTTGGACCACCTTGACCATCGACTTTCAAAATTTAATCAACATATCTTTTGTTGGATAAAAAACTTATTGAACTATTAAAATTTTAATCATACTGACTTGATAGCCTGCATGAAAGTCTATGTGAACAAAAAAAAAAAGCAATTTATGAACAATTTTTAAATTTGTTGATTTTTAAATATTTTATAAATATTTTTTATTTTTTATGAAGTACAAGTGAATTGTTATGCAAGTTGTCACATTAATGCTATTAAAATTTTATCAATTCAATCAACTTTTCCATCCAATACAAAGCAATTTGACTAAATTTTAAAAATTGAGGGCCAACCAAGGGCAAAGTCAGAAACCTCGTTTTAAAAGTGTTGGAACTAAATTATAAACTTTTTGAGAGAATCAAAATACAATTTTATTTTATATTAATTTAATTACATCATTTTGAAATTTTACTATTGATTAATTTATAATTTATTATTTGTAAAGAGAAGAAATTAAAAATTTTGGAAGTAGTAGACCACCACCTCTAACCCCCAAAGTAATTCAAAAACAAAATAAAACCAAACAGAAATAAAACTAAACTAACAAAATTTGATCTTTATGATTTTCAAATTCTAATTGAAACTTAGTTTTTTACGTTATTCCTCACTAAATAAGCAAAAACAAAACAAAATGCCAACTGAATTTAATGTTATCCGGTGAGGAAGAAAATAATAATAACTATACTACAGCTGGATAATATATAATTTTGGAACTATAGTTTTTATTTTAATAAAATTTCCCACTCAGTTTTGATTTTTCATAAAATCAACATCTGCCGCTCAACTTAGGTTTTAAATTATATCAAAGAATCACTATTACGAACCTACAATAAATAGCCAAAAATAAATTTATACATTTTTACCATTACCAAGAACAAATAAAAAGATGGAAAGAAATACGAGGGAGTTGATTAACATCAGAAATAGTGATGATGGTGCATAGTTCACCCAAAACAAAATACAATTTAAAAAATTCATAAAAATCAACACATTCCTCAAAACACAAACATGCAAACATCTCCAAAATAAGAGAGTTTTAGTTAAATAAGTTATTGATGATGTAAATTTTCAATTTTTTACGAAAAGAATAATTAAATGGAGAGGAAATCCATACTGAATCATCATACCGTATAGAGAGTCCAAAGGTTGAAAGAGATGAATAACTAAGTTTGTGATGCTTTCTAGAAAAAGATTAAGATTGAACAATAAGAGAAAATGAATGAGAGAGAAAGTTGAGGTGGAGGATGAAGTGAGAGTAAAAGTAATGAAAAGATGTATATATATATATATATAAGAATTAATTAATATTTCATTTTTCGATTTTATTTAAAATGGGTCTCATTTTAGAATTAATTTTTAATAATAAATTATGTTGATTAATAAATAAAATAAAGAAATACTATTTTAAATTATATTTTTTTTGAAAAAAATCAGCCTCATATAATGATAAAAGGAATAGAAGAAACAAGGGGGCTAACGTAGGACATAAACCCACCAAAAAAACCAAAGCTAAACCCAACTAAACCAAAAAAAATTAAAACGGTCCCAAAGAAAAACAAATGAAAAGACAGAAAGAAGAAAATGACAACTAGTCTGATAATAGTTGGATTCCACTCAACATTTTTGCATTTAATGCACTGTTTCCAATTCCCAGAAAAGCAGTTTCCCAATAACCTATTCATTATTCCACTTTTTCTTTTTCTTTTTTTCCTTTCTACACAACGACCCCTATTAGACAACTCCCAATCATGTTCCCTTCGTCTCCTCCGATCCATCTCCGATGTTTCTTGCTCGGGGATCCTTCCGATCAAGTATATTCTTGAATATTCTTTTAACACATTTCTAGCTAGGTTGTGAGCCATACTGTTTGTGGATTTGATTGTATACTGAAAGAATATGTGTTGAAAAAATTGTTTTTGCTGGTGAATGTTCCGTATGATACCCCTTATCACTGATCTATTAGTCTTCTCTGAGCTACGTTTTTATCACTATTGTTGAGTTCCTTCGATGATAACTGATGTAAACCCCATCTGTTTTCCCACTATCACTTGCGTGCCTCTGCAGCAAAAATGAGAAGCCACCTCCCTATGGATCTTTGTTTTGAAATCGAGTACCTCCTTCTATGCATTCCTGGCCACCACCCCTGAGACTGATTTTGCCTGAGAGGCATCAAAAGCGGCATCAAACTTAACTTTGATAGTGGAAAACGTCTGGAAGGCACCAACCCCCAACCTTATGGTTCATGGAAAAGTTTTGGATCTCCAACCCCTCCAATTACTTAATATATCTATTTATCCATGTAGCAACTTCTTGACCCGTACTATTTTTTTCCTTCATGTAATCATTTATTTCTGGCTATCCAAATCGCCCACATAGAGTAGCAAAAAACTCGACACTGAATGTTTGGAACTATTTTTGAACACCCAAGTGAGTCACTCCTGTGAAAATATATAATATTGGTAATAACAATATATCAGAAAAAAATAAAGAACACACAGATTTTACGTGGAAACCCTTTCGGGAAAAAAAACACAGGCAAAGGAGAAGAAAATTCACTATGTCGAATTCGGATCAATACAAGAGGAATAGACTATGTCTATTTATAGGCTTGTAAAGTCATATTCTAGTGAGATTGAAACTCCTTATGATACGAACTAACCTCGATTGAATGAGTAGTTTCGCTTAAGTTGCCCGATAGTCTTAACAAAGAAGTTCCGTTCGTACAATTAAGGTTTAGGTAAATTTGGGTAAGAGTTGTTTAGGTTGCTGATTTGGGTTCAAAAAAAAATGATCAAGTTGTTCTTTTAGGTTTGAAATAGAAAAAAGTTGAGTTAGATTTGGTGACAAACAGATGAGTTAATGGGTAAAGGTGATTCGGGGGTATTTGGAAATGGATGAAAGGAATTTGGCTTAAGAACAAGTAAGAACCAACACTAAGAAGTGGCGACCCGAAACTTATAGGTTCTTAAGGTGGAGAATGGAAAAGATAGAACCTCGACCCGCTATCTATAAAGATAGGAACCTTGGTATAGGTTTTGAAAGAAACAGGGTTGACACCACTACTAGGTAGATAAGTCAACAAAGTCTCAAACAAAGTTTAGAGAAGAAATTCTCACAAGTTTAATTTTCATTCAAAGAAAAAAAAAACGAGTGCCTTACAAATGAAAATAACCAACTATTTATAGCCTAACATAGGCTAGTCGAATGGACATAGTCATGTCCTTAATGACTAAATAATCTAGAAATAACTTGAAAATTCTAGAAAATATTCACTTAATGACTAGGTGTGAACATGGTTGCTTGAAGGTCTCCATGGTGTGAACGTCTTGAAACGAATGGATATTATGTGTGAACAAAGGTGTGAACATTTTGATGGAGCATGGATGTATTCGGTCATGCATGAATCTTAAGGCACCTTGAATCTAGCCATTCATGAACCTTCATTAATACTCATTCATGCATGTATGCCGTCCACATAGAGTGTACCTACAAAAATTAAAACAACCAATTAAGGCATACATGAACTCATTAATTTGGCTATGACATAACATAACTTAATTATTAATGTGGACTTAATAACTTAATTATTAATGTGGACTTAATTAAATACTTTGGTTATTAAATGTAATTATTTAATGAACTACTTAAGTAATAAGTCAACTGAGCTAGATAAGTTGGAAATAAACTCATGAGCTAAGATTGAGCTGAATCTGAGCTTGTGAGTTGGAATTGAGTTGAGAACAAATTCATGAGCTGAAGTTGAGCTGGCTTTGAACTTGTTGAGCTAGACCAAGAACTCTCGAGTAGATTAGTGATGGATTCGGCCCAAACTCTCTCAACTAGAGCTGAAATTGCATCTTTGAATTTCTTAGCTCGAGCACGTGTGATCGGTCCTTCAGGTAGCTCGAGAGGTTCCACTTGCTTTACTAGTGGTGTGGCCGTATCATTCCCCCTCTCTTTGAGGTGATTTGCCCCCAAATCGTCACCTATATCATAGAAGGAAAGATCAGACACATTAAAAGTAGCGCTAACATTGTACTCACCAGGGAGATCGAGTTTGTAAGAGTTTTCATTTATTCGTTCCAATACTTGGAACGGTCCATCTCCTCTTGGCATTAGTTTTGATTTACATTGTGCCGGAAATCACTCTTTTCGCATATGAACCCACACCCAATCTCCAGGTTCAAAGATAACTTGCTTCTGCCCCTTGTTGGCCTTATGCATATATTGTTCCGTCCTTGCCTCGATGTTGGCTCTGACCTTTTGATGTAGTTGTTTCACATATTCAGCTTTGCGTTTAGCATCTATATTAACAATCTGTTCATTAGGCAATGGAATTAAATCAAGAGGTGACAAGGGATTAAATCCATAATCGATCTCAAACGGGGAATGTTTAGTAGCAGAATGTATAGCTCGATTATAAGCAAACTCAATGTGTGGCAGACACTCTTCCCATGATTTGAGATTTTTCCGGATGATAGCTCGAAGTAGGGTTGATAATACATGATTCACGACTTCGGTTTGTCCATCCGTTTGGGGATGACAAGTCGTCGAAAACAACAGCTTCATTCCTACTTTTCTCCAAAGCGTCTTCTAAAAATGACTAAGGAACTTGGTGTCCCGATCGGAAACGATTGTCTTTGGAATTCCATGCAACCTGACAACTTCTTTAAAAAAAAGATTAGCAATATTAACAGCGTCATCAGTTTTTGTACAAGCAATGAAATGCGACATCTTGGAAAACCTATCTACTACAACGAAAATGGAATTCTTTTCGGTTCGAGTTCTTGGCAATCCAAGGACAAAATCCATGGAGAGATCAACCCAGGGTCCTTCGGGTATAGGTAGGGGCATGTAGAGTCCATGGGGGTTAATTTTCGATTTTGCCTTTTTACAAGTCAAACATCGCGCAAACTTTCTCGACATCTCGCCTCATCCACGGCCAGAAGAAGTGTTCTTGCAACGAGGCTAAGGTCTTAGAAACTCCAAAATGCCCCATGAGGCCGCCACTATGGGCTTCAAGCACGAGCATTTCTCGGACGGACCCTTGCGGAATACATAGCTTTCTTTCTCGGAAGAGAAAGCCATCAAACCTGAAAAACTTATCAACAGCAGAAGTTTCACACAACTTGTACATATCGCCAAAATCAGCATCAGAAGCATATAATTCTTTCAAAAACACGAAACCAAGTAATTTTGAATCTAAACAAGTCAACAAAGCATAGCGTCGGGATAAAGCATCAGCAACAATGTTTTCTTTACCTTTCTTGTACTTAATTACGTAAGGAAAAGATTCGAGAAACTCTACCCATTTGGCATGTCGTTTGTTGAGCTTATTTTGGCCTTTGATATGCTTGAGTGCCTCGTGGTCTGAATGAATGATGAATTCTTTGGGCCACAGATAGTGCTGCCACGTTTCCAAAGCCCGAATCAGGGCGTACATTTCTTTATCGTACGTCGAGTAGTTTAAGGGCGCACCACTTAACTTCTCGCTAAAATATGCTACGGGCTTTCCATCTTGGGTCAACACAGCACCAATCCCAATACCTGATGCATCACATTCGATTTCAAATATTTTATTAAAGTCAGGTAAAATAAGCAATAAAGCGTTAGTTAAATGATCCTTAAGAGAATTGAAAGATTTCTCTTGTTCTTCGCCTCAATAGAAAACTGAATTCTTCTTGATCACACTCATTAGGGGTGCGGCCAAGGTGCTAAAATTTGGGACGAACCGACAGTAAAAGCTCGCTAAGCCATGAAAACTTCAGACTTGACTTATGCTGGTTGGTCTAGGCCAATCCTGAATGGCCTTCACCTTGTCTTGATCCACTTCGAGTCCTTGAGAACTGACAACAAAGCCTAGGAAAACAACTCTGTTAGTGCAAAACAAACATTTCTTAAGATTTGCAAATAGTGTTTCCTTTCGAAAAACTTCAAAAACAGTTCTCAAATGCAATAAGTGTTCATCTAGAGTCTTACTATATATGAGGATATCATCAAAGTAAACGGCACAAAATCTACCAATAAAAGCACGAAGTATATGATTCATCAATCGTATAAAAGTGCTAGGAGCGTTAGTAAGACCGAATGGCATTACCAACATTCATACAAACCATGCTTTGTCTTAAAAGCAGTTTTCCACTCGTCGCCTTCACGCATCCTTATTTGATGGTAGCCGCTCTTGAGATCAATTTTGGAGAATAATTGAGCACCGCTCAATTCATCCAACATATCGTCGAGGCATGGTATCGGATGTCAATATTTAATTGTTATCTTATTCACCGCGCGACAATCTATGCACATACGCCAAGTTCCATCTTTTTTGGTACTAGCAAGACCGGTACAGCGTACGGGCTAAAGCTTTCGCGTATGAATCCCTTTTCCAAGAGTTCGTTCACTTGCTTTTGTAATTCCTTGGTTTTTTCGGGATTACTTCAGTACACCGGTCAGTTCGGAATAGGAGCTCTAGGAATGAAGTCGATTTGATGCTCTATTCCCCGAATGGGTGGTAGACCACTAGGACCTTCGTCGGAAAATACTTCATCGAATTCCTGCAAGAGTGAAACAACAGAATAAGGAAAACTAGTATCCAATTCGCTAGTATTTAGGAAGGAATCCTTGTACATAAGTACAAGTACGGGCTGTCTCAACATGAAAGATTTTCGAATATCACACTCTTTTGCATAGATGCTTATTTTATCGCTCTCTTTTTCTTCTTTCTTTTTATTTTCTTGTGCTTTATTCTTTTCCCTCATTTTTACAGTTTGTTTTTCCTTCTTTTTCTCATTTTGTTTTCCACTCTCTTTCTCACTCTTTTCTTTTTTTTTCACTCTCTTTGAATTTTTCAATAGACGCTCGTAATTTTAGTTGATCTTCATAGACTTGCTTCGGTGTCAAAGGTGCCAAAGCCACGTTTTTGCCAAGATACTTGAACGTATGCCGGTTTGTGTAACTGTCATGCACAACCTTGCGGTTAAATTGCCACGGACGGCCCAACAGCATATGTCCGGCATGCATTGGGACTACATCACAAAGAACCTCGTCATTGTACCTTCCGATAGAAAATGGCACCGAAACTTGCTTAGTCACCTTCAATTCCCCTCCATCGTTTAGCCATTGAAGTTTGTAAGGATGGGGATGTTTTGTTGTAGTCAAGCCAAGTTTTTCGACCATCAACGTGCTGGCAACGTTTGTGCAACTACCGCCATCCACGATCAAGCTACATACTTTGCCTTGTACGTGGCAACGTGTGTGGAAGATATTTTCTCTTTGTTGTTCATTCTCCACACTTTGTAGGCTTAAACTTCGTTTGATCACAAGAATCTCCCCGTCCACAGCATATTCAAGTTTGCCCTCCGCATCGACAGTTGCGTCGGATTCTTCATTTGTTTCTTCCTCTGACTCGATCTCTCCGTTGGCACCCACAAACATATTACTTCTATTTGGGCATTGATTAGCCATATGCCCCTGTCCCAAACACTTGAAGCATTTAATGTCTCTCATTCTACTTGGGTTGGCAACTTCCTTGCCCTTGCTAGTTTCACCGAAAGGTTTGTTGGACTTTGCAGGCACCATTTGTTCTTCCAGTCGGTTGGAAAACTCCTTCTTACTCGTTCCTTGAGCCCACTTTGATGTGTTAGCGGGATTGGGAAAGGTTCGAATAGACCCCTTTCATTTAAGTTGTTTTTCCACTTTCATAGCAACATGCACCATATCAACCAACTCAACATAGTGCTGAAGTTCTACTACATTGGCAATTTCTCGGTTGAGTTCGGCTAAAAATCGAGCCATGGTAGCTTCTTGATCTTCCTCCACGTTTGCACGGATCATGGCAACCTCCATTTCTTTAAAATAGTCCTCCACGCTACGATTGCCTTGCGTGAGGTTTTGCAATTTCTGATACAGCTCACGATGATAATAAGATGGTATGAATCTTCTTCTCATTATGGCCTTCATCTCGTTCCATGTGGTTATCGGTCTTTCACCGTTCCGCCTCCGACTTGTAGTTAACTGGTCCCACCATATCATGGCGTAGTCAGAAAATTCGATTGCCGCCAATTTTACCTTCTTGACCTCCGAATAATTATGGCAGTCAAATACTAACTCTATCTTTTTCTCCCATTCTAAGTAAGCTTCCGGATCCGATCTTCCTTGGAAGGCCGGTATGGACAACTTAATGTTTTTCAAGTCGTCGTCCACTCGATTGCGTTCCCGGTTTTGTTGGACACGGCGCCGTCCACCTTGGTTTGATTCTTGATCGCTTTCTATCTCAATGGGTTTGTCAAGTTCACCCTTGAAATGCCTCATTTGCCTTCGTCCGTGTCTAGGACCTTGAGGTGTCCGTTCACGTTGCCCCCTCTCTTCAACTCGGTCTAATCTTTCGTTGATGGACTCGAGTTGGGTTTGGAACATTCGTTGGATTTCCCTTAAGAGGGCTTGCTGCCCCAAATCAGGAACTACGTTCCGGACAGGTTGCCTTCCAAATCCTTCAATTGCGTTTTGCTCCGGACTTTGGGACATGTTTATTTCCCTCACCACAAGCCTCACAAGTTCTCTCGGAAAGAAAAAAAAATTATCACTCACACTCGTGTTTGCGCTCTTTTTAGGCTTTTACCTCCCCTCTAACGCGCTCGCTCTCTCGCGCCTTTTTCTGCTCCTTTCTTCTCTTATAACCTTGTAGAAGACTTGTCAAGACTTAATATCTAGTTTTGTGGGTCGGTTTCAAAATAGGTAACAAGGGTAAGATATTAAGGTGATGGAATGCTGAAAGAAATTAAAAGAAAGGTTCAAGTGTGATGTGATAGGATGATAATTGGAAGTAGAATTGGAACAAATTGATGTTCGAGACTTCACAAATAGAACAAAAGTAGCCAGACGACTTAATCGATTATCATAGACACCTTCAAAAAAAATTATATATATTTTTTCTTCTTTTTTTTTCACGAATTTTTTTTTCACAAATTTTTTTTTCACAAATTTTTTTCACAATTTTTTTTCACGAATTTTTTTTCACGAATTTTTTTCACAATTTTTTTTCAAAAATTTTTTTTTCACGAATTTTTTTTAAACCTTTCCCGGGATTGTTCCGAACGTCCGCGCTTCTTGTTTTGGGTGGCTCTGATACCAAATGATACGAACTAACCTCGATTGAATGAGTAGTTTCGCTTTTGTTGCCCGATCGTCTTAACGAAGAAGTTCCGTTCGTACAATTAAGGTTTAGGTAAATTTGGGTAGGAGTTGTTTAGGTTGCTGATTTGGGTTCGAAAAAAAATGATCAAGTTGTTCTTTTAGGTTTGAAATAGAAAAGAGTTGAGTTAGATTTGGTGACAAACAGATGAGTTAATGGGTAAAGGTGATTCGGGGGTATTTGGAAATGGATGAAAGGAATTTGGCTTAAGAACAAGTAAGAACCAACACTAAGAAGTGGCGACCCGAAACTTATAGGTTCTTAAGGTGGAGAATGGAAAAGATAGAACCTCGACCCGCTATCTATAAAGATAGGAACCTTGGTATAGGTTTTGAAAGAAACAGGGTTGACACCACTACTAGGTAGATAAGTCAACAAAGTCTCAAACAAAGTTTAGAGAAGAAATTCTCACAAGTTTAATTTTCATTCAAAAAAAAAAAAACGAGTACCTTACAAATGAAAATAACCAACTATTTATAGCCTAACATAGGATAGTCGAATGGACATAGTCATGTCCTTAATGACTAAATAATCTAGAAATAACTTGAAAATTCTAGAAAATATTCACTTAATGACTAGGTGTGAACATGGTTGCTTGAAGAGTCTCCATGGTGTGAACGTCTTGAAACGAATGGATGTTATGTGTGAACAAAGGTGTGAACATTTTGATGGAGCATGGATGTATTCTGTCATGCATGAATCTTAAGGCACCTTGAATCTAGCCATTCATGAACCTTCATTAATACTCATTCATGCATGTATGCCGTCCACATGGAGTGTACCTACAAAAATTAAAACAACCAATTAAGGCATACATGAACTCATTAATTTGGCTATGGCATAACATAACTTAATTATTAATGTGGACTTAATAACTTAATTATTAATGTGGACTTAATTAAATAGTTTGGTTATTAAATGTAGTTATTTAATGAACTACTTAAGTAATAAGTCAACTGAGCTAGATGAGTTGGAAATAAACTCATGAGCTAAGATTGAGCTGAATCTGAGCTTGTGAGTTGGAATTGAGTTGAGAACAAATTCATGAGCTGAAGTTGAGCTGGCTTTGAACTTGTTGAGCTAGACCAAGAACTCTCGAGTAGATTAGTGATGGATTCGGCCCAAACTCTCTCAACTAGAGCTGAAATTGCATCTTTGAATTTCTTAGCTCGAGCACGTGTGATCGGTCCTTTAGGTAGCTCGAGAGGTTCCACTTGCTTTACTAGTGGTGTGGCCGTATCACCTTATTCTAATCAATATAAAATAGATGGAGTTTAATAAGGTTTAAAAAACCTTGTTCTAAAATAAAATAAAAGAAGTGTAGTTCTATATGGATTTTACTTTTATTTTTTTTTACCATTGTATTTTATTTAAATAAGGATTCAGGTCACTTAATTCTAACAATCTCCACCTTGACACGAATTCTCAACGAACAAGTTCTTCATCGTGAACTCTCAATGAACAAGTTCTTCATCGTGAACTCTCAACGAACAAGTTCTTCACCTCTTCCATAAAACCCCTTAAGGGTTTAACTTCAACAATGAACACCAACCAAGTCTAAGCAATGCTCAAACTTGATTATAGGAAGTGACTTAGTCATCATATCTACAGGATTTTCATGAGTACTAATTTTGCTCACAACAATATCACCACGAGCAATAATATCATGAAGAAAATGATACCGAACATCAATGTGTTTTATTCTCTCATGAAACATTTGATCTTTTGTAAGGAAGATGGCACTCTGACTGTCACAAAATACTGTACTGATTTGAAGGTCTTCATTGAGTTCACTAAATAGTCCCTTCAATCAAATAGCTTCTTTACAAGCCTCAGTAATAATCATGTATTCAGCTTCAGTTGTAAACAAAGCGACTGTAGTTTGCAAAGTGGCTTTCCAACTGATTGCACAACCTCCAATTATAAAGACAACCTGTGAGAGATCTTCTTCTATCAAGGTTTCTAGCAAAATCAACATAAACATACCCAATGACTCCATCTCTAGTTCTTCTAAACTGTAAGCAAACATCAGTAGTACCGTAAGTATCTTAAAATCCATTGAACTGCTTTCCAGTGTTCTTTATCAGGATTCACCATGTATCTGCTAACTACACTGACAGCATATGATAAATCTGGGCATGAACAAACCATAGCATACATGAGAGATCCCACTGCACTAGAGTATGGAACATGTGACATGTACTCAATCTCATCATCTGATTGTGGAGATAAAGCTGATGAAAGTCTAAAATGAGCTGCTAAAGGAGTACTAACAGGCTTCGCACTCTGTATATTGAACTTGCAAAGAACTTTCTCAATGTACCCTTTCTGACTTAGGTGCAATTTACTTGCTTTTCTATTTCTGAGAATTTTCATACCAAGTATCTTCTTTGCTGGTCCCAAATCTTTCATCTCAAATTCTTCACTTAGTTGGGCTTTGACCTTTCTTATCTCTCCTTTATCTTTTGCTGCTATCAACATGTCATCAACATAAAGGTGTAGATATACAAAAGAACCATCATTGTTTTTATTATAGTAAACACAACTGTCAAAGCTACTTCTTTTAAAATCATGAGAAATCATAAAGGAATCAAACCTCTTGTACCACTGTTTTGGTGACTATTTCAAACTGTAAAGGGACTTTTTCAGCAAGCAAACATAGTCTTCTTTTTCTGAGACTGTAAAACCCTCTGGTTGTTGCATGTAAATATCCTCCTCAAGTTCTCCATGCAAAAATGCAGTTTTAACATCTAACTGCTCAAGCTCCAAATCATGCATGGCTACAATACCAAGTAAAGCTCGAATCGAACTATGCTTCACAACTGGGGAGAACACATCTGTGAAGTCCACTCCTGGAATTTGACTGTAACCCTTCGCAATAAGCCTTGCTTTATATCTCGGTTTTTCAACTCCTAGAGTCCCTTCTTTCCTTTTATACATCCATTTACAATGAACAACCTTTTTACCTTTAGGAAGTTTTACAAGATCCCATGTTTTGTTTTTGTGGAGTGATTCCATCTCCTCTTGCATAGCAAACATCCACTTTTCTGAGTCTTCACAACTAACTGCCTCAGAATAATTAAATGGATCTTGATTTGTATCTATATCTTCAGCCACATTTAAAGCATAAGCAACTAGATTAGCCTCGACATACTTCTTTGGAGGTTTACTTTCTCTTCTAGTTCTGTTTTTGGCTATAGAGTATTGTGGTAAAGAAACAACTCTATTCTCAATTTTTGTACTGGCTTGAGAAGTCGACTTTGTTGTAGATTCTATATTAATCTGAAACTCCACCTATTTTTGATTTCCTTTATTGGAAGAGTCTTTAAGAGATAAGTTAGGTAGCATAGCAGTTTCATCAAAAACAACATCTCTATTAATCACAACTTTTCTATTTTCAAGACACCATAACTTATACCCTTTTACACCAGCTTTATAACCAAGAAAAATACATTTAATGGATCTCGGTTCCAATTTTCCATTATCAACATGAGGATACGCAGGACACCCAAAAATCTTTAAATCAGAATAGTCAGCAGGGTTACCAGACCATACCTCTTGTGAAGTCTTTTTCTCAATAGCAATGGATGGAGATCGGTTGATTAAAAAACATGCAGTAGAGGCTGCTTCGGCCCAAAATGACTTTGGTAAGTTGGCATTTGACAACATACATCGAACCTTCTCCATTATTGTTCTATTCATTTGTTCTGCAATGCCATTTTACTGTGAAGTATGACGAACTGTCAAGTGTCTCACGATCCCTTCTGACTTCCACAGTTTATTAAACTCATCAGAACAGAACTCTAAGCCATTGTCTGTGCGGAGATGTTTTATTTGTTTTCCTATCTGTTTTCAATCATAGTTTTCCAAGACTTAAATGCGGAAAACACATCGCTTTTCTGCTTCAAGAAGAACACCCAAACTTTTTTAGAAAAATCATCAATAAAAGTTAGCATATAATTAGCTTCACCTCTTGAAGGCACTTTAACTGGCGCCCATAGATCAGAATGAATATAGTCTAACATTCCCTTCGTGTTATGGATTCCTCTGGTGAATCAAACTCTCTTTTGCTTCCCAAAAATGCAATGCTCACAGAACTTCAATTTGCAAATTCCTTGCCCATAAGAAGTCCTCTTGTGCTCAATTCTGCCATACCATTCTCACTCATATACCCTAGGCACATATGCCAAAGTTTAGTAATATCATCATCTGATAAGGAAGAGGAAGCGACAGCTGCATCACTAGCAACAGTAGAACCTTGCAGAACATATAACTTGGCAGTCTTTCTTTGCCCTTTCATCACAACGAGGGAACCTTTAGAAATCTTGAAAACCCCATTTTCAGCTGTGTATTTGTACCCTTCTGAATCAAGAGTACTTAACGAAATTAAATTTCTCTTCAATTCTGGAACATGTCGTACATCACTAAGTGTTCTGACAACTCCATCAAACATCTTAACTTTAATCGTTCCAACACCTGCGATTTTACATGAAGTATTATTTCCCATCAAAACAACACCTTCAGACACTGTTTCGTAATTTGTAAACCAATCTCTATTGGGACTCATGTGGAAGGTACAGCCCGAATCAAGGATACACTCCTCGCTTACTTTAGAATTGATGATTGAAGCGACTAGAAGTTTACTATCGCTGTAGTCTTCTATTACATCAGCTTCACTGGAATTTTCTGGTTGTTTTCCCTTTTGATTCACAACCTCCCTTGTGATTCGCAACCTCCCTTTTGATCTTTTTTGTAGCTTATAACACTCAGATTTAATGTGCCCTTACTTCTTGCAGAAGTTACAAGTTTTACCTCTGTTTGAAGACTTCGATCTACCCTTAGATTTACTGTGAGGATTCTGTTCTTGTGTCTTTCCACGATCATTATCAGCATTCCGATGTTGTTTCCCACGAACAATGAGACCCTCACCCTGAGAGTCGGTTTTAACCACAAGATGCTTCATCTTATCATACGAGGTTAAAGAATCATAAACCTCATCAACTGTGAGAGACTCGCGGCTATATAAACTTGTGTCTTTAAAGGTTGAATAAGACGGGGGCAACGAACAAAGTAGAATCAACCCTAGATCTTCCTTATTATACTGAACTTTCATGGCCTCCAAGTTTGAAAGAATTTCTTTAAACACTGTTAAGTGTTCGTGTACAGATGCACCTTCCTCCAAACAATGAGCATAAAGACGTTGCTTCATATGCAGCTTGCTGGTTAGAGTTTTCGACATGCATATTTGTTCCAGCCTTTTCCATAATCCAACGGCGGTCTTCTCCTTCATCACATCTTGCAAAATTTTGTTAGACAAATGCAGATGTAACTGTGTTAACGCCTTTCGATCCTTACACTTCTTCTTTTCATCCGTTAATATTGAAGGCATATTATCTATCCCTAGCAGGGCTTCCTCTAGATCCATCTGCGCAAGAACTGCTTGCATCTTAATCTGCCACAAGACAAATTTGGTTTTGCGATCCAACAATAGAATTTCATACTTCAGAGACGCCATTACTGTGATCGAGATGAAAAAACCTAGAAGCTCTGATACCAATTTATGAAAATATATAATATCGATAATGACAATATATTGAAAAAAAATAAAGAACATAGATTTTACGTGGAAACCCTTTCGGGAAAAAAATCACGGGCAGAAGAGAAGAAAATCCACTATGTCGAATTTGGATCAATACAAGATGAATAGACTATGTTTATTTATAGGCTTGTAAAGCCATATTCTAGGGAGATTGAAGCTCCTTATTCTAATCAATATAAAATAGATGGAGTTTAATAAAGTTTAAAAAACCTTGCTCTAAAATAAAATAAAATAAGTGTAGTTCTATATGGATTTTACTTTTATTTTATTTTACCACTGTATTTTATTTAAATAAGGATTTGGGTCACTTAATTCTAACAACTCCCAATGTGACAGAATCAGATCTATTAATACCCACTCTAATGTGAAACTAACCCATACTTCTTGTGTCATGGGGCATTCCTTGAAGATATTGTCAATGTTTTCAACCATTGTACCATATCTGGGGTAGACTACCACTGAGAACAATCTTTTGCACCATAGATTAAGAAAATGGGGAATAAAATTCCATGAAAATTTCCAAATTAGGATTTTTATTTTCGTTGATACGTTAATATTCCATAATTTTTTTGTAAAATAAATTAGCTTTGGTCTGTAAATAATTAAGAAAGCCCTGTAATAGTTTGTAAGCACTTCTCACCGAGAATTCTCCTGAAGCCTCCCCTTCCATACCATGAAGTCCTCATGAGGTTCATTTTCTAGAGGGATTCACACAATTCTATTAGGTTTTTCTCTAGAAAAGATAGAAAAAACTAAATTAGATTTCCATTCTCTCTTTTGTTCATCAAAAAGTTTTGCAACTTTGCTTAGTTCACTGGCATTTCTAATGGATTCTACTTTGTAACTTTCAGTTCCAAGAAGCCACGCATCACCAGTAATTGAAATATTCAGACCCTTTCCAACTCTTCAACAAATCCCATTCATCAGTAATCCTTTTGCAGCCCAAACACTTTCCCAGGTAAATGAAAGTAACCTTCCTAACTCAATATTAAAAAAATCCATATTTGGAAAATACTTTACTTTAAGGACTTTCGTTAATAATGAATCTGGATTATTAAGAATGCGTCAACCTTGTTTAGTTAATAGTACAATATTAAATTTGTATAAACTGCGAAAATCCATACTCCCATTTTCCTTAAGATCGTAAAGTCATTCCCAATTGCACTAATGGATCCCTTTTCACACTTGTCCTTTTTGCCACCAAAATCTGGCTATAATATTGTCCAATTCCATACATAACAATTTTGGGAGTAAAAAACAAGCCATAGTATAGCTAGGTATAGCCTGTAAAACAACTTTGATGTAAATTTCCTTGCCTCATTGAGAGAGAAATCTTATATTCCAGTTTTCAATCCGTTGTATCATGGGATCCTTTAAAAGCTGAAACGAAGCTTTTTTTATTTTCCCTACAACATTCAGTAAACCAAGATATCTTTCCATGTTATTTGATTTCTTCACCCCGAGAATATTGAAAACAACTCCCTTTGTTTTTTCTAAAGTGTTGCTACTGTAGAAAACCGTTGATTTTTCGTAATTGACACTCTGCCCCAAGCATCTTTCATATTCCCTAAGGATTGATCTCAACACTTGTGCACCCTTCTCACTTGCTTCTCCAAATAAAATACTGTCATCCGCGAACAACAAATAAGAGACTGATGGTCCCCCCTCTACTTGCCTTAGTTCTCTTGATTAACCCTTCCCTTAAAGCCATCCTTATCAGCGTCAAAAGTCTTTCACTGCATATAAGAAACAATAAGGGGCTAAGAGGGTCCTTTGTTTGATGCCTCTCGCCAGTTTAAAGTTCTGACCACTCCTCCCATTAATAATTAATGAATATGAAATATAATTGACACACTTCATTATATTGCCTACCCACAAAGTGTGAAAACCCATCTTTAACATCAAAGCTTCTAGGAAATTCCACTCCACCCTATTATACACTTTGCTCATGTCTAACTTGAGTGCCATAAGACCTTTCTTCCAAGCTCTTTTTTGTTTAAGTGTATGAAGAATCTCATATGCAATGAGCATATTATCCGAAATTAACCTATCTTGTACAAAGGCACTTTGGGCCCCATCAATGCAATTGCTATTATGCTCTTGAACCGATTCACTATCATTTTGGCTACTATTTTATAAAAGACATTACAAAGATTAATGAGTCTGAAATTTCCTAAGTTCACAAGATTAAAGACTTTAGGTATAAGCACAATATTAGTAAAATTACAATGGTCCACATGCATACCCCTGTTTGAAATTCCCAAGCAATAATCATTAACATTGTCTCCCATAATATGCCAAAACTGTTGAAAGAACAACGTCAGAAAGCCATTATCGCCCGAAGCCTTTGTAAGACCCATCTACTTGAGGGTCGCAACAACCTCCTCCTTTGTATAATTTTTTATCAACAATAAGTTGTCATCATCAGAAATACATCTTTCAATCCTAGCAAGAATATGCTCATTGTCCCTCCCCACCATTTGATGCAAAGAGATTTTTGAACTATTTCCTTGCAACTTCCTCCCTCTCCTCTTCATTACAAGATTCTCTTCCATCACCATATTTTAAACTGCGATTGGTATTCCTTCTTTTTCTTTGTGTGGCATAATTATGAAAGAAGTTCATATTTTTGTCCCTTAACTTCAACCAGTTTACCCGAGCCCTTTACTACCAATACATTTCGTCTTTATCAATCTCTAAATTAAGATGTATTCTTGTATTAATCAAATTAGCCATACTTTCATCAGTTCTGTCTTGATCTAAAAGAAACTTTATTTTTTCTGTCAGCTTCTTCTTTTGCCCTTTTTTTTTGTCTAATTCCAATAGCCCATCTTATGAGCCCAACTTGTAAAAATTTTAATTTTTCAAAAATATCACCGCGGTCAACTTGCCATAATAGTCTGATCTCATCCATAGAACTTTCTTCCTTCACCCACCACGCCTCAAATTAAAGTACCTTCCTTAACATGTTCTTTGATTCAATATCAGTATCCAACAAAATGGGACAATGATCAAAGAAAAAATGCAGTAAATGATGAAAAACTACTACTGGAAACATATCCCTCTACTCCGAGTTCGCTACACCCATATTAAGCCTTTCACGTATATTAGTCTCCGGCAAATTCCCTCCTTCCTAAGTAAACCAAGTACCTAAAAAGCCAACATCCATCAGTTGACATTCCTCCAAAACTTCCCCAAACTCTGTTATCCTCCTCTGTTCTCTTAGCATACCACCCACCTTCTTGAATGAGTAGAAAATCTCATTAAAATCTCCACAAACCATCATCAAGCCATAAAATCTTATAAACCTTCCTTCTTTTCCATCATTTTTACCCTTCAAAGAGACATCAATATGATAGGATGAAAAACTTTTTAACCATATATTAGTAGTGTCCTTCCGTGCCAAGCATAAACCTCCATCGATCCATCTGCTCTAATATCAATTCCATTTAGAAAACCACACTTCCTCTTTACATTTTCCATTCGTATCTTGCTTAGTTTAATCTATAATGAAGACCACCTGGGGATTGTAAAGCTTCAGTACATATCGAAACCTTCGAATGGCCCACTGACTCCTCAATCCATGGAAATTCTAGCTAAAGATTTTCATTATGATCGGTAAAAGTGGCTTTTTTCCACCATTCTCTTATTCCTCACGACCAAGGAACCCATCACCCCCTTCTATAGATTTTTAACTCTCCGCTTTAGGCCACTTTTTCCCATCTCCAGCTTCATCACACATGATGTGTGATAATTATGATGGTTAAGTAATAAAGTGATCGTACCTAAAAACTAACTATTATCACGATAAAGGCAAGCGCACCTATCGAACAGTAGTATAGTTTAGTGGTAAGACCGGAATGTCGAACCCACAGGAACTAAAAGTACTAGTAATAACTTTCTTTCTATTATCTAGCCTAGAAATAAGGGGAATTTGTTTAGAACTAATTAAATTAAACTAATTAACTAAGAATGTGACAAAGAATGATTTGGGGAAAATACTTTTGACAAACTGATTGATTAAGACAATACCCAAGGAAGAATCCATCTAGACTTCACTTGTTATTGAACTCTGAAGTAGACGACTTATTCACTTGATTTGATCCATAGAAATCCCTAATTTATGTTAATATCTCTTTCAAGACTAAAAACAACTAACCCTAGGTTGATTAATTGAAATCTCTTTCTAATTAAAACCCCTAGTGTTGCATTAACTCGATCTATGGATTCCCCTATTAGATTTGACTCTAATCCGGCAGATTTTCATCGTCCTATGTCTAGGATTGTGATCAACTCCACTTAATTGTGTTGGATCTACTCTTAGACAGGGACTTTTGCTCCACTGAATAAGCACATTCAACTTAAGTTAATATCCTGAAATATTAACACAAGAATTAATAACTCAATTAAGAACAATTCAAGTATTTATCATATAATTCAGATAATAATAACAAGATCCGTCTTAGGTTTCATCCTCCTCAGGTATTTAGGGGATTTAGTTCATAATTGTAAAAGAAAACATCTGAAAATAGGGAAAACAACAAAACATAAAGAAAACCCAAAAACCACTGAAGAAAATTGAAGGGAGATCTTCAGCCTTGATGGAATTCCTACTTCTGAGATGAACCAATCGGCGTTCTTCAAGTAATTCCTTACTTTCTACTCTATGTCCCCTTTAGTCTTATTTTAGGGTATTTATATAGACTCTGGAATACCTTTCTTAGCCCACAAGTGACATTTTTTTTGTGAAATTTAAGCAAGGCTTGACAGGGACACGCCCGTGTGGCACGCCCGTGTAATTCGGGCCCAGGTCGTGTTCAAGATAGCTAAGTAGACACGGGCGTGTGGGTATCTCGTGTGTGGAGATCTAGGCCGTGTTGCACTCTAATTTTAGCCGATTTGGTCCATTTTTGGCCTGTTTCTCATTCTTTTCACTTTCCTATGCTCACCTAAGTATAAAACATGAAATTAAAGGATTAGGAGCATCGAATTCCATAAATCTAATGACAAATCATCCATAAATGTGCCAACCATGGGGTAAAAAATATGTATATATTATGGTTTATCAACACACAACACCGAACCTTGATCCATGGCTATTCGTTTTTGTAAAGTTAATTGTACTACCTCCACATCTAGATTGCAATTTAAATCTCCTTCCAAGTTTATTCCCAAAATGGGGTCGATTCGACCTCCCATCCCTCCTTCAGTCTCTTCCTCCCTTTTGCCTTTACCTAATTCCGCCCCTTCATAGCCATTCCCCCACATTGTCTCTCCCCCTTATTCCCTCAGCCATACACTGTTCATCTCAAGGGATCTTCTAGATTAAGCTCTTAGAGAGAGGTCCCATCCCATCCGGCTACTTCGAACCCTAGATTTATATTCTCTTGACAAAAAAGAATCACTATGTCCTAGTCGGCCATAAAAAAATAAAATAAAGTTAGTTGTTCAAATTTAAAACTAACATATGAACAAATCCCGGATAAAACTAGGATTTTTTTCTTTCTCCTTAAAGCGCATCTCATGTCTAATTGAATCCTTAATCGAAGGTAATTTCGCACTCCCCTACCTAGGTTTGCATTATCATATTCTAAAAATTTCCCAATAAAGTTCCCCATTTGTCTCGCCATCGTCTCCGAGAAATATCCTATTGGCACATCATGCACTTGGGCCCAAAAATTTGTAAAGATTAGAGGCACTCTCAGCAAATCCTTTCCCTCCCCAAAAAATGAACCAACAATAAATGGCTATTGAAAGCCCATGGAGATCCTTTTAGCACCCGTTTAAGATCTATTCTATGAAAAAATCGAAATAAAATTCTTCTCACCCAGGTCTGAAATTTGGACCCCTTTCACTGGATGCCAAAGATTACTGCTTCTCATTGTTAGAAAGTGTATAACGCTTGCTATTAAAAAAAACACCCAACCAAACAAAAATTCTCTTCTGCAGAAACTAGATCTAGCTCCCTCTACACCTGATTAATCTCTTCTTCCTCCTCATCTAATGATAACGTGGCAAACCCTCCTTTCATTCCCCTATAGTAGCTAGCCAAAAAAAACCCCAAGTTTAAAGAAAATGGTCTAGTACTCTAAACGGTGCCACCAAAGATTTGTAAAGAACATGAAGAAGCAAAACTTGAAAACCTAAAAAAGAAAACCTGCTAGACCCAGCAAACAGAGACGTGTAAGAAGAGCAGACCTTATTAAGATAATGTACATTTATTTATTTTAAAATAGACAAATATATTATTTTACCTAATTTTAGTTAATAAAAAATTTAATGGTGTAACCTTTGGTAAAACAAAATATGTTGTACCTTTATTTCATTTTTAATAAATTATAGGATTAAAATAATAAAACATATCGTTTTATTTTTTATAATTAAATTTAAAAAAATTATTTTACAAATTATTTAATTGAAATTTAGACAAGGTCGGGCTAAGGATGAAAAATAATTTATAGATATTTAGTATAGCTTAACTTTCTTTTTATGCATTTACTTTAATTAAATCAATCAAATTTTTGAATTTAATTATTTAATATACATTCACTTGTAATTACTTTTAAAATTTACCTTAATCAAATTGACTTAATCAAGTTTATGAATCTATAACCTTCCCAACCTGGCCTAACCGTTAAGCCTCAATTCAGAAGATTACATTAGCCGTTGAAATGGCCTAACAGAACTATAGAAGTTTTAAAACAATTGTTTAAAACATTTGCTTTAATATCTGAAGAAAGCTTAGTGTGTTTCAAACAAAGTATACAATTTAATTTCAAAAACCGGTTGATCTTAATGATTGTTTTGCGAAAGTTGAATTCTAGGTGTATATATATATATGTATATTTATTTTTCAAACCTAATTTACATAATCATATAGCGAAAAAGTGATATTTAACATAGTTTTATGAAAACCAAATTACATGCATAATTAATTCAGAATCCATAATTCAACATCCTAATATCAAATAAAAAAATTATAAAAGCTAAAAAAAATATTATTTCGAGTTGAGACCTTCCGAATGTCGAGTCTGTGCCCTAACCTTGCAGGTTATCTGAAAAGATGGAAATTAAAGTGCGATGAGCTTAAGAAGCACAATGTGAGTCTTATCACAAGCAAATCAGTGCAAACAATATATGATGCATACAAGTTAGCAATTCTCATATCAATCGCACTCATGTAGCAAATCGGAGTATTAGTTCTTTAGATAAACACATCAGTATAATAATATTACAGAATTCACAGTTATGTGCATATTTTATGAATGGCGATGCAATTTCAATTTATCAAAGAATACCCTATCCAACTCTGCTACACACACATCACATTGTGGATGAAACACCCATCGTTGAAGATGAACTCCTAGTAATAAAAATTATGGATGAACCACTAAAACTTTTAGATAAAAATTTTGTAGACAAGCTACTAGTACTTTGTGGATGACCACTAGTTGTTGCAGATAAACTGATCGTTCTTCCTCCGTTCATATCATTCTACCCATGCAGTGCAATATGACATGCTTAAAACAGATCAATACAGTAGCAATAGACATCCTTATTATGTATTCAGTTTAATAGTAACAGTAGGCATGTTGAACATGTAATCAATAATATAGAGGCAGTAGGCATGTATTATTCACATATCATGTATATAACAGTAATTATTCAATCACCCAGTTTATAGATTCTAAATATACATATTATCAGGGATTCAATTGAGTGAAATAAAACTTTAAAAATAGTTCGGGGACTATAAAGGGACTAAACAGAACAATTCACAAATTTTTGGGTAAAATTGTAAGACCGGGGGTCATACGGCCATGTAGCTAGATCGTGTGAGAAGCTAAAGGTCATGTGGAAGGGGTACACAATCGTTTGGTGAGGCCGTGTAATAGGTTGTGCCCGTGTAAAAAATACTAAAATGACCTGTAGGAGAGGCACGGTCATGTGGAAGGTTCTTGGCCATGTGTAAAATAAAGTACCCTAATGTAATAGTAGTACATGATTGTGTGGTCCATACACCCGTGTGAGAGATCACATGGCCCTAAACCTACACATGATTTGCCCTAATTCACTTGGTAAAGAACACACATCTTTCATCGGGGGTCCAATTAACATTCCTTACACTCAATTTTGATCTGATTCACCTAAATCTGATCCTTCAAAAGATATTTACACACGAATTAACAGTTGGTTTCAAGATTTGACAAGATTAGCAAAAGATTTGGCAAGAACCATAAAAGATTAAGTAATCGAACGTAAGATAAGCACCATATAGTAATATTACAAAAATTTGGGATGCAAACATCAAAAAGGAGATATATTTATAGATTCTTAGCAAAGGTAGGGATGCTATTGACGATAATTATAAGACTGATAGAAAGGACAATTGAATGGATGGTGATTTGATTTAGGAAAGAAAAATAATTATCAATAGTTATGATGAAAATATAATAAAAATATGAGAGAAAAGAAGAGGAAAAGAAATATAGGATGAAGAATTTTACTAAAATTTTGAAAAGAGGTAAGCCTAATCAAAATAAGAAAAGGAATGACTAAATAGCTAGGATTTGTAAACCCTAGGGGTGACAAGTGTAAATATCCCAAAATTTGGCTAAAAATAAAAGGAATGCCTTTGGGGAAGGAATGGTTCATGCCTAGGATCACAAGGGAGGGAGTTAACTCTTAACCATTAAGCCTGAAGCCTATTTCTTATCTAGTGTTAATTCCTGATCGTATATATTTTGGGTGTGGCTTTTAATTTAGGTTGCCGAAAATAAAAGGAAAAGAAATGGGAGGAAGGAAGCTCGAACTTGGGTTACTGGGGAGGACTCTCTAACACTTAACCATTAAGCCTAATTCATTTCCTGTCTATACATTTCAATTAGTCCCCTCTATTTCAAGGCATGACAACTCTCCTCTCCTTAAAGAAAATTTTCTCTCAAAATTTACCTGGTTTAAATAGAAGAGGATACTGTTGACAGATTCAGTCTTCTAGTTCCCACGTTGTGTCACCCCAAACCCGACCAGAGTCTATATAAACACCCTAAGGGAAGAACTAAAGAAGACACAGAGTAGAAGACAGGGAATTACTCGAAGAAAGCCGATTGATCCATCTCGGAAGCAAGGATCTACATCAAGACTGAAAATCTCCCTCCAATTCTTTCAAGAGTTTTGGGTTTTCTTTATGTTTTGTTGTTTTCCTTATTTTGAGATGTTTTCCCTTTTTTATCATGAACTAAACCCCTAAATACCTGAGGGGGATGAAACCTAAGACGAATCTTGTTATTATTATCTGAACTATATGATAAATATTTAATTTATTCTTAATTGTGTTTTTAATTCTTGAGTTGATATTCAGGATTTTGACTCAAGTCAAATGTGCTTATTCAGAGGAGCAAAAGTCCCTGTTTAAGAGTAGATCCAATGCAATTAAGCAGAGTTGATCACGATCTTAGAAATAGGACGACGAAAATCTGCTGGATTAGAGTCAAATCTAATAGGGGAATCCATAGATCAAGTTAATGCCATACTAGGGGTTTTAATTAGAAAGAAATTTCAATTAATCAACCTAGGGTTGGTTGTTCTTAGTCTCGAAAGAGATATTAACATAATTTAGGGATCTCTACGGATCAAGTTGAATGAATAAATCGTCTAGTTCAGAGTTAAATAACAAGTGAGGTATAGATGGATTCTTTCTTGGGTATTGCTTTTATTGATCAGTTTTCCCAAAAGTATTTCCTTAACTTATTCTTTGTCGCTTCATTAGTTAGTTAGAATTCTAGTCTACAAACAAACTTCCTTTATTTGTAGGCTAGATAATAGAAAGAAAGTTATTACTAGTACTTTTAGTTCCTTTGGGTTCGACGTTCCGGTCTTGCCACTAACTATACTACTATTCGATAGGTGCGCTTGCTTTTATCATGATAATAGTTAGTTTCCAGGTACGATCATTATTATTACTTCATCACAATTCACGATCAAGTTTTTGGTGCATTGCCGGGGAACTAAAATATTAGGAACACACAATTTCTCTTACTTTAGCTATTTTCACTTCTATTGCAATTTATTTTCTATTTTAGGTTTTATTTACTAAATTTTTATTTCTTTTTCCTTTTCCCTGATAGGTGTCTCTAGTTTATGACTAGAAGAAACCCATCAGGACCACTATTGTTTGATAGCGATTTAGAAGCCACAGTTCGCAGAAACTGAAGAAACATAAGGCGAAGCCTACAGTACACAGAACAAGGACAAGAGGGCAAAACCGAGTCTACCGAAGAGATGGAGGCAAATCAAAATAATCAGCTACTGCCTGTGGTAGCCGCAGATCCTGTGAATCAAAACCCTGTTCTTCGTACTATGTATGATTACGCTAAGCCTAATTTAGCTGGTACCGAATCTAGTATTGTTAGGCCTGCTATTGCTGCAAATAATTTTGAAGTGAAACCTAACACTATTCAAATGATCCAATAGTTTCTTCAGTTTGATGGTTTGCAGGAAGAGGATCCTAACACACATTTGGCTAACTTTTTGGAATTCTACGACACTTTTAAAATAAATGGCGTTTCTGATGATGCCATTTGACTTCAGTTATTCCCTTTTTCTTTGAGGAATAAGGCTAAACAGTGGTTAAACTCTCTACCACGAGGGTCTATCACTACTTGGGATCAAATGACCGAAAAGTTCTTACTTAAATATTTCCCACCGGCTAAAACGGAAAAGTTGAGGAATGATATCTTTTCTTTTGTGCAGATGGATTTAGAAACACTCTACGATGCATGGGAGAGATACACAGATTTATTAAGAAGGTGCCCTCACCATGGGTTACCTTTATGGCTTCAGGTTCAAACTTTTCACAACAGTTTGAACCTCTCAACAAGGCAGATGATTGATGCAGCTGCCAGTGGAACCATAAATAATAAAACACCTGAGGCAGCCTATGAGTTTATAAAGGAGATGTCACTGAATAACTATCAGTGGCAAGTCATGAGAACAAAGCCACAAAAAGCTGCCAATGTTTTTAACGTTGATGCGGTCACAATGCTATCAAATAGGTAGAACTCTTGAGTAAAAAGATTGACGGTTTAGTTGGTTCTACGTAGGTACATCTAGTGATGAGGTGTGATTCATCATACAATCCTAGCATAGAAAATGAGCAAGCTAACTATATGGGTAACAATTCTAGATCTCAAAATAACCCTTATAGTAACACTTATAATGCAGGTTGGAGAAACCATCCCAATTTCTCATGGGGTGGTCAAGGAAATCAGAGACCACCACCCCCTACAGGCTTCCAACAACCACCTTACCAGTAAGAGAAAAAGTTGAACCTTGAGGAGATGCTCACGAAATTTATCTCAGTGTCAGAAACCCATTTCCAGAATATCGAGACGACACTTAAAAATTAGCAAGCATCAATTCAAGGGCTCAAAACTCAGATAGGTCAACTTGCTAAGTTGATATCTGAAAGACCACAAGGTGGTTTACCGAGCAACACCAAGACTAACCCTAGGGAGCAACTTCACGCCATTGACATGGTCAATGAAGGAGGGTTAGTTAAAGACAAATCAAAATCAAGTCAGGAAGCTTGGGTAAGTAAAGGTAAGGGTGAGGTAAGTCGCAAAGAACCAATTGTTAAAGAGTATAAGCCTCATGTCCCATACCCAAATGCGACAAGGAAAGACCGCACAAATGAACAATTCGATCAATTCCTTAAACTTCTAGAGAAATTACATATTAACTTAGCATTTATTGAAGCTCATTTGCAAATTCCAAACGCGATCAAATTCTTAAAAGAACTCTTAGCAAACAAACGGAAGCTGGATGAGTCGTCGCATGTAGAGCTGAATGCAGTCTGCTCAGCCATTTTACAAAACAGGCTACACAACAAACTGAAAGATCCAGGGAGTTTTACGATTCCTTGTTTAATTGGTTGATTAAATGTTAAAAATGCTTTGGCTGATTTAGGGGTTAGTATTAATGTAATGCCTTATAAAATACTTAAACAACTAGGTCTTGGGAAACCCAAACAAACTAGGATGGGCATCCAATTGGCTGATAAAACCATTAGATTTCCTAGGGGTATAATTGAAATGTACTTGTTAAAATTGATAAATTTATATTCCCAGTAGATTTTGTATTTCTAGACATAGATGAGGACAGCAATGTGCCATCAATTCTAGGGCGGCCCTTTTTAGCAACTGCTAGAACTATAATTGATGTAGGCACGGGTGAACTCACACTTTGTGTAGGCGATTACACAATTACCTTGCAAGCTCGTAATTCTAATAGAACTGTTAATGATAAAGATATTATTATGAGTTCTTGGAATAAGAATAATCTCACCGTCCAACCTTCTATGCAGGATATTCTTCACGAAAGTGTAATTAAGCCACATTCGAGTTCATACGATAACAAGGGAACAATCCACGAAGAACGAATTCTACAAATCGAAGAACTAGACGAATGGCTAAACTATAGCCAAGAGAAACCTAAGATACATCACACAGAACCAGAACAGGTCCAGAATGAGCCTAAAAAAAAACATAATCAGTTTAGGGAAGGAGATAAGGTGCTATTAGAAGAAAAGAACCCTCAAATTTTAAATTGAAAATCTCATACAGATGACGCACCTCCCTTCACGGTAATGAAAATCTTCCCCTATGGTACAGTCGAGATAACACATAAGGCATTTGGCACTTTCAAGGTAAATTATACTTGACTCAAACCTTATTGTGATAGAATTGATAGCAAGAAAGAGGAGTTCCAACTCCTCAAACCACCGTGACCATGTGAAATTAAGGTAAAGTCGAGCTTAGACTCTAAATAAGTGCTTCTGGGGAGGCAACCCGAGCACTAACGCTGTTAATCTTTTTAAATTTAACATCTAAAATCAGTAACTAAGTCCTTGAATACATTTTTTTAGAACCACGCAGCTAGACACACGGGCGTGCGTAAGGCCGTGGGCTCACCGTGGGTGGAGACACGGCCGTGTGCAAACAGGGCAAAAATTTTCCCAAGACACAACACTCGATAAATAGCTATGACCGTGCAAGGTGGCTGTGGGCGAACCTTCTAAATCAACACAGGCGTGTGACATGTTCGTGTTCCAAGGCCGTGGATAAAGCTGGGAAATTAACACGAGCGTGTGACATGTCCGTGCCTTAGGCCTATGGTCGAGCCTGTTAAATTGACACGAGCGTGTGACCTTAGACACGGGCATGGGAGAAGTGAATAATGCAGGATACGGGCGTGGGTCACTAATCAGGCGCGCCAAAATTCGAACCCCACAAACCACATGGGCTAAACGCGATAACACGGGCGTGCGCCACACCTGATAAACTGTGAATTATACATATTTCTATCCCACATTTAGCACATTTATGGATGAATTATCATTGAATTTGTGGAATTTGATGCTCCTAATCCTTTAATTTCATGTTTTATACTTACAAGAGCATAGGAGAGTGAAAAGAACAAGAAACGGGCCAAAAACAGAGAAAATGGGCCAAAGCAAGGAAATAACACAACCTAAGTTTAGCACACGGGCAACCCACACGGCTGTGCCACATTAACAGGCTTGAACACGACCTAAACTGGACTCACACGGGTGTGTCCCTATCGTGATGAAGTTCAATTTCAAGCGAAAAAGGCTACTTAGGGGCTAAGAAAGATATTCCAAACTCTATATAAAGACCCTAGGGGGCAACTACAAGGGGGTACAGTATCCTCGCCAAGACGGAGAGTAATAGGCAGGGAATTACTCGAAGGAAAGCCGATTGATCCATCACAGAAGCCAGGATCTACATTAAGACGGAGGATCTCCCTTTAATCCTTTCAGGAGTTTTGAGTTTTCTTATGTTTTGTTATTTTCTTTATTCTGAGATGTTTCTTTTTACAAACATGAACTAAACCCCCAAATACCTGAGGGGGATGAAACCTAAGATGAATCTTGTTATTGTTATCTGAACTATATGATAAATATTTGATTTGTTCTTAATTGTGTTTTTAATTCTTGATTTGATATTTCCGGGATATTAATTTAAGTCAAATATGCTTAGGTAGAAGAGCAAAAGTCCTTGTTTAAGAGTAGATCCAACACAATTAAGCGGAGTTGGTTGCAATCCTAGACATAGGACGACGAAAATCTGCCGAATTAGAGTCAAATCTAATATGGGGGTCCATAAATCGAGTTAATGCAAGACTAGGGGTTTTAATTAGAAAGAGATTTCAATTAATCAACCTAGGATTACTTGTTCTTATTCTCGACGGAGATATTAACATAATTTAGGGATCTCTACGGATCAAGTCAAATGAAGAAATCGTCTAGTTTAAAGTTAGATAACAAATGAAGTCTAGGTGGATTCTTCCTTAGGTATTGTCTTTATCATTCAGTTTTCCCCAAGTAATTTCCCAATTTACATTTTGTCCCATCTTTAGTTTAGTTTAGAGTTAATTAGTTTACAACTAAAAACCTCTTTATTTTTAGGCTAGATAATAGGAAGAAAGTCATTACTAGTACTTTTCGTTCCTTGGATTTGATATTCTGGTCTTGCCACTAACTATAGTACTATTCGATAGGTGTGCTTGCCTTTTATCGTGATAATAGTTAGTTTCTAGGTACGATCAATTTTATTACTTCATCACATCACGATCAAGTTTTTGGCATCGTTGCTGGGGAACTGAAATATTAGGAACACTTTATTTCTATTACTTTAGCCATTCCTACTTTTATTTATTTTCAGTTTTTATATTTGGTTTTATTTACTAAATTTTTCTTTCTTCTTTGTTTTTCACTGGAGGTATCTCTAGTTTATGACAAGAAGAAACCCGTCAGGACCTTTGCTTTTTGACGATGACTTAGAAGCCACAGTTTGCAGAAATCCCAGGGAGACAAGAAGAAGCTTACGGTACCCAGAACAAGGACAAGAAGAAGAACCTGAATTCGCAAAAGAGATGGAGGCAAATCAAGATAATCAGCTACCTCCTGTAGTAGCCGCAAATCCTGTCGAGCAAAATCCTGTTCCTCGTACTATGTATGATTATGCTAAACCTAATTTAGCTGGCACTGAATCTAGTATTGTTAGGCCTACTATTGCTACAAATAATTTTGAACTGAAGCCTAACACTATTCAAATGGTACAACAGTTTGTTCAGTTTGATGGTGTGTAGGATGAAGATCCTAACACTCATTTGGCCAACTATTTAGAATTCTGCGACACTTTCAAAATAAATGGTGTTTCTGAAGATGCCATTTGTCTTCAGTTATTCCTATTTTTCTTGAGGGAAAAAGCTAAACAGTAGTTAAACTCTCTACCACGAGGGTTTATCACTACATGGGAACAAATGACTGAAAATTTTTAACTCAAATATTTTTCGCCGGCTAAAACGGCTAAATTAAGGAATGATATCTCTTCTTTTATGCAGATGGATTTAGAGACACTCTACGATGCTTGGGAGAGATACAATGACTTATTGAGAAGGTCCCCTCACCATGGGTTACCTTTATGGTTACAAGTTCAAACTTTTCATAATGGTTTGAACCTCTCAATGAGACAGATGATTGATATAGCCGTCGGTGGAACAGTTAATAAAAAAACACCAGAAGCAACTTACTAGTTTATGGAGAGATGTCACTGAATAACTATCAGTGGCAAGTCATGAGAACAAAGCCGCAAAAAGCTGCCGGAGTTTTTAATATTGATGCGGTCACCATGCTTTCTAATCAGGTAGAACTTCTTAATAAAAAGATTGATAGTTTCGTTGGTTCTACGCAGGTACATCCAGTGATGCTGTGTGACATGAGCAATTCTGAGTACCCCACCATGGATATGGAATGGAATATGAGAAGTCAACTATATGGGTAATAATCCTAGATCTCAAAATAACCCTTATAGTAACACTTACAATGCAGGTTGGAGGAACCACCCAATTTCTCATTGGGAGGACAAGGTAACCAAGGAAATCAGAGACCACCACCTCCTCCGAGATTTTGGCAACCACCTTACTAGCAAGAGAAAAAGTTGAACCTTAAGGAGATGCTCACGAAATTTATCTCCGTGTCAGAAACCTGTTTCCAGAACACCGAGACAGCACTTAAGAACCAGCAAGCATCCATTCAAGGGCTCAAAACTCAAATAGGCCAGCTCGCTAAGCTAATTTCTAAAAGACCGCAAGGTAGTTTACCAAGCAACACCGAGACTAATCCTAAGGAGCAACTCCACGCCATCGACACAATTGATGAAGGAGAGCCAAATATGGAAACTGTATTAAGTAGAGGTAAGCGTGAGGTAAGTAGCATCGAACCAGTTGTCAAAGAATATAAGCCTCGTGTCCCATATCCTAACGCGACAAGGAAAGATCACACAGATGAACAATTCGGTAAATTCCTTAAACTCTTAAAGAAATTACATATTAACTTACCGTTTATTGAAGCTCTTTCACAGATGTGAAATGCTGTTAAGTTTTTAAGAGAGCTTCTAACGAACAAACGAAAGCTAGATGAGTCATCTCATATAGAACTGAACGTAGTTTGCTCAGCCATTTTGCAGAATAAGCTACCCAACAAACTAAAAGATCCAGGGAGTTTTACAATTCCTTGTTTACTTGGTAGCTTAGATGTTAAAAATGCTTTAGCCGATTTAGGAGCAAGTATTAATGTAATCCCATATAAATTTTTTAAACAACTAGGTCTTGGGAAACCTAAACAAACTCGAATTAGCATTCAATTGGCTGAAAAAACCATTAGATTTCTTAGGGGTATAATCGAAGATGTGCTTGTCAACATTGATAAATTTATATTCCCAGTCGACTTTATTGTTCTAGACATAGATGAGGATAGCAATGTACCCTTAATTCTAGGGCGACCCTTTTTAGCAACTACTAGAACCATAATTGATGTAGGCACAGGCGAACTCACACTTCGTATAGGTGATGATACAATTACTTTGCAAGCTTGTAATTATGGACGAACCTGTCAATTCATATACGGGCATGGGAGAAGCGAACATCGAAGGACACGGCCGTGTTCCCTAACACGCCTAAAGAACACGGGCGTGTGCCACGACTCAGGCACTCCAAAACCCTTACAATTCGAACCACACGGGCTAAAAACGTTCATAAAAATAATAACCCTTCAAGTATATGAATTAATGATGCAATATTCAAAGCTTTTATCAAAAACAAAAAACAAATTGCAATATCCAAATCACCCAAACTCATGGGTAAACTTGAATTTTCACTAGAAAAGGAAAAATATCAGAAAATCAATTTTAATCAGTCGATTAAATATAAAATGCTTCAATTGGTTTAAGCATAGCAATAGAAAATCGATAAAATTAAAAATTAAAACCCTAAAACTTCATAAATCCAAAAGATTTAATAACATCAAATCTATATATATCAAATCTATAAAATCTCAAGTACGAATTAGTTTAAAATAATAATAAATTAATTCATTCTCAATCATTCAACATGATGAGGCTCAGATATCACTTTTAAGAATCATAAATCAAGATATGATAGAAAACTTAGTAAATTATAAACCAAGATCTATCATGTCAAATCATCAAGAACAAAACGATAATAGAACTAGAGACGGAAGTGTACCTAAATCTATGGATTCCTTTAAATTTTTCGGATCTTGGGCATTTGATCTTCCAAATTAGCATACAAGTAATCTAGATGGCTCTCTCTTTTCTAAAGATAGGATATTAGAAAAGTTACCTATGTGTAATTTGGGAACTATAACCCTAATAAATAACTTTTGCACATTAATTGTAATTTCTAATTAGTCCATCATTAATTAGAAATTAGTTACTAGAGTATATACACATATATGACCTATACTTTATTTAATAATTAAAGCCTAATAAACCTTAATCAAATTAGATCACTTTTAATTTGGGCTAACCTAGTATGATAGTAAATAATAACATGTAATTACCTGATTATATATGTTATGTTCATATTTTCCAACCTCGCCAACTCAAATTCCCTAAGGATATGAGTGTATTTTGGTGTGGTTAATGGATCAATAAGTTTATGCTCGATTAACAGTTCGATGCGTATACTGGTATTGTAACACCTCTTACCCGTATCAGTCGCTGAACTAAGGTTAAGAGGCATTACTAGACATATCTAAACATTTCACAAACATTTCACATCATAAATCATACTGCATTACACCATAGCAATTCATACACATATAGTTCCTTTCGAAGGTCTACGAGACCTAAAACATGCTTTAGGAAGAGGTCGGGACTAAATCGAACACATACAAAATTTTTTGAAACTTAACATTTTTCAAAGCTATAGAGGTCACATGCCCATGTGGTCAGGCCATGTGCCTCACATGGCATTAGACATGCTCGTATGTTTAGGCCGTGGCAAAACAGGGCATACACAATGACTTATCCACATGGCCACATGACACGTCCGTGTGCCAGGTCGTGTGAGAATTAGGAAAGTTACTAATTTGAGTCACATGGCCGGCCACACGCCCATATACCAGCCTGTATGCCACACAGGCCAATGACACACCTGTGTGTCTAAGCCGTGTAACTCATTGACTTGAAAACCTAAGCTTTAGGATTCACACGGTCGAGTCATACGATGTGTGTGAGACCGTGTGGTGCGCCTAGGCTCAATCTGAATTGGCCTTCGATCAACACGATAGAGACATACGCCTATGTCCCTGCCGGTGTGGGCAAAAATAAGCCATTTGCAAGGCCATAATTCCACCCTTAAGGGTCATCCCTACAGGTTCAAATTCATGCATCATTTATACAACATTTTTGGCCAATTTTCAACTCCAAAACATGTACCATTCATGCCTCAATATCATCATTCAATTATATTCACCCTTTCAATTCAATCATACCAATTCCATGAATCAAATCCATGCCAAAAACATATAATTCATATCCCCTTCCAATCTATTTCAAAACATACAATTTACTCAACATTTCAACTACCAAATCAATAATTAAACTTACCAAATTAACCATTTTCACTAGGCCATATTTAAACATCAACATATACCATTTCTCACCACATAGCATGAGCCAAAACAAGTTCTAAACCATATTCAAGCCATATCACATGACAAGATTTTCACAACTCAAAACATATCTTAACATTTCTAGCCTATACATGCCATACTTTAATATAAACATTTTTAAAAGGTACCAAAAATATAGTTCGATAGTGTGGTGATGATCCTTAACAATCCTCGGGCTTTCAGTATCTTCAATAATCTAAAAGACAAGTGAAAACACACACAAAATAAGCTTTCAAAAGCTTAGTAAGCCATATACAAATAAACTTAACCTCAAAGCAATTATACAACATATTATACATGTAATTCATATTTAAATGCATACACAAACCTCTTGGTTCACATATATTTCTCATAATCTCAATTCATTTGCACATAAAGTATATTTTCTCATACATATACCACATATCCTCAATTTTACATATACTTACTTTTCATTCTCAAATATCGTATACATCTCAAATGTACTTGAATTGGATACATTTTCATATAATCATTCAATTCTCAGAATACCCGTTGAACCGTTTGGAATCAAAAAGGATGCTCGGATAGCTCGAAAAGCTTATACAGTGCCATATCCAAGATATGGTTTTACATGTTATCAAATATCGATGCCACTATCCCAGACAAGGTCTTACACAAAATCGCATATGATGCAATGTCCCAGACATGGTTTTACACGTAATCTCTGATTGATGCCAACGTCCCAGATGTGGTTTTACATGTAACACCTCAAAATCCTATGTCATGAAATACGTATCCTATACTATTCTTATGGTTCGTACGAGACTTTCGGACGTCATTACAGTGTCGAAATTTTCTCAATTTCGCATATTCATCTTCCATAGCCATTCAACACATTTCATTATCATATAAACATAAAAAAATCAAGTCAAACACATTTATTTTCATATGAACTTACATCGCATGGATACGAACAGACGGAGTCGACTACTCGACCACTTTCGACTTCTCCCAATCTAATTCCGTTTTCTTTTGTTCTCGATCTATATAAATTCAAAATTAACTCTTTTATTCACTAACACATTCAATTAAATCCATAAACATATATTTTTGCCTTTTTACAAAATAGCCCTCATATTTTCATACTTTTACATTTTAGTCCCTATTTCATAAAATCACAAAATATACATAATTTCCTTATACACATGTTTGGCTGAATATTTCATTAGTCTCTAGCAGCCCAAATGTTTCATTTATTTCACATTTCAACCCTTCAAATTCTCATTTTTACAATTTAATCCACAATAATCAATTTTATAAAAAATCCCAATGCAAACCATATTTATCTACTATAAAGCTTCCATATTTCACAATTTAACATGACAAAGCTCATAAAATCAACAATGGCATATCAAAAAATCACCAACAATTTCTAAAATTTAGGCATGGGCTTGATAGAACACAAAGCAACGATCACAAAAACATAAAAATTATCGAAAACAGATCAAAAACGAACCTTTAATCAAGCTTGAATAAGCTTGAACCCTAGAAAGCCAAATTTCTTTCTTTTTCTTTCAATTTTCGGCAAGATGAACACTAAATGACCACTAATTTGCCTTTATTTTAATTAATTTACCTTTTATTTAACAAATTACCACATTAACCTTTTTAATTTCATTTGAAATCCACTAACCTTAAGCATTTATGTCCATCCAATATTCAAATGGTCTAATTACAACATAAGGACCAAACAATTAATAAAACATAGTGTTTACTCACTTTTAACATATAGCATGCTAATTTTGCATTTTACTCGGTTAGGTCTTTTTTTATTAAATTAAGCACACAAACTATCAAATCAATTCATGGAATTTTCATACATATTAATTCACATACTATAAACACGAAAAATAATATTAAAATATTTTTCTAACTCAAATTTGTGTTCCTGAAACCACTGTTCCGACTAGGGTCTAAACCGGGCTGTTACATGTATGTTGGTGGATTGATCAAAGTATCCATTCTTGAGCCACATTCTGTTAATAGGGATTTAAAATATGAAATAATAAATTATATGTGTATTGGTGATTAAAATGTGAAGTTTCATGCTAAGTATAAGTATTATTGAAATATGATTATAATGATAATACAAGGAATGCCATTGGTTTGATTTAACATATGCAAATATCTTAGAAGTGCATCGTAATTTCAATATATAAAAGCAAGCATTACATTGGTACAGATTTGTTTATGTTTTACTTGATCATGAAATACTTTGAGAGTTCAATGATTTGTTTAAATATACGTTTAAATGGATAATGGTAATAAAATGGTTTTAGGGCTAGTTTAGCAATGCTTTTGAAAAATGCTTCTGAAAAGTACTGTGGAAAAGTGCTTTTGAAAAGTTTGGTTTAAGATTTAAGTGTTCAACATTGCTATCAAAAAGTGCTTTTGATAAATAAACAGGTTATTGTATTTGCAGATCCTTTCGAATTCGACTCATCTTTTACTCCATCATCTTTGCTGTTGCATGAATCACATCGCTCCTTCTTCGATAGTGGACTCCATGGTTCAAATATGAAATCTGGACACTCAGGTACAAAAACAAACAGGTCATTGTATATTTTTGTGAGAATGCTTCTAATTGAGTCATCCCTTATTTTTGAATATATCTAATAAGCTTGTTGCTGCAACTACATGTGTTGCAGCATAGCCATTATACCAGACTTGTAACACCCTAAACCCGGCCTGGACGTTAGGGCCGAACCTGATGATGTCACATGAGAGTGTTTTGCAAACCATTTCGATACATAAAAATCATTCAAGTTATTATCTTTTACTTAGTAGAAAAACATGCATTAGTTATTTTGCTTGAAAATATTTCTTTTACGTGGAAGCTATAAATTTAGATAGTTGTTGGTGCCATTTTAATTACGAAAATCTTAGTTAATTTTGAAAAACAATGCTTTATGGCGTTGCAGTTTATAAAACCGTAAATAACAATTTAAAGTCCCAAATTAAAACCAAAACAACCCCAAATTCCAGAAAATTACATCAAAAATTCCTAAAAGTAGTAATTAAAGCAGTAAAGCAATAAGGACTTAAACCGAAACGTGTGTGGCAGTGGTCACTGTCGAGTCCCCCTCTGCACCGATTCACCTACTGCTGGGGGTTACCTGAACAGATTAAACAAATAAGGGGTGAGTTTTCGCAAACTTAGTGTGTAAATCCCCACAGACAGCATACATACAGATAGATAACAAATAACAAATAATTCGTGCCTGAGCCCTTTACAGAATCAGTGTGGGCCTTAGCCTACTCAGAAAAAGAATCAGATACAGACTTAGGGCCTTAGCCCATCATAGGTCTTGCATGTATATCAGATCAGAAAATCAGAAACATGTCCACAAACCTTGCACACTAACTCCGACCAACCCAACACACCATGTGGGGATAAAATCAACCCACCCATCCCTGCCCACCAAATATGGGGATAAAATCGACCCATCCAACCTTACACACCATTAAGTACCGTAATACGGCACAAGTCATAAATATGCAGGTTAGCTGCCAGATAACAGACTTTAGAAGCCTTTCAGATACTTCTTTCACTTCATCAAAACCAACCCAATGTAATGCATCATACAGATATGGCATGTTAATAATGCAAATAAACAGATCATACAGTTATATTCAGAACAGTATGACATACAGGCTAGATGTAACATGTTAATACATACATCACAATATCAAATCATAGAATCAAGGGTCTAAGTAATACTTACTGACCCTACGATAGGTCACAGTCGACTTGGGGGACCCGTACAACCTTACAATTCATTACAGATAAATGGGCTCAAACACCCATATGGCCTACCCATGTGGGACCACACGCCCGTGTAGCCTACATGGTTCAAATTAGCCTTGGCCGTATGGATCACACGGCCTTGCCCAAATTCTCACGCGCCCATGTGGTTCATCCATGTGGGTCGACAAGCCCATATGGCCTACATGGCCCAATTGGTCAAGCTCGTGCCTCGCACACAGCCTCTCCAGCCATCACACGACCGTGTCGCTCGTCCGTGTCTATCACGCACGGCTTAGTTTGTCGACCACACGACCGTGTACTGCCATACGGCCTACCACACAGGGGACCACACGCCTGAGTGGCGTCGATAGATTACTTTTCGACTTTTGTTGAATCCTATTTTTTGTGCAATCAGAGTACACGCTTGGTTCATTTTCGCTCCTAATGCACTCACGTGATTCTAGAACCTAACATTGATCAATAATACTTAATTTTAATCACTTAAGCGATATTCAAACAAAACCACACAAAACCACAACGAGAAACATAGACTTACTGGTAACGAACAGAATTCCTAACGTTCAGAACTCTGCAGACTATCGTCAGATTGCTGGTCTACACCTAATCTGAGGTGAAATAGATCCCTTGTTAATTACTTAGTCATAGATTTGCTAAGACAAATGAAAAATACACTTACCGAAAATAAACTAACACAAAGATATGATGTAATGATAAGGGAAAGGAAAAAACTGAGTTCGAAAGTCTAAGAATAACCAAGAAAATGGCAGCAGGTGGGGGATTTTCGGCTAAAGCAAAAAGAGAAAAATGGAAAAAAAATGTGAAGAGGGGAATTGTACAGAGAATTTTCGGTAGCAAAGAATGGAATGATTTGGGTAACTCCCCTATCCCACTTTCCTTGAATCACTCCAACAACCATTCCACTATCATAATTTTAATCCAACTCAAACTCACCTGCGTGAACGAACATAAAAAATAATGCCCACATGACAAATCGAACACATGACCTTCAACACTTCAACGCTCCACTTAACCACCAGACCAGTAGGCCTATTCTGACATATTCTTACAAATAATTACTTATAAGCCTATTAACTAAAAGTAAGGCTTTATTCAAATTAAAAACCAAAATTTAGCCCAAGTCTTAACTTGAACTTGAAACCTCCCTAACACACCTAGAGGCCTTAACCACCAAAGCAGATATACATATTTGTATCAAACAATTATAGAAATATATTTATAAAATTTGAGGTGTTACAAGACTTTTCACTTCATGGAATGGTGCTAGATAAAGGAACTCTTAGCGTCAAACTTAGGAAATCTGTTAAGGGTGGTTTCAGTTTTGGGCAGGTGGGTGAGTAGTTGAGGGTAAGGTTTAGAGTTAAAGAGGGTGGCAGTTTTAAAGATAGTTTAGGTGCGATAGTTGGTGACTTCGAATGAAGGTGTTTGGGTTGGTGATTCAGAGAGTTAAGGGCTGCAACATTAAGGGGTTAAGTAAGATGCACTATTAGGCTACTTGGGAGTGGCGGTGGAGCAAGGTAAGGGCTATATGTTTGTCTGGAAAAGGGTTGAATATTGCCCTTCTTAGTAGTGTCTTAAGCTCAATGGCAGCTCCTTTTTGGATCCTAAGCTCATGTACTAAAACTAAACTAAAAAAAAAACTTAAAGAAATTAGTACTTGGGTTAAAAGTTGACGTCTATTAAACAAAACAAATACTTAAATTCTTTCGGCTACTTAGAAAATTATTTTTTTTGAAAAACTACATTAAATTAAACTCTCAGGAAAGACTGGAGGGGTCACAGATGGTCCCGCTTAAGTCCCAATCTCCTAGACAGAGTTTTAAGTAATGTAATAAACCAAAGAAAATTTTATCCAAGTCTACCATTTTATTCAAATGAGAAAAAAAACTAAAAATATAAAATAATGATAAAGAAAGTGAAGAGAACTCCGTCCATTTTATTCAGGATCATTATTGATTGTTGTGGTGTCAAATAGCAATCATATTCTTTCCCATCAAATTTGTCCAACATCTTATTAGGGAAAGAAAACTCGTAATGATCTTTCCTGGTAGCCTTGTTTATTTAACTTCCTATAATTCCTACAAATCCTCCAACCCATGACTCAAATATGTGAAATAATCCATCCAGTACCCTTATTGTGTCTTTGCAAAATCACAAGTTCCTTTTTTTCTTGATCTTTGGTGAACTCAACTGAAATAATGATAGGTAAAGTCGAAGACAGGCCTAAATAGTCATATTTCAAGTGATGAGACAAAATCTTAAGTTCAAATTTAACAGGGTCTTCAATCAACAACTTTGGTTATGTATACTCGTGAGATGATAACTCTAACGATTCAAGTGGAACTTCTTGAGTGAATTCCTTTGAATTAGCTTCTAACCAAGCCAAACATTCCTTGTCTTTATCATCACTTGGTGAATCCTCCAGTAGAATATGTTCTAATGGATCGTCTCCAATTCTGTAGAAGCCAACGATTCCATCTTGGAAATAGTAGAGCAGTCTTCAACTATATTTGGGGATTTAGCAGCATCAAAGTCATTAAAAGTTACCTCATCATCAAAGATTTCTTTCAACTGAATATCATTTTGCTACTTCTAAAGTTGTTGAGGAAATGGCAATGGTAGAATCTTAACTTTAATCGGACAACTCTTCTATGGAATTTTTTCTGCATGTGACAAGGGTGTTAGATAATTAGAACTAACTGGTTTAGAGTTTACCTCATCAAGGATTACTGAATCTGACTTCTGTGATACAGGAGTTTCAACACTTGGTTGAACTTCCGTTTTGTCTTGAGCTACAACAGGCTCATCTTGAACCTCAACCACCTTGGGCACCAATGTCTTTCCACTTGGCAAAAAGATTGCTTTGTAATGTTCCTTACCCAAAATTATTGGATTTTCTGTATCCCTCAGCCAAATACCTCGGGTTTATTTCAAAGTTCATTGGTTAGCTGACCCATTTGATTCTCCAGATTTTTTAAAGTGGTATCATTCTTCGCTACGTATGCCTTCAATAGATTCTCAATATCACTTGAAGATTTAGTTGGTAGGGATTGTTGCACTTGTTGAGAATATTCTGAAGAATAATTTGGTCGAAATGGCATAACAGAGTCGCTTTGGTCCACCTATTGATTACTCCATGGAGATATTTGATGATTTTGCCATGACGAGTTGTCAAAATTTGATTGTGAACCATTCCAAGTCTGATTCCCCATGTAATAATTTGACTATTGACTCGATGGGCAATTATCAAAGAAATGGCCATCTCCACAGTATTCACAAGAAATATTCTTGAACTGGTTCAGTTGTTGACCTGACAGTTTACCATTGAAACCATTAACAATTATGTTCTTAAGCATAAAAGAAATAAAGGATACCTGGGCTACCAAAGAAGCTTCTTGTACTTTTGGTACTCGTCTTTCTGAGGCTGCTTGGTTGCTTGGCCACTGATAGTTATTGTTGCCAATTCTTTCAGTAATCTCGTAAGCATTGTTATAAGACTTACAAAGAAGGGCTCCATTTTTTGAAGCATCCACATCATTCTAGTATGAATATTGAGGCCAACATAGAATTCTCCATTTGAACGCAACAAGGAATTCCGTAATGAGGGCACTTTCGTAATAACTCCTTGAATCGCTCCCATGCCTCATATAAAGACTCTTCGTCAAGTTGCTGAAATAAAGTGATTTCATTTCAGATATTGGTGGTTAAAGATGGAGGAAATATTTCATTAAGAAACATTCAACCAACTCTTGCCATGTAATTATAAAACCGGGTGGTAGGGAGTTCAACCACACTCATACTCTATCTCTTAAGGAGTATGGAAATAGTCTCAGTCTTAAGGCGTCCTCGGTCACCCCGACTAGTTTAAATAAGTCACTCACTTCCATAAATAGACGAAGATGAAGATGTCGATCTTCAGTAGGAATCCCATTAAATTGACCCATATTTTGCAACATTTGGAACATGACTGGCTTCAGCTCAAAAAGTTGTGCCTCGATTTTGGGTCTCCTAATCTCGTATTGAACTCGTTGAATAGAGGAATGGCATATTGTCGAATGGCACAATTTCTACCATCGACAACAATGATCGAATTGTGAGTATTATAAGCAAATGTTCCTCCTAAATTTTGGTTTGGATTTCGAAATTCATCTCTTCAGTCCTTTTTTGGTTCACTTGTCTTCTCTTTTGTTAGGAAGTCCTTTTAATTTTAGGGTCTACGGATAGTGAGTCAATGATTTGATCAATACTCATAAACACTTGAAACAAACATTTAAAAATTAGAATTAAAATTTAACAGAAAAAAATAGACCAAAATGAAAAGTTAACAACTTCACAAATAATGTCTTTTCAAACAGTCCCCGGTAACGGCGCCAAAAACTTGGGACGACCGAAATGTGCAAGTGTACACAATCGCAACAAGTAATAAAGTGACAAGTAAATGTCGAGTTATCGTACCCAAAGGGACGGTGAAAAGAATTATTTATGAATGTAATTTAAAACACTTTGGTGAAGAAAAATATTTTGTTTGAAGAAGGTGATTAAAAACTAAGATCCTAAAATAAGTAAACTAAATAAATAAAAATAAAAGTTTTAAAGCACAATTTCAAAATACAATTTAATCAAGATGACATAACTATGTTAGATTAATTATAGGTCTTTAACTTAGAATTATTAAACTCATGTTTATATTGTTAAGAATAAATTCATGGCAACTCGGTAATTTGCTAATTTATGAACATACTCACCTACAGAAATCCATTCATCTCTTGTACATATCCTTCTGTCAATTCAATCGATTAAACAAATTTTAATAAGCAAACATGTTATTGCACATACATACTTATTAAATTGAAATAATCTCTTGTACATATCCCTATGTCAATTCAACCGATTAATTAAATCTAATAAGCACATAAAAGACTACGTGAGGTAACAAGGTATCCTTACCTTGAAACAGTTTAATCACAATAATCTTGCAAGCTATGCAAGGCAAATGTATCTCCAAATACGATGCTAATTTAACCTTTACCTACTTTAGATGATTAAACATGCATTGATTAAGTATTGTGTCCATTAATTACAATTTCAATCCTCTTAAATAATTAATTCATTAGTTATCTAGCAATTGTAATGCAAGAATATCTTAGTCATGATTTTACTTAATCAAGCATCTTACCGAGGCTTATAACAACACAAACACAATTTCAATAATTTAAGTGGACGAAATGCAATCAACCTAATAGGAATTAAATTCAAGCTAAATTGATTAAACTAACCATTCCAACAACATAAATATTCATAGGCATGTTCATCATAACAACAACAAAAATTAAAGAGATGGGGAACAAGAATCAAATCCGGTGGTTTTCCGCGGCTTGACTAGTGTGCTCCGTTCTTCCTTCTTTGTTGTCTTCGTCGACCAAGGCTGCTATGGACACATAATTTCTTTCCAAATGGCTGATAAAATCCTCTTTTCCAAGAGGATAAATCGGCAAATGAACAAAGGGAAATGGATGGGAAAATGAGGGGAGAAAGTGAGAGAAGAGAGAATAGATGTGAATGAATGAGATGTATTTCAAATGACCAGCCTAAAGGGGTTTTTATAGCTGAAGAGGGCTGCTAAAAATAGATAAAATTAGCAGCCAAAGAGCCCTCCCTTGGCCGGCCACACATGTGGCAAGATTGATCGTTTCAACTTTACTAATTTAGGCTTGGGGCAAATTTATAAAGCCATCAATTGTGGAGGGGTTTGTTTGCAACTTGAACAAGTCTTCAAGGGCCTCTTTGCAAGCTAAATAATCAGCCAATAAGTTGATTTGGGTCAGCATATGGACGGTTTTGGGTTGTCTATTTCTTGGTCAGTTCAGTTCACTTGGTTCGGCTCAACTGGACCACTTTTTCATAATTAATTAATAATAATTTATTAACCCAAATTAAATTGGATATAAATTAAAATTAATTATATTATGAATTAACACACATAATTTTGGACCGACTGAAAATTAATTCGTCTAGATACTTCAAATTGCTTCTCGATTTTGTGCTTTTAGCAGTGTCTGCCAAGTCATTTTTTGTCCTTTGTGCGAACCTATCAAAAATGATCAAAATTATTCAAAATTAATTATAAAATTAATTAAAATTCAACATGTTCATAATTTAAGTACAATATAATTACTTTATAAAAAATAATTATTTTTCGATAAGAATTTTATCGGAACTGCATGAATTTAAGTTAAAAAGGGCATGAAAAAGTGTGTATCTTTTTGTGTTTCCGCCTCTACATACCATCTCTGTCCATCCTATAACACCAAGTGGAGTTAAAAACACCCACCCAACCCTACACACCATATAGTGTCGATGCGACACATAATAGATAATATGCAGCTCAGTTGCCAAATGATAGGCAAAAGGTCACTGTACAAATCACTTCCTCCATATATACAAATGCCACTCCAGACACAGATACAAAATACAGATACAAAAATAATAGGTTTAACAAGCTTAACATGCTCATATACAGATAACACACATACTTAAACGGTATAGTTAGACATACATATCAATTTTCTACTCATATCAGACTATCAAAATATCATATCACATGAAAAATAGTTTGATTAGCCCTTACCGACCCTACAGTAGGCCCATAGTTAGTCGAAACAACTCGTGCGACCCTAGGGAAAATTTTAGAATTTTGGGCCCACACGCCTAGATTGGCATTATTCGTGTGGCCCACATAGCCTGGCCCGACACCCACACGCCCGTGTGGCTTACCCGTAATAATGCCATAACTTACCATTAACAAGAATAGATGCTAATGTGGTTTAGACTGTCAGACCAAAACCCCTTTCTCCACAGCCTTTTCTTACATTAAATTTCACAGAAATCAACTCCCCTATCTATATCATTATGCTACTACAAAAAGAATAAACCAACAGCTTACCTAATTCACATAAAAATGCTGAGTTCCAGAGTGCAACGTGAAGAACAAAACATGTAAAGCGATTTGAAGGGGAAGGAAAACAAGAGAGAGAATCAAAGATGTAGAGAAGGAGAGCAAGAAGGAAACGTCGAAAAGAATGGAGAAACTAAAGTCAGAATTTTCCCTTGAAAGAGAGAGAAAAAAACAAAAATAAAAAAACAAAAAATAAAAAAACCAAAATCTATCAATCCTTCAAACTAAGGCATGATCTCCTATCAACCTAATCCTAACTACCCACTCTTTCATCCACTTATACAGACTTCCAAACCCAACCAAACTCTCTCAAAAAACTAAAGAAAAAATTATCATTCACGCTCACGCAAGGATTCGAACACAAAACCTCCAGCAAGATAACTCCTTACCACACAAACCAATATGCTCATTTTGATATGAGTTTATGATGAATATTACAAAAGTCAACCCAGTAGGGATAATGTAACAACTTAATTTTTAGTGGTGTCAGAAACAGTGATTCGAGATCACTAAATCTGAGGAGCAAGTTTGAAGATTTAATAAATTAATATTTATGAGGCAAGTGTGATTTTAGAAATATTTTTGAATTAGTGAATTTTATGATTTAAAAGAATTTATTCGGTAAATTTGGTCGAAAATGAGGTACCGAGACTTAGACTTCATAAATCGAGCCGTAAATATTTTTATAAATATTTACGGAGTGTTAGTGAGTTAGTATTAAAGTTCCGTTAGAAAATTATAACATTTTGATAGTTAATTAATTAAAAAGCACTAAATTAAAAAAGGTGCAAAATTTGTTAAATTGATTAAATAGCTTAAGTGATGATTAAGAGAGGACCAAAAAGGCAAATAGACCCCTATTAAAAGGCTGAAATGGCATGTGCAAGAAAAAAAAATCAGGACATTGGGTGAAATAAAGGTAAAATTGGAAAATTTTCCAATTAACCAAATAAAACAATGATCAAATTGAAATTTCTAGATATATCTTCACTTTGCTTTAGCCAAAAACTCCATAGGAGAAGGTTTTAAGCTGGTTTATTTATTTTACTCCATGTAAGTTCAATTCTTGTTCTTTTCTTGAAATTTTTGTGTTTTTGAGACCTTTACAATTAGGTCTAACTATTTAATTCTTTAGTTTTTTGATTTCATAAGTAATTTTGAAAGTTACCATTGATGAGTGCTGGAAGTTTATGATGAATTAACATGGATTTGAAGATTTAATTTTATTATATGATGATTTTATCAAGTAATTTCAATAGAAATTGGTTTTAGGACCTAATTGTAAAAAAGATAAGAATTAGGATTTTGTGTTGAAATTCTGAATATCAAAGGCTATTTAGTAGCCAAAAATAATTGGATAAAGTGTTAATTGAGAAAAATTAGCTCAATTGATGGGTTAATTGATCAGGGACTAAATTGTAAAAACTACTAAATTTGGGGAAAATGTGTAATTTTAAAAATTAAAGGGCATAAATTGTGAAGTGAATTAGAATTGAATTAGATGCTGATGAATGAATAATTTTATATTATAGATCAAGAACCCGAAGATAAACGTGGAAAAGGGAAATTAACATACTAGACCTTGAATTTCTACAACTTCTACAATCTACCCTACGTAAGTTCATATGATTGAACTTTCATGATTATTTTTTTATTTAGGGAATTATATAATGTATTATTTCATATGTTTTTTATTCAATTATGATTATTGTAAAAATATGAAAATTGGATTGAAAGTTCAAATTAAGTGAAACGCAAGATTGAGTACGATTGTCTTGTAACAAAAGATGAATTGACGGTTAAGACCATGGTTGGACCATGGCAGTATATGTATATGTGTAAGACCATAGTTGGGCTATGCCATCCTGATGATAAGACCATAACTATGTTATGGCACTATGAGTGTAAGACAATGGCAGGGCCATGGCAATATACGTGTAAGACCATAGTTGGACTATGGCATCAAGAAAATGATGTACTCAATTCCGTAAGACGTTCTCTAATTTGATAAAGATTGGTAAGTGTTATATGTATTAAAGTGATAGAATTTAAGTAGTTATTGATATTGAGCTCAATCAAGTGAATTCACCATTTAAAATTGTGACTGGCAAGAAGTGTTAGTGAATTGCATGTTTTATGATTTGTGATAAACCGTAATTTATACATATTTTTTCCCTATGCTTAGCTTTATTTTCGGATGAATTATTCATTTATTTGTGGAATTTGATTCTCCTAAACCCTTAATTTCATGTTTTATACTCAGGAGAGCATAAGAGAGTGAAAAGAATGAGAAATGGGCCAAAAACAGAGAAAAATGGCCAAAACAAGGAAACAACACGGCCTGAAGATTGTCACACGGGCAACCCACACGGTCGTGCCACTTTAACAGGCTTGAACATAGCCTGGGGCTCGACTCACACGGGCATGTCCCTGTCATAATGAAGTTTAATTTCACGCGAAAAAGGCTACTTAAGGGCTAAGAAAGACATTCCAAACTCTATATAAAGACCATAGGTGGCAACTAAAAGGGTGTATAGTATCCCCGCCAAGAGACGGAGGGTAAAAGTTAGGGAATTACTCGAAAGAAGCCGATTTATCCATCTCAGAAGCAAGGATCTACATCAAAACTGAGGATCTCCCTTCAATCTCTCAGGGATTTTAGGGTTTTCTTATGTTTTGTTGTTTTTTTTCTACTTTGAGATGTTTTCTTCTTTAATTATGAACTAAATCCCCAAATACCTGAGAGGGATGAAACTTAAGATGAATCTTGTTATCGTTGTCTGAACTGTATGGTAAATATTTGATTTGTTCTTAATTGTGTTTTTAATTCTTGAATTGATATTTCCGGAATATTAATTTAAGTCGAATGTGCTTATGCAGAGGAGCAAAAGTCCCTGTGTAAGAGTAGATCCAACACAATTAAGCGGAGTTGATCGCAATCCTAGACATAGGACGACGAAAATCTGCTGGATTAGAGTCAAATCTAATAGGGGGATCCATAGATTGAGTTAATGCAAAACTAAGGGTTTTAATTAGAAAGAGATTTCAATTAATCAACCTAGGGCTCGTTGTTCTTATTCTTAACAGAGACATTAACATAATTTAGGGATCTCTACGGATCAAATCGAATGAAGAAATCATCTGGTTCATAGTTAGATAACAAGTGAAGTCTAGGTGGATTCTTCCTTAGGTATTGTCTTTATTATTCAGTTTCCCTAAAAGTAAATTCCTAATTCACTCTTTGTCACGTCCTTAGTTAGTTTAGATTTCATTAGTTTAAACAAAACCTCCCTTTTTATTTTTAGGCTAGATGATAGAGAGAAGGTTACTACTAGTACTTTTAGTTCCTTGGATTCGATATTTCGGTCTTGCCACTAGCTATACTACTACTCGATAGGTGCACTTGCTTTTTATCGTGATAATAGTTAGTTTCCAGGTACGATCAATTTTATTACTTAATCAGAATCACGATCAAGTTTTTGGCGCCGTTGCCGGGGAACTAAGATATTAGGAACACTCTATTTCTATTACTTTAGCCATCTTTACTTTTATAGCAATTTATTTTTATTTTTATTTTATTTTTACTGAAGTTTTTCCTTTTTCCTGACAGGTGTCTCTAGTGCATGACTAGAAGAAACTCGTCAGGACCACTGTTTTTCGATAACGATTTGGAAGCTACCATTCGCAGAAACCGAAGAAACATCAGGCGAAGCTTACAATACCTAGAACAAAGACAAGAAGAAACCAAATTACTGAAGAGATGGATGCAAATCAGGATAATCTACCCCATTCTACGATAGCCGCAGATCTTGTTAACCAAAATCTTGTCCCTCGTACTATGTATGATTATGCTAAGCCTAATTTAGCTGGTATTGAATCTAGTATTGTTAGGCCTGCTATTGCTGCAAATAATTTTGAACTAAAACCTAACACTATTCAAATGATACAGCAATTTGTTCAGTTTGATGGTTTGCAGGATGAGGATCCTAACTCACATCTAGCTAATTTTCTAGAATTCTACGACACATTCAAAATAAATGGCGTTTCTGAGGATGCCATTCGCCTTCGGTTATTCCCTTTTACCTTAAGGAATAAAGCTAAACAATGGTTAAATTCTCTTCCTAGATGATCTAGAACTACATGGGAACAAATGACCGAAAATTTTTTACTTAAGTATTTTCCGTCTGCTAAAACGGCCAAATTGAGGAATGATATCTTTTCTTTTGTGCAGATGGATTTAGAGACACTCTATGATGCGTGTGAGAGATACAAAGATCTATTGAGAAGGTACCTACACCATGGGTTACCCTTATGGCTACAAGTTCAAACCTTCCACAACGGTTCGAACCCCTCAACGAGGCAGATGATTGATGCAGCTGCCGATGGAACAATGAACAATAAAACACCTGAACCAGCTTATGAGTTTATAGAGGAGGTGTTACTGACTAACTATCAGTAGCAAGTTATGAGAACAAAGCCACAAAAAGCTACTGGAGTTTTTAATGTCGATGCAGTCACCATGCTTTCCAATTAGGTAGAACTTCTCAATAGAAAGATTGATAGTTTTGTTGGTTCTACGCAGGTACATCCAGTGATGCAGTGTGACTCAAACATGTGCAATCCAGAGTATTTTTAACACCCCTATCCCCAACCGTCACCAGAATAGGAAGGTGCATTACCGGATATTCAGAACAAATCAGAATAGAATATTCAGAAATTATAACAAGATTCAAACATAAAGTCCCTTTCGGAAGTCCAACAGACCTTAAACTGGCATTGAAATAGTGTTGGGACTAAAACGAACACATTCATAAACTTCAGAACACATATAAAATTTTTCAAATTTAGGAGGTCACATGCCTGTGTGACTAGGCCATGTGCCCCACACGAGATTCAGGCACGCCCATGCACTCAAGCCGTGCCAAAATAGAGTAAGCATACTGACTTTTCGACACGGCCACAAGACACGCCCGTGGGTCACGGCCGTGTGAGTTTTTGTGTCAATACTGGAAAATTAGCAGGACCATCCATAGCCATGTGGCACTAAGCAGACTTGGTTTAATTAATACTTTCCACCAACTAAGGGTCATTCCCTACAAGCCAATTCATGCCACAACAATACCACAATTTCAACTACAATCCAATACCTAATCATACCTTCACATGATCAAACCATTCATATACACATTCATATTCAAATCTCACACCAAGCATGTCTATATCACAAACAAAGTTCATGACTAAACACATAGTACATATCTCATTCATACCACATCCAAATTTTACCATTTCTTCACATTGACATGTTTCAAGATGACCAAAACAAACTAGATCATAAAACCATTATAAACTTACAAAATTTGGCATCACAAGTCATAAACCAAAACTAAGGGCAAACATACCATTTGCTAGCCAATTCTCATGGTATTACAAATAAACATATCCCAAGCTTAATACATAGCCGTTCTAGCCTATACATGCCATACTAGACATTCTAGTCTATACATGCAATACTTAAACTTTGTACATTCAAAAGGTACCAAAATCAAGTTCGATAGTGTGGTGACAATCCTTGACTATCCCCGAGCCCTCAGTAGCTCTGATATCTGTAAAATAGTTGAAAGAAAATACAGAGTAAGCTACAATGAGCTTAATAAGCCAAATACAAACACATGCAATCCTTAAACACAATATGATAGCAATCTCATGTAAATAACTCATGAACCAAATATACTCATTCATCATATACTCATAAGTCACAATAGCATACCTTTCATGCTCATAAATTCAGTACAGAACAAACGTACCTGAGTCAGACATATAAAAATATGCATTCGTTTATTTCTCGAAATTTCTCCTTATATCATTCAGATATGTTACAGAGATCTTATAGGCTTTATACAATGCTGACGTCCTCGACGTGGTCTTACATGTTATTCAATACCGATGCCACTGCCCCGGACAGGGTTTTACATGAAACATATACGATGCTAGTGTCCCAAACACGGTCTTACACATAATTCTCTAATCAATGCCTACGTCCCGGACGAGGTCTTACATGATATCATTTTACCATTGTTCATTCGAAAAGACTTGGAATAATACTTCAGGCTCTCATGGCCATCCAAATACAGTTTATAAATCAAGAATTTATAACAGACATCAATATAATGCATATTTGTATTTTGACTTACCTCGTACGGATTTAACGGATTTGAGCCGACTATTCAACGATTTTGGACTTTCCTCGATTTAAGTCCTATTTCCTTGGTTTTTGATCTAAAAAAATCCAAATTTAGCCATTCAATATTCCATATCATTCAATTCAATCCATGAACACATAACTAGGGCATTTTGCAATTTAGCCCTCACATTTGCACATTATAACAATTTAGTCCCTAATACATACAATCATTAAATTCAACGGATTTAACCACATATAAACATAGCCAAATTTCAATAATATTCAATTAAGCCCATATAACCCGTTTATTTCACAATTGAATCCCCCCGAAATCTCATTTTCACATATTAGCCCACATAACTCAAATTCATCAAAATTTCATGGCAAAACATGTTTATTCAACACTTATCCATCATATTTTAACCAAATTCATCACAAAGCTTTAAATACCATCAATGGCATTATTTATAAACTTCATCAAAAACAGAAATTGAGACATGGGCATGGAAGATTTCGAAGCAACAATTAGAAAACGTAGAAATTATCAAAAACCGAGCTCAAAATGTACCTTAATCAAGGATTAAGCTAGCCGAATATCAAAAGCTTCCCAAACCTTATTCTTACTCTTATTTTGGGTGAAAACAGAGATGATAATGGCCATTTTCTAAACATCTGTTTTATTATAAAACATATAATATCAATTTCCAATTTTAACCTCCATTAAACTTTAATAAAAACGTATGTAATATGGTCATTTGTGACCATTCAAACCTTTAATGGTTTAATTGCCCACATAAGGCCGTTAAATCAAAAGCCATATAAAAAACACCTATGCAAATATGACATGCTAATTTTATCACATATGCAATTTAATCCTTTTTCACAATTAAGCACAGAGACAGACAAATTAATTCCATAAATTTCACAGATGCTGATTTATATATCACAGACACAGAAAATAATATCAGAATATTTTTCAGACTCAGATTTGTGGTCCCGAAACTACTATTCCGACTAGGGTCCAAACTGGGCTGTTACAGTAGTCCTCCTATGGCCTTGGAAATGAAAATGAGCAAGCCAACTATAAGGGTAATAATCCTCGACCTCAAAACAACCCTTATAGTAACACTTATAATGAAGGTTGGAGGAACCATCCTAATTTCTCATGGAGAGGACAACGCAATCAAGGAAATCAAAGACCACAGCCTCCTTCGGGATTCTAGTAGCCACCTTATAGCAAGAGAAAAAGCCGAACCTCGAGGACATGCTTACAAAATTTATCTCCGTATCAGAAACTCGTTTTCAGAACATCGAGACGGCACTCAAAAATCAGCAAGCATCTATTCAAGGACTCGAGACTCACATAGGCCAGCTCGCTAAACTAATCTCTGAAAAACCACAAGGAGGTTTACTGAACAACATCGAGACCAATCCTAGGGAGCATGTTAAGGCAGTCACACTAAGGAGTGGAAAAGCACTAGTGGAAACTGAGAAGAAAACTGTTCAAGAACCTGACAAGGAGACCATTGAAGAAGTCGAACTTAAAGAAAAAAAACCACCGGTACTTAAGGAATACAAGCCATCCATCCCATACCTAGCAAAGTTGAAGAAAGACCGCATGGATGCTCAATTCGGTAAATTTCTTAAACTTTTTAAACAATTACATATTAACTTACCTTTCGTTGAAGCTATTTCTCAGATGCCCACATATGCAAAGTTTTTGAAGGAGCTTCTAACAAATAAAAGGAAGTTTGAGGAATTGTCTACAGTGGAACTTAATGAGGAATGTTCAGAAATTCTCTAGAACAAACTGCCAACCAAACTAAAAGATCCAGGAAGTTTTACTATTCCTTCTTAATTGGTAGTTTAAATATTGAAAAAGCGTTAGTAGATTTAGGTGCCAGTATTAATTTAATACCTTATAAAATGTTCAAGCAACTAGGACTAGGAGAACCAAAACCCACTAGGATGAGTATTCAATTAGCTGACAGATCTGTTAAATATCGTAGAGGTATCATTGAAGATGTATTAGTTAAAGTTGATAAATATATATTCCCTGTTGATTTTGTTTTGCTTGACATGGATGAGGATGTTGAGGTACCCTTAATCTTAAGACGCCCGGTTTTAGCTACTGCTAGAGCTATTATTGATGTAGGGGATGGAAAACTTGTGCTTAGGGTAGGTAACAAAGAAATTGTGTTTAAAATCTATGATGCTCTATGATTTTCTAGGGAACAAGATGATTTTTGTTATTTTATTGATTCTATTGATTATTCTGTTCAAGACTCTTTTCAAAAAATCATTTTTAAAGACACATTGGAATTGTGTCTCATTCAAGCTGGGGGGAGGAAGAATTCACCACTGAAATAAAAAAGGTGATAACTAATTTAAATTCCAACAAACCTTCTCCAAGACAAATTGATAATGAGGACATTGAGATTAAAGACGAACTAAGACAAAAACCATCTGTTGACGAACCTCCCAAACTAGAGCTCAAACAATTACCCAAACATTTAGAATATGCATTCTTAGGAGAAAATTCTGCACTACCAGTAATTATTGCTTCAAACTTAAAACCCAAGGAGAATGAGGAATTAATTCAAGTGTTAAGAAAACATAAAACAGCCATAGCTTGGAAAATTTATGACATTAAGGGAATCAATCCTTCTTTTTGCACCCACAAAATGTTGATGAAAGATGAATATAAAACATGTGTGCAAGCTCAAAGAAGATTGAACCCCAACATGAAGGAAGTGGTCAAGACTTAGGTAATTAAATGTCTAGATGCTGGAATTATTTATCCTATTTCTGATAGTGCTTGGGTAAGTCCTATGCAAGTTGTTCCCAAGAAAGGCGACATGATTGTTATTGCCAATGAAAAGAATGAATTAATCCCTACGAAAACGGTAACATATTGGAGAGTTTGCATTGACTGTAGGAAATTGAACGACGCCACTAGAAAAGATCACTTCCCATTTCCATTCATTGATCAAATGTTGGAAGGACTGTTAGGACACATGTATTATTGCTTCTTGGATGGACTTTCCAGCTATTTTAAAATCCTGATAGCTCCTAAAGATCAAGAGAAAATGACATTCACTTGTCCATACGGTACATTTGCTTATCATGGAATGCCCTTTGGATTATGTAATGCTCCGGCTACTTTTCAGCGTTGCATGCTAGCCATCTTTGACGAACTCGTGAAGGACATCATGGAGGTATTTGTGGACGACTTCTTGGTATTCGATAACTCTTTCCACCTTTGTCTTAAGAGTTTAGAACGAGTTTTAATAAGGTGTGAGGAAACAAATCTTGTTCTCAATTGGGAAAAATGCCATTTTATGGTTCGAGAAGGTATTGTTTTAGGACACAAGATTTCTAGTAAGGGGATAGAAATTGATACAGCAAAAGTTGAGACTATTGAAAAACTACGTCCCCCTAGTTCAGTTAAGGCAATTAGAAGTTTTTTAGGACATGCAGGTTTCTATAGAAGATTCATTAAAGATTTTTCTAAAATAACTAAGCTTTTAACAAAATTACTAGAAAAAGATGTCCCCTTCAATTTCGATCAAGAATATGTAAAGGCATTTAACACTGTCAAGAAAAAACTTACTAATGCTCCAATTATAATCACACCTGATTGGAATTTACCTTTTGAGCCAATCTGTGATGCAAGTGATTTTGCAGTAGGTGCAGTTCTTAGACAACGAAGAGACAAGCATTTTCAGCCAATCTACTACGCTAGCAAAACTCTAACAGCCGCACAAGAAAACTACACTACAACAGAAAAAGAATTGCTAGCTGTGGTTTTTGCATTCGACAAATTTAGACCATATCTAATATTGTCTAAAGTTGTCATTTATACTGATCATTCTGCCCTTTGTTAGTTTTTGACTAAGTCCGATGCAAAACCTCGTTTAATAAGATGGATTTTATTGTTGCAGGAATTCGATTTGGAAATACAAGATAAAAAAGGAGTTGAAAACTTGGCAGATGATCATCTTTCCAGGCTTGAGAATCCACATCCTAAAGAAATTGATGAGGCTGAGATAAACGGCTCATTCCTTGAAGAATAACTCTTAGTCATATCCAATTCTAAGGTACCTTGGTTTGCTGAAATTACAAATTATTTAGCTGCTAACATAACCCTAAAAGGGTTGACACACCAGCAAAAGAAGTGATTCTTTACTAATGTGAAAACTACTTTTGGGAAGACCCCTTTCTTTTTCGAATTTGTGCAAACCAAGTCATTCGAAGATGTGTTACAATGACAGAAGCAAACAAAATCTTGGAACACTGCCATTCAGGACCAACAGGAGGACACTACAGTGGAACTAAGACCGCCCATAAAATAGTCGAATTAGGTTTTTATTTGCCCACATTATTTAAGGACGCTAACAAGTATGTTACTCCTTGTGACAAATGTTAACGAATAGGTAATATCTCTAAACGCGATGAAATGCCTCAGAATATATGCTTGAATGTAAAATCTTCAATGTATGGGGTATCAATTTCATGGGTCCTTTCCCTAGCTCATTCGAAAATAAATACATTCTAGTAGCAGTTGATTACATGTCTAAATGGGTAGAAGCCCAAGCTTTACCTATTAATGATGCTAGAATGGTAGTAAGGTTCCTTAAAAAACTTTTTTCTAGATTTGGAACACCAAGAGCAATTATCAGTGATAGGGGAACTCATTTCTGTAATACCCAGTTTGAAAAAGTCCTAAAGAAATATGGAGTGTACCTAGATCAGCTACCCCTTACACCCCCAAACCAGTGGAAGGTTGAAGTAGGTAATAGAGAGTTAAAACGCATCTTAGCGAAAATCGTCCATGCAAATAGAAAAGATTGGGCAATGAAAGTAGATGATGCCTTATGGGCCTATAGAATTGCATTCAAAACTCCCACAGGAACATCCTCTTATAGACTTGTCTATGAGAAAAGTTGTCATTTACTTTTCGAACTAGAGCATAGGGCATTTTGGGCTATAAAATTCCTAAATCTTGACCCTAATCTTGCAGGTGAAAAAAGACTCATGCAGTTAAACGAGTTAGATGAATGGTGCTGTAATGCATAGGAAAACTCACGCTTATACAAGGAAGCCACAAAGCAGCGCCATGATGCTCATCTAAAGCAACACAACCAGTTTAAAACTGGTAACCTTGTCATTCATAGTTAAAAGCATTTTTCCCTATGGCACAATTGAGGTAACACACCCAACTCACGGCACTTTCAAGGTAAACGGTCATTGCCTCAAACTATATAATAGAAACAATTTTAAGAATGATAGGGAGGAGCTTAAGCTCTACAAGCCATCGTAAAGGTGTAAGTAAGGTAAGTCGAGCTTAGACTTTAAATAAGCGCTTCTCGGGAGGTAACCCAAGCACTAACATTTTTGATTTCTTCAAATTCAGTTCATAATAACTAACCAATTCTTTTAAACACAGATTTTTCAGACCACACGGCCAGGCACACGGGCGTGCCTAAAGCTGTGATACGGCCATGCAACACGGCCGTGTGAAAACAGCGCAAAAATTTCCCAAAAACACGGGTTTCGACAAATTGCCACGGTCGTGCGTTAGGGCCGTGGGTGAACCTGCCAAATTAACATAGGCAGAAGGCATGCCCATGCCTATCGCTCGTGGCCACACCAAACGCCCATGAAACACATGGCCGTGTGCCCAATCCTCTATTACATTATTTAATTTTCTTTACTTCCTTTTCTTTTATTATGCACCTCATTTCTTACCGAGTAATACTTGAATTCTCCACACAGTTGTGCTCATTCTCTGCAGTCACCCAGAATTATGAACTTCAAGTAGTTCTTTATCCAATTTAGCTTTCACTATTCTAAGGAATTCATCCAAAATTCAGGGAGTTTGACTTCTCTCCCTATCTTATGCTTACTTCTTAAATACATCTATCATTATACATTAAAGGCAATGTACATCTTAAGTGTGAGGAGGACTCACTTTCACTTTCTGCATTATTTTTAAATCCTTGAATTTTGTCTTGCCTCTCAAGTCACTTTCTCATATCACTAACAGAATGAATTATGATTGACTTATGATTTTATTGATATGTTTTGGATTAAGACTTAGGTTATTGATATGCGTGATATGAAGTAATGATAAACGATAAATTATACATATTTTTACCTCATGTTTAGCCTATATTTTGGATGAATTATTATCAATTATGTGAGAATTGATGCTCTTAATCTTTCTTTTTCATATCTTATATTTAGGAGAGCATAGGGAAGAGAAAAGAATGGAAAATGGACCGAAAATAAGGAAAGTGGACCAAAATACAAAAATGATACGGCCCAAGGAATCACCACACAGCCGTGGCACACGACCGTGCCACATGAAGATCACACGGTCTAGCCCCCGACAAGCACGGCCAGGCCACACGGCCGTGCCTCCACCCATAGAATCACACAGCCACTTGTCGAAGTCACACCAGCGTGGCACACGGGCGTGTTCTTGTCGTGAGGAAGAGGAATTTCACTCGAATTGGGATGCTTATAGGCTAAGAAAGGCCCCTCAAAGCTCTATATAAAGACCCCATGAAGCAACTCTAAGGGTGTGCTTATTCCCCGCTAAGGGAATAGTCTTTTCATTCTTCTGAGATGTTTTCTTTCTTTATTATGGACTAAACCCCTCAAATACTTGAGGGGGATGAAACCTAAGACGAATCTTGTTATTATTTATTCTTGAGTTATATGATAAATACTGGAGTTGTTCTTAATTATGTGTGCTTAATTCTTGTGTTAATAAGCCTAGGTATTAATTCAAGAAACGGATGTGCTTAAAGAAGAGGAGCAAAAGTCCCTGTGATAAGAGTAGATCTACCATAATTAAGCGGAGTTGCATGCAACCCTAGACATAGGGCGACATAAATCTGCCGGATTAGGGTCAAACCTAATATGGGGAACCATAGATCGAATTAATGCAACCTAGGGTGTTAATTAATAAAGGAACTTTAGTTAACAACCTAGGCCTAGTTGCTCTTCGCCTCGACGGAGGGTTTAGCATAAATTAGGGATCTCTACAGATCAAGTCAAGTGAATAAATCGTCTAGCTCAAGAACCAAAAACAAGTGAAGTCTAGGTGGATTCTCCCTTAAGTATTGCTTATATCAATCAGCTTTTCCCTAAAGTTTTTCGCAATTTACTTTTTGTGCACTTTTAGTTAGTTTTAGAATTAGTTTCAACCAAACCTCTTTTATTTTTAGGCTAGATAATAGAAAGGAAGTAAGTATTAGTACTTTTAGTTCCCTTGGGTACGATAACTCGGTCTTGCCACTGAACTATACTACTATTCGACAGGTACGCTTGCCTTTAAGATCGTGATATTAGTTAGTTTTGGTGTAATCAGTTTTATAAATTTTACTACTTAATATCGCGAGCCGTTATCAAGTTTTTGGCGCCGTTGCTGGGGAACTGAAATATTAAGAAAACTCGATTTCTATTACTTTAGCCATTACTATATTTATTTATTTTTAGTTTTTATTTATTTTTATTTTTATTTATTTTTATTTTTATTTATTTTTATTTTTTATTTTTTTGGCGCTAGAAGGAGGGCCATTACTTTTCGCTGAGGATCTAGAAGCGACAGTTCGCAGAAATCGCAGAGAAATTAGACGCAGTTTACATTATCCAGAATAAGAACCTGAGCAAGAGCCAGAACCTATAGCAGAGATGGAAGCAAATCAAAACGTTCCACCACCTCAAGCACTACCAGCAGAACCAGTAAACCAAGAAGAAGCTCATCGCACTATGTATGATTATGCTAAGCCTAGTTTGGTTGGTACCAAAACTAGCATTCTTAGACCTACTATTGCTGCTAATAATTTTGAATTAAAGCCTAACACTATTCAAATGATACAGCAATTTGTTCAGTTTGATGGTTTGCAGGATAAGGATCCTAACACGCATCTAGCCAATTTCTTGGAAATATGCGATACATTCAAAATAAATGGCGTTTCTGATGATGCCATTCATCTTAGGCTATTCCCATTCTCTTTGAGAAACAAGGCTAAACAGTGGTTAACTTCTCTACCACGAGGCTCAATTACTATATGGGAACAGATGACCAAAAAATTTGTACTTAAATATTTTCCTCCAGTTAAAACAGCTAAATTGCGAAACGATATCTCTTCTTTTGTGCAGATGGATCTAGAGACACTTTACGATGCCTGGGAGAGATACAAAGATCTTTTGAGAAGGTGCCCTCACCATGGGTTGCCTTTGTGGTTACAAGTTCAAACCTTTCACAGCGGTTTAAATCCATTAACAAGGCAAATGATCGATGCGACCGCCGGAGGAACAATCAACAATAAAACACCAGAAGCAGCTTATGAGTTTATAGAAGAGATGTCACTGAATAACTATCAGTGGCAAGTCATGAGGACAAAGCCGACAAAAGCTGCAGGAGTTTATAATATTGATGCTGTCACCATGCTTACTAACCAGGTAGAATTTTTAAATAAAAAGTTTGATAATTTTGTTGGTTCTACGCAGGCACATCCAGTGATGCAGTGTGACGCAATCCAGGGAAATATGTTCAATCCAGATTACTCCTCTTATGAACATGCATGGAAACTGAGCAAACCAACTATATGGGTAACAATTCTAGACCTCAAAATAACCCTTATAGTAATACTTACAATACAGGTTGGCAGAACCACCCCAATTTTTCATGGGGAGGATAAGGAAATCAAAGACAACCACCTCCTCCGGGATTTCAATAGCCATCTCCACAATAAGAAAAAAAGCCGAACCTTGAAGAGATGTTCACAAAATTTATGGCCGTATCAGAAACCTATTTTCAAAATACCGAAATGGCACTGAGGAACCAGCAGGCATCCATTCAAGGACTTGAAACTCAAATAGGCCAGCTCACCAAGCTAATCTCTAAAAGACCGCTAGGTGGGTTACCAAGCAACACTGAGACTAATCCTAAGGAGCAACTCAATGCTATGGATACGATAGATGATGAGGGGATAACCAAAACCAACCCAGAACCATGCAAGGAGCTTGTGGTAAGTAAAGGAAAGAATGAGGTAAGTTACAAAGATGAATTACCAAAGAATTTAAACCTCGTATCCCATACCCAACTGCGCTAAAGAAGGACCGTACAGATGAGTAATTCGGTAAGTTTCTTAAACTCTTAAAGAAATTACATATCAACTTACCATTTTTTGAAGCAATTATGCAGATGCCGGAGTACACAAAATTTTTAAAGGAACTTCTCACAAATAAAAGGAAGATGGAAGAACTGTCCACAGTGGAACTCAACGAGGAATGTTAAGCTATTCTCTAAAATAAACTACCAACCAAACTGAAAGATCCAGGGAGTTTTACTATTCCTTGTTTATTTGGTAGCCTAGACACCAAAAAAGCTTTAGCTGACTTAGGGGCTAGTATAAATGTCATGCCTTATAAATTGTTTAAACAACTAGGTCTTGGAAAACCTAAGCAAACTAAGATGAGCATTCAACTGGCTGATAAAACTATTAGGTCTCTTAAGGGAATAATTGAAGATGTGCTTGTCAAAATTGATAGATTCATATTCCCAGTTGACTTTGTTGTTTTAGACATTGATGAGGATAGCAATGTACCCCTAATTCTAGGGTAACCCTTTTTAGCAACTGCCAGAACAATAATTGATTTAGGAACAGGTGAACTTACACTACGTGTAGGTGATGACAAAGTTACTTTACAAGCTCGAGACTCGAATAAGACTATTGATAATAATATAGTCACGAGTCCTTGTAAAAAGAATAATCTCACCATTTAACCTTCTGTGCAGGACACACTCCACATAAAGGCAACCCAATCACAGACAGGTTCATCCAAGGGAGATGCACCTGAAAAACGAATGCTTCAAATCGAGGAACTAGATGAGTGGCTGAACTATCATGAAAAGCCCAAAGTATGCCAAACCAACCCAGAGCATCACCAAGCCGACCCTCAGGTACAAACGAATCAACTCAAGGTAGGGGATAAGGTAATCTTAGGGGAAGACGATCCTCGAATCTTGAATTCAAAAGAGCATACAAATGATACACCTTACTTCACGGTAAAGAAAATATTTCCCTATGGTACAGTCGAGATAAAACATGAGTCACTCAGCACTTTCAAGGTAAATCACACTCGACTCAAATCTTACGTTGATAATAAAATAGTAAGCAGGATAGAAGAGTATCAACTCTTCAAACCACCGTGAACGTACAAGCTCGAGCAAAGTCAAGCTTAGACTATAAATAAGCACTTCTCGGGAGGCAACCTGAGTGCTAACTTAGTAACTTTTCTTCTATTCTATTTTCAGTCTTTTTACACAGCAACTAACACACTTGATGTAGGAAATTAGGACCACACAACCTGGCACACGGGCGTGCCTAAGGTCGTGTGACATCTTAAAACAGAGACACGGTCGTGCACCCAGACCGTGTACAAATAGAACAGAAGTTTCCCAAAAACATGGGAGGCCGACAAATCCCCACGGCCGTGCGATATGGCCGTGGCGACCTTACGAATTCCACACGGGCTATCAACAATTTCCCACGGCCGTGCGACATGGCCATGGCAACCCTGTAGTATCAACACGGGCTCACACAACGCCACACGCCCGTGTCCCTAAGCCATGGCCAACACTGTCAAATTAGACACGGCCGTGTGACTACCTACACGACCGTGCGAAAAGTGAACAAGTTCGCACACGGCAGTGCAATATGGCCAACATGGGCTAAACCCGAGCCACACGGGCTTGTGCCTCTATTCTCCCGTTCGGTTCTATTTTTTTAATTTTTCATTTTTATTTTTCCTCTATTAGTTTCCTTTTTATTTCACATTTTATTTTTATGTTTAATCCTTTTAATCATTACAGTATTAGTATTCTTAGAACTTAGTTTCTTATTTTTCTGTTATTTAATTTTCTATCTTTCATATCGGCCAATCCCTAACGAGTAATCTCTATTAATCGGAAATTCCCACGACTAGTTAATACTTTCGCAGTTTCAAAAAGGAGCTCTACAGCTCATATTCAAACGGAAATAGGAACACCCTGCCGCAATTGCCGACTCTTCCTTACAATTTCATCCTAAATTCAGGAAGTTTCAATTCTCTCCCTACCTTATGATATTATACTTCCCTTGCTATTTATATATCTTTGTACATTGAGGGCAATGTACATCTTAAGTGTGGGGGGGAAGCTTACTTGAAATCTTTACATTATCTGTGAAAATCCCTGAAATTGTACTTTACGCACTGTTCTTAACCAATTCTCAATCTCCTATTGGGAATTTATTCTGATTGATTTATGATTTCTATTGATATGTTGAGAATTAAGATATAGGTGCTTGTACTCTGATTATTCAAACTTTAAAACATTAGGGAATCAAGCATGACAAGTTGAAATTTTTTAGAACCCCAAATTTTTGCATAAGTCATTTTCTTTAATTCTAAGTATTATCTTGAAATTTGAAATTCACAGGATTGACATTAAAAAGCCATAATTCTGGTGAGATTTTGAGCCTTTTGATCATACATTCTTTCGTGTTCACTTTTATTATTGCTTTGAGTGAGTCAACTGATTTGTTATTCTAGAACTTGCTTTGATTATACGCATCAAGACCATATCATTGATTTGATATACCGAAATGATAAAGGCACTTAGGATTTAACCTACTTACTCCACAAAAAGCCTACCTCCATAAACTAACCCCTAGTAAAACCCGTTGAGCCTAATACCCCATTCTTTGACTCACCCCCTAATTATTAACCAATAACCCATTTTTTTGATGAATCTTATTCAATTACTTTGACCCCTATTTTTGTCGAGATTTGAGTTGAAATTATCATCTAGCTTTATTCTCTTTTTCATAATGTAAATATTCAAGTTATTGTATTGAATTATTCTTAAAAAAAAACGTATGTATTGATTCAGTTGTAATCTGTAGTAGTTCAAACAGTTTTGCATATTTCTATTTTAAGGCTACTAAGGCAGAAATGATGTTATCAAACGAATTAGCTTGAGAAATATGATCCAATGACAGAGATATTTCTAGCTAGATAATTTTTCAGTTTAGTCTCGATTCTAACCCTTTTTTACAGCCTGTGACAACACCTCTAACCAAGCCCTGTTACAACCCTTACAAGACCTTTTGATCAATATGTCATGTTAATCTATAGTGGTGGAGATGTGATTTTCTTGCAAGCTTATGGTAATAACTTTTCAGGTTGACTAAGGAGTGCTTAAATTTTGAACCCTAAACACTTTGAGTGGATAGAGTGAACCTTTAGTGAGGATGTCAACTCCTGTTAATTAAGATGAAGAGATAACTACTTAGAAGGAAGGAAGAGACTCATGTTTTTAATGATAAAATTCTCAACTTAGAGTGATTGAGTCTTTAATGCTCTTCTGATTGAATTACTCATTGTATGATTACCTGTTGATTAGTTTGAAACATTATTGATAAAGATTGTAGGTTAAGAGGAATAATTCTTATTTAGGGATTGAGATTTTGCTTGAGGACAAGCAAAGACTTAAGTGTAGGGGTATTTGATAAACGATAAATTATACATATTTTTACCTCATGTTTAGCCTATATTTTGGATGAATTATTATCAATTATGTGAGAATTGATTCTCTTAATCTTTCTTTTTTATATCTTATATTCAGGAGAGCATAGGGAAGAGAAAAGAATGGAAAATGGACCAAAATAAGGAAAATGGGCCAAAATACAAAAATGACATAGCCCAGGGAATCACCACACGGTCGTGCCACATGAAGATCACACGGTCCAGTCTCTGACAAGTACGGCCAGGCCACACGGCCGTGCCTCCACCCATAGAATCACATGGCCACTTATCGAAGTCACACGGCCGTGGCACACAGGCGTGTTCTTGTCGTGAGGAAGAGGAATTTCACTCGAATTGGGATACTTAGAGGTTAAGAAAGGCCCCCCAAAGCTATATATAAAGACCCTATGAGGCAACTCTAAGGGTGTGCTTATTCCCCACTAAGGGAATACTCTTTTCTCTAAGGAAAGAGCACCACCTTTCTGCCAACACGAGGAGTGAAAGCAAGGAATTACTCTAAGGGAAGCCGATTGATTCGTCCCAGAAGCCAGAATTCTACATCAAGACAGAGGATCTCTCTAAATTCCTTCAGGGGTTTTCGGGTTCTTTATGTTTTGTTATTTTAATTCTTTTGAGATGTTTTCTTTTTTTATTATGAACTAAACCCCTCAAATACTTGAGGGGGATGAAACCTAAGATGAATCTTGTTATTATTTATTCTTGAGTTATATGATAAATACTTGAGTTGTTCTTAATTATGTGTGCTTAATACTTGAGTTTTCCCCAATTTACTTTTTGTGCACTTTTAGTTAGTTTTAGAATTAGTTTCAACCAAACCTCTTTTATTTTTAGGCTAGATAATAGAAAGGAAGTAAGTATTAGTACTTTTAGTTCCCTTGGGTACGATAACTCAGTCTTGCCACTAAACTATACTACTGTTCGATAGGTACGCCTGCCTTTAAGATCGTGATATTAGTTAGTTTTGGTGTGATCAGTTTTATAAATTTTATTACTTAATACCGCGAGCCGTTATCAAGTAATAAAATTTATAAATAATCAATCACAGCAAAACTAACTAATATCACAATTTTAAGGCTAGCGCACCTATCGAACAATAGTATAGCTTAGTGGCAAGACCGAGATATCGTACCCAAGGAAACCAAAAGTTCTAGTACTAACTTCCTTTCTATTATTTAACCTAAAAATAAAAAAGGGGTTTTTATGAAGACTGAACTAATTCTAAAACTAACCTAAGAATGCACAAAAAGTAAATTGGGGAACAATTCTTGGGAAAGCTAATTGATTTGGGAAATACTCAAGGGAGAATCCACCTAAACTTCACTTGTTATTAACTCTTGAACTAGACGATTTATTCACTTGACTTGATCCGTAGAAATCCCTAACTTATGTTAATATCTCTCTCGAGACTAAGAACAACTAACTCTAGGTTGATTAATTGAAATCTCTTTCTAATTAAACCCCTATTGTTGCATTAACTTGATCTATGGATTCCCTTATTAGGTTTCACCCTAATACGGTAAAATCTCATCATCCTATCTTTAATATTGCAATCAACTCCGCTTAATTGTGTTGGATCTACTCTTATGCAGGGACTTTTGCTCCTCTACATAGGCACATTCGACTTAAATTAATATCCCGAAAATATCAATCTAAGAATTAAAAACACAATTAAGAACAAATTAAGTATGTATCATATAATTCAAGAGAAAATGATAACAAGATTAGTCTTAGGTTTCATCCCCCTTAAGTATTTGGGAGATTTAGTTCATAATTAATAAAGAAAACATCTCAGAAGATATAAGATAACAAAACATAAAGAACCCAAAAAACCCCTGAAGGATTGAAGGGAGATCCTCTGTCTTGATGTATAATTCAACTTCTGGGATGAATCAACCGGCTTCCCTTGGAGTAATCCCTTACTTCCACTCTTTGTGTTGGCAGAAATAATGCAATCTTTTGTGGGAGAAAGAGTACACCCTTAAAGTTGCCTCCTAGGGTCTTTATATAGAGCTTTGGAATGCCTTTCTTAGCCCTTAAGCATCCTTTTCTGAGTGAAATTACACTTCCTCATGACAGGGACACACTCGTGTGCCACGCTCGTGTGCCACCACAAGAGGCCGTGTGCGAGACTGTTGATGGTGGCACGGCCGTGTGGTTCGACCGTGTGGTTCGACCGTGCTTGTCGGGGCTAGGTCGTGTTGGACTTTATGTGGCATGACCGTGGGACATGGCCGTGTGGTGAATCCTTGGGCCGTGTTATTTTTACACTTTGGCCCATTTTCTCTATTTTCGGCCCGTTTTTCATTTTTTTTCTCTTCTATATGCTATCCTGAGTATAAAACATGAAATAGAAGGATTAAGAGCACCAATTTCCACACATTTAATGATAATTCATCTAGAAATTAAGCTAAGCATGAGGTAAAAATATGTATAATTTATCATTTATCAAATACCCCCACACTTAAGCCTTTGCTTGTCCTTAAGCAAAATCTCAACCCATAATCAAGAATCATTCTTCTCAATTCACAATCTTTATCAATAATGTTTCAAACTAATTCACAAGTATTCATATAATGAAAATTCAATCAGAAGAACATTAAGATTCAATTACTCTAAGTTGAGAATTTTATCATTAAAACATAGGTTTTCTCCCTTCTCTTAAGTAATTATCTCTCAATCAAAATCAACAATAATTGACATCCTCACTAAGGATTCACTCTATCCACTCAAAGTGTTTAGGGTGCAAGAATTAAGTACTCTCTAGTTAACCTGAAGAGTTATTACCATAGGCTTGCAAGAAAATCAAATCTCCACCACTATAGATTGATCTGATACATTAATCAAAAGGTCTGTCAATGGTTGTAATGGGGCTTTGGTTAGGGGTGTTGTCACAAGCTGAAAAAGAAGGTTTGGATCGAAATTGAACTGAAAAATTATCTAGCTAGAAAAATCTCTATCACTGGAACACATTTCTAGAGCTAAGTCTTATGATCACATCATTCTAGCCTTTGTAGCCTTAAAATAGAATTATGCAAAAATGTTAAACTATGAATTACAATTGTATTAACTGTAAATAACCATTTTTTTTAAGAACAAATCAAGTATAATTCATTTACAAACTTTACAATCATAGAAAAGAGAATAAAGCTAGGTAATAATTCAACTCAAATTTCGACAAAAATAGGGATCAAAATAATTGAATGGGATTCAACAAAAATGGGTTATCGGTTAATATTAGAGGTAAGTCAAAAAATGGGTTGTTAGGCTCAATGGGCTTCACTAAGGGTTAATTTGTGGAGGTAGGCTTTTATGGAGTAAGTGGGTTAAATCCTAGGTGCCTTTATCATCTCAGTGTATCAAATCAATGATGTGGTCTTGACATGCATAATTGAAGCAAGTTCTAGAATAACAAATTAGTATTGACTCACTCAAAGCAACAATAAAAGTGAGCACGAAAGAATGTATGCTCAAAAGGGCTCAAAACTCTCACCAGAATTGTGGCTTTTGATGTCAATCCTGTGAATTTCAAATCTCAAGATAACACTTAAAACTAGGGGAAATAACTTATGAAAAATTAGATTCTCAAAAATTTCAACTTATCATGCTTGATTCCTTAATGTTTTAAAGTTTGAATAATCAAAGTACAAGTGCCTATGTATTAATTCTCAACATATCAATAAAAATCATAAATCAATCAGAATTAATTCCTAATAGGGGATTGAAGATAATGCCAAGAGTGAAAGTGAGGATTTGAGAACAATGCAAAATGTAAGTAGAAAAATTTCGGGGATTTCAAAGAGAATGTAATGACTGAAAGTAAATTTCCCCCCACACTTAAGATGTACATTACCCTTAATGTACAAAGAAACATTAGTAGTAACAGAAGCACAAGATCATAAGATAGGGGAAGACATGAAACTCCCTGAATTTTGGATGAATTTATGATATTGAAATTGGAATTGAAAGAGCCGGCAGTTGTGGCAGGGTTGTCCCATTTCTATATGGATATGAGCTATAGAGCTCATTTGAAACTGCAAAAGTATTTATCAGTCGTGGGGAATTTGGATTAATAGAATATGTTTGTTAGGGGTTGGCTGATATGAAATAATTAAAAATAAAGAAAGAAAATAATTTAAGTTCTAAAAATACTAGAATTTAAATAATGAAAAAGATAAGGTGAACTAAAAATAAAAGTAAAAATAAAAATGAAAATAAAGGAGAAGAAAAGAAAAGGTAAAAATAGAGATCAGAATAAAAATAGAAATTAAGATAAAAATAAAGATAAGAGGAATAGAAATCTCTAATCCTTAGATGGGTCACATGGTGGCGGTGGTGAAGTGATGTGGAGGTGCTGGCATATCTGTTGAAGAGTGGCATCGATATGATCGAAGCGCTAGAAGCATTGCTGCTCGAATTTTGAGAGCACTCAGATATGTCAGCGTATGAAGCTGCCGCCTCAACTGGGCGGCGCAGTGGTGGTGGCTCGGTCGGACCTTCCTTTGGTGGTGGTGGTGGGACATCATCAGTAATATCCTTTGGATCCTCCTGCTCGGTATCTCTAAGTAGTTGGAACTGTGGAGGATGTCTCGGTTGCGGTATTGAGTTGCCCGAAGTGGCGGGCCAAGCATGTGATGTACGGGCCCATAGAGATTACACCCTAACGATTTCGCTCTGTCTGATGTTGGATGGCATGGGCGATGAAATATGCAAGATCAATCACATGTGCGTGTGCCATGCTCCATAAGAAGTAAACATCGTGGGTAGTAACGACGCTGGTGCTCTCTTGCCGACCTGTTAATGTATGTGTGAGTAAGGCGTGGAGATACCGTAGAGAAGGGGTCGTATGTGGCCGTCGCAGGGACTAGTTCCTCTCAACACTTAGATTGTGATAGATGGATGTGGCAGTGGAGCTTTGAAAGATCTTCTTCTACCATGAACCGTTTGGTGTAGAAGCCTAGTGCTGTACCGAACTCGGGTACACTCAGTTAGTGAACGAGGCCACCTAGACGGAACTGAATTGTTCTGAGATCATCATGTTGACTCGTGACTGTCTGAAGGTGAAATGTGGAGCAAAACTTGAGGGTGAGTTCGAGGTAGGTAGGCTCCACAATTTTGAAGAATTCGTCCCATGGGTCTGTGGTAAATAGAGCTTGGATCTCATCTTCTAGGGGAACTCGTTCTAGGGCGGCCCAATCTATGTATCATCCCGCTCCTAGTGTTCTTGCTCGTAATATTTGGAATAATTCTTCTTGGGAGTCTCGCGGGAATTGGAGGAATGGGTGACGACTTTCGGCTGTGGGTCTAGATGATGAACCACCGAGCCCCTTACATTGTTTTGAAGGAGGGACGACAACTTTCTTACCGCGTGATGACGACATAATGCCTAAAAACAAAACGATATGCATTAGTCCTAAGAATTGGAATGTAATTACATAAGACTAATAGTAATAAGTATTTATGCTTAATTGGAACAAAACATACCAAGAATACTGATTTACTAACCTAAGTAATGTATTCTATTTGTCCTAAATATGTGAATAAAATGGGTTTATTAATTTATACTAAGTGAATATTACTCTAGAAAAATGGCAAACAAATAGGATTTTAAGTGGCATGGCATCATGGAATTCTCTATAACATTCTAGATTGTTCATGCCAAAATTTATGAATTTCATTCCCTAAAACAAGTGCAAAAATGAAATAAGACATATTATGAACATAAAAAAATAGATAAAAACATTAAAAACTAAAGAGAAAATAAAGAAAATAGAACCAAATGGGTAATTAATGAGGAGGAGCACGATCGTGGAGGCATTGCACAGTCGTGGGGATGCCTTGGAAGGCTGTTAGCGACGCTGGAGAAGGCTGGGATAGGTTTTGGGTGGGCGGGTTTATGAAATTTTAGGGGTTTAGTGGAAGAAGGTGATGACTAGTGGCCCTTTTATATAGATTCATGGGCATGGCACACGCCCTTGTGGCTCAGGTTTTGCTCGTGTTGTTCAAAAATAGGTGATTTTGACGCGCCTGGTTCAAGGCACACACCCGTGTTCCTAGGGCATGTTGAGGCACACGGCCGTGTCCTTCGATGTTTGCTTCTCCTACGACCGTGTAGTAGATCACACGCCCGTGTCTGAATTGACAGTGTCGACCATGGTCTTGGGGCACGAGCGTGTCACACACCCGTGTTTGGGTCACACGGCAGTATCGCACGGCCGTGTCATATGGTTTAAGCCTGTGTTTCAAATTATAGTGTTGGCCACGACCACGTCGTACAGCCATGGCACTTTGTCGTAGCCCGTGTCTCAGGGAAAATTTTACCTTGCTTGTAGACGGCCAGGGTGCACGACCGTGTCTCTGTTCATAATGTCCACACGGCTTCGGGCACACCCGTGGGCATGGCCATGTGGTCCTAAAATCCTGCATTCAAAAGGGTTAGTTGACGTATTAAATGACTAAAATCAAAATAAAAGGAAAGTGACTAAGTTAGTGCTCGGGTTGCCTCCCAAGAAGCGCTTATTTAGAGTCTAAGCTCGACTCTATCTGGATGTATCACGAAGAGAGTTCGTGGAGCTAAAGCTCCTCCCTATTATCCTCGAAATTCTTACCTCTATAATGTTTTAGCTGGCCATTTACCTTGAAAGTACTGTGGGTTGGGTGAGTTACCTCAACTGCGCCATATGGAAAGACAGTTTGAATAGTGAATGGATCTGACCACCTTGATTTAAGTTTTCTAGGGAATAGTTTAAGTCTTGAGTTATAGAGTAAGACGAGATCACTGGTTTTGAATTGCTTAGGTTGTCTCAGCTAATTGTCATGGTGTCGCTTCGTGGCTTCCTTATATAGTCATGAGTTTTCGTAAGCATTGCAACGCCATTCATCTAGCTCATTCAATTGCATTAGTCGTTTCTCTCCTGCAAGCTTAAAATCAAGATTTAAAAATTTAATAGCCTAGAATGCTTTATGTTCAAGTTCAAATGGCAGATGACAGCTTTTTCTGTAGACAAGTTTATAAGGAGATGTTCCTATGGGTGTTTTAAAAGCAGTTCTATAGGTCCATAGAGCATCATCTACCTTTCTTGAGTAATCTTTTCTATTTGTTTCTACTGTTTTCTCTAGGATGCATTTTACCTTTCTATTTGTTACTTTGACTTGGCCACTGGTTTGTGGGTGATAAGGGGTAGCAATTCTATGGTGCACTCTATATCTTTTTAAAACTTTTTGAAATTGAGCATTGCAAAAATGAATACCCCTATCAGTAATAATTATCCTAGATGTTCCAAATCGAGAGAAAAGTTTTTTAAGGAAACATACTATCATTTTAGCATCATTAGCAGGTAAAGCTTGGGCCTCCACCCATTTTGACATGTAATCTACTACTACTAGTATGTACTTATTCCCATACGAAGTAGGGAATGGACCCATGAAATCAATACGCCATACATCAAATATTTCACATGCAAGTATATTGTAACGCCCTGATTTTCGAGATTTTTTGGGTTTTTGTGATTTTTGGTGAAATTTTGAAATTTTGGTGTTCTAGATACTGAAATTGTGTTTAAATGTGTTAGTGGGCCTTTAGAAGGCCCAAGCCTAAGTTAAAACCCGACAGAAATATAAATTTTGGTTTTTAAGTGAAAGGGGACTTGGTTAAGTGGGCTTTTAAGAAAAAATTCGTAAATTATGACTCAAAGAGGTCCTTGGTAAAGTGGCAAGGAGGTGCCACTAAGCTCCTAAAAAAGTGGCATGTGGACTAGGGTTAAGGGCCTGGGTTCAAGTCACAAGGTAAGCGTATTGATACTTTTATTTTTGTATATGTTCCATGCATGTGATAGAACTTAAGTGGAAATTCGGCTAGGGCCTTAAGGAGGTTGGGCCGATTGCTTAAGTAGTAATTAGCGTTAGTTTTATTTCTTTTTCTATCATGGTGAATTAGGGTTAGCCACCTAAAGTTCTATTCTCTTCTCAGTTTCACAAAAAGTGACCGAAAACGCAAGACAAACCTCTCCTGTGCCGATTTCTTCCTTTTCTTTTCCTCTCTTCCATTCTTTCTTTTTCTTTTCTTCGCTAGCTGAAATCACCTCTCCTCCTCACTCATCTTTCATTTTCTTCTCTTCAAAAACTGTAATTGCCACTCTTTTCTTCTCAAACTCATCAAATACTAAAAGCCAAAATCTCGAAAGGTTGCTTCCTGTGCCGATTTGCCTATAGCCAAACCTCCTTTGCTTTTCCTCACTTGTAGCCGAATTTCATATTCTCTAAACCCCTAGCCTCTGTCGACAACATCACTTCAAAACCCCAACACCAAATCGTCTTCCTCTTCATAGTTTTAAAAGGCCGAAAACACCGTAGTTTTTTTAGGGACATAGCCGAATCTTTAGATCTCTAAGATTCGGAATCTGCTAGTATTTGGGGGCTAGATCTGCATCAGATCTGAGTAGAAGGATCGCTTTGATTAGGGAAACCTGTGTGTGTTCTAGAGGCGATTGATCGAAAGCTTGGACAAGTATCTAGATCTAGTCACGAGTTTCGACAAAGGTAAGATCTCAAGGGCCTTAGAGGTGAATGGCTGATTGTGGTAAGTAAGTTCATGAGGATTGTTATTGTATTTTAGATCTGATGGGCTTAGTGACCAATTGTAGGATATTGTGGAAGATCTCGTTAGCAGTCGTCACAAAATAGGTGTGTATCGAACACCCTTCTCTAGTCTAAATCGGCAAAAGCTGAAAAGCCAAAATGCCAAAATTCTGGCATTTTATGGGTTTGTGAGTGTGCGAATGCTCACAAGACGGTTAGAAATTGTTGGATCTATAACCGCAAGTGGTAAATTGGTTGAGTGCGCAATTTTGTGCACCTCGGTGAATTTAGGCTTCGATGGGCTGGAATTGGGCCAATAGGCTTACGGGCCCATATAGGTAAGAATAGGTTATAAATACGTACAGATAGTTTGTAGGTCTAAAACTGCTAAAACTGGTAAACTGATCGTAAAATTTGGACTTAATGGCCTAGATTAGCTAAACATCACTGTAGGGCTCATTAGGGTTTTTAAGGCCCAATGGCTGTAAACTACTAAAATGGACTAAATAAACCACTGAGATAAAAGTTAGACTATTTCTGATTAAAACGTGCATTAAACCTTAAAAATTGGCATAATTACTGAAATACCCCTTGTGTGTGAAAATTACTAAATTACCCCTAGGTACAAAATGACCATTATACCCCTAGGGCTAAGTTTGACCTAAATGCATGATTTACTGTTTCTGTTTACTACATGCCATGTCATGAATATCTGTTGCATGGGACTGGGATATTGATGGAGGAAGTACTGAAAGTGGCTTGACCACGTGCTAGAGGCTTTGCCTCATTTTACTGATATCTGAGCAGCCATGTTGCAACTGTGGAGTGTAGGGCTGGGTGGGTTGAGTTATTCCCCACATAGTGTGTAGGGCTGGTACGGATGGAGTGTAGTGGATGGACTTAGGCTGGGTTTGGGCTTGCATATCTACATATTCATTGATCTGTTACTGTAATGGGCCTTTGGGCCATACTGTTATCTGAAATAGGCTAAGGCCCAATTTACTGTATCTGGATAGGGCTTCGGCCCAGTAATTACTGAGACTGGTTAGGGCTTAGGCCCAGTGGGCTTGAGTTAATTTGGGCTCTGGATGGGCTTTCTTTACACACTGAGTTTCCAAACTCACCTCTTTTTTCTCCATCCATGCAGGTGAGCCCTAGATTGGTGGACTTGGAGTCGGGAGGGATTCAGAGTGGCCACCTGGACTGTAGTTATTTAATTAAGTTCAATTTTAATTTATTTTATTTTCGTATTTATTTTTAATTAATTTTATTATGGTTTTGGGTTTGTAATAAGGCCGCTCTAATTATGTTTATTTTAGCTTTTTAATTACTTTATCTTACACTACTTTAATTCTTTTGAATATAGCTGCGCAAGTTTTTCTTAAAAGTAATCAAGTGTTTTCAAAAATCTCATCACACGTTTCAAACGGGTAACAAAGTTAAGTTTTATCATAAATCTCTCAATAACTAGTATTGAATAGGACGCTCACCAATAAATCAGAAATTTTCTTCAAGACTATAAAATCAGTTTTTCAAAGCTTACCCTAAATTTAGTAACTAGGTAACACGGTTAGTTTTAGGTGATGTGACACACTAGATTTGCCCATAACATCTGGGCTGGGTTTGGGGTGTTACATTTAGTGGTATTAGAACCTGGTTGCAATAACTTGGCTATGGATCGGGTCCAAAAGTGTTTTCGAAAATTCTTAGGCCCAAGAAGGGTATTTTTGGAAATCGATTTCTGAAAACAACATTTAGAAAAACCCTTTTCAAACTTGTTTTCTTTAGAATACACGTTTTAAAGGTTTGATTTTGAAAAGTTTTAATCCTTCTAAGTTTTCTGAAAACTGGTATCTGAAGAAGTGGCACACTGAATCCCCGGCACCAAGTCTGTAAGTATTTCTGTCTCTTACACTGTATTATATTGAAATAACACTATAGATAGAACTAAGACCCTATCATGACACTATAGATAGGGTAGTACTGAAACTGCAAGACTAACACTGTAGGGAAACTAAACCCTAGAAGATTGAGACTGTAGCTACGATACGACTTCGCGAAAACAAACTCTGAAACTCTATCTGTACATAAGACATTTGTAATAAACAACTGAAATATTAAACTAATGTCATAAAATTCGTAATCAGATAAATCGATATGAGTACGAGAGCTGCTCGTGGACGAGGCCGTGGACGTGGCCGAGACAGTGTTCAAGCTGGGTCTTTATCTTCGAAACATAGACTAATACCAGCTGGTGAGGCACGATCACCACTAGTTGCTGAAAATGGGCCATATGATCGGGCCGCAGGGGACGACGCTCTATCCTAGGCCATGTTAAGGGTTCTAGAAAGGGTTGCTGGAGCTAATGTTGGGCCAGTAAATAGGGCATATTTCGAGTGGCCCCAAATGTAACTGAGTATTGCCTGGAAGCTACGGAACGGACTATGGACGACCTGGGTTACTTGGTAAAGCAAAAGCTGAAAGGTGCGATGTCTCTGCTGCGAGATGAGGCATATCAATGATAGATCACCGTGAGAGAGAGTACCCTAGCTGAACGGGTAACTTGAGAGCTGTTCAAGACGTCTTTCAAGGGAAAGTACGTCGGAGCGAGTTATGTGGATGCGTGTAGGGAAGAATTCTTGAATCTGACCCAGGCCAATAAGTTCGTTACTGAGTGTGAGGCGAAATTTCTGAGGTTGAGCCGTTATGCCAGCGGAATAGTTGCCACTGAGTACGAGTGTAGTATTCACTTTGAGGATGGGCTCAGAGATGAGCTAAGGGTGTTGATAGCTCCGCAGAGGGAGCGCAACTTTTCTGCATTGGTGGAGAAGGCTAAGATAGCCGAGGAGGTGAAGCAAATGGAACGACAGAACCTGTTTGAAACCGATTTAGGAGAGTTTCTAGGCCATCTGGAGCTGCAAACCGGAATGTTAAAAGAGCTAGGGTAGAGGAACCGATTTGAGCAGTTCTGGTGAGTATGTTTAGACCACAGGCTTGTAGAGATTGTGGTAAAGTGCATCTGAAAGAGTGCTGGAAGCGTACTAGGGCATGTCTTCGTTGTGGGTCCAAGGAACATAGAATTAAGGATCGTCCTCGGATGCCGGCTCAGACTCAAGTTGTTGAACAGAGGGTTGTTCAACCAGTGCGAGGTGGACCACTACCACCGAGAGGTCATGGATAAGGTAGAGGTGGCAATGGAAATGGTCGTGGTCGTGGAGCACCTAGCAGGGGTGCTGGCAATGCTGATGTTTGTCAGCCAGCTTTGGTGTATGCTGCTCGTCGCTGAGAGGAGGGTGATGCACCTGACGTTATAACCGGTACATTTTTTATCTCTAGCATGCCCTATACTGCTTTGATAGATGTAGGATCAACCCATTCATATGTTACATGTGATATTTCTGGGTCAATGGGTGTGCACTCTGAGGAAACTATGAGTAGGGTAACTGTGATAAGTCCTCTAGATCACTCGGTTAGGGTAGATAAACTCTTTAGGGAGGTACCTTTAGAGACTCAAGGTAGGATCTTCTGTGGAGACTTGATGGAGTTACCATTCAACAAGTTTGATCTGATCTTAGGAATGGATTGGTTAACCAAGCATAAGGCAACTTTAGATTGTATGGCTAAGAGAATGGTGTTAAGGACTGTCGAGGATAAGGAGGTAATGGTTATTGAAGAGTGGAGGGACTACTTGCTGCTTAGAACGGCACCAGTGTTCATCACGCCCTATAGGATGGCACCAAAGGAGTTGGTGGAATTGAAAGTATAAATCCAAGAGTTGTTGGATAGGGGCTTCATTAGACCGAGTGTGTCTCCGTGGGGAGTACCCGTATTTTTTGTAAAAAAGAAGGATTGGACGATGCGTATATGCATCGATTATCGCCAGTTAACAAACTGACGATAAAGAACAAGTACCCTCTGCCAAGGATCAACGATGTGTTTGACCAGCTTAGAGGAGCTTCAGTGTTTTCCAAGATCGATCTGCGATCTGGATACCATCAGTTAAGGGTAAAGGAAGTGGATATTCATAAGACAACATTCAGAACTTGGTATGGTCATTACGAGTTTCTGGTCATGCCGTTTGGGATGACGAATGCACCTGCAGCATTCATGGATCTGATGAATCGAGTGTTCCAACCTTACTTGGACCGATTAGTAGTCATTTTTATCGATGATATTTTGGTATATTCGAAAATTAAGGAGAAGCATGATGAGCATCTTTGTATTGTGCTGCAAGTGCTGAGAGAGAAATAACTCTACGCAAAATTTAGTAAGTGTGAGTTTTGGCTTCGAGAAGTGACTTTTCTGGGTCACGTTGTTTCTGTTGAGGGGATTAGGTTAGATCCTTGAAAAATTGAGGCAGTTCTGGAATGGAAGCTACCAAGGTTAGTATCAGAAATTTGGAGTTTTCTAGGTCTGGCTGGCTACTATAGAAGATTTGTATAGGGATTTTCTCTGATTGCTGCACTGCTAACGAAACTGTTAAGGAAGGGAGTAGTGTTTGTATGGACTGAGAAACAACAAGAGGCTTTTGATAAATTGAAAAAGGTTTTGACTGAGGCACTAGTGTTGGTCTAGCCGGAATCTGGGAAGGATTTCACTGTATATAGCGATGCATCACATGTGGGTCTAGGCTGTGTACTGATGCAAGAGGGTAAAGTAGTCGCTTATGCTTCGCGACAGCGGAAGCCTCATAAAGCGAGTTACCTTACACATGATCTAGAGTTGGCAGCGGTGATCTTTGCGTTGAAAATCTGGAGGCACTATCTATATGGGGAAAAGTGTATTATATACACAGACCATAAAAGTCTCAAGTATCTGTTGACTTAAAAGGAGTTGAACCTTAGGCGACGAAGATGGATAGAGTAGCTTAAGGACTATGATTGTTCGATGGAGTACCACCCAGGTAAGGTAAATATGGTGGCTGATGCACTAAGCTGAAGGGCTGTTGCTGAATTGAGAGTGACGTTTGCTTGTTTGAGTCTTTATGACGATGGGAGTCTGCTGGTGGAGTTACAAGTGAGACCAACTTGGATTGAGTAGATTAAAGAGAAACAGTTAGAGGATGAATCGTTGGTTCCTCGGTTTCAGTAACTGAAGAATGAGGAGAATTCGGGCTTTAGATTGAATGCTAAGGGAGTTCTTTGCTTTCATGGAAGAGTTTGTATTCCGAAGGACTCAGAATTGAGGCAGTTGATTCTGAGAGAGGCTTATATTGGCCCTGTGCCATGTATCCTGGAGGGAATAAGCTGTATCGAGACTTGCGAGAGGTGTACTGGTGGCCTGGACTTAAGCGAGAGGTGACTGAATTTGTGGGAAAATGTCTGACGAGCCAGCAAGTTAAGGCTGCGCACCAATTGCCTTCTGGATTGTTACAACCAGTGAAAATTCCACTCTGGAAGTGGGAGAAGGTTACTATGGATTTCGTGAGTGGGCTACCTTTGACACCGTCCAAGAAAGATTCTGTATGGGTGATTGTGGATAGGTTAACGAAATCTGCCCATTTCGTTCCTGTCCAAACTGATTACTCACTGCAAAAGTTGGCTAAGTTGTATGTGGCAGAGATAGTGCGACTGCACAGAGTGCTAGTGTCGATTATTTCTGATCGAGACCCTAGGTTTACATCTTGATTCTGGCAAAAGTTGCATAAGGCGTTGGGTACACGATTAGACTTCAGTACTACTTTTCACCCTCAAACGGATGAACAGTTGGAAAGGGTAATTTAGGTTCTGGAGGATATGTTAGGAGGATATGTTATCGACTTTCGTGGCAGTTGGGAGGACTATTTTCCATTGGCAGAATTTGCAGACAACAACAGTTATCAAGCGAGTATTTAGATGGCTCCGTATGAGGCTCTTTATGGGCGAAGGTGTCGTACGCCTACATGTTGGACAGAGTTAGAGGAACGACAAGTTCTTGGACCGGAGTTAGTGGCAGATACTGAGAGCAAGGTTAAGTTGATCAGAGACCGTTTAAAAGAGGCGTCTGATAGGCAGAAGTCATATGCTGACCTTAAACTTAAGGAAATTGAGCTCGCTGTTGGGGATATAGTTTTTCGAAAAGTTTCACCGTGGAAGAAGATCTTGAGATTTGGTAAAAAGGGAAAATTAAGTCCGCGGTTTATTGGGCCTTATCGGGTTCTTAAACGGATAGTGCCAGTAGCTTATCAGTTGGAGTTACCGCCAGAGTTGGATTGTATTCGCGAAATTTTTCATGTGTCCATGTTAAGACGGTACCGATCAGATCCATCGCATATCGTACCAGTGGAAAAAATTAAAGTGAAGACCGATTTAACTTTTGAGGAGGAGCCTGTGCAAATTCTGGATCGAGAAGTCAAGGTGTTGAGAAAGAAGTCAGTTCCATTGGTGAAAGTACTTTTGTGCAACCATGGCAGAGAAGAGGCTACTTGAGAGCTAGAAGAGACGATTCGTCAACAATACCCTCAACTATTTGGATTAGGTAAATTTCGAGGCCGAAATTTCTTTAAGGGGGTAGAGTTGTAATGCCCTGATTTTCGAGATTTTTTGGGTTTTTGTGATTTTTGGTGAAATTTTGAAATTTTCGTGTTCTGGATACTAAAATTGTGTTTAAATGTGTTAGTGGGCCTTTAGAAGGCCCAAGCCTAAGTTAAAACCTGGTAGAAATATCAATTTTGGTTTTTAAGTGAAAGGGGACTTGGTTAAGTGGGCTTTTAAGAAAAACTTCGTAAATTATGACTCAAAGAGGTCCTTGGTAAAGTGGCAAGGAGGCGCCACTAAGCTCCTAAAAAAGTGGCGTGTGGACTAAGGCTAAGGGCCTGGGTTCAAGTTACAAGGTAAGCGTATTGATACTTTTATTTTTGTGCATGTGCCGGGCATGTGACAGAACTTAGGTGGAAATTCAGCTAGGGCCTTAGGGAGGTTGGGCCGATTGCTTAAGTAGAAATTAGGGTTAGTTTTATTTCTTTTTCTATCATGGTGAATTAGGGTTAGCCACATAAAGTTCTATTCTCTTCTCAGTTTCACAAAAAGTGACCGAAAACGCAAGACAAGCCCCCCTATGCCGATTTCGTCCTTCTCTTCTCCTCTCTCCCATTCTTTCTTTTTCTTTTCTTCTCTAGCCGAAATCACCTCTCCTCCTCACTCATCTTTCATTTTCTTCTCTTCAGAAACTGAAATTGCCACTCTTTTCTTCTCAAACTCATCAAATACTAAAAGCCGAAATCTCGAAAGGTTACTTCCTGTGTCGATTTGCCTATAGCCGAACCCCCTTTGCTTTTCCTCACTTGTAGCCGAATTTCATACTCTCTAAACCCTTAGCATCTATCGACAACATCACTTCAAAACCCCCACACCAAATTGTCTTCCTCTTCACAGTTTTAAAAGGCCAAAAACACCGTAGTTTTTTAGGGACATAGCCGAATCTTTAGATCTCTAAGATTCGAAATCTACTAGTGTTTTGAGGCTAGATCTGCATCAAATCTGAGTAAAAGGATCGCTTTAATTAGGGAAACCTGTGTGTGTTCTAGAGGCGATTGATCGAAGGCTTGGACAAGTGAAACGACTAGATCTGGATCTAGTCACGAGTTTCGACAAAGGTAAGATCTCAAGGGCCGTAGAGGTGAATGGCCGATTGTGGTAAGTAAGTTCATGAGGATTGTTATTGTATTTTGGATCTGATGGGTTTAGTGACCGATTGTAAGATATTGTGGAAGATCTCGTTAGCAGTCGTCACAAAACAGGTGTGTATCGAACGCCCTTCTCTAGTCTAAATCGGCAAAAGCTAAAAAGTCGAAATGCTGAAATTCCGACAGTTCATGGGCTTGTGAGTGTGCGAATGGTCACAAAACGGTTAGAAATCGTTGGATCTCTAATCGCAAGTGGTAAATTGGTTGAGTGCGTAATTTCGTGCACCTCGGTGAATTTGGGCTTCGATGGGCTGAAATTGGGCCAATGGGCTTACAGGCCCATATATGTAAAAATAGGTTATAAATGCGTATAGATAGTCTGTAGGTTCAAAACTGATAAAACTGGTAAATTGATCATAAAATTTGGACTTAATGGGCCAGATTAGCTAAACGTCATTGTATTGCTCATTAAGGGTTTTTAAGGCCCAATAGCTGTAAACTGCTAAAATGGACTAAATAAACTACTGAGATAAAAGTTAGACTATTTCTAATTAAAACGTGCATAAAACCCTAGAAATTGGCATAATTACTGAAATACCCCTTGTGGGTGAAAATTACTAAATTACCCTTGGGTACAAAATGACCATTATACCCCTAGGGCTAAGTTTGACCTAAAAGCATGATTTACTGTTACTGTTTACTGCATGCCATGTCATGAATATCTGTTGTATGGGACTGGGATATTGATGGAGGAAGTACTGAAAGTGGCTTGACCATGTACTGGAGGCTTTGCCTCATTTACTGATATCTGAGCAGCCATGCTGCAATTGTGGAGTGTAGGGCTGGGTGGGTTGAGTTATTCCCCACATGGTGTGTAGGGCTGGTACGGGTGGAGTGTAGCGGATGGACTTAGGCTGGGTTTGGGCTTGCATATCTGCATATTCATTGATCTGTTACTGTAATGGGCCTATGGGCCATACTGTTATCTGAAACGGGCTAAGGCCCAGTTTATTGTATCTGGATAGGGCTTCGGCCCAGTAATTACTGAGACTGGTTAGGGCTTAGGCCCAATGGGCTTGAGCTGATTTGGGCTCTAGATGGGCTTTCCTTACACACTGAGTTTCCAAACTCACCCCTTTTTTCTCTATCCATGCAGGTGAGCCCTAGATTGGTGGACTTGGAGCTGGGAGGGATTCAGAGTGGCCACATGGACTGCAGTTATTTAATTAAGTTCTATTTTAATTTATTTTATTTTCGTATTTATTTTCAGTTAATTTTATTATGGTTTTGGGTTTGTAATAAGGCCGCTCTAATTATTTTTATTTTAGGTTTTTAATTACTTAATCTTATAGTACTTTAATTCTTTTAAATATAGCTATGCAAGTTTTTCTTAAAATTAATCAAGTGTTTTCAAAAATCTCGTCACACATTTCAAACGGGTAACAAAGTTAAGTTTTATCATAAATCTCTCGATAACTAGTATTGAATAGGACGCTCATCAATAAATCAGGAATTTTCTTCAAGACTATAAAATCAATTTTTCAAAGCTCACCCTAAATTTATTAACTAGGTAACACGGTTAGTTTTAGGTGATGTGACACATCAGATTTGGCCATAACGTCTGGGCCGGATTTGGGGTGTTACATATATAGTTTTGAGGCATTTCATTATGTAGAGAGATTTACCTATTCTCTGGCATTTATCACAAGAGGCTACATACCTATTGGCATCTTTGAAAAGTGTAGGCCAGTAAAAACTTGATTCGAGTACCTTATGAGCGGTTCTGGCTCCACTGTGGTGTCCTCTTGTTGGTCCCGAATGGCAGTGATCTAAAATTTGGTATGCTTCTGTTTCAGTAGCGCATCTTCGGATAACCTGATCTGCACAAATACAAAAAAGAAAAGGATCTTCCCAAAAGTAGTTTCACATCAGCAAAGAATCGCTTCTTTTGCTAATGGGTCAACCCTTTTGGGGTTAATGTAGCTGCTAGATAGTTTACAAAATCAGCAAACCAAGGAACTGCTGCATCTGTTAAGGCTAGGAGTTGTTCTTCAAGAAACCAGTCATTTATTTTATCGACGTACTTGGGTTGTGGATTTTCTAATCTTGAAAGGTGATCTACTGCCAAATTTTTTGCTCTTTTCTTATCTTTTATTTCTAAGTCGAATTCGTGTAACAATAGAATCCATCTTATTAATCGCGGTTTTGCATCAGTTTTAGTTAGAAGATAACGAAGAGCAGAATGATCAGTATAAATGATGACTTTTGACAATATTAAATAAGATCTGAATTTATCAAATGCAAAAATAACAGCTAGCAATTCTTTTTCTATGGTCGTATAATTTGCTTGTGCGGCTGTCAGAGTTCTGCTCGCATAATAGATCGGTTGAGAGTGCTTGTCTCTTTGCTGTCCCAAAACTGCACTTACTGCAAAATCACTCGCATCATACATTAGTTCAAAAGGTAGATTCCAATCAGGTGAAATCGTAATCGGAGCATTGACTAGAAATTTCGTCAAAGGTTTAGCTATTTTAGAAAAGTCTTTAATAAATCTGTGATAAAAACTATCATGTCCTAAAAAACTTCTTTATAGCCTTAACCGAATTAGGGGGAGGTAAGTTTTCAATAGTTTCAATTTTTACTTTATCTACTTCTATCCCTTTACTAGAAATTTTATGCCCTAGTATAATACCTTCTTGAACCATAAAGTGGCATTTTTTTCCAATTAAGTACTAAATTTGTCTCTTCATATCTTATCAGAACGCGCTTTAAATTATTAAGATAGAGTTGAAAAGAGTTACCGAAAACTGAAAAATCATCCATAAATACCTCCATGATGTCTTCCACAAGTTCATTGAAGATAGCTAGCATGCATCGCTAAAAAGTAGCAGGAGCATTACATAATCCAAAAGGCATTCTATGATAAGCAAACGTACCGTATGGACATTTGAATGTCATTTTCTCCTGATCTTCTGGAGCTATCGGGATTTGGAAGTAACCAGAGAGGCCATCTAGAAAACAGTAATACATATGACCTGATAATCTTTCCAACATTTGATCAATAAAGGGTAAGGGAAAATGATCTTTTCGATTTGCGTCATTTAGCTTTCTATAATCAATGTAAACTCTCCATACAGTGACTATTCTTGTAGATATTGACTCCTTTTTATCATTGGATACCACGGTCATGCCTCCCTTTTTAGGAACAACCTGCACAGGACTTACCCAAGAACTGTCAGAAATAGGATAAATAATTCCTGCATCTAAAAGTTTAATTACCTCGGCTTTTACGACTTCCTTCATGTCGGGATTCAATCGTCTCTGAGCTTGCACCGACGGCTTGTATTCATCTTCCATTAGAATTTTGTGGGTGCAAAAGGAAGGACTAATTCCTTTAATGTCAGAAATTTTCCAAGCTATAGCCTTCTTGTGTTCTTTTAATACTTGAAGTAATTCCTCTTTCTTTTTAGTACTCAAATCTGATGCGATAATTACTGGTAATGTAGAATCATCTCCTAAAAATGCATACTCGAAATGATCTGGCAATTGTTTTAGCTCTAATTTGGGAGGCTCATCAATCGAGGGCTTTTGTCGTAATTCATCATTCATCTTAATACTTTCATAACTTATGTGCTTTGTGATAGGTTCATGAGAGTTTAACTCCTTCATTACTTCTTTTACTTCGATAGTGGCTTCCTCTTCCTTCCTACCTTGAATGAGACACAGTTCCAACGTGTCTGCGAGAGAAATTTCCTGGAATTTATCTTGAACAAAATAAACCATAACATCAATAAAATAACAAGAATCATCTTGTTCTCTAGAAAATCTCATAGCATCATAGATTTTAAAAACGACTTCTTCTTTACCAACTCTAAGCACTAATTTACCATCTCCTACGTCTATAACTACTCTAGCAGTTGCTAAGAATAGATGTGTGACAACCCAAATTCGACCCTAGTTGGAATGTGGTTTCGGGACCACAAAACCAAGTCATAAAATTTATTAAATGTTAAAATTCTTATCTACTATGTGTGATAGTGCATGTGTGAAAATTTGGTATTTTAATTTAGTCATTTGAATGTTAAACTAAGTAGAAAGGACTTGGGTGATAACTTGAAAAATATGCTAGGAGGAATGGCAATGACCGATTAATGCATGGCTTTTATATAGGAGGGACTTGCATGTCAATTAGGCCATTTTGATTTAAGTGGCCAGCCAACAAATGCATGAAATAATGTTCTTTTCATGTTTTTACATTTTATAAGCATTATTGGTTAAAAATGAGCATGAAAATAAAATTAGAATAATAATAAAAGTGTGAGTGGGTAAAGAAAACAAAGTTTTAGTTCATATTTCCTTCCATTGCCGTAGCTAGAGGAAGAAAAACCTCCCAAAAGCATTCGGTCATCTTATGCCTTGAATAAGGTTTAATTAAGCTCAAGAGTATAGAGGGGCAAATTCAAATAAAGGGAAAGCTAAAGTGATTGAAACAACCGATCTGAAATTGTTCAGAAATACTCGAGGTAAGTTTTAAGCATTTGAAATAGATTATTTCTTAGATCGAATGTGATTATTATAACTATGAGGAAATGATAGAGTATAGTGTGGCATTCAGCTTATGGTCGAATGGCATACAAAGAATTTAAGTAAGCTTTGTATTAGGTTTCTTGAGTAAATGTGAATATGTATATATACACATGTGAGTTAAGGTTGAGTAAAAGATTGTATGAAATGTAAATGATTTATCTATATGTGTATGTGGCTTTATGCTAAATAAAGGCTCTAAGTAAGCTATATGATAAACTTTGTGACGAACTCCTTGAGTTAGATAATGGTGTTACTATCGAAAATGAGACGAGTGAAAATGGGTTATGCTTATAGATATATGACCATTACGAAATATGGACTTATAGAGTGGAATGCTTTAAAGATGTGAATAAGGTTTATATGATGTAAGTCTCATTTTAATACCTTAAGAATAAGAATGAATTTGTATACATTTATATCATGTAGTATGTTTATACATATATGTGCATCCTATGAGAACCAAAAATGGTAGTATGTTTTGTATATAGTCGAAAGTAACAAAATGGTAAGAATGTGTGAGATAATGAATGATCATTGTGAATCATTGGGAAGGTACATAGGAAGTAAAGATGAATGACCAATGTGGAATATATATAAATATACGAATACATGCTTGTGTGTATGTGGCGTGGCTAAATGGACAGACGTGAAAGGTAACCTTGTATACGGTTATGTGCTGGGGTCGAATGGCCAAATGTAGTATTTATGCATTATTTTAAAACATGTGATGAAGTTATTGAGGGGCATATGAACTCATGTGTATGAGATGAGAACAATTGGTCGTTATTAAGTAAACTACATAATGTTATAGATATGTGATCATGTGTGTGTTTGCTTGATAAGCCAGAGGATAGTATGGAATGCATAATTATGTCTTAATGTGAAATGATGCTTAAGCCATGAGGCTAAGGTGCATCTTCTATGCTTATATTTGAATGAAGCAAATGAATTATGAGTGAGATATTTTACGTGATATGAATTAACATGTGGACAAGTATACTTGATACTCTGTGAATTATATCCGGGCTAAGTCCCAAAGAGCATTCGTGCTGGTGTTATATCCGGGCTAAGTCCCGAAGAGCATTCATGCTGGTGTTATATCCGGACCTAATGTCCGCATGCTTTATGCGAGAATATTATCCGGGCCTAATGTCCATAGGCTTTATGTGAGAATATTATCCGGACTTAATGTCTGCAGGCTTTATGCGAGAATATTATCCGAACCTAATGTCCGCAGGCTTTATGCGAGAATATTATCCGGACCTAATGTCCCTAGGCTTTATGCGAGAATATTATCCGAACCTAATGTCCACAGGCTTTATGCGAGAATATTATCTGGACCTAATGTCCGCAGGCTTTACGCAAGAATATTATCCGGACCTAATGTCCGCAGGCTATGCAGGAATATTATTTGGACTTAATGTCCGCAGGCTTCGTGCTGGAATTATATCCAGATTAAAGGTTCCGATGGAAATTTGAGTAAAGATAAGATTTGGTGATTTTGTGATAATCCTTCCAACAATTATGCTCAATACCTTAATTTATCAGGTATGAATCTCATATCAGTTCATAATTTAAGTTCGGATTAAATCATAAGTAACTTTTGTGATGATATTACTCCTGTCAATGTGTAAGATTATATGAATATGTGTGATTCGATTATGAGATATGAGTAACAATTCGAGTAATGAATTTGGATATATAAGATTTTGAGATGTTGTGCTAAAATGGCAATTGAGATAGATTAATACGGTAAGCTGGCCAGGTATATATCTATATCCTGAACTTTTATTTAAGATCCAATTTGAATTGAATCATAAGTGAGTTATGAGAGGTGTATATGTGAATAGCCATTAAGATTATTTATTTGTTTTTGATATATATTCGACCAACGTATGAGGTTATATGAAGAAGTTGTCGTACTAATATCATATGAGTTCGGAATCAGGCGAAAATTTCAAAAATGCTAAGTGCATATTATGTATTCGTGTATTGTCCGGCCTAATGGCATTATACCTATAATGATTATTTGAGAAACAGATATTTGATTGTTAACTCGATTTAGTTGTTTATATTGCTTAATACTTACTAAGCTTACGCAAGCTTACTTTGTTCATTGTGTTTCTCTGTTTTATAGATCTTGGATTCCATCTACGAGCTCGGAGATTCCTGTTCGAAGTCATCCATACTATCTGAACTTTAATTCGGTACTTATAAAACAGTAAAACATTATGTTTTGGTATGGCATGTATAGTTAAATGCCATGCGAAAATGGCTCGATCATTCTTGTGTTGTATGTTTCAAAGAAAAGAAAAGATCTAATATGGTCAAGATTTTTTTTTTTAAAAGCGAGTTATAGCATATTCATGAAGTTTAGCAAAGTTTCTTAGTTGAAACCCTAGTTGTGGAATGTTCGGTCATGACTTGACACATTCGATTAAAGTATACATTTATATATATATATATGTGTGTGTGTGTATGTGTGTCCAGTAGTTGTTCCTTTAATGCTTATAAGTTGAAGTAAAGAAATGAGATACATTGTTTTCTGTTTAAATTAGGTCAGCTGATAGTAATTTCCATGTTTATCCTCGAATGTCCTAAGGCTGTGTTTTGTAATGTATTACCTAGAAACCTTATTCCAGCGACGGATGAGGGTTATAGGGTGTTACAGGACGTCCCAAAATTAAAGGCACCTCAATATCCTCATCCATGTCAAGTACAACAAAATTAACAGGGAATATAAATTTATCAACTTTTACCAACACATCTTCAATGATTCCCTTAATGTATTTAACAGATCTATCTACTAATTATATACTCATCCTAGTGGGTTTTGGTTCCCCTAAACCTAGTTGCTTGAACATTTTATAGGGCATTAGATTAATGCTAGCATCTAAATCAGCAAAAGCTTTATCAATAATTAAACTACCAATTAAATAAGGAATAGTAAAACTTCTTGGATCTTTTAGTTTGGCTGGCAATTTATTTTGGAGGATAGCTGAGCATTCCTCGTTGAGCTGCACTGTGGCTAGTTCTTCCAACTTCCTTTTATTTGTGAGAAGTTCTTTAAGAAACTTTGCGTACTTCAGCATCTGCGAGATCACTTCAACAAAAGGTAAGTTAATGTGTAACTATTTAAAAAGTTTAAGAAATTTACCGAATTGGGCGTCTGTGTGGTCTTTCTTTAACTTTGCCGGATATGGAATAGGCGATTTATATTCTTTAAGTGCAGGTGTGATATTCTCCTTGGGTTCTTCTTCTTCTACCTTGTCTTTTGTGGATTGTTGAATAGGCTGCTTTTCTGGTTCAGCCAGTACTTTCCTATTTCTTAGAGTAATTGCTTTGACATGTTCCCTGGGATTTGGCTCAGTGTTACTCGGTAGTCCACCTTGTGGTCTTTCTGATATCAACTTTGCAAGTTGACCAATCTGATTTTCAAGCCCTTGAATTGATGCTTTCTGGTTCTTTGGTGCCATTTTAGTGTTTTGAAAACGGGTTTCTGATGCGGCCATAAATTTGGTGAACATCTCTCCAAGGTTCGGCTTTTTCTCTTGTTGGAATGGTGGCTGCTGAAATCCCGGAGGGGGTGGTTATCTTTGATTTCCTTGTCCTCCCCATGAAAAATTGGGATGGTTCCGCCAACCTGCATTGTAAGTGTTACTATAAGGATTATTTTTGGGTCTAAAATTGTTACCCATATAGTTGGCTTGCTCGGTTTCTATGCCATGTCCATAAGAAGAGCAATCTGAATTGGGCATATTTCCCTGGGTTGTGTCACACTGCATCACTGGATGTGCCTGCGTAGAACCAACAAAATTATCAAACTTTTTATTTAAAAGTTCTACCTGATTAGTAAGCATGGTGACAACATCAATATTATAAACTCCTGCAACTTTTGTCATCTTTGTCCTCATGACTTGCCACTGATATTTGTTCAGTGACATCTCTTCTATAAGTTCATAAGCTGCTTCTAGTGTTTTGTTGTTGATTGTTCCTCCGGCGGCTGCATTGATCATTTGCCTTGTTGATGGATTCAAACCATCGTGAAAGGTTTGAACCTGTAACCACAAAGGTAACCCATGGTGAGGGCATCTTCTCAAAAGATCCTTGTATCTCTCCCAAGCATCATAAAGCGTTTCTAAATCCATCTGCACAAAAGAAGAGATATCGTTTCACAATTTAGCTGTTTTGGCTGGAGGAAAATATTTAAGTAGAAACTTTTCGGTCATTTATTCCCATGTAGTGATGGACCCTCATGGTAAAGAATTTAACCACTGTTTAGCCTTGTTTCTTAAGGAAAATGGGAATAGCCTAAGACAAATGGCATCATCAGAAATGCCATTTATTTTAAAAGTATAACAAAATTCCAAAAAATTGGATAAGTGTAAGTTGGGATCTTCATCATGTAAACCATCAAACTGCATAAATTGTTGAATCATCTGAATAGTGTTAGGTTTTAATTCAAAATTATTTGCAGCAATAGCAGGTCTAATAATACTAGATTGAGTATCAGCCAAACTAGGTTTAGCATAATCATACATAGTACGAGGAGCATCATCTTGGTTTACTGGTTGCGCGACTATCGCGGGAGGTGGTAGATTGTCTTGATTTGCTTCCATCTCTTCAATAGGTTCAGGTTCTTGTTCTTGGTTTTGGTCTGGATAATGTAGGCTTCATCTTATCTCTCTACGAGTTCTGCGAACTGTCGCTTCCAAGTCTTCGTCGAATAGCAGTGGTCCGTCTGGGTTTCTTCTAGTCATAAACTAGAGATACCTAGAAAGGAAAAAAAAACAAGGAGAAGTAAATTAAATAAAAATAAAAATAAAAGCTGAAAATAAATAAAAATAGTAATGGCTAAAGTAATAGAAATCGAGCGTTTTTAATATTTTAGTTCCCCGGCAACGGCGCCAAAAACTTGATATGCGTGATATGAAGTAATGATAAATGATAAATTATACATATTTTTACCTCATATTTAGCCTATATTTTGGAAGAATTATTAACAATTTTCTGACAATTGGTGCTCTTAATCTTTCTTTTTCATATCTTATACTTAGGAGAGCATAGGGAAGAGAAAAAACGGAAAACAGACCAAAAATGTGGAAAATGGGCCAAAATGTGAAAATGACATGGCCCAGGGAGTCACCACACGTCTGTGGCACACGGCCGTGCTGGACCTTGACAAGTATGGCCAAGCTATACGGCCGTGCCACCCTCAACCGGCCCACACGGCCCCTTGTTGAAACCACACGGGAGTGGCACACGAGCGTGTCCCTGTCGTGAGGAAGCTCAATTTTACTCGGATTTGGATGCTTAGAGGCTAAGAAAGGCATCCTAAAGCTCTATATAAAGATCCTAGAGGGCAACTACAAAGGTGTGCTTATTTCCTGCCAAGGGATTACTCTAAGGGAAGCCGATTAATTCATCCCAGAAGCTAGAAATTCTACATCAAGACAGAAGATCTCCCTAAAGTCCTTTAGGGGTTTTTGGGTTCTTTTATGTTTTTTTATTTTATATCTTCTGAGATGTTTTCTTTCTTAATTATGAACTAAACCTCTCAAATACTTGAAGGGAGTGAAACCTAAGACAGATCTTGTTATTATTTATTCTTGAATTATATGATAAATACTTGAATTGTTCTTAATTATTTGTTTTTCATTCTTGATTTAATAATCCTAGGTATTACTTCAAGAAACCGATGTGCTTAGGTAGGGGAGCAAAAGTCCCTGTTTTAAGAGTAGATCTACCATAATTAAGCGGAGTTGCATGCAACCCTAGACATAGGGCGACATAAATTTGCCGGATTAGGGTTAAACCTAATAGGGGGATCCATAGATCAAATTAATGCAACCTAGGGGTGTTAATTAATAAAGAAACTTTAGTTAACCACCTAGGATTAGTTGGTCTTATCCTCGATGGAGGTATTAACATAGGTTAGGGATCTCTACGGATCAAGTCAAGTGAATAAATCGTCTAGTTCAAGAAACCAATAACAAGTGAAGTCTAGGTGGATTCTCCCTTGAGTATTGCTTATATCAATCAGCTTTTCCCAAAGAGTCTTTCCCAATTTACTTTTTGTGCACTTTTAGTTAGTTTTAGAATTTGTTTCAACAACCCTCTTTTATTTTTAGGCTAGATAATAGAAAGGAAGTAAGTACTAGTACTTTTGGTTCCCTTGGGTAAGATAACTCGGTCTTGCCGCTAAACTATACTACTATTCGATAGGTGCGCTTACCTTTAAATCGTGATATTAGTTAGTTTTTGGTGTGATCAGTTTTTATAAATTTTATTACTTAATATCGCGAGTATCAACTTTTTGGCGACGTTGCTGGGGAATTAAAATATTAAAAAAACTCGATTTCTATTACTTTAGCCATTACTATATTTATTTATTTTCGGTTTTTATTTATTATTTTATTTTATCTTTAATTTTTAATTTTCTTTGCTTTTTCCTTCTAGGTATCTCTAGTTTATGACTAGAAGAAACCTTGCAGGACCACCCCTTTTTGACGAAGACTTAGAAGCTATAGTTCGCAGAACTCGTAGAGAGATCAGACGAAGTTTACATTATCCAGAGCAAAATCAAAAACAAGAATCAGAACAAGAACAAGAACCTACTAAAGAGATGGATGCAAATCAAAACATTCAACCACCTCCAGCATTACCCGCAGAACCAGATGAACCGCTTCGTACTATGTATGATTATGCTAAACCTAGTTTTGCTGGTACTCAAACTAGCATTTTAGACCTGCTAGCATTTTTAGACCTGCTATTGCTGCTAATAATTTTGAATTAAAGCCTAACACTATTCAGATGATTCAGCAATTCATATAGTTTGATGGTTTATAAGATGAAGATCCCAACTCATATTTAGCAAACTTTTTGGAATTGTGTGATACATTCAAAATTAATGGCGTTTCTGATGATGCCATTCGTCTTAGGCTATTTCCATTCTCTTTAAGAAATAAAGCCAAATAGTGGTTGAATTCTCTACCACGAGGATCAATCACTACTTGGGAACAGATGACGGAAAAATTCTTACTTAAATATTTTCCTCTAGCTAAAATAGCTAAATTACGAAACGATATCTCTTCTTTTGTGCAGATGGATTTAGAAACACTTTACGATGCCTGGGAGAGATACAAAGATCTTTTGAGAAGATGCCCCCATCATGGCCTACCTTTATGGCTACAAGTTCAAATCTTTCACAAAAGTTTGAACCCATCAACGAGACAGATGATTGATGCAGCCGCAGGAGGAACAATCAACAACAAAACACCAGAAGCAGCTTATAAATTTATTGAAGAGATGTCACTGAATAACTATCAGTGGCAGGTCATGAGGACAAAACCGACGAAAGCTACCAGAGTTGATAATATTGATGCTGTCACCATGCTCACTAATCAAGTAGAAATTTTAAATAAAAAGTTTGATAATTTTGTTAGTTCTACGTAGGCACAGCCAATGATGCAGTGTGACGCAATTCACATGAACATGTTCACTCCAGACTACTCATCCTATGGCCATAGCACAGAAACCGAGCAAGCAAATTATATGGGTAACAATTTTAGATCTCAAAATAATCCCTATAGTAACACATATAATGCAGGTTGGCGGAACCACCCCAATTTTTCTTGGGGAGAACAAGGGAATCAAAGACAACAACCCCCTCTAGGATTTCAGCAGCCACCGCCGCAACAGGAGAAAAAGCCCAATCTTGAAGAAATGTTTACCAAATTCATGACCATGTCAGAAACCCATTTTCAGAACACTGAAACGGCATTAAAAAACCAGCAAGCATCAATCAAAAGCCTTGAGAATCAAATTTGTCAACTCGCCAAGTTAATATCAAAAAGACCACAAGGTGGACTTCCAAGTAATACTGAGACCAATCCTAAAGAGCAACTACATGCCGTAAATACAATAGATGAGGAGGAGTTAACCAAGGACAACTCAAAATTATGTGAGGAACTTGAGGTGAGTAGAAGTACGGTAGAGGTAAGCGATAACAAGCTAGACATCAAAGAACACAAGCCTCGTATCCCATACCCAAACGCACTAAAGAAAGACCGCACAGATGAGCAATTCGATAAGTTTCTTAAACTCTTAAAGAAATTACACATTAAATTACCATTTGTTGAAGCAATTTTGCAGATGCCAAACGATTTTAAATTCTTAAAAGAGCTCTTGACAAACAAGCGGAAGCTAGACGAGAAATCTCATGTGGAATTAAATGCAGTCTGCTCAGCTATTCTACAAAATAAACTATCGACCAAACTAAAAGATCCAGGGAGTTTCACTATCCCTTGTTTACTTGGTAGCTTAGATGAAAAAAATGCTTTAGCTGATTTAGGGGCTAGCCTAAATGTCATGCCTTATAAATTGTTTAAACAACTAGGTCTCAGGAACCCTGAGAAAACTAAGATGAGCATTCAACTAGCTGACAAAACTATTAGGGTACCTAAGGGAATAATTAAAGATGTACTTGTCAAAATCGATAAATTTATATTCCCAGTTGACTTTGTTGTTTTATACATTGATGAGGATAGCAATGTACCCTTGATCTTAGGGCGACCCTTTTTAGCAACTGCTAGAACTAAAATTGATCTAGAAATAGGAGAACTCACATTACGAGTAGGTGATGATAAAATCACCTTACGAGCTCACAACACAATTAAAACTATAGACGAGAATAAAGTTTTGAGCCCCTGTAAATACACTGAACTCACCACCCAACCTTCTGTGCAGGATACTCTCTGCGTAGAGAGAACCAACCAATAGAAAAGTCCATCCGTAGTATATGCACCTGAAAAGCGAATGCTTCAGATTGAAGAACTAGATGAGTGGTTGATTTATCATAAGAAACCCAAAATATGCCACACCAACCCAGAGTTTCATCAAGACAACCTTCAAAAACAAATAAATCAGTTCAAGATAGGAGATAAGGTAACTTTAAGGGACGACGATCCTTGAACCTTAAATTTAAAAGAGCACACAAGTGACACACCTTACTTCACGGTAATGAAAAAATTTCCTTACAGAACAGTCAAGATAAATCATGAGAACTTTAAGCCACCGTGAACACACAAAGCTTGAACATAGTCGAGCTTAGACTATAAATAAAAGCTTCTCGAGAGGCAACCTGAGCACTAACCTAGCAACTTTTCTTTCCTTTTAAATATATTCTTTCTATACAGAAACTAACCCTTTTTAATGCAGGAATTTAGGACCACACAGCCTGGCACACGGGCGTGCCTAAGGCCGTGTGACACTTTAAATGGAGACACGGTCTTGCACTTTAGCCGTGTACAAACAGAGCATAATTTTTCCAACACACGAGCTAACGATAAGTTGCCACGCCGTGCGACATGGCCGTGGCAACCTTTCAACTTAGACATGGGCTTGCACAACTCCACACGCCCGTGTCCTCAAGCCGTGGCCAACACTGTCAAATTAGACACGACCGTGTGACTTCCTACATGACCGTGTGAAAAGTGAAGCCTCATCAAAATCGGCCGTGTGACCTACCACACGACCGTGTGAAAAATAAACACGATCGCAAACGGCCTTGCGAGACGGCCAGCACGGGCATGTGCCCTAATTTAGATGCACCAAAACCACCAAAATTCAAAAAACACGGGCAAAATTCGAGTACACGGGTGTGTACCCTACCCGTGTGACCTAAAAACTATAAATAAAGGGCCACTATTCACTTTCTTCTTCACTCAAACCCTAAATCCTACCACCCAAACTCTCCTCCAACCTTCTTAAAACCCCACTACTGGTGCCTACAGTGTTCCACGACTGTGCCGCCTTACCCACGACCATACACCGTCTCACACCTCTCCCATTTGGTTCTATTTTCTCATTTTTGTTATGCTTTATCCATTTCTATTTATTCTAATTAATTCCTCTATTGCTTTGAGCATGAAATTGAGTAGGATTAGTCTAGAATGTGTTAAAGAACTCCATGATTATATGTCTCTCAGAACTCCATACGTTTGCTATTTTTTTAGTTACATTTATTTGCATGCACGTCCCCATTTTTTTATTTTATTTTGAATATCATACTAGGATGAATAAACCTATACTATTTAGGTTAGCCTCGAATTGTTAGTAGTTACTATCTTCTTAATTTAATTTAATTTTTAGGACTAATATTTGTGATGTTATTTAGGTACAATGTCTTCATCACGCGGCAAAAGAGCTGCTGCTCCGCCTTCGAAGAAACGAAAGGGGCCAGGTGGTTCATCCTTGAGGCCTACCTCCGAGACTCGCCAGCCGTGCATATCATTTACCCAGGACTCCCAAGAGGAGTTATTTCAGATACTGAGGGAACGTACACTAAGCGCAGGCTGATGTATCGATTGGGACGCGCTGGAGTAAGTCGACCTTGCAGACTCGATTCAGGCCCTACTGATGATGGATTCGTGGGAGCAGTTCTTCCGAATCATTGAGCCCACTTACCTTGAACTCACTCTAGAGTTCTACTCCACCTTCCATTTGCAGACTGTCATGAGCCAGTTCGATGATCCCGGCACGATACAGTTTCGCTTAGGAGGTCGTGTACGCCACCTTAACGCACCAGAGTTCGGCTCAGCTCTCGGCCTCTACACGGAGTAATTCATGGTAGAGGAAGACTTTCCTATGCTTTCCCGACGCATCCACCTCAAACCCGTAATTGTTGGCGTAACATCGCCCCTGGCTATCCCTCCTACGACCTTAGTCGCATTAAGGCAACTTCCCTCCTCCCGTTATTGAGATACCGTCATGCTCTTCTTGCACATACTTTGACAGGTAGACGGGAGAGCACAGGCGTCGTCAACACCCATGACGCCTATTTTTTATGGAGCATGGCGAACGCGTACCCCATCAACCTTGCCTACTTTATCGCGCACGCCATGCAGCCCCAAACAGAGAGGCACCACAAAGGCATCATATCCATGGGCCCGTACATCACACGTTTGGCCCGTAACTTCGAGCTCCTCAACACATCGGCCCAGACATCCTCATATACACTTATCAGCTAGATGTCCCCTCAGGGCATCCAGATTATGCACAACATGAGGATGATCGAGCGGAGACCAGGAGGCAACCCCTTTCAGTATCGACTCATTCAGGAGGGCGAGGATCCAGCGGACATTCCTGATGATGTCCATCCACCACCACCGGAGGAGGATGCACCTACCGAGCCGCCACCACCCCCTCGCCGACCAGTTCATGCGGCAGCTTCCTATGCAGAGCTATCTGAGCGCTTTTCACAGTTCGAGCAGCAACGCTTCCAGCGCTTCGATCACATCGACGCGACTTTACAGTAGATATGCCAGCACCTCCACATCACGCCACCACCACCACCGTGTGATCCATCCGAGGTTTAGATATTTTTATTCCTCATATGTTTATTTTTATCTTAGTTTTTATTTTCACTTTGATTTTTACTTTTTTTTCTTTTTTTTTCTAATGTTAGTTTCCTTTTTATTTTGAATGTTATTTTTATTGTGTTTAACCCTTTTCATTATTTGAGTATTAGTATTTTAAAAAAAAAAACTTAGTTTATTATTTTTTATTTTTTATTTTTCTATCTTTCACATCGGCTAATCCCTAACGAGTAATCTCTATTAATCCAAAATTCCCACGACTAATTAATATTTTCGCAGTTTCAAAAAGGAGCTCTACAGCTCAGATTCATATGGAAATGGGAACACCCTGCCATAACAGCCGACTTTTCCAATATCTATCTCACAAGTTCATCCTAAAATCAGGGAGTTTCAATTCTCTCCCTTTCTTATGATATTATGCTTCTCTTGCTATTTGCGTATCTTTGTATATTGAGGGCAATGTACATCTTAAATGTGGGGAGGGAACTTATTTTAAATCTTTACATTATCTACGATATTCCTGAAATTTTGTTTCTTTATGCATTGTTCTCAAATCTGCATTATCTTCAATCTCCTATTAGGAATTAATTCTGATTGATTTATGATTTTATTGATATGTTGAGAATTAAGATATAGGTGCTTGTACTTTGATTATTTAAACTTTAAAACATTAGAGAATCAAGCATGACAAGTTGAAATTTTTGAGAACCCCATTTTTTTTTTTTGCATAAGTAATTTTCCCTGATTCTAAGTATTATCTTGAGATTTGAAATTTACAGGATTGGCATAAAAGCCATAATTCTGGTGAGATTTTGAGCCTTTTTGAGCATACATTCTTTCGTGCTCACTTTTATTATTGCTTTGAGTGAGTCAATGTTGATTTGTTATTCTAGAACTTGCTTTGATTATACACGTCAAGACCACATCATTGATTTGATATACTGAGATAGTAAAGGCACTTAGGATTTAACCCACTTACTCCACAAAGGCCTACCTCATAAATTAACCCCTAGTAAACCCCGTTGAGCCTAAAAACCCATTTTTTAACTTACCTTCTAATTATTAACCAATAACCCAATTTTTGTTGAATCTCATTCAATTACTTTGACCCCTATTTTTGTTGAGATTTGAGTCGAATTATTATCTAGCTTTATTCTCTTTTCCAGTTTGTAAAAGTTGTAAATATTCAAGTTATTTGACTTGAATTGTTCTTAAAAAAAAGTGTGTATATACAGTTAAATTCAGTTGTAATATGTAATAGTTCAAAAGTTTTTTTTTTTTTGCATACTTCTATTTTAAGGCTACTAAGGCATAAATGAAATTATCATAAGAATTAACCCAAGAAGCATGTTCTAAGTGATAGAGATTTTTTTAGCTAGATAATTTTTTAGTTCAATCTCGATTCTAACCTTCTTTTGTAGCATGTGACAACACACCTAACCAAGCCCAGTTACAACCATTACAAGACCTTTTGATCGATGTATCATATCAATCTATAGTGGTAGAGATGTGATTTTCTTGCAAGCCTATGGTAATAGCTTTTCAGGTTGACTAGAGAGTGCTTAATTCTTAAACCCTAAACACTTCGAGTGGATAGAGTGAATCTTTAGTGAGGATGTGAACTTCTGTTAATTAAAATGGAGAGATAATTATTTAGGAAAAGGAAGAGAACTTATGTTTCTATGATAAAATTCTCAACTTAGAGTGATTGAGTTTTTAACGTTCTTTTGACTAAATTTTCATTGTATGATTACCTGTGGATTAGTTTGAAACATCATTGATAAAGATTGTAAGTTGAGAAGAATGATTCTTTATTAGGGATTGAGATTTCGCTTGAGGACAAGCAAAGGCTTAAGTGTGGGGGTATTTGATAAACGATAAATTATACATATTTTTACCTCATATTTAGCCTATATTTTGGATGAATTATTAACAATTTTGTGAGAATTGGTGCTCTTAATCTTTCTTTTTCATATCTTATACTCAGGAGAGCATAGGGAAGAGAAAAGAACAGAAAACGGACCAAAAATGAGGAAAATAGGCCAAAATGTGAAAATGACACGGCCTAGGAAGTCACCACAAGACCGTAGCACACGATCGCGCCATAAAAGGTCCAGCACGACCCGGCCCCGATAAGCATGGCCAGGCTACACGGCTATGCCACCCTTAACAGGCCCACACGGCCCCTTGTTGAAACCACACGGGCGTGGCACACGGGCGTGTCCCTGTCGTGAGGAAGTTCAATTTCACTCGGATTTGGATGCTTAAAGGCTAAGAAAGGCATCCCAAAGCTCTATATAAAGACCCTAGAGGGCAACTACAAAGGTGTGCTTATTTCCTGCCAAGGGATTAGTCTAAGGGAAGCCGATTAATTCATCTCAGAAGCCAAGAATTCTACATCAAGACAGAAGATCTCCCTAAAGTCCTTTAGGGGTTTTTGGGTTCTTTCATGTTTTGTTATTTTATATCTTCTGAGATGTTTTCTTTCTTAATTATGAACTAAACCTCTCAAATACTTGAGGGGGATGAAACCTAAGACAGATCTTGTTATTATTTATTCTTGAATTATATGATAAATACTTGAATTATTCTTAATTATGTGTTCTTCATTCTTGATTTAATAATCCTAGGTATTACTTCAAAAAACCGATGTGCTTAGGCAGAGGAGCAAAAGTCCCTGTTTTAATAGTAGATCTACCATAATTAAGCGGAGTTGCATGCAACCCTAGACATAGGGCGACATAAATCTGCCGGATTAGTGTCAAATCTAATAGGGGGATCCATAGATCGAATTAATGCAACCTAGGGGTGTTAATTAATAAAGAAACTTTAGTTAACCACCTAGGATTAGTTGTTCTTATCCTCGACGGTGGTATTAACATAGGTTAGGGATCTCTACGGATCAAGTCAAGTGAATAAATTATCTAGTTCAAGAAACCAATAACAAGTGAAGTCTAGGTGGATTCTCCCTTGAGTATTGCTTATATCAATCAGCTTTTCCCAAAGAGTCTTTCCCAATTTACTTTTTGTGCACTTTTAGTTAGTTTTAGAATTTGTTTCAACAACCCTCTTTTATTTTTAGGCTAGATAATAGAAAGGAAGTAAACACTAGTACTTTTGGTTCCCTTGGGTACGATAACTCGGTCTTGCCGCTAAACTATACTACTGTACGATAGGTGTGCTTGCCTTTAAATCGTGATATTAGTTAGTTTTTGGTGTGATCAATTTTTATAATATTTATTACTTAATATCGCAAGTATCAAGTATTAAAATTTATAAATAATCGATCACACTAAAACTAACTAATATCACGATTTTAAGGCAAGTGCACCTATCGAACAGTAATATAGCTTAGTGGCAAGACCGAGATATCGTACCCAAGGGAACCAAAAGTACTAGTACTAACTTCCTTTCTATTATTTAACCTAAAAATAAAAAGGGGTTTTTATGAAGACTAAACTAATTCTAAAACTAACCTAAGAATACACAAAAAGTAAATTGGGGAAGAACTCTTGGGAAAGCTAATTGATTTGGGCAATACTCAAGGGAGAATCCACCTAGACTTCACTTGTTATTAACTCTTGAACTAGACGATTTATTCACTTGACTTGATCCGTAGAAATCCCTAACTTATGTTAATATCTCTCTCGAGACTAAGAACAACTAACTCTGGGTTGATTAATTGAAATCTCTTTCTAATTAAACCCCTATTGTTGCATTAACTTGATCTATGGATTCCCTTATTATGTTTCACCCTAATCCGGCAAAATCTCGTCGTCCTATCTCTAGGATTGTAATCAACTCTGCTTAATTATGTTACTCTTATGCAGGGACTTTTGCTCCTCTACATAGGCACATTCAACTTAAGTTAATATCCCGAAAATATCAATCTAAGAATTAAAAACACAATTAAGAACAAATCAAGTATTTATCATATAATTCAATAGAAAATAATGACAAGATTAGTCTTAGGTTTCATCCCCCTCAAGTATTTGGGGGATTTAGTTTATAATTAATAAAGAAAACGTCTCAGAAGATATAAGATAACAAAATAAAACATAAAGAACCCAAAAAAACCCTGAAGGATTGAAGAGAGATCCTCTGTCTTGATGTATAATTCGACTTCTGGGATGAATCAACCGACTTCCCTTGGAGTAATCTCTTGCTTCCACTCTCTGTGTTGGCAGAAATAAGGCAATCGTTTGTGGGAGAAAGAGTACACCCTTAGAGTTGCCTCCTAGGGTTTTTATATAGAGCTTTGGAATGCCTTTCTTAGCCTCTAAGCATCCTTTTCTGAGTAAAATTGCACTTCCTCATGACAGGGACACGCCCGTATGCCACGCCCGTGTGCCACAACAAGAGGCTGTGTGCGAGACTGTTGATGGTGGCACGGCCGTGTGGTTCGACCGTGCTTGTCAGGGATGTGTCGTGTTAGACTTTATGTCCCACGGCCGTATGGTGAATCCTTAGGCCGTGTTGTTTTTACACTTTAGCCCATTTTCTCCGTTTTTGGCATGTTTTTCGTTCTTTTCTCTTCCATATGCTCTCCTGAGTATCAAACATGAAATAGAAGGATTAAGAGCACCAATATCCACACATTTAATGATAATCCATCCAGAAATTAGGCTAAGCATGAGGTAAAAATATGTATAATTTATCATTTATCAGTTATTGTGCTTTGATTATTCAAACTTTAAGACATTAGAGAATCGAACATAATAAGTTGAAATTTTTGAGAACTTAAATTTTTCTAGGTTATTTTTCCCTAAATTTAAGTATTATCTTGAAATTTGAAATTCACAGGATTGACATCAAAAGCCATAATTCTTGTGAGATTTTTGAGCCTTTTGAGCATACATTTTTTCATGCTCATTTTTATTATTGCTATGAGTGAGTCATTATGGATTTGTTGTTCTAGAACTTGCTTAGATTATACATGTCAAGACCATACCATTGATTTGGTATGCTGAGATGATAAAGGCACCTAGGTTTAACCCACTTACTCCATGAAAGCCTACCTCCATAATTAACCATTAGTGAACCCCCTTGAGCCTAACAAGCCACTTATTGACTTACCCTCATTATTAACCTATAACCCATTTTTGTTGAAATCCCCTAATTAATTTGATCCTTATTTTTTTCGAGATTTGAATTGAACGGTTATCTAGCTATGTTTTCCTTTTCAGTAAGTTAAGCTTGTAAATTATTTGATTTGTTCTTAATTTAAAATAATTTTTTTTGTATATGTATATTCATTTCAGTTGTAATTCAATGTTTTGCATATTTCTATTATAAGCTTCTGAATCCCAAACGATGTTATCCAAGAGAAAAAAGGCTTAGTTCTAGAAGTACGTTTTAGTGATAGAGATTTTTCTAGCTAGATGATGTTTCAGTTTAATCTCGATTCTAGTGACCACACCCTAACTGAAGCCTCATTACAACCATTTAAAGACCTTTTGATCGGTGTGTCATATCAATCTATAGTGCTGGAGATGTGATTTTCATGCAAGCTTATGGTAATAACTTTTCATATTGACTATGAGTGCTTCTTTCCTGAACCCTAAACACTTTGAGTGATTAGAGTGAATCCTTAGTGAGGATATCAAATCTTGTTAAATTTTGAATCTAAAGATAATTTCTTAGAAGAAGAGAGAATACCTATGTTTCTATGATAAAATTCTCAACTTAGATTGTTTGAAACTTTAATGTTCTTCTAGTTGAATTCTCAATGTATGATCACTCATGGATTGATTTGAAACATTATTGATAAAGTTTATAAGTTAAGAAGAATAAATTTTAATTGTGGGTTGAGGATTTTGCTTGAGGACAAGCAAATGCTTAAATGTGGGGGTATTTGATAAACCGTAATTTATACATGTTTTTACCCCATGCTTAGCTTTATTTTTGGATGAATTATTCATTAATTTGTGGAGTTTGATGCTCCTAAACCCTTAATTTCATGTTTTATACTCAGGAGAGCATAGGAGAGTGAAAAGAACGAGAAAAAGGCTAAAAATGGAGAAAAAGGGCCAAAACAAGGAAACAACACGACCTGAAGGTCATCACATGGGCAACCCACACAACCGTGCCACTTTAACAGGCTTGAACACGGCTTGGGGCTCGACTCACATGGGCATGTCACAAGGCGTGTCCCTATCGTAATGAAGTTCAATTTCAAGCGGAAAAGGCTACTTAGGGGCTAAGAAAGACTCCAAACTCTATATCAAGACCCTAGGTGGCAACTAAAAGGGTATACAGTATCCCCGCTGAGAGACGGAGGGTAGAAGTCAGGGAATTACTCAAAGGAAGCCGATTGATAAGTCTCAGAAGTAAGGATCTACATCAAGACTGAGGATCTCCCTTCAATCTCTTAGGGGTTTTAGGGTTTTCTTATGTTTTGTTGTTTTTTTCTACTTTGAGATCTTTTCTTCTTTAATTATGAACTAAATCCCCAAATACCTGAGGGGGATGAAACCTAACACGAATCTTATTATTGTTATCTAAACTTTATGATAAATATTTGATTTGTTCTTAATTGTGTTTTTAATTCTTGAATTGATATTTCCAGGATATTAATTTAAGTCGAACGTGCTTATGTAGAGGAGCAAAAGTCCCTATGTAAGAGTAGATCCAACACAATTAAGCGGAGTTGATCACAATCCTAGACATAGGACGACAAAAATCTGTCAGATTAGAGTCAAATCTAATAGGGGGATCCATAGATCGAGTTAATGCAAAACTAGGGGTTTTAATTAGAAAGAGATTTCAATTAATCAACCTAGGGTTAGTTGTTCTTATCCTCGACAGAGATATTAACATAATTTAGGGATCTCTACAGATCAAATCGAATGAAGAAATTGTCTGGTTCGGAGTTACATAACAAGTGAAGTCTAGGTGGATTCTTCCTTAGGTATTATCTTTATCATTCAATTTCCCTAAAAGTAAATTCCCAATTCACTCTTTGTCGCGTCCTTAGTTAGTTTAGATTTCATTAGTTTAAACAAAACCTCCCTTTTTATTTTTAGGCTAGATAATAGAGAGAAAGTTACTACTAGTACTTTTAGTTCCTTCGATTCGATATTCCGGTCTTGCCACTAGCTATACTACTACTCGATAGGTGCTCTTGCCTTTTATCGTGATAATAGTTAGTTTCCATGTACGATCAATTTTATTACTTAATCAGAATCACGATCAATTTTTTATAGTATGTTCGATAAGATTTAACTTTAAAACCAATGAACTTACTAAGTTTCATTTGGCTTACTCGTGTTGTTTAATGTTTCTTATAGATTAACGTGAGTTTAGAGGATCGAATCAATAGATCAAGACACATTATCCAAATTTTTCTCCGGTAGATTTTGTTATACATATTATGGTTTATATGGCATGTATAGGATTGGTTTAGATAATAGTTACACTTATAGCATGGTTGTGAATGACACATATGTATATGTTTGTATGCATGTATTTAGTAGTAGTTTTTAGTAATCAATGAATGGAGTTATTATGGTAAGTTTATGAAAATAAGTCTTGTGATTACATATTATGTTTAAGACAAGAATTTTGGCTTGTATTGGCTGCTTGGCTGGGATATATTGGTGTATATCAATGTTGTGTGTATGCTGATATTAAAAAAGGTGAGAAATGTGGCCTTAAAATGGTCTATTTTTGTCCACACAGACAGAGACACGACCCAACCCCGACAAGCACGACCAGACCACACGGCCGTGCCACCATCAACAGGCCCGCACACGGCCTATTATCGATCCACACGGTTGTGGCACACGAGCGTGTACCTGTCGTGAGGAAGTTCAATTTCACTTGAAAAAGGATACTTAGGGACTAAGAAAGCCATTCTAAACTCTATATAAAGACCCTAGGAGGCAACTTCAAGGGTGTGCTTATTTCCCGCTAAGGGAATACTCTTTCTCCCACAAAGAAGCACCATATTTCTGTCAACACAGAGAGTGAAAGCAAGGGATTACTCCAAGGGAAGCGGATTGATTCATCCCAGAAGCTGAATTCTACATCAAGTCAGAGGATCTCCCTAAATTCCTTTAGGGGTTTTTGGGTTCTTTATGTTTTGTTATCTTATTTCTTTTAAGATGTTTTCTTTATTAATTATGAACTAAACCCCCCAAATACTTGAGGGGGATGAAACCTAAGACAAATCTTGTTATTATATCTTGAGTTATATGATAAATACTTGAATTGTTCTTAATTATGTGTGCTTAATGCTTGTTTTAATAATCCTAGGTATTAATTCAAGTATTGATGTGCTTAGGCAGAAGAGCAAAAGTCCCTATTTAAGAGAAGATCTAGCATAATTAAGCGGAGTTGCATGAAACTCTAGACATAAGGTGACATAAATCTACCGGATTAGGGTCAAACCTAATAAGGGGATCCAAAGATCAAGTTAATGCAAGACTAGGGGTTTTAACTAGAAAGAGATTTCAGTTAATCAACCTAGGATTAGTTGTTCTTATCCTCGATGGAGGTATTAACATAAGTTAAGGATCTTTACGGATCAAGTCAAGTGAATAAATCGTCTAGCTCAAGAATCAATAACAAGTGAAGTTTAGGTGGAATCTCCCTTAAGTATTGCCCAAATCAATCAAGCTTTCCCAAAAGTTTTCTCCCAATTTACTTTTTGTGCATTCCTAGTTTAGTTTTAGAATTAGTTTCATACGAACCCCTTTTATTTTTAGGTTAGATAATAGAAAGGAAGTAAGTACTAGTACTTTTGGTTCCCTTAGGTACGATAACTCGATCTTGCCGCTAAACTATACTACTGTTCGATAGTTGCGCTTGCCTTAAAATCGTAATATTAGTTAGTTTTTGGTGTGATCAGTTTTTATAAATTTTATTACTTTAAATCAAGCATATCACGGACACAAGACACGCCCGTGTGTCAGGCCTGTAAAAATTAGGGAGGTTACTGACCTGGGTCACACGGCCGGCTACACGATCATGTACCAGCCCGTGTGCCACACACAGCCAATAGACACGCCTGTGTGTCTAAGACGTGTAACTCACTGACTTGTAAAACTAGGCTTAAAGAATCATATGGTCGAGTCACACGCCCGTGTGTGAGACCGTGTGAGGCTCAATTCGAATTTGCCTACGAGTAACACGGCAGACACACACGCACATGTCCCTGCCCGTGTGGGCAAATATAGGCCATTTACAAGGCCAACATGCCACCCAAAAAGGGTCATCCCTACAAGCACTAAAAGACACCTATTTCATTCCCAAATTGCAGCCAAAACCATACTAAAACATACTCAATTCAAACCATAATACCACCAACCAATTCCAAATTCATTATCAACACAATTTGCATCCATTTCATGAATCAAAGTCATACCAAATCATATGTCTCAAACAACATTTTAACCACACTCAAAATCATATCAAAATTTTACCATTTCAACCATGAAACATACCCTTTCATCCTCACCAAAACATACCAAAATAGCCATTCACACAAGACCATATAAACACATCAAATATACCATATTTCATCACATGATAAACATCAAAACAAGCTCATCATTTCCCAACTTACACAAGCCATATCACATGGTAAGATATATACATCTCAAAACATATCATAACATTTCTAGCCTATACATGCCATACATTAACATATACAACTTCAAAAGGTACCAAAATATTGTTTGATAATGCGATGACGATCCTTGATGGTCCCCGAGCTCACGGTAGCTAATCTATAAAATAATGAAAACACACACAAAGTAAGCTTTCAAAGGCTTAGTAAGCTATATACAGATAAACTTGATATAATCAACAAATATAGGCCAATTCATCGATAAAATTCATAGCACAATCCATATAAAAGTTTCATAATTCACATCTAAGTCCTTTGCTCATAATTCATTTACACATAATCATCATTATTTCCATGTAATTCACATGACATCAATTTAAAGCATACTTACCTTTCGTTCTCAAATAACATATACATTTCATACATACCTGAATCTGATACACATTTACATATTCATTAATTTCTCGATATTGCCTGTTGAACCATTTGAAATTGACGAGGATACTCAGATATCACATATCACAAATAATGTTGATGCCCTAGACATGGTCTTACATGTTGTCTCATATCAATGCCACTGTCCCAGACAGGGTCTTACACGAAGTCATATACGATGTTGATGTCATAGACATAGTCTTTGTAATAGCCTGAATTAGGGCCTAGTCAGAATAGTGGTTGCGAGACCACAAATTTGAATAGAAATATATGTTTCATGATTATTTTAGGGTCTATGAGGTGATTGCATGATTGTGTGAAAATTTCATGAAGGAATTTTATGAATAAGTGATTAATTTGTCCTTTAGGACTAAATTGCAACAATTGCAAAATATGAGTTTCTAGAAGTTTTAAGGATGAAATAGCATTAGAAAATTTATTAGAGGTCCTTATTTAGTAATTAGACCATTTTATAGCATGATGGACAAAAATGCCCAAGAAAGGAAATTTTCTAAAGAAAGGTCATAAGGGCATTTTGGTCAATTGGCTAATTAATGAAATAAAAAGGGAAAAATAAGTCAAAAATGTGTTCATCTTCTTCCTCTAAGTTCTGGAATCCCTAAACTCCCCATAGTTGGGGTTTCTTTCATTTTCAAGCTTACAAGTAAGTGCAATCTAGCCCCGTTTTTAATGTTCTTCATATTTTTCAAATCCTCGTAGCTTGATTTAGTTATTTCTACCACTAATTTGAGCTAGGCATTATGTTTAAAGTTTTACCCATGAATGATATACATGTATTTTGATGTCTAGTGGTAGAATATGAAAGTTTAAAGTGTGGTGAACATCTTTCTCTAGATGATTTTTCATGGAAACCCCTAATCGGGAACAAATTATAAAAATGGAAAAATGTGTAGTAAAAGTATAATTTGATGAGAAATAGGGGCTGTTATGAGTGCATATAAGGTTCAGCTAGGCTTGGGTAACTAAGAAAATGAGTGCATTTCATTATACGAGCCTAGAGACCATTTTACAAATATGTGAAAGTTTAGGGAAAAAATTATAATTTTTGCCAAAGTATGGTTATGGGCTGTTTAGCCAATGTGATGATTAAACAAGCACAATTTGTCATTATAGATCAAGAAACATGAAGTCTGGATCTAAATCGGGGAAAGAACAAAGTGGTGGACTAAATCGAATGTCCATTCATACTTTAATATCGACGTAAGATGTATGTAATAAATCAACAGTATGATATATCAAATTTAATATTATGACATTGTATGAAATGTATGTCATTTCCATGAAATTCCTTAATGTGATTTTAATGAAGAAATGATGAAGTTATCATAGAGAAATCCCGATTAAAATTTAATTATACAAAGGATACCGTTGTCATGACATGAGATTAAGAAGGTCCTGTATAAGACCATGTTTGGGACATGACATCGGCATCGATTTGAGATCCCATGTAAGACCATGTCTAGGACATGGCATTGGCATCTAAGTGCGATCCCGTATAAGACCATGTCTGGGACATGGCATCGACATCAGTTTATGATCTCATGTAAGACCATTTCTGGGACATAGCATCGACATCAACGTACAATCTCGTGTAAGACCATGTCTGGAACATGACATCGACATCGATATAAAATCTCGTATAAGACCATATCTGGAATATGGCTTTGGCATCAACATGTGATCCCATGTAAGACCAAATCTGGGATATGGCTTTGGAATCTTACCATGAGAATGACATTTCGAGTATCCTTCGGTATTCCAAGTAATTTAACGAGAAAAGAATTTAAGTTGATGTTTATGTCGAGAAAGACTAAAGTTATGTGACAAGTGATACGAGTGCATATAAGAAACTCTCGAGAAATAAAATTGAAATAATATAAGTATGTCGGTAAGAAAAAGCATGTGTAAGCCATGTTAATGAGCAAAGATAATTATGTGATGTTTCGTGATGCCTTATTTGGATGTTATTTCATGATATATGTTGCTATTTATTTCATGCAACTTACTAAGCATTTATGCTTACTCCCTCTCTTTTCCCTTTCATTTTAGTATCGCAAAACTAGCTCGGGGATCAAAAAGGAAGTCGAAGCTCGACTCACACTATCAAGCATTTTCTTTTGGTATAGTAACGTTTAATCATTTTGAGTAAGGCATGTATAGGAACTTGGTCTTTTTGGTATGTGTCATATTGGTTAGCCAAATGTGTTGGCTACTATTACTACTTGAATCATTTTGTAATGGCCATTGAAATTGGCTAATATTGGCTAAGTTAAATCCAAGCAATGTTGATTGATAAACTGTAAATTATATATATTTCTATACCACATTTAGCACATTTATAGATGAATTATCATTGAATTTGTGGAATTTGATGCTCCTAATCCTTTAATTTCATGTTTTATACTTAGGAGAGCATAGAAGAGTGAAAAGAACAAGAAACGGGCCGAAAACAGAGAAAATGGGCCAAAGCAAGGAAACAACACGATCGGGAGTTCAGCACACGGGCAACCCACACGGTTGTGCCACATTAACAGGCTTAAACACTGTCTAAACTCGATTCACACGGGCGTGCCACACGGGCGTGTCCCTATCATGGTAAAGTTCAATTTCACACGGAAAAGGCTACTTAGGGGCTAAAAATGACATTCCAAACTCTATATAAAGACCCTAGGAGGCAACTACAAGGGTGCATAGTCTTCCCACCAAGACGGAGATGTTTTGGGTTTTCTTATGTTTTGTTATTTTCTTTATTCTGAGATGTTTCTTTTTATAAACATGAACTAAACCCCCAAATACCTGAGAAGGATGAAACCTAAGACGAATCTTGTTATTGTTATCTGAACTATATGATAAATATTCGATTTGTTCTTAATTGTGTTTTAAATTCTTGAATTGATATTTCCGGAATATTAATTTAAGTCAAATGTGCTTAGGCAGAGGAGCAAAAGTCCCTGTTTAAGAGTAGATCCAACACAATTAAGCGGAGTTGATCGCAATCCTAGACATAGGACGACGAAAATCTGCCAGATTAGAGTCAAATCTAATATGGGGATCCATAGGTCGAGTTAATGCAAGACTAGCAGTTTTAATTAGAAAGAGATTTCAATTAATTAACCTAGGATTAGTTGTTCTTATTCTCAACAAAGATATTAACATAATTTAGCTATCTCTACAGATCAAATTGAATGAAGAAATCGTCTAGTTTAAAGTTAGATAACAAGTGAAGTCTAGGTGGATTCTTCCTTAGGTATTGTCTTAATCATTCAGTTTTCCCAAAGCAATTCCCCAATTTACTTTTTGTCGCATCCTTAGTTTAGTTTAGAGTTAATTAGTTTATACAAACCCCCTCTTTATTTTTAGGCTAGATAATAGGAAGAAAGTCATTACTAGTACTTTTAGTTCCTTGAATTCGATATTTCGGTCTTGCCACTAACTATACTACTATTCAATAGGTGCACTTGCCTTTTATCGTGATAATAGTTAGTTTCTAGGTACGATCAATTTTATTACTTCACCACAATCACGAGATCAAGTTTTTGGCGCCGTTGCCAGGGAACTGAAATATTAGGAACACTCTATTTCTATTACTTTAGCCATTACTACTTTTATTTATTTTTAGTTTTTATATTAGGTTTTAATTACTAAATTTTTCTTTTAAATTTTTCTTTCTTCGTTGTTTTTCACTGGCAGGTATCTCTAGTTTATGACTAGAAGAAACCCGTTAGGACCTTTGCTTTTTAACGATGATTTAGAAGCCACAGTTTGCAAAAATTGCAGAAAGATAAGAAGAAGCTTACGGTATCCAGAACAAGGATAAGAAGAAGAACCCAAATCTACTAAAGAGATGGAGGCAAATCAAGATAATCAACTACCTCCTGTAGTAGCCGCAAATCTTGTCGAGCAAAATCCTGTTCCTCGTACTATGTATGATTATGCTAAACCTAATTTGGCTGGTACTGAATCTAGTATTGTTAGGCCTACTATTGCTACAGATAATTTTGATCTGGAGCCTAACACTATTCAAATGATACAATAGTTTGTTCAGTTTGATGGTTTGCAGGATGAAGATCCTAATGCTCATTTAGCCAACTTTTTGGAATTCTGTGACACATTCAAAATAAATGGTGTTTTTGATGATGCCATTCGTCTTCGGTTATTCCCATTTTCCTTGAGGAACAAAGCTAAACAGTGGTTAAACTCTCTACCACGAGGGTCTATCACTACATGGGAACAAATGACTGAAAATTTTTTACTTAAATATTTTTCGCCGGCTAAAACAGCAAAATTAAGGAATGATATCTCTTCTTTTATGCAGATGGATTTAGAAACACTTTACGATGCTTGAGAGAGATACAAGGACTTATTGACAAGGTGCCCTCACCATGGGTTACCTCTTTAGTTACAAGTTCAAACTTTTCATAACGGTTTGAACCCCTCAACGAGACAGATGATCGATGCAGCCGCCGGTGGAACAATCAACAACAAAACACCCGAAGTAGCTTACGAGTTTTTAGAGGAAATGTCACTGAATAACTATCAGGGGCAAGTCATGAGAACAAAGCCACAAAAAGCTATCGGAGTTTTTAACATTGATGTGGTCACGATGCTTTCTAATCAGGTAGAACTTCTTAATAAAAAGATTGATAATTTCGTTGGTTCTACGCAGGTGCATCCAGTGATGTAGTGTGACTCAATTCAAGGAAACATGAGCAATTCTGAGTACCCCACCTATGGATAGGGCATGGAAAATGATCATGCCAACTATATGGGTAATAATTCTAGATCTCAAAATAACCCTTATAGTAATATTTACAATACAGGTTGGAGGAACCACCCCAATTTCTCATGGGGAGGACAAGGTAACCAAGGAAATCAGAGACCACTACCTCCTTCGGGATTTTGGCAACCACCTTACCAGTAAGAGAAAAAGCTGAACCTTAAGGAGATGCTCACGAAATTTATCTCCGTGTCAGAAACCCATTTCTAGAACACCGAGATGACACTTAAGAACCAGCAAGCATCCATTCAAGGACTCAAAACTCAAATAGGCCAGCTCATTAAGTTAATCTCTGAAAGACCATAAGGTGGTTTACCGAGCAACACCAAGACTAACCCTAAGGAGCAACTCCACGCCATCGACACGATTGATGAAGGAGGGTTAGCTAAAACCAAATCAGAGCCAAGGAGACTGTGGTGAGTAAAGGTAAGGGTGAGGTAAGTAGCACCGAACTAATTGTCAAAGAATATAAGCCTCGTGTCCCATACCCTAATGCGATGCGGAAGACCGCACAGATGAGCAATTCGGTAAATTTCTTAATCTATTAAAGAAATTACATATTAACTTACCATTTATTGAAGCTCTTTCACAGATGCCAAACGCTGTTAAGTTCTTAAGAGAGCTTCTAACAAACAAACGGAGGTTGGATGAGTCATCGCATGTAGAGCTAAATGCAGTCTGCTCAGCCATTCTGCAAAACAAGCTACCTAACAAATTAAAAGATCCAGGGAGTTTTACGATTCCTTGTCTACTTGGTAGCTTAGATGTTAAAAATGCCTTGGCTGATTTAGGGGTAAGTATTAATGTAATGCCATGTAAATTGTTTAAGCAATTAGGTCTTAGGAAACCCAAACAAACTAGGATGAGCATTCAACTGGCTGATAAAACCATTAGATTTCCTAGGGGTATAATTGAAGATGTGTTAGTCAAAATTGATAAACTTATATTCCTAGTGGACTTTTTTGTTTTAGAAATAGATGAAGATAACAATGTGCCATTACTTCTAGGGCAACCCTTCTTAGCAACTGTAAGAACTATAATCGATGTAGAGACAGGTGAACTTGCACTTCGTATAGGTGATGATACAATTACTTTGCAAGCTCATAATTCTAATAAGACTGTTAATAATAAAGATGTCATTACAAGTCCTTGTCCTAAAAATGATCTCACTGTCCAATCTTCTTTGCAGGGTACTCCTCATAAACGTGCAACAGAGCCACATTCAATTCCATACAATGACAAAGGAACCAACCATGAAAAAAAAATGCTATAGATTGAAGAACTAAATGAGTGGATGAACTACCGCCAAGAGAAACCCAAGATATGCCACACCGAAATAGAGTACCACCATGATGAGCCCACAGATAAACAAAATCAATTTAAGGTAAAGGATAAGGTATCTTTAGAGGAGGAAGATCTCTAAATCTCGAATTCAAAATTCCACACAGGTGACATACCTCCCTTCACGATAATGAAAATTTTCCCCTATAGTACAGTCGAGATAATACATAAGACATTCGAAACTTTCAAGGTAAATTATACTCGACTTAAACCTTATTTTGATATTAAAACTGATAGCAAGAGAGAGGAGTTTGAACTCTTCAAACCACCGTGACCATGCAAGCTTGAAAGAAGTCAAGCTTAGACTATAAACAAGCACTTCTCAGGTGGCAACCCGAGCACTAACAATTTTGATTTTCTTAAGTTCATAACTGACTCCTTAAAATGCAAATTTTCTAGAACCACACGATCAGGCACATGGGCGTGCCTAAGGCCGTGGGGACACCATGGGCAAAGATACGACCGTGTTATACGGCCGTGTACAAGCAGGACAAAATTTTTCCAACACATGGGTTGCGACAAATAGTCACGGCCGTGCGATGTGGCCGTGGTCAGTCCTAACAAATTGACATGGGCATGTGACATGCCCGTGCCCCAAGGCCGTGGTTGATCCTGTTAATTTCAACGGGCATGCAACACGCCCATGTCTTAGACCCGTGGAATAGCCTGCCAATTCATACACGGGCGTGTGACCCATACACGGGCGTCGGAGAAGTGAACATCAAAGGACATGGCTGTGTGCCCTAACATGCCCAAAGAACACGGGAGTGTGCCACGACTCAGGTGCACCCAAACCCTTAAAATTCGAACCACACGAGCTAAAAATGGTTCACATGGGTGCGTGACACGCCCGTGTGCCCTAATTCCTATATAAACCCCTCACTATTCATCATCTCCCTCACTTAAAACCCTAAACCCTCTCCCACCACAGCCCATTCCAGCCTCTCCTAGCGCCGCCACCGACCTTTTTATTTTCCTTTTTCCTTTTATTTCATTTAAACTTTATCGTTTTCATTATTTGAGTTTCAGTATTTTAAGAACTTAGTTTATTTTATTTCAAACATTTCATATTGGCTATTTCCTAACAAGTACATTGTGCTAATCTAAATTCCCTAAAAATTTATTGATGCTATCGTAGTTTCAAAAGAGCTTTATAGCTCAAATCCATCTCTAATGGGAAAACCCTGCCACGGCTACTAGTTCTTACGTCACCACAACTCTAGCCACCACGACACCGATCATCATATTCTTTTGGCATAGAAATTGTGGATCAACACCCTTCCCTACGGATCTTCACACCTCCAACTCAAGGAATTCATCCAATATTCAGTGAGTTTCACTTCTCTCCCTATCTTATGATTTTACGCTTCTATTTTGACTAACTTTATCTTTGTACATTAAGGGCAATGTGCATCTTAAGTGTGGAGGGGAATTCACTTTCATTCTTTACATTATCCTCGAACCCCTGAAAATTTTTGCCACTCACTTTTTGCATTGTTCTCAAATCCCTGAATCTTGGCCTTAACAAATAGAATGAATTCTGATTGATTTATGATTTTTATTGATATGTTGAGAATTAAGACATAGGTACTTATGCTTTGATTATTCAAACTTTAAGACATTAGGGAATCAAGCATGATAAGTTGAAATTTTTGAGAATTTAATTTTTTCTAGGTTGTTTTCCCCAATTTTAAGTGTTATCTTGAGATTTGAAATTCACAGGATTGACATCAAAAGCCATAATTCTGGCGAGATTTTTGAGCCTTTTGAACATACATCCGTTCGTGCTCACTTTTATTACTTTGAGTGAGTCAATATTGATCTGTTATTCTAGAACTTGCTTCGATTATACATGTCGAGACCACATCATTGATTTGATATACCGAAGTGATAAAGGTACCTAGGTTTTAACCCACTTATTCCATAAAAGCCTACCTTCATAATTAACCTCTAGTGAACCCCATTGAGCATAACAAACCATTCATTGAACTACACTCAATATTAACTAATAACCCATTTTTTGTTGAAATCCCTTTAATTATATTTATCCCTATTTTTGTCGAGATTTGAGTTGAATAATTATCTAGCTATGTTCTCCTTTTCAGCTTGTAAGTTTATAAATAATAATTATGTTATAAAAAATGTATATTTCAGTTGAAATTCAATGTTTCGCATCTTTCCATGTAATTTTTGAGCTTCTGTTCGTAAATGATGTTATCCAAAAGAAAAGGCTTTACTCTAGGAATATGTTTCAGTGATAGAGATTTTTCTAGTTAGATGATTTTTCAATTCGATCTCGATTCTAACCCTTTTTTTAGCTTGTGACCACACCCCTAACCAAGGCCACGTTACAACCCTTGAAAGGCCTTTTGATCGATGTATCATGTCAATACATAGTGGTAGAGATTGATTTTCCTACAATCTTATGGTAATAACTTTTCATGTTGACTAATGAGTGTTTAATTTCTGAACCGTAAACACTTCGAGTGGATAGAGTGAATCTTTAGTGAGGATGTCAACTCTTGTTGGTTTTGAGTTCAAGGTAATTACCTAGAAGAGGGGAGGAAACCTATGTTTCTGTGATAAAATTCTCAACTTAGATTGTTTGAGACTTTAATTTTCTTGTGGTTGAATTCTCAATGTATCATTACTTGTGGATTAGTTTGAAACATTATTGATAAGGATTATAAGTTAAGAAGAATGATTTTTAATTGTGAGTTGAGATTTTGCTTGAGGACAAGCAAAGGCTTAAGTGTGGGGGTATTTGATAAACTATAAATTATACATATTTCTATCCTACATTTAGCACATTTATGGATGAATTATCATTGAATTTGTGGAATTTGATGCTTTTAATCCTTTAATTTCATGTTTTATACTTAGGAGAGCATCGAAGAGTGAAAAGAGCAAGAAACGGACCGAAATGGAGAAAATGGGCCAAAGCAAGGAAATAACACGACCTGGAGTTTAGATACGGGCAACCCACACAGCCGTGCACATTAATAGGCTTGAACACGACCTAAACTCAATTCACACAGGCATGCCACACGGGCATGTCCTATGATGATGAACTTCAATTTCATGTGGAAAAGGCTACTAAGGGGCTGAGAAAGACATTCGAAACTCTATATAAAGACCCTAGGAGGCAACTACAAGGGTGTACAGTCTTCCCACCAAGACGGAGAGTAAAAGGTAGGGAATTACTCGAAGGAAAGCCTAATGTTTTGTTATTTTCTTTATTCTGAGATGTTTCTTTTTATAAACATGAACTAAACCCCTAACTACCTGAGGAGGATGAAACCTAAGACAAATCTTGTTATTGTTATCTGAACTATATGATAAATATTTCATTTGTTCTTAATTGTGTTTTAATTGTTGAATTGATATTTTTGGGATATTAATTAAAGTCGAATGTGCTTATGTAGAGGAGCAAAAGTCCCTATTTAAGAGTAGATCCAACATAATTAAGCGGAGTTGATCGCAATCCTAGACATAGGACGACGAAAATCTACCGGATTAGAGTCAAATCTAATATGGGGATCCATAGTTTGAGTTAATGCAAGACTAGCGGTTTTAATTAGAAAGAGATTTCAATTAATCAACCTAGGATTAGTTGTTCTTATTCTCGACGGAGATATTAACATAATTTAGCGATCTCTATGAATCAATTTGAATAAAGAAATTGTCTAGTTCAGAGTTAGATAACAAGTGACGTCTAGGTGGATTCTTCCTTAGGTATTGTTCTTATCAATCAGTTTTCCCAAAGTAATTTTCCCAAACTAATCTGGTAGATTTTCGTCGTCCTATGTCTAGGATTGTGATCAATTCCACTTAATTGTGTTGGATCTACTCTTAAATAGGGACTTTCGCTCATCTGCCTAAGCACATTCGACTTAAATTAATACTCTAAAAATTTCAATTCAAGAATTAAAAAACACAATTAAGAACAAGTTAAATATTTATCATATAGTTTAGATAACAATAACAAGATTCATCTAAGTTTCATCCCCCTTAGATATTTGGGGTTTTAGTTCATGTTTATAAAAAGAAACATCTCAGGATAAAGAAAATAACAAAACATAAGAAAACCAAAAACTCTTGAAATGAATGAAGGGAGATCCTCTGTCTTGATGTAGACCCTGGCTTCTGAGGCTTTCCTTTGAGTAATTTCCTACCTTTAGCTCTTCGTCTTGGCGGGAATACTGTACCCCCTTGTAGTTGCCTCCTAGGGTCTTTATATAGAGTTTGGAATGTCTTTCTTAACCCCTAAGTAGCTTTTTCTTCGTGAAATTAAACTTCATCACGACAGGGACACGCCCATGTGCCACGCCCGTGTGAGGCGATGCTAGGCCGTGCTCGAGCTTGTTAATGTGGCACGACCATGTGGGTTGCCCGTACGCTGAACTCTAGGCCGTGTTGATTATTGATTTGGGCCTAATTTGCCCGTTTTTTGCCCGTTCCTTGCTCTTTTCTCTTCCTTATTCTTACCTAAGTATAAAACATGAAATTAAAGGATTAGGAGCATCAAGTTCCACAAATTCAATGATAATTCATCCATAAATATGCTAAGCATGGGGTAAAATATATATATAATTTACGGTTTATCAAATTCCAACCAAACACATACATTGCACTCTTAACCTCTTTAGCCTATACATGTCATTATATTTAAAGAAATTTTTCTATTTATACCAAAACGAGCTGAAGAATAGTGTGATGTAGCTCCGACCAACTTCCAACCTTCACAAGCCTTCGAGTACTATAAAATAGAGGAAATAAAACAGAGTAAGCATTTAATGCTTAGTAAGTTTATATAATAGAATAGTTACTTACTATTCATTTACAAATTAAGGTAAGCATATAAACACATTCCAAACAACTTGGCCAAAAGCCTAAGCACACAATCTCACCAAACATGTTAGTTATATGTTTCATGTAAATATCAATAATAAAAATGAGCTCATTAAACATCAATTTCCAAGTATATATGGGAAATGATTCTGTTTAAATTCATAGGTTCTCATGTCAGAATTTCACCCATTAAACCATTTGAAATCTTGATGGATACATAGGTAGTACACTCGAAGTTTACAATACTATAAATCCATCAATTCATATTCAGGAGTACCCATAGAAGCACATAAACAGAAAGCTCTCTCTTAAGCCATATAACGAAAAGCTCATATGAGCTTATAACGGGTAGCTTTGAAGAGCTATTAATCAGGAAGCTCTGAATATGTATATATTAGGAAGTTCAAGTGAGCAATATCGGGAAGCTCACAAAGAGCCTTTAATTAGAAAGCTCACGAAAAGAGCCATATATCGGGAAGTTCATAAGAGTTGCAGTGTGTCCACAAAATATATAGGACCACAACCGATCGGGATGCTCCAAAGATTTAGTAACGGGAAGCTCGCAAGAACCATATAACGGGAAGCTTGAGAGGGCTTATAACGGGACACTCTTTCGAGCTATAGTGCGCCCGTAACATATGCTAGACCATAACCAATCGGAAACACTGTATCTAATCGAATTTTATTCATTCAAACGAGACTTAATATTTATCGGCAACGTCAAATATGTGTTCCATTTCATTTATATATGACAATTACATAATTCACATTCATATCATTCAATTCAAGCATGTAACTACACAATTAATTTATACGAACTTACCTCAACAATGTTCGTGTTTTATAGGCTACTAATCCAATACTTTTTGTTTTTCTCGATCCAATTCTGAACTAGGTGTGACAGCCCTAATTTGACCTTAGTCAGAAAGTGGTTTCGGAACCATGAAACCGAATTGAAAATATTTTAAATTATTATTTTGTGTGTTTATATTATGTGAATTATAATATGTGAAAGTCTCGTGTTAAAATTTTTTCATTTGAGTGTTAATTAGTAAATTTAGGACTTGAATGCATAAAAGAAAATTTTGATGGTTTTGTTGTAAGTGCCGAATTGTTGTATAACCATATATGTTGGAGGGTTTATCAAGTAAATAGACCAAGGAATAACTTCATGGACAATTCGGCCATGAGTTAGTGGGAATGTTATATTTTTAAGATGGCTATTTTGGTAATTGAATAAATAACCATATGCATGAATAAGAAAAAAAAATTGAAAATTAGATTCATTTTACCTTGTTTAGCCGAAACTATCAAAGAAAAAGAGAATAGAAAATCCTAGGAGCATTCGGCCATTGTGGTGCTAATTAAGGTAAGAATTTATGTTAATTCTTTAAAATTTTGATGAATTTGAGTTAATCTTTGAACATCTAGCATTGCCCATGTTAGAATTTTGATTTTTGGTGGTAAATGCACATTCGGCCATGATGAAGTAATTAGAATTTTTGGAATGTTTTGATTCTAGATGTTAAATTCTTGAATGATTTGGACATTTTAATGTGTTAAGAGTTACAATAGATGTTTGAGCTGAAAATTTCAATGTTCATGCGTCTTTAATAGCTATTGGTATACGGTTGTTAGTAAGTGATGAAATTATGAAATTTAGTTTGGAAAGTTGTGGTGATATGATCATTCAGTCATAGAGTAAGTTATAGGAAATGGTTTTTGTTTTCGTGTATTTGGATTGTAATGGTGGATTGGTAAAATTTGGTTAGGTAAATACATATGTGAATTTGGTATATTTGCACATGAGAGCTTAAATGAATTGAGTAACGTTTATGTTTTAAAGCAATTGTGGTCATGATTAATGTGATATCTTATAAATCGTATGTGATAATCGTATATATATGTATATGTTTTATTTATGTACTTGTTTACCTTAAGGGACATTCAGCTATAAGCAAACATGGTAGGATTTTGATAAGTGAACTTTGTTTATTTTAAGCTCAAGAGCAAAGGACTCCAAATTACGGATAGGGGGAAAGCTAAAGTACTCGAATAGTTGTTTTCAAACGTTCAATAACTTTAAAAGGTAAGTTCTTATGTGTTTGAGCTTTATTAATTTAGTACGCTTAAAGGTTGAATACTTATAGTTAAGAAAATATTAGACTAAATAATAGTATTCATAGAGCCGAATTAATATTAGAAATAAGGTTGAATGTCGTATAGGACTAGTATATCTAGTCAAATGTGATATGTTAATGTTGATGTGCCAAGATATATGTTAATGTGTGATTTATGCCCTATGTGTTGTGTATCGATGATAACCGTTGAACAAAGTTAAGTATTTCACTTATACGTGGTTGTAGTATAAGTTATAAAAGCATGGGATAATATGTGATTTGAATATCAAAATGTGATGTTCGGGCAGTAGCCTAGCAAGCTGAAAAGCTGGTGTAATGACTTTGGGCTTCGAGCCTAGCAGGCTATAATGCCAGTGAGATTATATCGGGCTTCAAGCCTAGCAGACAAAATGCCAGTGAATGAGATCAGCCTGAAAGTCTAGCAGGTTTAGTACCGGTGATGGATTCGGATTTAAAACCTAGCCGATAAATGACAGGTGACTTGATAAAAGTTTAAGATTTGAGACTTCGCGATTTAATGGTAGTTAAATGATTCAATACCTTAAGTACGCCAGGTATGTATCCTGTAATTATATTTGAATTCGTTTTGGATAGAATCTTAAGTATGTAGTGAAACGAGTATATGTGAATAGATATTAAGATTATCTATACGAATAAGATATATATTCAATCGTTGTGTGAAGTTATGTGAACATATTGATTTTCCTATGATATATGAGTGCGAAGTTAAGTGACATTTAAATGTTAAAAATGCATTGTGTACTTGTGTAAATTCGGCCATTTTAGAAATTATCATGAAAGTGGATATAGCCATGGAAATTGAATGTGGATAAGTACATTTACTTTCGGCCACCATGGATTTATATACATGAAGTGAGTATGTGATATCGACTCTAAACCAATGATGTTTTACTTAGATCTTGTATATGAAATTGAAATGAGTTTAATTCTGTAAAGTTAATTGATTCACATAAGACTTACTAAGCTTATATAAGCTTACTTCGTTTGTTTTTGTTACTCTGTTTTATAGATCTCGGTTGCTAGCTACGATCTCGGGAATTCAAGACAAAGTCATCCAAACTATCTAAATTTGATTTTGGTATCTTTAAAAACTTTATATTTTGCTAATGGCATGTATAGGTTTGTCTCCCCTTTGAAACAAGTTGTATTTCAGTTATGTATCTGTTAAAGCTATGCGAAAATGGCTCACTCATTTTTGGTTAGTAAGCCTGTTGGTTGAATATATGTTTGTGTAATGCTTTGGCTATAAATTAACATGTTCGGTTAAGATAATTATGTACATATATATATGTATATGCGGGTTCACTCGGTTCTTGTTATAATTATTGGAACATCGAGTATGGCAAGCAATTCTTTTATCATGTGATTATTGAATGATACCATAGTTTTCTCTTGTTTAAAATTTCAAATGCAAGTTTGACAATTAATGTTTATATTCTTGCTTACTTTTATTCATTCATTAATGATTCCTAAGCTACCCTTGAATGTCTTAAGTTTAATTTCATTTGGGTAATGCCTAGTGACCCTATTCCGGCGACGGACAGGAGTTGAGAGTGTTACACTAGGTCTATCCGGGTCTATACGAGTAAATTTAACTCAATTTAATACATTTCACATTCAATTCAATCCAATTCATATTTTAGGCAAATTACCATTTTACCCCTATACTTTCAATTAATGACTATTTCATCCCTATGCTTAGAAAATAAAATTCATGCAATTTACTTGTAACATCCTAAAGCTTGGGGTTAGAAGTTTTGAGGTTTGTGGTTTATGTCAGTGAGTGGGTTGAACATTTGGGTTCAATTTTGCGTTTTAATGTCTGAATGGGCCTGCTAGTCTGCTAGTTAGTTGTGTGATAATGTATCTCAGGGTCTCGTGTTCGAATCCCTGTGGGTGTTTTTGATATTTATTTGTTTTATTTTATTTTAAAAGGGGAAGTTAACTTTAAAATAAAATAAAAAAGAGTTTACGTTCTTCATTTTTTTTATTTTTCTTCTTCTTCCCCGCCGTTTCCTTTTCCTTTTATACTTTTCACTTTCAATTTCGTTTGTTCTTGCTTCTTCTATTTTACGCAAGTTTTATTTATCGTTCCAGCAAAGGAGATTACTCTTGTGTGTTCATGTTATCAGACGTGAGTCAGAATAGTTTTGTAAAGGCAAAACGGTTAATCCTTGTTGTTGCAATTTCCATTTAAGGTGTGTTTCCAAAACTATTGTTTTTAAGTGTTAAAGTTTTTTATAGATTACATGATATTCGACACATTTCAATATATTTCTAGATTTCTAAGGGATGAGGACTATTTTAGTGTTAAAAACAAAAAGTTCAAGCTATTTCGATGTGGTTCTGTGACCACATGGGTGGCCACATCGGCGTGTACCCCACATGGGTGGCTCACACGGCCGTGTGAAATTGGGAATTAGGGTTTGTGGGCAAATTTTGGCACTACACGGGCATGTGTCCCACACGAGCATGTGAGATCTCCACACGGTCGTGTCTCCTCTACTATTTATTTTTGGCATTTTTGGACAGTGAGTTACACAGGCTGCTCACATAGGCATGTGCCTCCTCCACACAGACGTGTATAGCCTCCAAATGGGCGTGTAGACCCCCACACGGCCTGGGCACTTCCACACGGCCGGAGCGCACGGCCATGTGGCCCTATTTTCCAAAATTTTTGTTTTGAGTAATAAATTGTCTGTTTTATGTTTCTGTGTAATCCAACCCTCGTTCAAGACTCGATAAGTGTGTTTGAGACTCGATTTAGTTTGATTCGTGTATATATGTGTTTATGGGCTTTAATGTTATTGATCACTTATGTGATGAATCATTACAAGTTTATTATTATTCTCCTAACTAAATACTAGAATCCAAGTGTAATCAAATCTGAATCTGTTCAACTGGAAATGTTAATGTTTGTTTCTGTATATTGTTGGCATAATGTGTGCATTCTTACATAGCATGAAAATTTTGGGATCTGGTTCTGAAGAGAAGGAAGACAGACTTAGCAGTTTTAACTGTGATACTTTTGTACATCGGTTTATCACACTATACTATTCTTATGTCAGCTCAGATGTATACAGTTACTCAAGTGGCATAGTTCCACGTTGTGGTGTGTTGGGTGGATGAACCTATTACGGTTCTAAGTGGTGTGCATGGTGGACGGACCTACCATAGCCCTTTTGTAGTGTGTTGGATGGACGAAGTGGTGTTTGGTGGGGTGGGATTTTGACTTGTGCATCTATTCGCATCTAAATATATGTCTGTCTGTCAGAACATTTTGTCTGTTTGTGTGAACTTCTGGTTAATGACAATATAGTTAATGTCATGTAATATAACAGGATTATTGCATATGACTAGAAAATCATTTATGTGGTTTGATAGTGTATTTGACATGCCAATAGAGATTTCTGTAGGTGATAATTTTTTATTCACATGCTTGTGTAAAGTATTTATTGTGTCATTCCGTCTGTTGTCCTCTGTTCATGTTTCAGATTCACACTGAGCTCGCATAGCTCATCTCTGTAATGTCTTTCCTTTCAGGTACTTTCCATGTTTTGGAGCTGGACTCGCTATCCCGGAGGTCTCAGAAAGATACAGTTTGATTGGTTTAAGTAAAATCTCATAAGTTTTATACGGTAAACTTTAAGTCGGTTTGTAAGACAATTATACAAACTGTGGACTGAACGTTAGGAACTATGGTTTTTATTTCCAAGTGTTTAACCCTGCTTTAATATGGTTTCAAACATAACGAACAAAAAGGTTTTCTTAGTTTAAATTAAAGTTTTTGTTTCCATTACTTTAGTGATCAATGTAACCCCCAGGATTCGGTCTAAACTTCTAGGTCGGGTTTTGGGGGGTTACATTACTCCTTGTTCCAAGCCTTACCGATTTTTATATGTCACAATAACAGCCCATTTATTTCATAAAAATCATAATTTTTCCATGAAGTTTTACAACTTTTCAATTTAGTCCCTAAATCATAATTTCATCAAAATTCACTTTGTAAAAATTGTTTATTTATCAACAACCTTTAATTTTCTACCATGAATTTCATAATTCATCTATATTCATCCATGGAAAAACCCTAGTACCTTGATAACTTTATAAATTAATCCCCGAGATAGCTAGATTAAGCTATTACGATCTCAGAAATATAAAAATCATTAAAAAGGGCAAGGATACATACCTAATTAAGCCAAAACAACTTGCTTGAACTCTTTTCTCTTAGTTAGGGTTTCCATGTTCTTATTTTAGGAAAGATGATTAAAAATGATGATAATTTCTTTTTTTATTAATTTATCATCTTTTCATCTTTTACTTTCCAATTTCATCCTTTTCTTTAATTAAATTTCCATGTATGAATAATCATTCTTATCTACTAACTCTACTTAACGGTATAATTGCCATATAAGGACCTCAAATTTTGAATTCCATAGCTATTTAATACTTATAGCTACTAGAACTTAACTTTTGCATTTTATGCAATTTGGTCCTTTATCAAATTAGACATGTAATCGATAAAATTTTTTTATGAATTTTTATACGACATTTCTATTACACTGTAGACCATAAAATAATATTAAAATAAATTTTCTTTCTGGACTCGGATTTGTGGTCCAGAAAACAATGTTCTGATTTCATTGAAAACAAGTTGTTACAAAGAAACTCAAATACCAACCAAAATACTAATTCAAAATGACATTAATCAAGCCAAAAGCACAACAAAACCAACCTAATAAGTGCCTAACCAATGTAACCTCATTGGTACCATAACTATATACAATTTTACAACAAAATAAACATTGATTCAATTCATCAATTCACTCAAGCAATACCTAATCAAAATACTTATCAAAGGTACCACAATCACAACAATACCTCATTCTCATATAATATGTAAGTTGGTTATTTGCACAAAATATCATTCATAATATTTACATAAGCCAAACATTAACCAAAACCGCACAAAAGCCTACACATGCCGTATAATCTGAACTAAACATTTCAAAACTACCGAAATAAGCTAGATAGTGTGACTTGAGTGCTGATTCAATTGTCCAACCTTTCAAGAATCTACAATGACATTAAACAACACAAGTAAATTTAAAGAAGCTTAGTAAGTTTGACGAGATAAACTATAAATCTTACCAAACTAACTATAATAATTCAAACAATAATAATCATCCAAGATAACTCCTTGTCATTCACAACTTTAATAAATAAATCCATCCATATTCAGATCAATATGAAATAAATAACATATCTTTCAAATTCATTAAACAGGTTACCTTACCGAGATTTTCCATTCGAAAAATGACTTACGGGTAAGAATACATCGTCAACAAGAGCTTATAAGAGTTGATCCACCCGAACACGCCAACAAAAGCTCATAAGAGCTGAAAAGAAGCTCGAATGAGCAGAACAAAAGCTCGAAAGAGCTGAACAAAAGCTCGAAAGAGCTTAACAGAAGCTCAAAAGAGTCGATCCACCAGAATCACGCCAAACAGAAAGTATAACGCGAGAGTTCGCAACAAATGCTAAACCTCGATTTACTTGAGTAATATGCCGATATCTCCCTCCAATATCATTTCCACTCCAAACCCCCGTAATACACCAAAATACGAATGTACTTTATCTCGCGTTCAATTTCAAAACGAACATCAAATTCAATATTATAATTCAAACAATGATTCATTACCAATGATGAAATATATATTATCATGTAATATCAATTACCTATTTATATAAAAGTAAATTTTTAACCGTACAAACTTACCTAGACTGAATTGTAGTAGTTGTAGAAGTTCAGGGACTATTCAGCTATTTTTTCTTTTCCACAAGTATCTACGGAATCTTGATCTAAAATGTAGAATTCCTCATTTATTAGCATATATTTCATTTCCAAACCATTTTACAAATAATACCCTTTTATTTGTCAAAATTACACAATTACTCCAAACTTTTACCATTTTTGCAATTAGTCCCTTAACTCGAAATTCATCAAATTAACCAATTTTCTCAAGTAAATATTTTATCAAAATATACTAGGCTCTCAAAATTCCCCTAATAAAAATTAAATTCACTATCAAACCCTAATATTTTGACATTTTCACAATTTAATCCTAAAATAAAAAATTAACACAAAATTTTTTACAAAATAATCACACAACACAATCAAAGGCTCAAATAGATGGTATTCATAAAAAACTCAATATTCATCAATGGCAACTTCCAAAATTTTTAATAGAATCAAAAACGAAGGTTCTGGCTAGTTGGACCTAGTTGCAACAATCTTAAAAACATAAAAATTACAAGAAATGGGTAGGAAATTCACTCACATGCATAACAATTTGCTTGGCCAATTCTCCTATCTTGAAAATCCATAAATTTTGGCTATGGCCATGTAAAATGAAGAAGAAACCTATTTCTTTTACTTCATTTTGTTTTCATTTCATTTTATTTACAACTTTGCCATCCATTTAACATTATTTTATTATTATCACTTGTTTAACCGTCCAACACTATACATTAGGGACTAATTACTATCTTGGTCCCTCCTCATGTATTTATTAAGCTATTTAGTCATTTAATTAAATTAATCACTAACTTTTGCACCTTTTTCAGTTTAGTCATTTGTGTTTAATTAACTATCTAAACGTTAATATTTCTAAACCAAGTTTTAATACAACTTTAACAATTCTATAAATATTCTAAAAATAATAATTGTGAGCTGACACGACGAAAATTTGTGGTCCCGAAACCACTATTCCATCACCACTGAAAATCGGGCTGTTACAAAAGTTTTGGTAGACTATGCTCTGCAATTTTGGCAGTTACCCGCAAAATCTATTTTTGGCAGTTTCAACTATAATATCTATTTCTGGTGGTTTTTCGCATAATATTTGGCAACTCAACTACATATAACTCAGTGGTGCATGACCACTAATTTGGTGTGTGGGTTAGATGGGTACTTGATTACCCTAATTGGCGTGTTGGGTGGGACGAATATTATGTGTAGCGGTTGGGGTAAGATTATTCTGTGTGATATTGCATTACCAAGCATGCTCTAATTTTTCTGCTTTTTTATGTCTTACATGTGCAATATTTGACTATTTGTTATGTTTTGGGTCAGATTGGGTTTCTAGCTCACCCAATAAATTTTATCTTTTCAAGTAATCCTCAAGACTAAGATTGGGTGGCATTCAAAAACTTTGATTTGAATTCACATAAACAAATTGGTTTTCTTTAAAAGTTTATTCTAATTTTAGATCATGGACTGTCTTTGGGACTGTTTACAATATAACCATTAAAACGAAAGAAACCCATGATAACTCCCTCAGAAATCAACTTGTACTCTTGAATTTTGATAGAGAATTTCTTGGAAATCGACTTCAATGGCGTTCTTTGAGTAATTTTCATGCTATTCTATGATGGTTGGTCTTCTCCTATTTTATTTCCTCATTTATACCTTCTTAAAGTGTAAAAAAAAACATAAAAATCATCATTTCAGCAGTCAGTGCACATGGTTCCCAAAATCCACATGCCCTAGACACATGATTATGTGGGTCACATGGCCATGTGGAACTCTACTACATGTGTTCAGCTTCTGAACTGCTCCAATGTTCTAATTTCCTCTCATTTTTCACTCCTATTGCTTCCAAGTTCTCTATTAAGAATCAAAACATGAATGTCAAGAACTGGGAATATATAATTCACAATTAACTCCACATAATTACCAAAAATATGCACTAAGAATGAGGTTAAAATGTGTTACTTTTGACACTTATCATTGAACTCTTTCTCATTATTCTTGCTTTTCATAGCATTTCATTGGCATGATTTTAGCTTCTAAATTTTAGAACACAAAATTTAGCTTCCAATTACTTGAAAATAATATTTATATATTATGAAGCCCGAATTCTAATTTCATGATCAATTTAATATTTAATGTTTACATTTTTTTAATCTAGTCTTTATTTTTTTTGTTAAAAATGACCTAATTTTTTTTTTAAAAAAAGAGTCAAATTAGGTCATCAAACTTTAAAAAAAAAGAGTCAAATTACTTTTTAACGGAAATACTGACTAAAATATACTATTCCATATAGTAATCCATGAGTGTTTCATGCTATTTTTTGAATTTTTATGAACAATTTTGTAATTTTTATTGATTTTTTTATATTTTATAATTTTTAAATTATTTATTGATTTGACATATAAGATAAATAATATCATGCCAATATAAAGTAGATGTGGGCTACCGTATGCAGGTTGTCAAGTCAACATTGTCGAAACCATTTTTATTTTGAAAAACGGGGTCGACTTTTAAAAACGAAAATGGAGTCGCAACCAATCCTTTTTCGAGGTGTGATCGGGTCACCTTGAGATTGATCATTTTAATAAAAAAAATTTTATTTATTAAAACAATGATTTTGGTCTACGCTAGAAAATGAGTTTGGGAGTCGGTTACGCACGAGGAAGGATTAGCACCCTCATAACACCCAAAATTGGTACCTAATTGATTAATCAATGTCTTAATGTCAAAATTTTGAGAAGATTTCAAAATACGATCCTTTTTATTTAAAAAAAAAATGTTTGAATAAATTGAAATGGATGTTAAGACCCCCTTGTCCTGAAGTAATAAAATATCATATCCAGTACGTTAGGATACGACATTTTAAATCCTCGAAACTAAGCTTGTTTTTTTATTTTCAAAACTCGTGCATTTAAATTTTAAAAGGATATTCGATTATTTGGGTTAAAAGAGAAGGATCGAAACCCAGTAAGTTAGGGCACAATTTCTCAAAATTCCAAACGTAGAACATTGCCTTTATTTTTAAAAATCCTTATATCGAGATAACAAAATGTGATATCCAGTGAGTCAAGACACAACACTTCGAATTCTCGAGAATAAGTTTTTATTTGAAACTTATATGTTTTGATTGAAGAAGGGTATTCAGTTACTTAGATTCAACGAGGAAAATTAGAACCCAGTACGTTAGGGCACAATATTCTCGAAAATCCCAAATACCAAGTATTGCCTTATTTTGAAAACTTTTTCTTTTTGAATTTGGGGGACAAACAATGCAATATTAAAACAATTTATGAATGAGAAAAATGCATTAATGAATAACGGCGATATGAAAATTTGCAAAAGAGTGAAAATAAAATAAATCTCTATACAAAAATAATAAATAAACGAATAAAAATAAAAAGAATAATTTATAATTAAACAATTAAATAGGTAAATAAAAAAAGTTAAAAAAATGCCTAAGCCAACCTCACTCCCACAATATGAGGATTCAACAAAATTCCTCCACCAAAATCCAACTCAAACGAAAGCAACTCAAAAAAAAACGAAGATGAACGAAGAACAAAATAAGAACAAGCCACAGAAAATAAGAACGCAAGAGAGAGAAATTTGAGTGAATGCTCTCAAGAATTCTTATTGCTCCTAAAGCTCAAGTGATTTACAATGAAGGGAGAGGCCTCTATTTATAGTTGAGCCTCCCAAAATTGAACGGTACAGATCAATTACATCAACGGCTAAGAGTAAAGGGTATCTACAAATTAAATCTCTAAGATTACAAAATCATATCTTCTAAGATTGCATATCATATCTTCTAAGATTGCATATCATATCTAAGATTGCATATCCTTGAAGATTATGTTTCCATATGAGTCAAGCTTGTAGATAGACTTTCAATCTTCTCAAGTAATGGGCCATTCCGATCGAGCCAAATGATATATTTGTAATTTTGGACTGGACTTGGACTTTGTTTTATTATTTTGGGTTTATTATTTTTTGTATGGACTCGGCCTAAATTAGTCTATTATAGCTACCCCTCTTTACTCATTGTCGTGTAACAGGAATGGAGTAAAGACTATAAAAAGGTCAATTTTGCTCGGTCTTGCCGAATCTTGAATTTTTGGCACTTCTTTTCTTCAAGTAGCTTCATTCCAGTCCACTGTATCTTCAGGGTCATAGGAATTGTCGCTCTGATCTACCCCAATGTAATTAGTGGCTTAAATTTTCTCCCTTACTGCTACATGGAGATAAGATTCACCGTATTTGATCTACTCTATTACTACCTTATAAAGATAAGACCTCTAAAAATTTTCAGTCTGCTCCACCGTAACTTCAGGGAGATAAGACTTGTATCTTCAACCTGCTCCACTGCAACTTCAGTGAGATAAGTCTGGTGGCTTAAATCTACTCTATTACCAATACATGAAGATAAGATTCGTCATCTTCGATCTACTCCACTACAACTTCAGGGAGATAAGATCTACAATCTTCAGTCTGTTCCTCTACAACTTTAGGGAGATAAGACTTATAACTTCAACCTGCTCTCTGCAACTTCAGAGAGATAAGGTTTGCTATCTTAAATCTGCTCCACTACTATTTAGGGAGATAAGATCTGTTATCTTCAGTCTGCTCTGCTGCAAATTCAAGGAGATAAGACTTGTAACTTCAACCTGCTCTCTACAATTTCAGAGAGATAAGGTTTGCTATCTTCGATATGCTCCACTACTGCTTAGAGAGATAAGACCTGCTATCTTCAGTCTGCTCTGCTGCAACTTCAGGGAGATAAGACTTGTAACTTCAACCTACTCTCTACAACTTCACAGTATAAGGTTTGCTATCTTTGATCTACACCACTACTGCTTAGGGAGATAAGATCTGCTATCTTCAGTCTGCTCCGCTGCAACTTTAGGGAGATAAGACTTGTAACTTCAACTTGCTTTCTGCAACTTTAGATAGATAAAGTTTGCTATCTTCGATCTGCTCCACTACTGCTTAGGGAGATAAGATCTATGAATTTACTGATGTTGCTACACCATCCTCTAGGGACATGATCTGTAGAATCGATTTCATGTGCTTATGCTTATGCTAAGTGATTAGGATGCTTGATCAGAATGAGTCAAATGCTCCTAATTAGACGTGCTATGAATACAAAATGAGAATGACCCCTTTTTAATACTTAGGGTTGTCACTACTTAGAGTTTTATTGCTGACTTATTACGCTGCCATCTCACTCGGCTGGTATCTTTGTTAGAAAACTCGAAGAAACAATCATATTTTGCTCAAATGATTTGCCCCACTGTAACTTCAAGGTCCATATGGTACCTCTAGGACATAAGGCTTGTACCATCTTCAAACCCTCCTACTGCAACTTAGGGGTATAAGATCTGAATCTTTTCCAATCCATTCCTACTATAATTTAAGGGTATAAGATTTGGATCTTCCTCCATCAACCTGGTCTGTTACACCATTCCCCGGGTGACTTGATGAGATATGTATGAATGTAGAATGTCATTTTCTGAGAATTACCCATTGTTCGTCGAGATTGTATCACCAACGCAATATCTTGTCCTCTCATTGACAGAAAATCTGAAGAGATAGTCACAATTTAGACTCACTTTCCTCAAATATCTCCAACCCTTAGGTTTGGTAAGTTCTAAATAATAGTCTTGTTTCAAGTTCTTGTATTATTTAGAAGCCTCCAAAGTAATATGCGAAACTTCTTTTATGAGAGTATTATTAGTCCATTAACCGTTATTTCAATGCAAAATGCTTGAAAAAGATCTTAACAATGGACAAGAATGGAATTGATTTGGAGCATATCTCGAAATGAATAAATTAGAAAAATTAATTGGGAATGCATCTTGAAAAGAAAAAAGTATTCAAAGATAGCAAATTTAATATGAGTGGGACGAAGAACTAGATGCCCCACATATCGCAGCCTGAGCTTCTCCGTACAAACTTTTTTTTAAGACCATTTTGAGCTTAATATGTGTTTGGGGAATCCAGAGTACTTTGTCGATGCCCCAAGACGTAGCATACTTCTTCATTGTTAATTCAGGCATAGCAAAATTGCCATATGGCCTACTTTTGATCAAAATTTGAGTAGCCCTTTTCGGGTTTTCAACTCAAAACCCCATTGGTCTCAAGGCGCCCTTTGCGGGTTTTCGCCTTGGCCTCTTATTTTCTTTTTTTTTTTTTTTTTTGAAGGTCTCAAAGCACCCTTTGCAGGTTTCACCTTGGCCTCTGCCCTTTTGATAAAATACTTATTGACTGAATCTAAATTCACTGGATTGGGCAGATCTTTGCCATCCATTTCAGTCAATATCAATGCTCATCCAGAACAAGCCTTCTCTACTACATAAGGTCCTTCCTAGTTTAGCATCCACTTTCCTTTGAAGTCATTTTGTATAGAAAGGATCTTCTTTAATATCAGGTTCATTTTCTGTCATAAGTCCACATTATCCATTTTTGGTACATTTAACTCTGATGAATACTTTCAAACCCTTTTCTTTAGCCAGGTTCACTGGAGATATTCTGCTTCATCCAATTATTGACTCAATCAAAGCTTAGAGGAAAGAATCCCGATTTCCATGAGTAATAATGCTTCTATTCCATAAACCCATGAGAAAGGTGTTGCCCCAACGAAAGTCCTAGCCGACATTTTATAAGCATAGAGAGTAAATGGTAGCTTCTTATGTCAATCTCTACAAGTCTAGGTCATCTTCCACAATTTTTGTTGTTTTTTTTCTTTCCTGTTTTTGTACTTTTGTTTTTCACTTTTTGGCTGCCTTTGCTGCACTATGATATGGCACCTGATCTTTGAACAGACTGTAGACTTTTGATATTGTGTAGTTGTGCATTATTAGACATATTCCTTTCTGGCATTCTTTGTCGGCACTTGATTTTTTTTGGGATTTGATGACTGTCAACTTTGTAACATTAGCATATGCAGCTACTTTCACCCTCTTAGTGAAGTAGTCAACGACGACAAAGATGAATCAATGTCAGCTAGAAGCTTTTGACGAGCTCAGCCCCATAACATCTATGCCCTACATATAGAAAGTTTGTGAAGAAATGAAGGAGGCACATAAGTCTTAACTCCCTAAATTTGGCATTTATGGCATAACTGATGCAATTCCCTTCCATGGTGGACCAGTAGTACCCGAACCTCATGATTAGCCTAGCTATCATAAAACCATTAGCATGTGTCCTTCTAACACCCCTATGGACTTCTTTTGGCCTTAAAAGCATCCACATGTCTTAGTAGCATAGGTTTATCTTGATATGATTGAATTCAATGACGTTTCGCTTTGTCTTTGTAGGGTTTGATCTTTGCCTCTTTCTCTTCTCCTAGGCTTACCGTCCATTGACTTTTTATAAGGTAGGATCCATTTTCATCTTGTTCTACTATCCTTAACAAATCAAAAGGTAGGTTACAATCTCTGTCATTTTCAAAGTCCTAAGATCCCCCTAGACACATATTTGATTCAAAAGGAGATTCTGAGTCAATAGTAATATCGCTCATGTCGTTAATATCTGTGGACCTACTGTAGGCACGAAGGCAGATTCCAAAGAATAAATGATTCTAAGGATAATTATTTATATGGTATGATCATGAATGAAGAATAAAAGAATATTTGAAAGAAAGTCAAAATAATCTAAGAATAATGAAATGGAAAGAATAAAAGGATTTTTGCTCAAAAAGATGCATTTTATTGAAATAAAGATTTTGGATACAAGCCTATTTCACAAAAGGATTCTTATTGCCTCTAGGCTTAAGGCAACAAGCATGTTTTGAATATTACTCTAAATTAGCTCTAAAAATACATGAATCTCTTCCACGATCTCATTGTTCAAAACACTCCCAAGTATGTAAGGGCAGATGCTTGGAAAATTGTATTCCCTGGTTTCCTCTTTGGATACGTTATTCAGATTCCCTGTTATTCCTTCTTAGGCTTTTGACTTCTTCAAGGAATCACAACTCTCTTGCCCTCTCATTCAGTTATCGCATTTACTGCCTTATCAGAGCAATTAGGTTCTAGTGAATCGTCAAACTTCACAATTCCCATTCTAATGAACTTTTCGACCAACTTTTTAAACGTAGTGCAGTTTTCGATTGAATGTCCCGTTATTCCCGTGTGGTACTCGCATTGGGCATTTGTATCATACCATTTTGGGAATGGAGGTTGCACAGGTTCCGTATAGAATGGAGACACTGCATGCACATCAAAAAGATTTTGATATAGCTCTTTGTATGTCATCGGGATGGGTGTGAACTAGAGTATTTCTGTGTTTGGCCTCGAGTTGGATTCCTGCCTTGAAGAGCTTTGATAGCTAGTGGTTATGGCCTTCGACTGGCCTACAATGACCGATTTAGAATGCATGCTCAGGATATTTACTTCATTTTCCCTACTTCTTAGGGTTGTTCTTCTGACGCTTTCTCCCGCATCTATCCTTCCACTTTTTATTGCGTTTTCAATCATCTCACCGGACATTACTATATCTAAAAAGCTCATGGTAGTGCTTCCCAACATATGACCAATGAACGAGGCTTTTAGAGTATTGATGAAAAGTATTGTGGTTTCCTTTTCCAAAAGGGGTGGCTGGACTTATATTGCTACCTCTCTCCATCTTTGGGTATATTGCCTGAAACTTTCACTCTACTTCTTTTCTATATTCTGCAACGTAATTCTGTCGGGTACCATATCTATTACATGGTTATATTGCTCCATAAAAGCCTGTGCCAAGTCCTTCCATGAGTGGATTTTGGTATGACTTAACTGGTTGTAACATTTAGCTGCTGACCTGATCAGACTATCTTGGAAACAGTGGATTAATAGCTGGTCATTATTAACATATCCCGTCATCCTTTGATAGAACATCGTGATGTAAGCCTCAGGACAACTAGTCTCATAGTACTTTTTAAACTCTAGAGTCTTGAATTTTGGTGGGAGTACTAGATCTGGGACCAAACTTAGATCATTGGCATCAACCCCGCAATGGTAATCAGCATTCTCCATTGCTCTAAGTTTTTCCTCCAACCACCTGTACCGATCTTCGAGTTGTTTTGGTAGTTCTACCTTTGCTTTTTCTATTCTTACCATTTCGTCTAGATTAGGAACTACAGGATTGATCGAATTGCCCTCCGAATTAGAGTCTAAACCTATTGGGTAATCCATTGGTGTCGAGGTACCGGCCTGATTTTGTTAGGGTCTGATAGTGACAGGTACCCGTTATGGATGCGTCTGAGCATTTGTTGTGGAAAAACCCGGAGGGTAGAGAGGGTCCTCATTGTCATCTCTATTGTTGACCACGAGGCCTTTCCTTTTTTCAAACACCCCGGCTAGTTATTGGGTTAACTGATCCATTATATTCCTTTGGGACTCTAGCATTTGGTCCCTCATGTCTTGCTTGATATTGGCCAGCTGCTATTGCATTGCATTTGTAACTGGTTTTACATCTCTCTTTGAAATTGTTCTAGTCTTTCTAACCTCCGGTCCATAACTTTTGTTCTAGCGTGAGTACCGTAGTGATACTTAGTCAATAGCCTTTTGTCGGTTCCCAAGTTAACTGTAATAATTTTATTTAATTAGGGTCTTTTTGTGAAAATCTAATGCATGAAATGAATGCAAGAAGAAAAAGAGGCATTGGTTCTGAATTCAATTCCATTAGAACAACTTTTCTAAAAAATAAATTTCTTTACATAAAACAGATTACATATACGGCCTTGTCCTCATTTCCAGGCGAAGACCTCGATCCATTTCTTCATATTCAGACGTTAAAGTCAAATCTCACGAACTTTTCAATAGATATCTCTACTAGCTCCTTTTGCTTGATCCGAGCCGCGACTCACTGCTTCACGATACTCGTTAACTCCTTTAAGAAAGTCAAGACGTGATGGCTCTCAAATAATCTTTGTCGTCTTGAATCCTCGAGCAACAAAACAAAGTCATGTATTCCTCCACGGATTATCAACCTTATCTCGTTGTGTTTACTCAGACCATATTCAGACGGCCGTATTATATTCTACTTTATCAAAAAATCCATTTTCCATAACAAGTTTTTCTATTTAGCAATCGAATTTGAATCAATGCCTCATTTCTATGATAATAATGTAATGTACTCAAAACAAAAGAAAACACATTAGCACGGGAGAGATAAATAAAATAAAGCACCTATCCGGGTGACCACTAGGGTTCGGCGCGGCTCTACCTAAGGTGGGATCTTAGGGCTCTCTATATGGGCTTTGGTTCTAGAGAAAGGGCACCTGAACCAGCAGATTCCTTGATCATCACCCATTATAGGCTCATATGGACCGAGTTCAGTTCAGGGGAATACATTTCCCTATGGCCATGCGGAGATGAAAATCTCACGAAGACATAGGTACGGATGTATCCCGGAAGCAGTCCACTAGCCCATGCGAAGGTGAAAACTTCACAGAGGCATAGCTTCTTACTCCCACTTAAAAGGTGTAACCAAACAGTCATGCAATTCAATGTGCGGGAATAAAACTCGAAATAGAACAGAAATATGAATAAAATACAATGGATGAGATGCAGTGAAAGGATCGTATATTAAAATTAAGTTTTCAAATTTTGATAAAAAGACAAAAAAAAATCAATTTACGGCTTGACTCTCTTAACGTCCCAGTGGAGTCGCCAAGCTGTCAAAACCATTTTTATTTTGAAAAACGAGGTCGACTTTTAAAAACAAAAATGGAGTCGCCACTAATCCTTTTTCGAGGTGTGATCGGGTCACCTTGAGATTGATCATTTTAATAAAAAAATTTCATTTATTAAAACAATGATTTTGGTCTACGCTAGAAAATGAGTTCGGGAGTCGATTACGCACGAGGAAGGATTAGCACCCTCATAACGCTCAAAATTGGTACCTAATTGATTAATCAATGTCTTAATGTCAAAAATTTGAGAAAATTTCAAAATATGATCCTTTTTATTTTAAAAAAAAATGTTTGAATAAATTGAAATGGATGTTAAGACCCCATTATCCTAAAGTAATAAAATATCATATTCGTACGTTAGGATACGACATTTTAAATCCTCGAAACTAAGCTTGTTTTTTTATTTTCAAAACTCATGCATTTAAATTTTAAAAGGATATTCGATTATTTGGGTTAAAAGAGAAGGATTGAAACCCAATAAGTTAGGGCACAATTTCTCAAAGTTCCAAACGTAGAACATTGCCTTTATTTTTAAAAATCCTTATCTCGAGATAACAAAATGTGATATCCAGTGAGTTAGGATACAACACTTCGAATTCCCAAGAATAAGTTTTTATTTGAAACTTATATGTTTTGATTGAATAAGGGTATTCGGTTACTTAGATTCAATGAGGAAAATTAGAAACCAGTAAGTTAGGGCACAATCTTCTCGAAAATCCCAAATACCAAGTATTGCCTTATTTTGAAAACTTTTTCTTTTTGAATTTGGGGGACAAACAATGCAATATTAAAACAATTTATGAATGAGAAAAATGCATTAATGAATAACGGCGATATGAAAATTTGAAAAAGAGTGAAAATAAAATAAATCTCTATACAAAAATAAATAAACGAATAAAAATAAAAAGAATAATTAATAACTAAACAATTAAATTGGTAAATAAAAAAAAGTTAAAAAAAGGCCTAAGTCAACCTCACTCCCACAATATGAGGATTCAACGAAATTCCTTCACCAAAATCCAACTCAAACGAAAGCAACTAAAAAAAAAAAACGAAGATGAACGAAGAACAAAATAAGAACAAGCTACAGAAAATAAGAACGCAAGAGAGAGAAATTTGAATGAATGCTCTCGAGAATTCTTATTGCTCCCAAAGCTCAAGTGATTTACAATGAAGGGAGAGGCCTCTATTTATAGTTGAGCCTCCCCAAATCGAACGGTACAGATCAATTACATCAACGACTAAGATTAAAGGGTATCTACAAATTTAATCTCTAAGATTACAAAATCATATCTTCTAAGATTGCATATCATATCTAAGATTGCATATCCTTGAAGATTATGTTTCCACATGCGTCAAGCTTGTAGATGGACCTTCAATCTTCTCAAGTAATGGGTCATTCCAGTCGGGCCAAATGATATATTTGTAATTTTGAACTAGACTTGGACTTTGTTTTATTATTTTGGGTTTATTATTTTTTGTATGGACTCGGGCTAAATTGGCCTATTACAAACATTATTAAAAAAGTATATTTTAATCAATATTTTCATTAAAAAACCTATTAGACTCTTTGTTAAAATATCAATTAATAGTCAAATTATAAGTCAATAATAATAATTAATTAAAATACTCAAAACACAATTAATTTTATCAAAAAGTATAAAATGCTAGTAAATTATTATTAAATTCATAAAATTAAAATTGGATTATCAATTTAATTTTATTATAAATAGAAAAAATATATACAACTAAAAATACCATTACAATCTAAAAATAAATAAAAAAGATATTATTACATCTAATTAAATATTATAATTATTTTTAAAATATCAACTTAATAATATAAAAAATAAAGAATACTATTGTTGGTTTAAAATTTTTCCAAACTCATGATTTCATATAAATTATAGATTATATAGATATCTATTCTTTAGAGTAGTTGACTTCTCAATTTTTTCGTGAATAATGTCAGGCTAATTTCAAATGATAAACCAAAATAGCATAACTTTTATTTTATCAAAGTTAATTTCACGAATCAACTTGATACTTAATCAATTAAGAAAATTATGAAAATAATTTTTCATATTTTAATTAAGTTACTATTATTATGATATTTTATTTTTGATATTTAAAAAAATATAAAAAGAAATTGTAGATATTAAAATTTGAATAAATATCACTAACATCTATAAAATTATAATATAAAAAATAAATATTTATTATCATTTCAACTAAAAAATTATTTTAAATATTTTATATATTTTAATTTTATTAGATAAATTGTTTCACTATATATATTATAAAATAACAAATGATGGTGCTGTTGAACGTAGCGTAGGCCACAATACTTGTATACAGCAGGCCCTTTTAAGTCAAGGCATATGAATTCAATTGGGTGTCCCAAAGCAGGATTACCGTCTAAAACCAAACCAAAAAGCTAACAACTTTTGTTTTGTCGTTACTTGAATGTATATGCTATTCTATGTTTGGTTCAATGCAGCCATTATTCAATGGGGTCCACTGTTTCATTTGTTTGGTTGATTTTTTATTTTATTTTTAATTGTTCTTTCATCAATGTTGGGGCTCTGTTTAGATGCAAAATAAGTCATGGTGAGATGGAATATGAGGCAACATTCTTTTTTATTATATTGTTTTGATGTTTGGATATTTAAGGTGAGCTTGGATGGACAGTAGTGTATGTTTAGTTTACATTTTATCTCACGCTATAACTTTTAATCTTACCACTATTATTATTTTTACACTAACCGCAGGTAAACACACCAATCAGTCAAACCCTCCCTTAATAGTAAGGAGCAGTTAAAATTTTTTATCTATTGTTGGTTTCATTTTGTACTGGAGCAAAAGCTATTGGTGGGAAAAAAACACCTACAATGAAAAGCTAGTTTCCCACTATAACATTATTCTTATTCAAGTCCAACAATGAATAGATTTTTAATCAAACATCCCTAATAGTCATTTTTTATTCTCACATCATCGCTACTACAGTTGCGTTTAAATCCAAACACATCCCCATCGTTGTTTCTAATCTCATTGAAAGTATCAAATTTCATCATTATAGTAACTATCGAGGATAAATTCGTGTAAGCAATAAACAAGTAAAATAAACAAAGAAATTAAAAAGATCACATACACAAATTTTATATGGAAAAACTCTTCAAAAGAAGATAAAAAATCAAGAGCAAAAGGAGATTTTACTAATATATACAACAAGTACAAAGATGAACAGAATCAAAAGAAAACCCAAATCCTCGAAAGAAAAAACCTTTCTAACTTAAAACACAGAATTCTCTCAATCTATATATTTTCTATATGTTGTAAACCTAGAGTAACTAAAGCCTATTTATAGGTTAAATTCATAGTTTTTATGACTAAAATACCCCTAGATTAATTAGAGTTTAAGTGAGAAATTAAAACAAAGTTTAACTGAGAAAAGAAAACTGAGAAACTTGATAAATATGTCGCCACGTTGTGGCGTGATGTTTGGTCATTGGGACAAAAGTCTTCTTCTTGTCATTAGATCGACTACTTGTCAGGATGAAGAGTCTTCCCTCATTGCGACATTAGTCTAAATGAAAAACATATTTGCACACTAACTAATCTCACCAATGCCTTTATTTTTAACCTAATCGGAAGTAAACATAGCATCCATCCAAACTAAACTTAAAACTATTTCTTAAGTTCCTTGAATACCATTCAACTACCCACCCTTTGAATTGCCTATTCAGACCATCTAGTAATAGCATTTTTACCCTTCCTCATACAGCCCACATTTATTCTAAATTCTCAAAAATTCCCTATCAATTCTAATATTCAATTTAATCCTTTAACTAAACACTAACAAAACTCAATTAATAAATTAATTTTAATCAACAACTAAAACTTCCATTTCATCATTTCACATTCAAAATTTTTAACAGTTTTAAAAACAAAGATACAAGTTAATTGCACCTAGTTGCAATGATCTCAAAAATATAAAAAATATAAGAAACGAGTTTAAAACAAGCTACATGCAAGGAATTGATGTAGCCGAACCTAAAGCTCCAACCATGGAGATTTTACCTTCAATTTTCCGTGGAGAACCATTTGAGAAGATGATAGAAATTTTTTTTTAATTTTATTAATCTTTAGTTTAATTCTATTTAATTACAAAATTACCCTTGTTATAAACTTAAAATTTAACAATTAAAAGACCCTTAACCGCCCATCTATATTCCTTACGGACTAATTGCTTCACAAATCCTCTTCCATTTGATAATTAAGCTATCAAGTCAATACAATTCAATGATTATCAAGTTTTGTGTCTTTCACAATTTAGTCTTTGTTATTCAGTTAACTAACTAAACATTAAAATTTCTTCACCAAAATTTAATACGACTCTAATGTAACTCTATTAACATTAATTAAATAGTAAAACATGAACTCACGTATCGAAATTGTAGTCTTGAAACCACTATTTCCAACATCACTGAAAAATGGAATATCACGGATTGAGTTAATTTCACGAGTCAACTTGATACCAAATCAACCAAAGAAAATTATTAAAATAATCTTTCATATTTTAAATAAATTATATTGTTGTAATGATATTTTAGTCTTTTATATTTAAAAAGACAAATAAAAAATTTACAGATATTAATATTTGAACCCATATCACCCGCATCTATAAAATTATAAATGTATAAAACAAATAAAATATTTTCTTTACCACTTCAATCAAAATTTTATTTTAATATTTTTGTACATTTCAATTTTATTAGACAAAACTTACTTATATATGCATTATTGTTATTATTAGTTTTAAACCATATATTTTTGTATTTATTATATATTATTTTTAAACATATAATTATTAAATTTATGAAGTGACAAATTAAAACATACATAAAGCACGGATGTATATAGAAAATTAAGACATCAGGTTGGTAGTTGGAAGTACATAAAACAATTTAATAATTAATAAATATAGCAAACTAAGAGGTAGGTTGATAGGTGAAAGCACATAAAACTAATTAATAATTAATAAATATAGTAATGTAGGACGTCAAGTTGGTAGGTGGAAGTACATAATAAATTAATTATTAATAAATATAGTAATAAGGAGAGTTCTAATATAATACATTAATATTACTAGTCAAATTATAAGTCAATAATAATAATTAATTAAAATTTAATTCTCAAAGACAGTTCATTTTATCCAAAAGTATGACCCTAAAAAAATACTACTAAATTTGTTATTAAATTCATATAATTAAATTTATCGTTTTTATTTCACAAGTATATATAAATAAAAATACCATATTACAAACTAAAATTAAATAAAGAAGATATAGTTACATCTAATTAAATATTATAATTATTACAGTAAAAAAATACTATAATAAAATTTAAAATATTAACTTAATAATATAATAAAAAATATCATTGTTGGTTCAAAAATTTCCCCAAACTTATTATTTTATATAAATTATCGATTATATATATCTATTGTTTGCCGTAGTGACTCATCAATTCTTTCGTAGGCCACGTCAAGTTAAATCTAAATAATAAATAAATAAATAATAACTTTTATTGAGTTGATTTCATGAATAAACTTGATACCAAATCAGTTAAGGAAATTATTAAAATAATCTTTCATGTTTTGAATAAGCGGAATAACTTACATAATGATGATCTTAAAAATTAAGTTTTTTAGGCATCAATAAAATTTAGCAACATCATCAAATTTTAAATAGATGAATTTATTGTTATACAATCATTCATAGAAAAATTATTTTATGAACCTTTCTTACCACATTACTCATGGTTCTTTTTTAATTATTTAATCACATTTCAACAATTTTTTCTATGCCATTGACACATAATTTTGGTAATTTTTTATCCTAAACCCTGAATATAGAATTTTAAACCCTAGAACCCTAAATCCAAACCCATAACTCGTAACCTCGAAGCCTTGAACTTGAGCCTATAACCCTAAATCATAAACCTTAAAACTCAAATCCTAAACTTTGAGTTTAAGGTTCAAGGTTTGAGTTCAAGATTTAAGGTTCGAAGTTCGAGGTTTAGAGTAAAATAATTATCAAAATTATGTGTTAATGACATAGAAAAATTACACAAAAAATATTAATTTTTTTTAAAATTGGTTGCGTAAAAATAAAAAAATATATTAACTTATGAAAAAAAAGAACAAAATGATTAAGATTTGTAAAAGAAGAAAAAAAATGTTTGTTTATAATTTAAAAAATTAATTATTTTAAGTAATTTAATTAAAGTTAAATTAAGTTGGAGAAGATATTAGATATAGATAAGTACTTTGTTATCTTTAAAATTTAATGATGTGGTGCTATTTTATTGGTGCCTAAAAACTATATTTTTTTAGGATAGCTTAATATAAAATAAGTTATATTATTATGATAACATTTTAGTCTTTTATTTAAAAATAAAAATAAAATATTTACAGATATTATAAAATTATTGTTGTAGGCTAATTTCGGCCCACTTACAAACTTAGCCCAAACCCCTAACAAAATTACACCCCTTAACCCATTTACAACATTAATAACCCAATTGAACCCACTTAACCCAAATGACCTAACCCGGATCCATTACAAACCCAAAACTCTAAACCCAATAGCAAACTAACCTACCCATGCCCCGTTATACTCAGAAACCCTAACCACCCGAAACCCTAGCCCCGTTTTCTGCCCACTGGCATAGCCACCTAACCCCCAGACTCGGCACCTGCTTCTACCACTTCCCTCGACGCTTCTGACAGACGTCAAATCTACCGCCCCTGGCTCCTCTCAGCACCGCCCAAAGAAGCCCTAAAAACAGTAAACAAGAAGGGACAGAAACAATAAAAAATGACATGTAAATGGCTATAAAAGCCGAAGAAAACAGATTGTAAAAGGGGGGTTTTTTTTTGGCAAAATAAAAAAGAAACATTCCAAAACACAAGAGCAATATTAAGAATAGCAGCGAAGGGATACCCCCGAATCAAAAAACGTGAGAAATCGAAACAGAAAAGTAAAGGTGATTTTTTTCTTTTCTTTTTTTTACGGTTTGCGAAATCTATCTTTAGGCATGTATATATGTTAAAAAAAATAATAAAATACATAATAATAAAAAGATATTTTTACCTTTCCGGCCACCGTGTAGGTGGCCGGCACCGGCGCCGGTGACCGAACGGTGACCGGACGGTGGTCGGACCGATCACCGGGAATCGCCCCGGTCACCCCTCTCCCTCTCCTTCTCCCTTCTCTCCCTTTTCTCCCCTTTTTTTTCTCTTCTCCTCACGAAATGAATTTTTTTTTGCTGAAACACCCCTTTTATAGCCCTTCAAAACGACACCGTTTTGGGGGCCGTCCTTAAGCCTCAAAACGGTGTCGTTTTGAAGATCCGACCCGTGATCTGACCCTAACCCGCCTAGGATCCGCGTGTTTTTAAATGGAAGGGCTATTTGCTCGATTAGCCCTTCCGCTTTTCCGAAACCATACAATTAAGTTTTTCGTGTCTTTTAAATTGGCCCGATAATTTACACGATTTTGCGATTTGGTCCTTTCGGCCACGACACCGTTTCAAAGGCGCGGGAAAATTACTCTCTGGGTCCCTGTATGTTTCACCCGTGTTTACATGGATCCTTTCCTTATGTTTTTCTTTCGAAATTACCCCAAAAATTTTTTATTTACTTCAATTTCGTCCTTTTTTACTGTTGTTTCGTTATTTACATTTAAATTCTTATTTTAATATTATTATATCATTATTATTATTACTTGTTATATATCTTATTATATATATAGGTATTATCATTATTACATTATTTACTATCATTATATTTATTTTACTACTGTTATATGTATTTTTAGTATTAATATATGTTTTATCTTTAGTATATATATATACTTATTACTAATAGTTTCTTTTAATATCATCATTAATTATAATATGTATATATACCATATGTCAATTCCTTATACCATTACGAATCTATATTCTTGTAAGTTATATACATACATATATTTCTTATAGTATATTTTCACGTATTGTACATATATATTATCGTTCTTTTTATATCATGTATATAATTTTAGATACGTTTTATATTTATTTCAATACTATAATGCACATATATTTTAATATCGTATATGTATTACATGTATCTATTAATATTATATTATCCATATAAATTTTCATGGTCTTATGTATATATATATATTATATATATACTATGAATACATATTTTAATATTATATTTCTATTATGCATTTTTTAATTCATATATATTTTTATTATCTCATGTATGTTTTTAATTATATTACATAATATTTTAAATACTCTATTATTTACATACTTTTTATATTATCATCTCATATATATGTGTCGTATATCTTTATATACATTATATATATTTTTTTCGTATATGTCTGTTAAATATTATATCTTTTCATATATTACGTATATACTTTTAATACTGATATTATACGTTACATATATATATATATATATAGTATGATATGTTTTATCATGTTTTCGTCAACTTACTTATTATATGATTTTATTATTTCATTTCGTGTTAATATTATTGTCATGTTAGATATCATTCGCGTTGTTAGTATTTTATAATATCATGTGAATTACGTAACCTAGTATTGATATCCTGTAATCTGCTAATATTATATTTTGATTGCATCATCGTTTTAAAAATATGTATTATTTAATCCAAAATTTTTTTAAAAAACGAGGCAATGTTTTAGTGTTTAGAGATACGGGAAATGGTGCCCTAACGTGCTGGGTTGCGATTTCTTGCTCATCTAAATACCTAAAATACCCTTCTAAAGTAAATTTTGCAACTCGCGAGATAACTTTAGTTTCGAAGAATTTAAGAACTCTGTGTCCAACCGTGCTGGATATGATGTTCGTATTCTCCCGAAGCAAAGGAATCTCGATTTTTTAACTCAAACCATTCCAGTTTCAAAAAAGGAATCTTATTTTAAATCTCTCCAAAATTTCGACTTAAGACAGAAAGTTGCTCAATTGGGTACCAATTTTGGGCGTCGCGGGGGTGCTAATCCTTCCCCGCGCATAAACGACTCCCGAGCCCGTTTTCTCTAATTTTTCGTAGACCAAAACATTCATAAGGTGACCCAATCACACCTAAAAAGATTGGTGGCGACTCCTCATTTTCATTTTTTAAGTCGACACCCGTTTTTTTCAAAAAATGGTTTCGACAGCTTGGCGACTCCACTGGGGACATTTTAAGTGAGTCAGGCCAAAAATTGATCATTTTCTGTCTTAATGTTGGAAATCTGAAATATTTTTTTTAAATAAAAGCTTTTTACATGCAATTTGTTGTATATGGTTGTTATCTTTTCTCGCAAACATTGTATTTGAATGACCATTGTGGTCACACCCTTAAGTGGGAGTGAAAAGCTACGCTTTCGTGAGGTTTTCACCTCCGTACGGGCTAGTGGATTGCTTCCAGGATACATCTGTACCTATGTGCTTCGTGAGATTTTCATCTCCGCATGGCAGTAGGGAAATGTGTCCCCCTGAACTAAACTTGGTCCATATGAGCCTATAATGGGTGAGGATCGAGGAATCTGCTGGTTCAGGTACCCTTTTCTCTAGAACCGAAACACATATAATGAGCCTTAAGTGCCTGCCCTTGATAGTACGGAGGTGACCTTTAGTGACTACCTATATAGGTGCTTGTTTATTTTCTTTGGATTATATCTGTTATTTGTGATACTAACCCACTTTATTTTGTCATCATTGCATATCATTCGACATTCAAAGGTATCGATTCACGGTTCGATTTCTAAATTGGAAAGTTTTGTAATGAGGAATGGATATTTTGATAAAGTGGAGGACAACGCTACCGCCTGTGCGTGGTCAGAGAAAACCCAGCTAGAAAAAGGGGATAGTATCACCGAGGGATATACGTCGGAGCTATGGGACTTCACTCGTATCAGTTTAACACAGAATGAGCTTCAGGAGTTGAAAAATATTTGGGCCCAATAGATGATGAGGCTAAGCAGTTGTTTTACCAAAATTATGGAGATCTCCCCTATTTGCTAGATATTAAGGTGGACACGCATCTGTTTCGGGCCATGGTACAGTTTTGGAACCCCGCTTATAGTTGTTTTACATTTGGAGAGGTAGATCTAGTACCTACTTTGGAGGAATATACGACTTTGCTTCGCTGTCCAAGAATTCAAGGTAACAAAGCTTATGTTAGGGTTGCTAATCTCTCGACTTTCGTGAAGAAATTGATGATTATCACGGGGATGAGTGAGCAGTGGGCCGCCGCTCGAATTCAACAAAAGGGTGATGGTAAATGCATTTCCTGGGCCAGTCTAAGGGATTTGATATTGGCACACCCAGATACGAAGAGGAAGGTTGACGTCCTAGCCTTAAGTATTTACGGGTTAGTGATCTTCCCCAAAGCCATGGGGTACATAGACGAGGCAGTCACAGATTTATTTGATCGACTAGGCAAACAGATCACACCTCTACCTTCAATCCTAGCTGAGACGTTTAGATCCTTAAGTGCGTGTCGGAGAGCTGGTGAGGGTAGGTTCATTGGATGCGTGCAGCTGTTGTTGGTATGGTTCCACAGTCACTTTTGGAAAGTTGATAGGGGCCCTTGCCGAATGTTCTTAGAAGACTATTCTCCTTTAAAAGAAGCAGCAATTACGCCGAAAAGGGACGATATTACAAAAACAAGGTGGATAGAGATACTTCAGAACCTTCGAGAGGAAGACGTGGTATGGAAAGCTCCTTGGATGGTTCCTAGAGAAATTATTTATCATTGTGGAAGTTTCGATTGGGTGCCCCTTCCTGGAGTTTGGGGAGTTATTGGTTACGCACCGTTACTCGTTCTAAGGCAATACAAAGTAAGGCAATTTATACCGGCAACGCAAGGTTTAGCTCAGAGTGATTTCTCATACAAAGGTGATCACTATAAGAAGAAAATGCGAGAGATTTCTAAAGCTTGGAAGAAGGTTTGCTGTGTGAAGATCCTGACCGAAGGTTCGACAACAACCCTTGAATACAAAGAGTGGTTTAGCAAAAGGACCAATGACAACATACCTAGGCCAAGTTCGGGGGCTGTTCGATCAATAGAGGAAAGTTTACGAGTTATTCCATCAGAGCTGGAGCTTATAAAACAAGAATTTGAAAGAAAGAGATTAGAGCTCGAGAAAAAGATAGAAAAGTTGGAGGAAGAAAAAATGTACCTAGGTTTAGATGTTGATGTCCAGAAGATTGAGGCAGAGAAATTAAGGGAGGAAAAAAGGAAGGTGGAGGAGGATCGAGATGACTTGAAAACGCGATATAAGAAGATGAAACAGTCAAGGAGAAGAGCTGGACTGGGAAAGACCTCAGAACAGTGGCAACAAGAGGTTCGAGAAGAAAAAGACAAAACCGATCGTTGGGAAAAGAAATTTCAAGAAATGCAAGCACAGAATCAGGCTCTAGAGAGGAGCTTGGCAGAGAACCAGAATGAGAATCGGGAGTTAAAAGCTAAAGTGACCGAACTCGGACGGTCTCTTCACCTGCACCGTAATCGTAACTCCACCGTCGAGTTAAAGGCGAGTCAGCATAAGGTCGAAGAAATGCAGCACAAGATTGGGGATTAGAGGCGACATTACAAAACTGCGAATTCCAGATTGAGCAGCTCGAGGCAAGAGAAGTACATTGGAAAGAAGAGCTCCACCATTCGCAAAATCAAATCAGAGATAGAGATTACCTCATGGGAGAAGCCATAGTCTAGATTCGAGAAGTCGCGAACCACCTTCAAGACTTGGCGGCGCAGGCTGATATGTTAAGTATAAAGTATGAGCTAGAAACGGACAAGGGATGAGAGTTGGCTACGTTACTTAGGAAGATTAAAACTCTAGGCCGAAAGGCAAGAGCTTACTTGTAATCCCTTTTATGTAAAGACTTTTGTTCTCATATGTTTAAGAGGGTTAGAACTCTAGGCCTAAAGGCGAAAGCGCATCTGTAATCCGTTTTGTGAAAGAATTTTTATTCCTTAAACAACGTTTTCTAAAAAGAAACTGAATCAGAATCGATACCTTTTGCATTCATGCATTTGCACTACATTGCATCACATACATCTGAACCTATAGAAAGACCCTAATTAGTGGAAGTTATTACAGTTAAAAAAAGGAATCTAGAAACTACACACCCCTACGGTACTCGCGCCAAGGCAAAAAAGATGGATCAAAGGTTTGAACAGCTTCAAAAAGACATGCAAGACCAGTTGCAAGAGCAGTCGGCAAAAATGCAACATGACATGAGAGAGCAGATGATGGAAGCCCAAAGAACTATGATGGTCGAAATGGCTCAACTACTAAAAGGGGGAATGGATAAAGGAAAGGCCCCTATGGCGGACACTAGAGAGGATAGTGAGGATTATCCTCCGGGTTTTACCCCACCCCGTACGTAAACACAAACTGAGGTGCCTCCACGAAGGCCGTCTATTACAATTAGGCCTCAACAAGGGCAAGACGATACTGGAGTAACTATGAACTTCCAAACTGGTTCAGGGTCCAACCCAGTCGATAACCTTACCAACGCACCCACCCCTGATCTAGACTTGGCTGAAAAAGAAAGGACGAGAATCGAATCCTTGAGGCAATTAGAGGAGCGTTGCAGATGGTTGGAGGAAAAGTTCAAAGCTTTAGAAGGTGCCGATAGTCATCATGAAATGGATGCCAAAGAATTTAGCTTGGTTCCAGATCTAGTCCTCCCTCATAAGTTTAAAATGCCCAAGTTTGAAAAATACAATGGGACTAGTTGCCCTGAAGCCCACCTCACCATGTTTTGTAGGCGAATGACCGGTTATATAAACAATGATCAATTGCTGATCCATTGTTTCCAGGATAGTTTGGTCGGAGTCGCGGTTAAATGGTATAATCAATTAAGCCACGATAGAATCAAGTCCTTGAGAGATTTAGCGCAGGCCTTCATGCAGTAATATAGTCATATGGCTGACTTGACACCTGATCGAATTACCCTTCAAAACATGGAAAAGAAGCCTAATGAAAGCTTCAGACAATACGCACAGAGATGGAGGGAGGTTGCCATGCAAGTTCAACCCCCGCTCTTAGAAAAGGAAACTACCATGCTATTCATAAACACATTAAAAGCCCCATTCCTTACTCACATGATTGGAAGTACCACTAAGAGCTTTGCTGACATAGTTATGGCGGGGGAAATGATTGAAAACGCCATAAGAGGTGGTAAGATAGAAGGGGAAGCTCCTAAAAGATCTGCCCCGAGAAGGAAAGATAACGAGGTGAACAACATGAGTAGTTATAACTCGAAGGCAATCACGGTTAGCCAGCCAAGAACAGCAACGATGGGGCAACAGGGTTCCCAAAGGCATGAATCTGGCACGAGACAGAACTCTAAAAGGATGCAATTCACACCCATTCCAGTGACGTATAAGGAGCTTTATCAGAGCTTATACAAGGCACACGCAATAGCTCTCTTTCACTTGAAACCACTACAACCCCAATATCCCAAGTGGTATGATGCAAACGCCAAATGTGAATATCACGGGAGAGTACTGGTGCATTCAATCGAAAATTGCACAGGCTTTAAGAAAGCGGTAGAAAGACTCATCAAGATGGGGATCGTGAATTTTGACGATACCCCCAGCACGGAAAACCCGATGCCAAACTATAGTGATCAAGGAGTGAATGCAATCAAAGAAACGGGCATAAGAAGGGTCAAAGAAGACATGGCGAAGGTAAAAACACCGTTGAAAGTAATTTGGAAAGAGATGACGAAGAGAGGAATGTTGATTTCTGAAGAAAGAAGTGAAAAAGCGGGGAACTATTGTGAGTTCCATCAAGTAGAAGGGCACGAGATCCAGGAATGTGTTGAGTTTAGAACTTTGATACAAAGCCTCATGGATAATAAGGAGCTGGTATTTTATGAAGAGGGCTCGGATGCGAGACACATGTCATAGGCCAATTTTGGCCGTTACAAAATCAACCCATACAATTAAAACCCCAAACCCACTTTACAATTTAAAAACAAACTCAGGAGCCCAAAATCAAAACCTAATTCTAACCCAACACCCCACGAAGCCCAAGACTCAGAAAACCTTAGCCCACTCGTGCCACCCTAGCCCGAACCTTCTCCCACTTGCCATTCGACCGCCTCTGACAGCCCTGCACCCACCGCCTCTGTCACATCACTGTGGCTACCGTCTTCAAGTTGTATCTGTAAAATTTAAAAGGATAGGACAGCAACTATAGAATAATGGCAGGAAACAGTTTGTAAAGGCTATAAAAGCCTAGATCAAAGCATTTGTAAGGGTCGGATTTCTGTTTTCAAAAACACAAAAACAGAGAGCAATACATTGTATCTTGGTTTTCAGAATTCAAAATAGAAAACAGAAGAGTAGTAATACTTATTCTATCTCAACGAAGGGATACCCCCCAAATCAAAAAACCGAAACAGAGGTGAAGTTCTTTCATTTTTTTATTTTTGTCATAAATAGCACTAAAATACATATATACATACCTAAAAAATAGACAAAAGAAATAAAAAAAAAAGAGGAAAAAATTAGAAATTTTACCTTTTTTCCGGCCACCAGAACGGTGGCCGAAACGACGCCGGAACGACGGCGGACGGCGGCGCACGGTGGTCCGATCATCGGCCGGTGACCGGCCGGTGACCGGACGTTGACCGGTCCGGCGACCGGAGACCGGACCCTCCCCGGACCCCTCCTTCCTCTCCTTCTTCTTCCCCTCTCCTTCCCTCCTCCCTTTCTTCCCTTTTTCTTTTTTTTTTTCTCTCCACGGCACAAATGAGCCGAAATCAAAAAATTTGGGCTTTTATAGTTTTAAACTCGGGTCGGGTCGACCCGACCCGCTCCGCCTAGGATCCGCGTGCTCTGACGTCAGCAGGGCTTATTGCGCAATCGGCCCTTCCGTTTTTTTTAAAATTTACAATCAGGTCCCATCTCATTTGCAATTCAGCCCTGGAAGTTGTCCCGTGTTTCAATTTGGTCCCTAATGCTGCTGTGCGTTTTGGGACTTCGGGAAAATTTCTGTTTTGGCCCCCTAAGGTTTTACCCGTGTTCTAATCGACCCTTTTGCTTGTTTTATGATTTAAAATTTGGCCCAAGAGCTTTATTCTGTTTTCAATTAAGTCCTTTTTTTATAGTTAACTAATATTGACATTTTATTTCTTATTAAAATCTATTATTAGTATTATTATTATTTATATATTATTTATATTTCCCTTTATCATTATTATTATTATTACTATTTTGTATTTGTTACCTATTATCTTTTTAGAATTGTTATTATTTTATTATTAGTATTTACTATATTATTCTATATTCTTGTATATATTATTATTATTATTATTATTATTATTATTATTATTATTTTTGTTATTATTATTATTATTATTATTTTTGTTATTATTATTAGCATCATTATATTTATGCACATACATACATTATAATATTCTACATATTATTATTTGTATTTGTTTTAAAGTTTCATTTATTTATTTTGTATTTATTATTATTATATTTCATTTAATATTATTCGTTATATTTACTATTATTTTTATTATTTTTCGTTATTACTATTATATTCTATTATTTTCATTATTATTATTTATTTGTTTCTTAAAAACGTATAGATATGTGTTTATATATTTATAGTTGTTTTTAGTATTATTTTTGTAATATATATGTTACGTTTTTATTAGGTTTAACACCAGCATTATAGTATAGGTTTTTACCTAAAGCTTCGATGCTATCATCATATATATTTTAAATGTTTTATTTCACGTAGTTTCATTATTATATTGCTTTATATATATACACTCACGTATTACTTTGTTACTATTATCGTTATATTTTTTATATATATACACATATTATTTCATTATTCTTATGTTAGTTTATGTGTTTATTTTTAATACTATCGTTTACATATATATATATACATACATATGTCCTTGTATTACTTTTTTAAGGTCATAACTCTATATACGTGTATTATTTCTTTCTATATATACACACATATATATTTTATAACTATTATTATGTACACTTTTCATAAACCTAGCATTATGTATTCTATATATGCTTGTTATTATTTCATATTTCGCATTACCATTATTATTATATCATATGCATTATTATAGTCATTATTATTATGCACGCATTGTTATATATCTCGTTTATCGCGTATATTTTTCGCCTTTTATCATCGTTTGTTTTTTAACGTAGCATTTTCATATTAGTGTTCTTATGCCAACTCTATTTGTTCTAATCTTTTTCACGTTTTAAAATAAGGCAATATGCCGATTTTAACATTATGCCAGTGATTTCATTGCTATTGTTGGGTGAATCACGATTGGCTCGTGTTAAACGGGATATCCTTTTCAAAAGAAATAAAAACCTCTAAATACTCGTTTTTGATCGGATCACAATTAAGTTTTAAATTGAAATCGTGCTTTGAAAATTAGACAACCCGCATCTGAAAAGATACCAATTTTTGGGCGTCGCGGGGGTGCTAATACCTTCCCCGCGCGTAACTGACTCCCGAACCCTATTTTTCTCTGAACTTTAACGCGGACCTAAACTTGGCCTTTTTTATTCGAAAATTGATGTTTTATCAGGTGTCCGATCGCACCTAGAAGAAAAGATCGGTGGCGACTCCTTTGCTTTAACAAAAATCAAAACTCGATTTCAAGATTTAAGATCGCCACAATTAGCGACCTAAGCTAAAAAAAATTTTCGTCGCTACAACACATATGCACATTAGAAGGAGAATCGACGAATCAAGGAATCAACCGGCCAAGGATCATTATTTCTCTACCCAAGTATGGCGAGGCTAGAGCGCGAATAACACCGAAAGTCATTATTCGCAAACCCGTTTCCTTTCCTTATAAGGATAACAAAAGGGTACCCTGGAATTATGATTGCAATGTAACGATGCCAGAAGGAGAAGGAATAGCTAATGTTTCCAAAGAAACTCAAGCCGAAGGTTCTTACACGCGTAGTGGAAAGCGTTATGACGCGAGGGGCATCAGGATCGAGCCCATAAAGGCAAAAGCCTTAAGTTTTGAGAAAGATAATAGGGTTAAAGCACTTATTAATGAACCAGTGAAGGAGGAAGAGGCTAAAGAATTTCTAAAATTCCTAAAACACAGCCAATATAGTGTAGTTGAGCAGTTATGTAAACAACCGGCCCGTATATCAGTGTTAGCATTGCTCTTGAGTTCCGAAGTACACCGCGAGGTATTAATGAAAGTGCTTAATGAAACCTATGTTACTAAGGACATATCCGTCAATAAGCTGGATCGTCTTGTCAGTAACATAAGCGCCGACAATTTTATTTATTTCAATGATGATAAAATCCCACTTGGTGGCATGGGATCGACTAAGGCGCTACATATCACCACTTGTTGCAAAGGGTATACGCTGCCAAGTGTGCTTATTGACAATGGGTCAGCCCTAAATGTCCTGCCATTATCCACATTAAATAGACTGCCAATAGATAGTTCTCACATGAAAGCATGTCACAATATAGTGAGAGCATTTGATGGCACGGAGAGAAAGGTGATGGGAAAGATTGACATCCTTTTAATGATCGGGCCAAACACATATGAAGTGGATTTTCTAGTGATGGACATCAAGCCCTCTTATAATTGTTTGTTGGGGAGGCCCTGGATACATTCGGTAGGAGCGGTGCCTTCCTCTTTACATCAGAAATTGAAATTAGCGACAGATGGACGACTGGTAACCATAAATACGGAGGAAGATATCATAGCAGCAATTACCAGTAATGCACCCTATGTGGAGGCAGATGAAGAGTCTATTGAATGTTCTTTTCACTCCTTGGAATTCGTCAATGCAACCTTCGTCTCGGAAGGAAATGAGATACTATTGCCCAAAATATCTGAAACTACAAAGATGGGCTTGCGGATGACAGTAGGAAAAAGAGCTTTGCCTGGAAAAGGATTAGGCAAATACCTCCAAGGTGGAACCCGAGTCCCCGAAATAAGGGAAAAAAGAAATCGCTTTGACCTAGGATTTAGGCCAGATAACAGACAGAGAAAGAAAGAGATAGAAAAGCGTCAAGAAAGAAGAAATGCGCGTCTGAGCGGAAGAGAAGTTGAGTGGGAATCGATGACGTTCCCTCACATATCTCAGACTTTTATCTCAGGAGGGATAATCCACCCTGAGGTGGGGTCGCTCGAGAAGGGAAGCTATCACTTTAACGCCATACAGGATGAAGAGACTGGAGGACATTCGTCCTTACGAACCGGGGAGCTCTTTAAACAATTGGACTGCTGAAGAACTTCCTGTAACCTTTAGGAACTTTACAGAGTAATTTTCCAGAACACTCTTGTTGCTCTAAAGCCTAGGAGTAATAAGATTTCGTTTGTGAAATAGGCTTATGTTCGGATATTTTGGTTTCAATAAAGAACACTTTTGTCAAATCAACCAAACTTCTTTCATTCTTTTATCGATAAACATTCTTTTGACCTTCTAATTTCATTCATCCATAACATGAAAACAATCATTCTTAAATTCATTCATTCTTCGCACGTTCTTTCATACCTCGCAGGTTCCTAGATATCAATGATATGAGTGATGATACTGCAAATCCTGAATTCTCCTTTGAGCAAGACCTGTGTTTAGAGGAACCTTAGGATTTTGAAGATGACAGGGACTCTGATGTAGCTCCAGATCTGTTGAGAATGGTGAAACAAGAAGAGAAACAAATTCTGCCCCATGAGAAAGAGACAATAGAGAACATAACCTTGGAGGAAGGAAAAGAAGTGAAAATAGGGACGCACATTTCAGAGGAAACTAGGCAAGATCTTGTTGAGTTACTGAGGGAATTTAAAGATGTATTTGCATGGTCATATCAGGACATGCCGGGCTGAATACTGACATCGTAGTACATCGCCTTCCAATAAAACAAGATTGCAAGCCAGTCCAACAAAAATTGCGAAGGATGAGGCCTGATATCGTGCTGAAAATAAAAGATGAGGTTAAAAAGCAATTCGATGCTGGATTCCTACAAGAGGTCAAGTACTCCGAATGGGTAGCTAACATTGTGCCTGTCCCTAAGAAGGATGGGAAGGTACGAATGTGTGTCGATTATAGAGATTTGAACAAAGCTAGCCCTAAGGACAACTTTCCGTTACCACACATTGACACTCTAGTGGACAATACAGTAGGTTACTCGTTATTTTCTTTTATGGATGGCTTTTCAGGGTACAATCAAATAAAAATGCATCCTGAAGACATGGATAAAACTACTTTCATAACATTGTGGGGCACTTTATTTACAAGGTAATGCCATTCGGGTTAAAAAATGCAGGTGCAACGTACCAACGAGCTATGGTGACTTTATTCCACGATATGATGCATAAGGAGATCGAGGTGTATGTGGACGACATGATTTCCAAATCCCGAACGGAAAAGGAACATATCGAGGCTTTGAGGAAATTGTTCCTGAGATTGAGGAAGTTTCAGTTGAAGCTCAACCCTGCGAAGTGCACCTTTGGAATCAGGTCGGGGAAATTATTGGGTTTTGTAGTCAGTGAAAAAGGAATAGAAGTGGACTCAGACAAAGTCCGAGCCATACAGGAGCTGCCTCCACCACATACTCAAAAAGAAGTGCGGGGTTTTCTTGGAAGGTTGAATTATATTGCTCGATTCATTTCACAGTTAACGGAGAAATGTGATCCCATATTTCGCCTCCTAAAGAAGCATAACCAAGGTACTTGGAATGAGGAATGCCAGAATGCCTTTGATAAGGTCAAGCAATACTTGTCAAATGCCCCAGTGCTATCTCTGCCTAATCCCGATAGACCGTTGATATTGTACTTGTCAGTATTCAGTAACTCTATGGGATGTGTACTAGGTCAACACGATGAATCAGGGAGAAAAGAGAAGGCGATATATTACCCTAGTAAGAAATTCACTGAGTGTGAAATGAGATATTCGCCAATCGAAAAATTGTGTTGCGCCTTGGTCTGGACGACCCGAAGGTTGAGGCAATATATGTTGTATCATACAACGTGGCTAATTTTGAAAATGGATCCATTAAAGTACATGATGGAGTCAGCAGCCCTAAATGGAAGAATGGCGAAGTGGCAAATATTGCTATCTGAGTTTGATATAGTATATGTGAGTCAAAAGGCCATAAAAGGAAGTGCAATAGCGGAATTTTTGGCTAGCAGGGCTCTGGAAGAATACGAACCATTGAGCTTTGATTTTCCAAACGAAGAATTGATGTATGTGGCAACGGCCGAGAAATATCCATGGAAGTTGAACTTTGATGGGGCATCCAATGCAGTAGGAAATAGAATCGGGGCAGTCTTAATATCCCCGGAGGGAGACCATTATCCGTTCACATCCAAATTAGATTTCGACTGTACAAACAATATGGCGGAATATGAGGCCTGCATCATGGGGATTCGAGCGGCCATAGAGCGAAAGGTTAGAACACTAGAGGTATATGGAGACTCGGCGTTGGTGATTTACCAGCTTAAGGGAGAATGGGAAACAAGAGATCCCAAATTGATTAACTATTGAAGAGTAGTTTTGGGACTACTTAAGGAGTTTGACGACATCACTTTCAATTATCTCCCACGAGATGAAAACCAGATGGCTGACGCTTTGGCAACCCTAGCATCCATGATTAAAGTGAACAGAGAAGAGGATATGAAGCCTATTCAAATGAGCATTTTTGAAGCGCCGGCTCACTGTTGTAACATCGAATGAGAAGAAAAGGATGACCACTCTTGGTATCGGGATATATTACGATATGTGAAGAATCATGAATACCCTGAACAGGCGACAGAGAATGAAAAAAGAACCTTGAGGAGGTTAGCTTGTGACTATGTATTGGATGGGGATATCCTTTATAAAAGAGGGAAAGATCAGGTGCTTTTGAGATGCGTTGATGCTGTGGAAGCTAGAAAATCTTAGAAGAAGTGCATGAAGGTGTTTGTGGGACACATGCCAATAGCTTCACGATGGCCAGACAGATCATGAGATTTGGATACTATTGGTCTACTATGGAAGCAGATTGTATTAGCTACGCCAAAAAGTGTCATAAATGCCAGATCTATGGTGACAAGATCCATGTACCGCCTTCACCTCTGCATGTTATGACTTTGCCATGGCCTTTTTCCATGTGGGGCATGGATGTAATTGGCCCAATTTGGCCGAAAGCTTCGAACGGGCATCGCTTCATCTTCGTGGTCATTGATTACTTCACGAAATGGGTAGAGGCTGTTTCTTATGGTAATGTTACTAAGTCAGCAGTGAGTCGATTTTTGAAGAAAGAAATCATCTGTCGGTATGGAATGTCGGAGAGAATCATATCAGACAATGCACTGAACTTGAATAACAACACGATAGCGGAAGTCTGTAGTCAGTTCAAGATCAAACATCACAACTAATCTCCCTATCGCCTAAAAATGAATGGGGCAGTGGAGGCAGCCAACAAAAACATTAAGAGGATAGTTGGGAAGATAACCGAGACCTACAGAGATTGGCATGAGAAACTACCGTTTGCGCTCTTTGTCTACCGAACTTCTGTTAGACCCTCTACCGGGGTAACTCCATTCTCACTGGTTTACGGGATGGAGGCGGTATTACCCATCGAAGTGGAAATACTGTCCCTTCGAATTTTGTCAGAAATAAAGTTGGATGAAGCGGAATGGATTCAGTCGCGATACGATCAACTGAACCTGATTGAAGAAAAAAGACTAAGGGCAATTCGTCATGGTTAGATGTATCAGAAGCGAATGATGCGAGCTTACGATAAGAAAGTCCGTCCAAGGGAATTTTACGAGGGAGACCTTGTACTGAAGAAGATCCTGCCCATACAAAAGAACTTCAGAGGAAAATGGATGCCAAATTGGGAAGGGCCGTACGTCGTGAAGAAGGCTTTTTCTGGTGGTGCGCTGATTTTGGCAGAAATGGATGGGAAGAGTTTACCTAATCCCGTGAATTCAGACTCAGTTAAGAAGTACTTTGTCTAAAAGAGAAAGGAAGCCAAGGTGAAAACCCGTAAAGGGCGCTTTGAGACTTCTATGTCAAAAAAAAAAAGAAGAAGAAAGAAAAAAGGAAAAGAAAAGAAAGAAAGAAAATAGAGAAGCCAAGGTGAAAACCCGCAAAGGGCGCCTTGAGATTAAAGGGGTCTTGAGTTGAAAACCCAGAAGGACGGCTCCAAGTTTGAAAGACACACATCTTACTGTGTTTGATTCGGCAAGGAGTGGAATATATTACATACCGGGGCATCAACGAAGTACTTTGGATCTTCTGAACACAGGTTAAACCCAAAGTAGTCTTCATGGAGTTTGTATATAGAAGCTCAAGCTGCGATATCTAGGACCTCTGATTTTTGTCCTGTTTACTATCTTTGGACTCTTCCCAAAGATAGGTTGCCAGATTAATTCCCTTTGTATCTTGATGAATTGTGCAAATCTAATTATCCTCAAGACTTTTGTCCTCCATTATTCACAAAGTGTGTTACATTGAAACAATGATTGATGAACTAAAATACCTTTACAAACAAAGTTTTGCATATTACTCTGGAAATCTCCTGATAATGCAAGAAATTAAAACAGAACAATTGTTTAAAGAACCCCCATGTGTAAAAATTGGAGACACTCAAAGGGAATTCCCTTTTTAAACCAAACAATGATTAGGCAATTCAGAACGATTGGATCTTAAAGAAAGATCCTTTTCTGGCAAGTCACAACAGAACCAAGTTAATTCAAAGCATACGAGCAGAATACGAATAACATCTCAAACTTGATGAATGAGTGATAACAACCAAAACAGGCACCATTCTCATAGCATTTTGCATCATAATATATGTTCAATTAAGAAACATTTGACTCATTTTGATCATGGCATCCTATCCCTTTGCATGAGCATGAATCTCAGGAAATCAATGCTGCAGATGGATTCCCCTAGTGGACAATGTAACAGGATTGATTGAAATCACAAATCGCAACAGATCTTAACCTCCAAGACGATAGGGTTACAGATCAAAATTTCTAAGCAGATTTGGCAATCTCTGTATTTGGGCAGGGAGCAGATCGAAGAAAACAGATTTGGCGATCTCTATATTTGGCAGAGAGCAGATCGAAGAAAACAGATTTGGCGATCTCTATATTTGGCAGAGAGCAGATCGAAGAAAACAGATTTGGCGATCTCTGTATTTGGCAGAAAGCAGATCAAAGAAAACAGATTTGGCGATCTCTGTATTTGGCAGAGAGCAGATCGAAGAAAGCAGATTCGATAACCCGTTTATTAGCAGGGAAGATGGAAGTTACAAATCTCTTCTCTCTGGATAATTATACCCCTGAAGTTGCAATGGAGCGGATCAAAGCTACAAGACATATCTCCGAAGTTGCAGTGGGTTGAACCAAAGCTACAAGGGACGGTGGACTGGAAAGAGACTACCTGAACAAGAAAGATCACAAAACAAATCAGGACACAACAAGACCGGCCGAAATTGGCATTTTCTTGAAGTCTTTGCTCTATCCCCGTTTCACGACAATGAGCAAAGAGGGGCAGCTGTTGTAGGCTAATTTCGGCCCACTTACAAACTTAGCCCAAACCCCTAACAAAATTACACCCCTTAACCCATTTACAACATTAATAACCCAATTGAACCCACTTAACCCAAATGACCTAACCCAGATCCGTTACAAACCTAAAACTCTAAACCCAATAGCAAACTAACCTACCCATGCCTCGTTATACTCAGAAACCCTAACCACCCGAAACCCTAGCCCTGTTTTCTGCCCACTGGCACAGCCACCTAACCCCTAGACTCGACACCTGCTTCTACTCACTTCCCTCTGACGCTTCTGACAGACGTCAAATCCACCGCCCCTGGCTCCTCTCAGCACCGCCCAAAGAAGCCCTGCAAACAGTAAACAAGAAGGGACAGAAACAATAAAAAATGACATGTAAATGGCTATAAAAGCCGAAGAAAACAGATTGTAAAAGGGGGGTTTTTTTGGCAAAATAAAAAAGAAACATTCAAAAACACAAGAGCAATATTAAGAATAGCAGCGAAGGGATACCCCCGAATCAAAAAACGTGAGAAATCGAAACAGAAAAGTAAAGGTGATTTTTTTTCTTTTCTTTTTTTTTTTACGGTTTGCGAAATCTATCTTTAGGCATGTATATATGTTAAAAAAATAATAATAAAATACATAAAAAAAAGAGATTTTTACCTTACACGGTGACCGGCACCGACGCCGGTGACCGGACGGTGATCGGACGGTGGTAGGACCGACCACCGGGAATCGCCCCGGTCACCCCTCTCCCTCCCCTTCTCCCTTCTCTCCCTTTTCTCCCCTTTTTTTTCTCTTCTCCTCACGAAATGAATTTTTTTTCGCTGAAACACCCCTTTTATAGCCCTTCAAAACGACACCGTTTTGGGGGCCGTCTTTAAGCCTCAAAACGGTGTCGTTTTGAAGATCCGACCCGTGATCCGACCCTAACCCACCTAGGATCCGCGTGTTTTTAAATGAAAGGGCTATTTGCGCGATTAGCCCTTCCGCTTTTCCGAAACCATGCAATTAAGTTTTTCGTGTCTTTTAAATTGGCCCGGTAATTTACACGGTTTTGCGATTTGGTCCTTTCGGCCACGACACCGTTTCAAAGGCGCGGAAAAATTACTCTTTGGGTCCCTGTATGTTTTACCCGTGTTTACATGGATCCTTTCCTTATGTTTTTCTTTCGAAATTGCCCCAAAAATTTTTTATTCACTTCAATTTCGTCCTTTTTTACTGTTGTTTCGTTATTTACATTTAAATTCTTATTTTAATATTATTATATCATTATTATTATTACTTGTTATATATCTTATTATATATATAGGTATTATCATTATTACATTATTTACTATCATTATATTTATTTTACTACTGTTATATGTATTTTTAGTATTAATATATGTTTTATCTTTAGTATATATATATACTTATTACTAGTAGTTTCTTTTAATATCATCATTAATTATAATATGTATATATACCATATGTCAATTCCTTATACCATTACGAATCTATATTCTTGTAAGTTATATACATACATATATTTCTTATAGTATATTTTCACGTATTGTACATATATATTATCGTTCTTTTTATATCATGTATATAATTTTAGATACGTTTTATATTTATTTCGATACTATAATGCACATATATTTTAATATCGTATATGTATTACATGTATCTATTAATATTATATTATCCATATAAATTTTCATGGTCTTATGTATATATATATTATATATATATACTATGAATACATATTTTAATATTATATTTCTATTATACATTTTTTAATTCATATATATTTTTATTATCTCATGTATGTTTTTAATTATATTACATAATATTTTAAATACTCTATTATTTACATACTTTTTATATTATCATCTCATATATATGTGTCGTATATCTTTATATACATTATATATATTTTTTTCGTATATGTCTGTTAAATATTATATCTTTTCATATATTACGTATATACTTTTAATACTGATATTATACGTTACATATATATATATATATATATATATATAGTATGATCTGTTTTATCATGTTTTCGTCAACTTACTTATTATATGATTTTATTATTTCATTTCATGTTAATATTATTGTCATGTTAGATATCATTCGCGTTGTTAGTATTTTATAATATCATGTGAATTACGTAACCTAGTATTGCTATCCTGTAATCTGCTAATATTATATTTTGATTGCATCATCGTTTTAAAAATATGTATTATTTAATCCAAAATTTTTTTAAAAAACGAGGCAATGTTTTAGTGTTTAGAGATACGGGAAATGGTGCCCTAACGTGCTGGGTTGCGATTTCTTGCTCATCTAAATACCTAAAATACCCTTCTAAAGCAAATTTTGCAACTCGCGAGATAACTTTAGTTTCGAAGAATTTAAGAACTCCGTGTCCAACCGTGCTGGATATGATGTTCGTATTCTCCCGAAGCAAAGGAATCTCGATTTTTTAACTCAAACCATTCCAGTTTCAAAAAAAGAATCTTATTTTAAATCTCTCCAAAATTTTGACTTAAGACAGAAAGTTGCTCAATTGGGTACCAATTTTGGGCGTCGCGGGGGTGCTAATCCTTCCCCGCGCGTAACCGACTCCCGAGCCTGTTTTCTCTAATTTTTCGTAGACCAAAACATTCATAAGGTGACCCAATCACACCTAAAAAGATTGGTGGCGACTCCTCATTTTCATTTTTTAAGTCGACACCCGTTTTTTTTAAAAAATGGTTTCGACAATTATGAATATAAAAAACAAATAGAATATTTTTTATACTTTATTATATTATATTTAAATATATATAAATATATGAATTCTACATGCAGTCGAAATAGTAGACCAAGAAAGAGGCTAACAACATTTGTTGTGGTTACTTGAATTTATACACTATTTCACGTTTGGTTCAATAGCGGGTCCACTGTTTCATTCGTTTGGCTCATTTTCTTTGTTGAATTGTCCACTCATCATTCTACGACTATTTCTTGACCATTCAGCCACCCACCTGGTCCTTCTTCTTTGCTATCATCTTTTTAAAAATTATAACCAACTTCTCTTTTCTTAAGGAAATAAAATATATTTCCTTTTTTTCCTCCAAATATATTATTTCTCACTCACGTATATATTTCTCATATTTTTTTATAACAATACATTAAATAAGGTTTTTTTTTTTATAAAAATGATCTTAAGTTTTTGATTAATTATAAAAATATTTACTTTTTTATTATGTACGTAAATGACCTAAAATGAATAGTAAAAGTTAGTGGAATCAAAGAGATAGGCGCCACCAACATGCCACATTAGCCATTACAATAGTGGAATCAAAGAGATAGGCGCCACCAACATGCCACATTAGCCATTACAATAAAAAAATCAATTATTTTGGTGAAGTCATAGAGAATGATGCCACATGTATAAACATTAGGGAAATATTGATATTTCTCAATAATTGGGGGTTAGAAAATAAATACTGGTGGTGGAGTCATAGAGAATGGCACCACCACTTTAATGTGTTAAGGCTTTTTTGTTGTTGTTTTTTTTAATTTAAAAAAAAAAGATATTTTATTTAGTGGAGTTATAAAAAATGGTGCCACTAGTGTAATGTGTCAACTTTTTTTAAATGTGTTTTTTTAATTTAAATTTAAATTTGATATTTTATTTGGTGAAGCCATATAGAATGGCAATACTAGTGTCAGAATTTTTTTTATTTTTTATTGTAAAAGTGAAATTACATAGAGAATTGCGCCACCACTTTCCACAATTTTTTTTCACAGTTTCTTTTTAAATTGTTTTCTTAATAATAAAAATTAAAAAAAAAATGATGGTGCCATTGAGATTGGCGTGAACGCCATAAAAATGGTTTTTATTTATTTATTTTGGTGGTATTATTCTCTTTGACAGACCACATTGGTGGTGCTACATATATAGATCTTGTTAGCATTCTTGTAACTATTGAACTGGTAAAGAAAAAAAAAGAGAGAAATTATTGTATTTAGTAGGAGAGCTTAGAAATTGTGGTGAAGATGAAAAACTTCGAAAATGAGCCTTTATTGGTACTAAACCTTATTTTTAATGTTATTAATTATTATAATTTCAAAAATTATTAAAATATTATTTACTTTTTAAACATAAAATATTACTTAAACTAATGGATCCACTTACCGGAGTAAAACTTAATTGGTTTCACTCTTCCGTAATTTTTTATATGATTAATAATTTAACAATCCAATTGTAATATTTTACACTTCATTCATGTAAATTATGCATGTCAAGTTCGACAAAAATTAAATATTTCTAACTATTCGTTTTATGTAAAAAAAAAAATCGACCATTAAATATATATATTAATATAAACAATATTTTAGATCAATATAATAGAGCTGTCAAATTGATTCAAAAATTTATATGTATGACAAGTACAAATATATTGATAAATTCAAAGGTTGTATTGTTTTAGTATTAATCATATAAAAAAATTATAGAAGGGTGTAAAACCACAAGTTTTATATCGGTGTAAATGGATCCTTCCCCCAATATAAATAAATTGTTTTTAATTTAAGGAAAAAATTGTCATTTTAACATATTCCTTATCTATTCTGCAATATTATTAAGCATAATGATAAATTTAACCCTCAACTTTTACATTTTTTAATCACTTTGACCCTTATTCTTTTTTTTTTTTTTGAGTTAAATTTGACCCTTAATCTTTTTTAAAACAAAGTTAAATTGCATTTTATTTTAACGGAAATTATAACAAACATTAATTTTTAATGTTATTGGCTTGACAACTTGCATGACAATTCATGTACATGTCATGCTAATATAACATCATTTGGCTTATATGTCATATCAACAAATAATTCAAAAATTATAAAATTAAAATTAAAATATTAAAAGTTCATAAAAATTTTAAAAAATGGTGTAGGCTATGTTTAAAAATTTAACATTTTAGTTAATATTTTCGTTAAAAAAATCATTTCGACTCTTTTGAAAATGTTGATAGTCAAATTTGATTCTTTTTAAAAAGTTGAAGGCCAAATTTAGCTAAATAAAAAGAATAAGAGTCAAATTGATAAAAGATGTAAACATTACGAGTTAAATTTGACATTATGCCATATTATTTACTCAACCAAACTAAGTAATGTTATTTAATGTTTATTTCATTCCATCTAACCAAACTATTGTTATAGTTATTACATCCCGTAACACTTTTATTTCATTCCTCCAGAATAAATTTTATTATAGTTCTATTTCATTCCAGCGAATCAAACATATCGTTTAAGTGTTTGATTGAATTTACATTACCAATCAATTATGTTTATATATATATATATATATATATATAAAACTATAAAAAAGTAGAAAAACACATTATTAGAACCTAGAGATAATTCCCTTTGCCCGGTGAAGGTGCACGCTCCAAACTGCTAAAGCTGTACCTAGACAAGTACATAGCTCACGGCTCGGGCTGTGTCGAGAAAACCTGGCGTGCTTCTGAATATTTTCAAAAAGCAGTACCATACAGTGATGATATCTTAAGAAAAGCCGCAGCTAAAACTAGAGGACTTTGGGAAAGGGAAATAGCCAAACTTGTGGTTAGGGTTGAAGGTGTTTATGGGAGTGAGAAATGTTTGCTTGACCCCACCCTATTTCGTGAAGTGGTGGATTATAAAGTTGCAGTACATCAAAAGAGAAGAAAACTGGCTGCTGTCGATAGAGGTCCAAATCGTGTGATCCAATTAATAGTCACTATTTTCAAGTTGGCATTGGCGTACCAGGGAAGAGTCTTAGCACCTTCCTACTGAGCTTTAACATATTCGATGCTGAAGTTGGTCGTAGGTTTACTATTTGTTTAAATTGTTTCTGAACTGAGAGGGGTCGATGGAGTTAACTGACCCTACCAGAATGCAATTCCAATGCAACACGAAATGAGCTTTCAGAAAACCAATGCCTGCCTTGATTTAGATTCTAACTACTTGGCGGGTCTTTGTTTTATAAGCTTAGGACAAATTTTGTATCAACAATTCAATCCTAGTGCAAGTAAAATTGAGTTTACTTGTGTTAAATATTGCCAAGTCTAGCAAAACTCTGAGCTACACCGAACCGATAGTCATCAGTTTCTACCAAAGAACTTAAAAGGGGCGTGGTGTAGTATCCTGGGTGGGAGGAAACTCTTTTTTATAGTTTTTCATTTATTTTATGTACAATTAACCTTCTTAACAAGATCATCAGTATAACTTGAAAGTAAATTCCCAAAATATCAAGCATGCATGCACTCTCTTGCACTTGTCAAATGAACAATATAGGTATAGCCTTCACATGAAAATGTGAAAGGGTTTTCATGTCTCCTCGATCTCACTATGATTACTGATAAGAAGGAAGAAGTAAGAAAATAAATCAAGCTTGGAAATATATGATATTAACTCAATTATGCAAATGGAAGATTAGACCATAGGTGTTCAAATTTACTTTCGAAATATCTTCTCAAATGAGAACTTCAAACACTTATTATGTGAAAAAGAAAAAAAAAAAAAAAACATCATACTAAAATGGGTTCATCAAATTTGTTACCAACAAGCCGAAACAGAGAAAAGTGCCCCATGTGTACAGCAAAATAACAATTGTCCCAATAGCCTGAGAAGAACATAACAAGTAGTTTCTAGTGATGGTGCTCTTGAACGTAGCGTAGGCCGCAATACTTGCATACAGCAGGCTCTTTCAAGTCAAGGCATATGAATTCAATTGGGTGTCCCAAAGCAGGATTATTATCTAAAACCAAATACCAACAAAGACCAGGAAAACTTGCGTATCAGCTAAAAGATTCATGCAACATTATGTAGGGTTTATGATCTTATGTATTTATTTATGCCTTCGATTTTTCTTAGTTTTACCTGTCAGTGAGCAAAGTTTAGACGAGTTAAAATTAAATATTTATCTTTAGAGAATAACAAAATGGATGACTTCACTTGATTTGAAACTACATTTCAGTAACACATCTTAGCCATTTGCTCTTTTATAAAATATGACTTTAGGTTACCTATTGTGCCAGTATATTTAACTACTAATAAGCTTGTTCCCCGAGTACGAAGGAAAATAAGGATCAGGACTAACCTCCTTCACAAGCTACAATCCGGCCTTCAACCTTGATCGGAGGGACTTCATTGATCAACTCCATAGGAGATTTCTTGCTTGAATCCTGCAAATTTGGAAAAAGAAAACAACAAAATAAAATAAATAAGAAAGCTTAATTTCTTCATTTCATTGCCCTCTTGTATTTTGGGAGGCAAAGGCCAATTGATTAACGATCATTTTATGCATGATCAGAAACATACTAACTTACTAAGTTATTGGACTGGACTTTACCCTAACATTAACCATTTTTCTTAAGCGCTTATAGGCATGACAAATTAACGAAAGTTGCAAGGTAACCTTGTTGAGACACACCTATTCTTACGCCAAATCCATGTCTATGAACCAAGGTATTCACGCATATGGTTAATGTAAAAAGCAGTATAATCAAGGCTATTTAACGCGTTAAAGCTTTCTCCAAAATCGAAGTATTAAATTAGTGAGAAACAAAGATTCATATAAAACCAGAAAACATCTGCAGAATATTCTACTTTGTTCATAAGCAAAAAATAATCAACGCTTAAAAGCCACTTCATGTGCTTCAAAACGTAGGTAACTATAATCTACCAGCATCTTCAATAATTCAAATTACCCAACAGGATGTAGAACACTTAACAAACGACTACAAGAAGACTATAAAAATTAAAAGTTTTCAAAAGGGCTTCAAGCCTTCAGCGTACTCAATTTACAGAGTTAAGCACCAAAACAACAAAAATATAAGGAATTGCTGGATAAATAACTAGATAATCCGTCAATAATTTCCAATTTTTAGTAAAACTTTCTTTTAAGAAAGAAAAATTACTTATTTTTTCTTTTCCGATAACTAAAATTTATGCTTGTCAGCTAAAATCAACGAAATCAAACATATTACGTCAAGAACCTGATAACGGAATTCAGATTTAGATTCTACAAGAATGTTAAAAAACCAGAATGAAAAATCAAATAAAGTTCCTATATTCAATTTTTTTATAATAGTTTCAAGTAAATCCCATAAAGGCCAAAAGCATAACCCCAATCTTCCATAAATTTCAGCAGAAAATGGATTAAAAAAAAAGAGTGAAAATCTGGGATTAAGTACCTGCATCCATTTCGCAGTGTGATTGCTGATTTGGCTGCTAACAAGGCTGAAATTACGAGTCGTAGATCCCAAATACGATGACCTGATTAGGGTTTTCAGAACACCCGAATACGCCATTTTTTTTTTAAAAAAAAAGGGGAAATTTTCTTCTTTTCTTTTTTCTGGGTACTGAAATTCGAGGCTTGGGGGGGGGGGGGGGGTTGAGATTCGAAAGCTAAAATATTGGTTCAAGGGCCTTCAAACCAAGATTGTTAGGCTGGGTCTTTGTGGACGGATGCTAAGCCCATTCTAAAAATCTAATTAGCAAAATGAAAACAAAGCACAGTTTATATTTCCTAATTATATTTCAAAAGATATTATATCAACTTGTGTGTGACTCAATAGTAAATGTATTTATTGATAGGGGGGTTAGTGTCAAGGAAGTCCAACTCGCTCTTGTTGGGGTTGAGAGTCGGAAAAGTAAGGAGGTTAGGCGAAGGTGGTTAAGAACTTAGTATATTAGACTTTTAAGAGAGCTAGGAGTATTTATAGAAGTGATAGTTTCCATAGGGTCTCTTATTGAGGAGAGTGTACCTTTTTGTAGCGGGTGGCCTAACAAAGGGTCCAATTAATTGGCTAAGGGCAAATAATCCCTCCCGTGGATGATACAAAGCATGTGGGTAGTTGGTCATTAAGTACCATCCAGACGGTATAAGGTTGAGGGTCGTTTACGGGTGCCTCTCCAGTCGTTTCTCATATTTTCATGTGTCCCATTCGAGGTAGGGTTTAAGAATTAAATGTAAGTTTGTATTTGACGTAAAAATACTATTTTTTTCTTTTTATTACATATTCAAGTTGTTTATATAGTAAGTACGTATGTTAAATTTAAATTGTTGACTAGACTGACAATGATTTGATTGATATAAGATTAATACTTTGAATTCTATTGCAACTATATCTATCTAACTTATAAAATTTGAACGTTTCATAAAAAGGAGCGTCCCCCATGTCACTTTATTTGTTTTTAGGGTTAAATATTAAAATTATACATAAATTTTAATTCAAAATGCAATTTGATATATGAATTTTGGTTTGGAAATATTATGTGAATTGAATTTTGATTTTGATTCAATCATACGTATTTTTTAAAAACGATATATTAATTTATTTTTATATTGGATAAATATATTTATTTTTGCATGCAATATTTAGACATAAAATGATATTACATTAATAATGATGTTATGATTTATGAAAATTGAATCAAATTAATATTTTATATATAAAAGTATACAAAATTAAAATTTATGTATAGAATTACAAATTTGGTCTTTAGATATGATTTTGAACTTTTTTTTTTCAATTTTATTAAAAGTTTTCTTAATTAATAAACTATTGACGAGTTTTAAGGTGGTATTTTTAAAATAAGCTTTTCATGAGACCTAATTATGTAAAAATTAATGTTATTTAAATTAAATCGAATAAAACTTAGTGTTACTTGAATTAGATGGAACCGATGGGATAGATAAAAAATTCTACCCAACTTATTACTCAATCACATAAAACATTGCTCTTTTACGCAAATTATTAGAAGTGTTTAATATTTTGTGTAAATTACAAAATACAGAAAAAGTGGGGATCTCTGAGGAGGCAGTGGCCATGAGTCCTTGGGAAATTCGTTTCGAGAAGACAACTTGACTGCTCTAGCCGACACTCACATTAACAGAAGTGACATAGAAGCTGCTTAGATTTTAATTCCTGGTAAGAACTTGGAGAATACAAGGGAAAAGTTCAAAGATGGGTTGCAATCCAAAGACGCCATTGAAATTGAGCCCAATAATGGGATGGAAGGAGACTCTAGAATGGACAATGTAAATGTGGGCCTTACTTTTGAGAGCCCATCTGGTGAGTTACGGATCCGGATAATGACTGTTTAGTGGGTCATGAGCATGAGCTTGAATGAGGCTCTATTGTCAGCCATAACCAAAACTAAGGTGAGGAAGATTCGGTCAACAACTGGGTATTTGTGAGGCCAAGATAATTACAAAGAGAGGAAGAGGGAGACCGCCTAAGAAGAAGAAGAAAGGGTCTGGGCAGTGGCCAAAACAATCCAAAGTGGTGAACGACTCGCTCTCCGACTCAGATTTCATTGATCGAAGGCGAGTCATCCGTTAAGAAGCTGAGGAAGCTTGGGAAATGGGAATAATCTTGGGTCTGAGAGCTAGCTGCAGCGATGAGGTCGTTATTTCAGAATTCATAAGGCTAGAAGAAGCGAGGGACTTGTAGAGTAAGGGATTTTGGTAAACTCTTGGGGCTTCAAGAAAGGGGAATTGAAGAAGAGGTTGTGAGAGAGTTGTTTTGCTATTGCAGACAGGCCAGCCTTGATGTAGGACGTTGGGGGAACTTGAAGGTTCGGGTTTGAAAGAGGTGTCGTGCATTGTTCTTTAATGGAAGGGTCGATCTAAATTTTGATTGTGTACTGGTCAAATTTTTGTCCTTGTGAGATTGAGGAGCGAAAAGGTATTTGATTTATGTTGTGAATATGAATGTCAGCGTTGGTATCATGTTGTGCTTTGTGGTGAAGACTTTTTTTTCTTCTTCTTCTTATTTGATGAGCCGAACAGTTTTAATGGTTTTACCAACGAATGGAAATTGACTTGCAGTGGTTGACTCTCATTAAGGGTCTTTTTAGCAGAGATATTATATATTCTCCTCCGATCAAGTCTTGAAGTCCCCTCGACTGATATGTTTTTATGCCAATGAAGTTGTATATGGAAGGGTCAGCCTTTGAAGCTTTAGAGAGAGTGATGACAGAATTGTACCAAAATGTTGCTACATCTTTTATGTGAGGCGTTTATTGGGGCTCTGTGGTGATTTTGGCTACGATGTTTTTGCTGTTTGAGGCGAGGACTGATCCTATTTTTGGTTTATTCATGCTTGAAGAGCTTGTTTTCCTTGAATTGGAAGCAATCTGATTTTGAGGCGAAGATGGTATTGAAATTGATTAGGAACATGATGGTTTTTTTTAAAATGAGAATCAGCCTTGGAAGTGATGGTGATATCTAGCTTAGTTGAGGTTTTGGCTTTCTCAGTATTATTTGTTGCTTAATTTTCTTAGCTTGGTGTTTCTATGGTGTTTTTTTTAGGCGATCTTCTGTAGCTTTGAAATATCTAATTTATTAATAATATTATTAATTTACCGAAAAAAAATGACCCAATTACACATAATGTTTTATATAAGATTAATTACACAGTATTAAAATTTCCATCAAAGTTGATTTCGTGTAGGACATTTGCTGACTACTTACAAATCAATATGCCTTGGTCTGCCGCGTTCCCTATTTTTTATACGAAATTAGCCACCCAGCACATCACTTACAAATGAGAAAAAGCCTCATTCATTTTTTCTACATAAATAGACAAAAATGCTTGTGTATGCCCTTATGTCACCTGCTCAATCCTTTCTTTTGCTTGCCTTTTTCTTTTCTTTTTTACATGCAATATAAATAAATTAAAATATCTTAAACATCAAAATTTATATCAGTATATAAAATCAGATTTATGGTTTAGTTTTTGACAGTTTCGATGGCGACTCCTACTCAAGAGGAGCAGCAGCTTCACTTTGTGGTGTTTCCCTTCATGTCTCAAGGCCATATGACCCCTATGATTGACATTGCTAGATTGCTGGCACAGCGAGGCGTGATCGTAACCATCATTACAACGCCTAGAAACGCAGCTAGGTTCAAGGCAACCCTCGATCGTGCCGTGGAATCGGGGCTCTTCATCCGTCTACTTGAGTTACAGTTCCCATGTGCTGAATTTGGATTGCCAGAAGGGTGCGAGAGCTTCGACATGCTGCCTTCCTTTAGCTTAGCCTTGAATTTCTACCAAGCTGCCGACGCGCTTGAAACGCCAGTTAAAAAACTGTTCCCTGAGCTAACTCCAAGCCCCACCTGTATCCTTTCTGATGTGTTGTTTCCCTTCACCCTCGACATTGCCAATCAGTTTCAGATTCCGAGGATCGTGTTCCATGGAGTTTGTTGCTTTCGTCTTGTTTGTCTCCATAACTTACGCATCTCTAACGTTCTTGACCACGTTTCCACGGAGACGGAGTACTTCGTCGTGCCTAACATGCCCCACAAAGTTGAGTTCACTAAATGCCAGATCACACAAGTTATGGCTGAAAACCTCAAGCAATTTTCGGAGGAACGGAAGATGGCGGATCTCGAGTCTTACGGTGTCATCGTAAACTCTTTCGAAGAGATGGAGCCTGAATATGTTAAGGAATACAAGAAGACAAGGGAGGACAAAGTATGGTGCATTGGTCCGGTTTCTCTATGTAACAAGGATGCCATGGATAAAGCTCAGCGAGGCAACAAGGCCCCGGTTGATGAACAACAGCTCTTGGGATGGCTTGATTCTCAAAAACCAGGTACCGTAATCTATGCCTGTCTGGGAAGCATATCGAACTTGACGCCCTCACAATTGATACAACTCGGTTTAGGCTTGGAGGCGTCGAATAGGCCGTTTGTTTGGGTTATAAGAGGAATTGATGCATCGAATGATGTAGACACTTGGATTTCGGAGGATGGTTTCCAGGAAAGAACGAAAGGAAGAGGGCTTGTGATCCGGGGTTGGGCACCACAAGTACTAATACTGTCGCATCAGGCGCTCGGAGGGTTCTTAACTCATTGCGGTTGGAACTCAACAATCGAAGGCATCTCTGCCGGTGTTCCATTGATAACTTGGCCCTTATTTGCAGATCAGTTTGCCAATGAGAAACTGGCTGTACAAATAGTTCAAATTGGAGTGAGGGTGGGAGTAGAGGAGCCAATGAGGTGGGGAGAAGAAGAGAAAATTGGAGTATTAGTGAAGAAAGAAGATGTTAAAGAGGCTATTGAAAAGCTGATGGATGAAGGAGAGGTAGGAGAAGAGAGAAGAAAACGAGCTAAGAGACTTGGAGAGATGGCAAATAAGGCCGTTGAGATAGGGGGATCTTCTCACCTCCACATTTCACGGTTAATCCAAGATATCAGGCAAAGGGCTAATGAGAGGAAGCAACTTAGCACCTGAAATGAAGCGGCAACCTCATATCTCCATACTCCAAAGAGCTTAGGGAGTTACTTCATGGTCACTTATATGAATCCCTATGTATGCTTTACCTGAGAAATATAATTGCAAAATGCAAATGGCCCAATTTCAAGAAAAATGAACGGAGTACAAATCACAGCACATGTATGAACTTCATCCACCATGTGAACTTCCTCCCTATAAGACAAAAAGCTACACCACCACCATGTGAACATAGTATCACTTATATCAACTTCCCCATAAGTGCATAATTTACCAATTTATTTATAATATTTCTCCCATTGAATTATACTATTTATGTTGTTAATTATATTATTTATATTTTATTGTTATTAATTTATGGACTAATTAGAGAAGAAGAGCTTAAATTTTATTTTTGAAGTTTTTGCAGTTTGTACTTTCAACACAGTGTGTTTTGGCTATAACTTGAGCTACAAACCTCCATTTTGGGTCCATATTTTGATTCGAAGGGAATTGAAAGATTTAGTTAAATTTATTTTACGGATTGAAGCTAAAAAATGTCCGGAAGACATCTGAAAACGGCCTGAAAGTTCGATGCAAAAATTGCCAAAATATCTTGAAAAAAATTGCTTTATTAAATTAATGGGACTTTTGTATTTTTTCCATTATATTATTTTTTTATTATAAATAGACATTATTAGGTTAAGATAGAGAGACCAGACATAGCCAACTTTGTTTTATTTTGTTTTTTGCATTTTATTTTCTTTCTAAGTTTCTAAATCCTCTTTTTTAGTTGAAGGTTAATCGAAATTTGATTTCATAAATTCATGAGATTTATTTATGCTTTTTCTCTTCTTTGTTGTTTGGTATTCACGCATCTTCTGTTTTAATGACAACTGCTCAGGTTTGATAAATATTCGATTGATATTTGATAGCGTAGAATAGTTGTTGTGTCAATTGGAATAATTAAATCTATAATTGTTTAATTCATTTTAATACTAGTGGAAAATTGCATAACTCATTTATGTGGTAGTTTATATTTATGTGGTGTGGATGTCTGATCTAGCTTAAATTAACCCCATTGAGGAGAGTTTGTTGGTTAGAATTAGGTCTTTCTCGTTCTTAATGTTGCCGGTAAGTTAATCTTGAGTGTTGAGTTACAAGGTTATTTATCAATTAGAGAAGTAATTTCAAACTAGTTTCCTCTTGGTTACTAAACAGGTAAAGAGAGATTCATTACTCAGTGCTAAGTCGACAACTAGAACTAATTTATTAAAGGTATTTAAGACACCCTTGCGTCGATGATCAAATCTACGAGTCAAATGAAGATTTTACCTTCGGTTAGAGTTTCTTCGCATTGATTTTCTTTTCCTTTATTTTATGATCTCTTTTTACTTTGTTTTAACTTTAAACCCCTTTTTAATTTTATTTTTACCAAAGAAATAAAATTACCACTGGTCTCTACGGATACAATCCTACTTGCTGCTATCTATTAATTTATATTTTTCAAATAAGTATTATTTTTGTAGGTCTTGAAGGCCTAAAAAATTTTGGTGCCGTTGTTGGGGGTCGATGTCAATAATTTTATTTCCTTTTTATTTCTCATTTTTATTTCCTTTTTATTTCTCGTTTTACTTTTACTTTATTTTAGTTTTAGTTCTTTTTCTTCAATTTAGTTTTTATTTCTCTTTATGTCTTAAGCTTTTTGTACAGGTAAACTCGTGTACAATCTAAAGATTGAGAGAACACCAAGAAGGATGAGAAGGGAAACAAGAATAAAGTGAAACCTATTGTTTGTTGCTGCTAAATTAGATATTGATAATAAATCATTTTTACCATCTAACGAAATTGAGATCATTGAAATCAAGAAGTTATGAATAATAGAACTTTAAGAGAATTAACTGCATCGATAACAAATCAACAATCGCTCTACATTCAATATCCCGAACTTGAGGTACCTTTTGAACTAAAATCTAATTTAATTCACTTACTTCCTACTTTTCATGGTTTTCAGAACGAAGATCCTCATAAATATTTAAAAGAGTTCCATTTGGTTTGTTCCATTATAAGATTGCAAGGCGTAATCAAAGAGCAAATCAAGTTGGAATTTTTCCCTTTTTCACTAGCGGATAAAGCATATGATTGACTCTATTATTTACCTTCCGGAATTGTTTACACGTGGAAGAGAAGGTAATATAAATTTTTTCATGCTTCACGTGCTACTTTTATCAGGAAAGAGATTTGTGGAATCAAACAAAAAGACATGGAAAACCTTTATGAATATCACTGATTTAAACAATTGTGTGTAAGTTGCTCACAACATGGAATTTCAGAAGAATTGCTTATCCATTATTTCTACAAAGGACTTCTATCAATGGAGCAAAAGATGATGGATGATGGATGGATGCTACAAGCAGGTGGTGCTTTAATGAACAAAAATCCTTGCGAGGCTTGAGAACTAATTTTAGTCATGGTTGCTATTTGTAACAATTTGGTTTCTGACAGGATGTACTGTAACACCCTTAACCTATCTCCATTATTGGATTAGGGTTACGAAGTGTTATCGTACAATAGGAAACATTTAAACATTTAAATATTTAGTAATTTAAATCATATCATAAATTATTCATACACATGCATATTAACCCTAAACCGAGCCCTCGAGGCCTTAAAAATAGCTTAGAAGCAAATCGGACCAATTTGAAATAATTTGGAAAGTTTAAGAAAAAATTACAAAATTTGGAAAACAGGGGTCAGATGGCTATGTGCCTCACACGGCTGAGTCACACTCCCGTGCCTCAGGTTGTATGGACCCAAAATGAACCTTAAACAACAAGTTTACCAATTCAAGCTTACTTAGACTCTAAGAAATCCATGTGCCAACAAAAAGACCTATTCAAAGTGACATTAAACAAGCTGAAAACATGTTAAAACAACCATCCTAAGTGCCTAACCAATGTATCTTCATTGATACCACAAGAATATACAATTATACATCAAAATGAATAATCAATAACAATTTTTCAATTTACAAGTTTAACACGTAATCAATGTGCCTATCATAAACACCTCAAACACAACATTCCATTAACACATACCGTATTTTCTTTTTGCATTAAGACATCTTACGTCATACACATGTATCATATAAGTTAACTCTTTACACTTAAAATCATACTTAACATTTTACATATTCAAAACATTAGTAATGACATGCAAGCTTATTACATGCCATATAATCCAAAATGAACATTCCAAAAACTATCAAAATTTATGGATAGTGTGACTTGAATGCCAATCTGACCGTCCAACCTTCAAAGTATCTACAAGAACAAAGAATAACACAGGTAAGCTCATTGAAGTTTAGTAAGTTCGACGTATTAAAACCATAAATCTTACTGAAATAAGTACAAAAAATCAAATAATAATATAACCATATGTGTTTCCTATCATCCACAATCTCAATCGGTGAATCGTAAAATTTAATTCAAAACGCAAATATATGACAAATCCATCAAAATCACTAAACAAGTTACCTTATTGAGATTTACAATCCGATGAACAACTAACGGATAAAAGAACATCGATAATCCAACCAAAACACACCAGATGCTCATAAGAGCTAATCCATCTGAAACACACTAGATGCTCATAATAGCTAATACATTTAAACACACCAATGGCTTCGAAAAGCTAGTCCAACCAAAAACACACCAAAATAGAAAGTATAACATGAGGGTTTGCAACAAATACTGAATCTCGATGCAACACCCCAAACCCAGCCTAGACGTTATTGTCAAATCTGGTGATGTCACATGAGTGTGTTTTGAAAACCTTTTCGATACATAAAAGTCGTTCAAATTATTATCTTTTACTCAGTCAAAAACATGCACTGGTTGATTTTCTTGAATATATTTTCTTACGCGGAAGCTATAAAACCAAACAACTTTTGGTACCAAATTATTTACGAAAATCTTAGTTAATTTTAAAAAACGATGCTTTGTGGCGATGTAGATTATAAAACCAAAAATAACAGTTCAAAGTCCCAATTTAAACCAAAACAGTCCTAAAGTCTAGAAAATTACATCAAAAAGTCCCAAAAGTAATAAAGCAATAAAGTCATAAATCGAAATGTGTATGGCAGTGGTCACCATCGAGCCCTCCGCTACACCGATCTGCCTACCGCTAGGGGTTACTTGAACAAATTAAACAATTAAGGGGTGAGTTTTTGCAAACTCAGTGTGTAAATCCCCATAGACAGCAAACATACAGGCATATATCATATAACAGATAATTTGGGCCTAAGCCCTTTACAGAATCGGTGTGGGCCTCAGCCCACTCAAAACAAAATAAGATACAATTAGGCTTTAGACCATACAAATGTAGCATGCATAACAGCTTAGAATAGCACAATCATGCCTACCAACCCTATACACCAACTCCGTCCAACCCTACACACCATGTGGGGACAAAATCGACACACCCAACCCAACACACTAAATATAGGGATAAAATTAACCCATCCAACCCTACAAACCAAATGGTACCGTAATACGGCACATGTCATAAATATGCAGCTTAGCTGCCAGATATCAGGCTCAGAAGCCTTTCAGATACTTTTTTGACTTCATCAATGCTACCCCAATGTAATGCATCATACAGATATGGCATGCTATAATGCGGATAAACATATCATACATCTATTTTCAGAACAGTACAGATATATATGCTAGAGATAACATGTTAATGCATACATCACAATATCATATCACAGAACAAGGGTCTAAGTAATACTTATCGACCCTACAACAGGTCACAGTCGACTTGGGCGAGCCGTGTAACCTTACAGTACATTTTAGAAATATGGGCTCACACGCCCATGTGGCTTATCAGTGTAGGCCCACACGCTCGTGTGGCCCACACGCTCGTGTGGCCCACACGGTCTAAATTAGCCTTGACCGTGTAGATCACATGGCCTGACCCAAAATCTCACAAGCCCGTGTGGACCTACACACCCGTGTGGACCTACACACCCGTGTGGCCCACACGGCCCAATTGGCAGAGCCTGTGTCTCGCACATGGCCTCGCCAGCTATCACACGGCTATGTCATGAGCCCGTGTCATGCCCACACAGCCTGGTTTGTCAATCACACTGCCGTGAATCACCACACAGCCTACCACACGAGCGACAACATGCCCATGTGGCGTTGGCAGTTTCACTTTTCAGCTTTTTCCATTCTCGTTTTTCGTGATTCTGGGTACACACCTTGACTGTTTCAGATGCCTAAGCACCCCCAAACTCTTCCAAGCCTAAAATCGACAATCTAGGGTCTAAATTTCAGTAACGTAATCGAGACTTAAACCAAATTAAAAAGAGACATTCATCCATTACTATCGGAATCCTTACCTTCGAACGAAACGAGAATTCCACGTGCCTAGCTCGCTTAAGAACAATAATCAACCTTTTGAATAACTTCTAAATAGAAATAAATAAAACTCCTCTTAATTATAGAACCAAAGAACGCTAGAATTATCACAACGAAACTTACCCAAAGCATACAGAACACGAAACTGACAAAACTCATCTTGATTAGTAAGCAAATAGAAAGTGAAGAGGGAATCAACAGGGGAAAATGACAACGAAATGGTGTGAATTTTCGGCAAATGCAAAAAGGGAAGAAAGAAAATGGCTGAATAGGGATTTGGGAAGGAAAAACTGAAAAAAACTACCAATATCCTTTCCCTCAACTTCCCTTATTTTTCTCACCCACAACACACACAAACTCAACCACTACAGAATATTGATTATTTTCAAACTCCTCCCTAACGCCAGTATAAAAAATATTAACGTCCAAGCTTGCGCTAGGACTCAAACACAAGACCTCTATCATATCAACCCACAACTTAACCACCAGACCAGCAGACCCATTTTGATATTAACTTACCAACAATTAAGTATAAGCCTCTCAACCAAAGAGTGGGCTTTATTTAAAAAAAAACCAAAATTTACCCAAGTTGAGGCTTGAACTTAGGACCGCTCATACACACCCAAAACACTTAACCACTAAAGCAGACAAATATTTGTGTCACATAACTTCCAGAAACATATACAAATATTTTTGTGTTACAAATTCACGAAAGCCGAAATTAAAGAAATTTGGGGCGTTACACTCGATCCACTTGGGAAATAGTCTTTACAACAATCTTCACTCTAATCCCCTATAACACACCATATCTCGATTGTACTCTACCCCGCATTCAATTCGCTTCAAATGTTAAAATTCAATAACAATCCTCAAATAACCTTACATCATCTATAATTAAATACATATATCTACTATACCATTTCATATCATCCAACATTTCATATAGATACTAAATTTTAAATCATACGAACTTACCTAGACTGAATTGTAGTAGTTGCAGAAATTCAGGGACTATTCCATAATTTTTCCTTTTCTAAAAGTATCAATTGGATCTTGATACGCACAAGGATGAAGAAACCGAATCTTGAAGTTCTCTCAAATGGTGGTTTCGACCAGGTTGAATAAAAATGAATAGGAAATTTCTAACTTTTCAATTTGTTTTGTTTAATTTTTATTTCTTTACTATTATGCCATTAACATGTAATATTCTATCATTTTTAATTCTCATTATCGTCCCATACATTAATTATGGCTTAATTACTGCATAGATCCTCCCTCAATTGCTAATTGAGCCATTTGATAACCTAAATGCATTTATTAGCAAGTTTTGCACTTTTTACAATTTTATTCATTTTTCTTAAATTAGCTACCTAAACGATAAAATTTCCTAATCAAATTTTACTATGACTCTAATGACTCCATAAATATTCTATAAATAATATTTATGAGTTGACTCGATGGAAATTTGTGGTCCCAAATCACTGTTCCGTCACCACTGAAAAATAGGTTGTTACATGTACTGTGAAGAGCAAATGAGGTAAATTCTTCTACTCTTGAACAACAAGTTGATAGACTAAACTAATATGGTTGAAAAGATGGCACTAGAGAAGGCCCAACAAGCCAAATCATGTGACATTTGTGCTAATTGTGGCCACTTATCCGATTTGTGCCTTATACTTTTTAAGGATACAAACAAAGACGCTAATGTAGTTAGAGGGTTTCTCGAACCCCCTAAGAAGAGATAAGATCCCTATTCGAACTTTTACAATCCTGGATGAAGGGACAATCCAAATTTTAGCTATGAACCAAGAGCAAAAAATTTCCAAAATTCTTAACCAAGTTCCTTTAATTTAGGTATGTATCTTAAGGATATGGTCAAAACTCTTGCTACTAATTTTCAACATTTCCAATAGGAGGCAAATTTAAGCATTCAAAACTTGGAGAAACAAGTTAGTCAACTTGTAAACTTATTAAGTAGACTAGAATCCCAAGGTAAGTTGCCTTCACAAACTATTGTCAATCCAATCCATAATGTTAGTGCAAATTATCTTGAGAACTAGTAAAGAATTGAAAGAGCCTAACAAGGTTGAGCCTGATTAAGCCATGGATGAAGAAACTGAAAAATATGTTGTTACTCCCAATGAATCAATTGATTAATCGAGCATAGATGAATCTAAGTGGTACGTGATTCAACCTTCATTTCTAGAGATTCACTAAGACTAACAAGGCAAAGAAAGAGGAAGAAATACTTGAGATGTTTCGCACAGTCTTGGTAAATACCCCTTTACTTGGTGCTATTAAACGAATACCTCAATATGCTAAATTTCTCAAAGAATTATTTACCAACAAGAAAAAGTTGAGAGGTAACGAGAAAATAAATGTGGGGGGAGAACATATCTGTCATTCTCCAAAATAAATTACCTCATAAGTATGAAGATCCAGATATTTTCACTATTCCTTGTATAATAAGTAAGGTGAAAATTAACTGTGCCATGTGTGATCTCGGTGTTTCAATAGATATTACGCATTCATCTATTTATTATCTCTAAATTTTGGACCATTAAAAGGAACATGTCTTATAATTTAGTTAGTTGATAGATCTGTGGTTTACCCTTAAGGGGTCTTAGAAAATATTTTGGTGCAATTTAATAGGTTGTCTTTCCCATCGATTTCTATGTACTTGATATGAAAATTGATTTTACACTTCATCCTGCACAAATTTTATTAGGAAGACCTTTTTTGAAAACATCTAGAACTAAAATTGACATGCATGAATGTACAATGACAATGAAATTTGATGGTGAGGTAACTATGTTCAATATTTATGATTCCATTAAAATTCGAGTGTTATATATTGTGTTTTTACTATCGATTTTGTAACAACATATTTTTTAGTGGTGTCGAAAATAGTAATTTTGAGACCACAGTTCTAACGAGTGAGTCCATATATATTATTTATTATTATAATAATATTTACAATTTAAATATGATATTGTAAATTTCGATTTTATAGATTTTAATGGGCAGACGCGAGAGCACTAGCGTCGTCAACACCTACGATGCCTACTTTTTATGGAGTATGGTGAACGCACATGTGATCGACCTTGCCTACTTCATCGCCCATGCCATCCAGCATAAGACCGAGAGGCATCGGAGAGGCGTGACCTCTATGGGCCCGTACATCACACGATTGGCCTGCTACTATGGCCTATTCAACACCGCGGCCTAAACATCCTCATATACTCTTGTTGGCCAGATGTCCCCACAGGGCATCCAAACTATGCTACATAAGAGGATAATTCAGTGCCAACGTGGGAGTAACCCTCCTCAGTACCAGTTAGCTTAATCTACTGAGCAGGAGGACCCAATGGACATTACTGGTGATGTCCCACCACAGGAGGAGGCACCTACTGAGCCACCACCTACTCGCCGCCCAGTTCATGCGGTAGCTTCAGGCTACGTCACTTCTGAGCAGTTCGCCCAATTCCAGCAACAATGTTTTCAGCGATTCGATCACATTAATGCTACATTAGCTTAGATTTGTCAGCAACTCCATCTCACACCACTGCCTCCACCTCGCGGACCATCTGAGGATTAGAACTTTCTATTCCTCTTATCTTCTTTTTTATTTTTTTGCTTTCTTGATCTTTATTTTTACCTTCTCTTAAACTTTATGTCTTTTTAGAATCTTTAGATTTTTCTTTATCTTTATTTCGATCTTTATGTTTATTGAATATTTTATTTTAGATTTCAATTTTATTTTCATATCGGTTATTTCCTAACGAGCAAATTGTGTTTAAATTAAATCCCTAAAATTTTCATTTATGCTATCGCAGTTTCAAAGGAGCTTTACAACTTATATCCATATCTAATAGGAAAACCCTGCCACGACTGTCATGTCCTACTCAACCATGACCCTAGCCACCACAACCATGCCACTACGACCCTGATCGTCTTATCCTTTTGGCATGGAAAGTGGGGATAAACACTCTTCTCTACAAATCTTCACACCCAGCTCAGGGAATTCATCCAAAATTCAGGGAGTTTCACTTCTCTCCTTATCTTATGATTTTATGCTTCTATTGCTACTAATGTATCTTTGTACATTAAGGGCAATGTACATCTTAAGTGTAGGGGGAAAACTCACTTTCATTTTTTGTATTATCTCTGAAACCCTTGAAAATTTTTATCACTCCCTGCATTATTCTCAATCCCCTATGAAGATGAATTCTGATTGATTTATGGTTTTTATTGATATGTTAAGAATTAAGACATAGGTACTTATGCTTTGATTATTCAAACTTTAAGACATTACGGAATCAAGCATGATAAGTTGAAATTTTTGAGAATTTAAATTTTTTTAGGTTATTTTCTCTAATTTTAAGTATTATCTTGAGATTTGAAATTTGCAGGATTGACATCAAAAACCATAATTCTGGTGAGATTTTTGAGCCTTTTGAGCATACATCCTTTCGTGCTCATTTTTATTGTTGCTTTGAGTGAGTCAATACTGATTTGTTATTCTAGAACTTGTCTCAATGATACATGTCAAGACCACATCATTGATTTGATATACCGAAATGATAAAGGCACCTAGGTTTAACCTACTCACTCCATAAAAGCCTACCTCTATAAATTAACCCCTAGTGAACCCCATTGAGCCTAACAACCCATTCTTTGACTTACCTTTAATATTAACCTATAACCCATTTTTTATTAAATTCCATTCAATTATTTTGATCCCTATTTTTGTCTAGATTTGAGTTGAATTATTATCTAGCTTTGATCTCTTTTTTAGTTTGTAAAGTTTGTAAATATTCAATTTATTGTATTTGATTTGTTCTAAAAAATATATATATACAGTTAATTCAGTTATTAGTCATATTTCAGTTCTAATTCAATGTTTTTGCATATTTCTATTATAAGCTTCTAAATCCAGAACGATGTCATCATAAGGCTTAGCTCTAGGAATTTGTTCCAGTGATAGATACTTTTCTCGCTAGATGATTTTTCAATTCAATCTCGATTCTAACCTTCTTTTTCAGCTTGTGATAACACCCCTAACCAAAGCCCCATTAAACCATTGAAAGACCATTTGATCGATTTGTCATATCAATCTATAGTGGTGGAGATTTAATTTTCCTACAAGCTTATGGTAATAACTTTTCAGGTTGACTAAAGAGTGCTTAATTTTTGAACCCTAAACACTTTGAATGGACAGAGTGAATCTTTAGTGAGGATGTCAACTCTTGTTGATTTTGATTGAGAGGTAATTACTTAAGAGAAGGGAGAAAACCTATGTTTCTGTGAAAAATTCTCAACTTAGAGTGATTGAGACTTTAATGTTCTTCTGGTTGAATTTTCATTGTATGATTACTTGTGGATTAGTTTGAAACATTATTTGTAAGGATTATAAGTTGAGAAGAATGATTCTTAATTATGAGTTGAGATTTTGCTTGAGGACAAGTAAAGGCTTAAGTGTGGGGGTATTTGATAAACCGGAAATTATACATATTTTTACCTCATACTTAGCCTAAATTCTGGATGAATTATCATTGAATTTGTGGAAATTGGTGCTCCTAATCCTTTTATTTCATGTTTTATACTTAGGTGAGCATAAGGAAAAGAAAAGAGCAAGGAATGGGCCGAAAACGGGCAAATTAAGCCCAGTTCAATAATCAACACGGCCTGGAGGTTCGCCACACGGCCGTGCCACTTTAACAGGCTCATGCACGGCCTAGTAGTCAATCCACATGGGCGTGGCACACGAGCGTGTCCCTGTCGTGAGGAAGTTTAATTTCACTCGGAAAAGGCTACTTAGGGGCTAAGAAAGGCATTCCAAAACTCTACATAAAGACCCTAGGAGGCAACTACAAGGGTGTGCTTTATTCCCGCCAAGACGGGGAATTACAGGCAGAGAATTACTCAAAGGGAAGCTGATTGATCCATCTCAGAAGCCAGGATCTACATCAAGACAGAAGATCTTCTTTCAATCCTTTGAGGAGTTTTGGGTTTTCTTATGTTTTGTTATTTTATTTCTTCTGAGATGTTTTCTTTTATAATTATGAACTAAAACCCCAAATATTTAAGGGGGATGAAACCTAAGACAGATCTTGTTATTGTTATCTGAGCTGTGTGATAAATATTTGATTTGTTTTTAATTGTGTTTTTAACTCTTAAATTGATATGTCTGGGATATTGATTTAAGTCGAATGTGCTTATGTAGAGGAGCAAAAGTCCCTACATAGGAGTAGATCTAACACAATTAAGTAGAGTTGATCGCAATCCTAGACATAGGACGACGAAAATCTGCAGGATTAGAGTCAAATCTAATATGGGGAGCCTGATGTATGCGTTCGCGATACTAAGTAATAAAATTTATAAAGAACTTGATCACTCTAAAACTAACTAATATCACGACGTTGAGGCAAGTGCACCTATCGATAGTAGTATAGCTTAGTGGCAAGATCGAGTTATCGTACCCAAGGGAACCAAAAGTACTAATACTTACTTCTTTTCTATTATCTAGCCTAAAAATAAAATAGTGTTGTTTAAACTAATTCTAAAACTAACCTAAAGTGCACAAAAAGTAAATTGGGGGAATATTCTTGGGAAAAGCTAATTGATAAAGGCAATACTTAAGGGAGAATCTGCCTAGACTTCACTTGTTATTGGTTCTTGAGCTAGACGATTTATTCACTTGACCTGATCCGTAGAGATCCCTAATTTATGCTAAACCCTCTGTCGAGGCGTAGAGCAACTAGGCCTAAGTTGTTAATTAAAGTTCCTTTATTAATTAACTCCTTAGGTTGCATTAATTCGATCTATGGTTCCTCATATTAGGTTTGACCCTAATCCGGCAGATTTATGGCGCCCTATGTCTAGGGTTGCATGCAACTCCGCTTAATTATGGTAGATCTACTCTTATCACAGGGACTTTTGCTCCTCTGCTCTAAGCTCATCCGTTTCTTGAATTAACACCTAGGCTTATTAACACAAGAATTAAGCACTCATAATTAAGAATAACTCAAGTATTTATCATATAACTCAAGAATAAATAATAAAAAGATTCGTCTTAGGTTTTATCCCCCTCAAGTATTTGAGGGGTTTAGTTCATAATAAAGAAAGAAAACATCGCAGAAGAAATAAGATAACAAAACATAAAGAAACCAAAAACCCCTAAAGGAATTTAGGGAGATCTTCTGTCTTGATGTAAAACTCTGGCTTCTGGGATGAATCAATCAGCTTTCCTGTGAGTAATCCATGGCTTTCACTCCTTGTGTTGGCAGAGAGATAGCTCCCCACCTAGAGAAAAGAATTCCCTTTTTAGGGGAAAATTAAGTACGCCCTTAGAGTTGCCTCCTAGGGTCTTTATATAGAGCTTTGGGGGGCCTTTCTTAGCCTCTAAGCATCCCAATTCGAGTGAAATTCCTCTTCCTCACGACTAGAACACGCCCGTGTGCCACGCCGTGTGACTTCAACAAAGACCGTGTGAATCTATCGGTGGGGGCACGGCCGTGTGGCCTGATCGTGCTTGTTGGGGCTTTGTCCATGTGATTTTCATGTGGCACGGCTGTGTGCCACGGCCGTGTGGTAATTCCTTGGGCCGTGTTGTTCGCACATTTTGGCCCATTTTTCCTCATTTTTGACCTATTTCCATTTTTTTCTCTTTCCTATGCTCTCCTGAGTATAAGATATGAAAAAAAAAGGATTAAGAGCACTGATTCTCACTAATTTGATAATAATTCATCCAAAATATAGGCTAAACATGAGGTAAAAATATGTATAATTTAGCGTTTATCAAATACCCCCACACTTAAACCTTTGCTTGTCCTCAAACAAAATCTTAATCCCTAATTAAGAATCATTCTTCTCAACCTACAATTTTTATCAATAATGTTTCAAACTAATCCACAGGTAATCATACAATGAAAATTTCAATCAGAAGAACATTAAAGACTCAATTACTTTAAGTTGATAATTTTATCATTGAAAACATAAGTCTCTTTTCCTTCCTTCTAAGTGGTTATCTCTCCATCTTAATTAACAGGAGTTGACATCCTCACTAAAGGTTCACTCTATCCACTCGAAGTGTTTAGGGTTCAAAATTTAAGTACTCCTTAGTCAACCTGAAAAGTTATTACCATACGCTTGCAAGAAAATCACATCTCCACCACTATAGATTGATATGATACATCGATCAAAAGGTCTTTGTAGTGGTTGTAACGAGGCTCAATTAGAGGTGTTGTCACAGGCTGCAAAAGAGGGTTAGAATCGAGATTGAACTTTGAAAAATTATCTAGCTAGAAAAATCTCTATCACCTTGGAACATATTTCTAGGGCTAATTCTTAAGATTATATCGCTTCTTCCTTCATAGCCTTAAAATTGAAATATGCAAAAACTTATTGAACAAATTACAATCAAATTTCACAGTATGTACACATGGCTTTTTTTTTTTTAAGAATAACTCAAACTAGATATAATAATGTTTACATCTTTACAGACGAGAAAAGAGAATAAAGCTAGATAATAATTCGACTTCAAATCTCGACAAAAATAAGGGTTAAAGTAATTGATAAGATTCAATAAAAAATGGGTTATTGGTTAATAATTAGAAGGTAAGTCAAAGAATGGGTTGTTAGGCTCAACGGGGTTCACTAGGGGTTAAATTTTGGAGGTAGGCTTTTTGTGGAATAAGTGGGTTAAATCCTAAGTGCCTTTATCATTTCAAAATATCAAATCAATGATGTGGTCTTGACGTGTATAATCGAAGCAAGTTCTAGAATAACAAATCAGTGTTGACTCACTCAAGGCAATAATAAAAGTGAGCACGAAAGAATGTATGCTCAACAAGGCTCAAAATCTCACCAGAATTATGGCTTTTGATGCCAATCCTGTGAATTTCAAATCTCAGGATAATACTTAGAATTAAAGAAAATAACTCATGCAAAAATTGGGGTTCTCAAAAATTTCAACTTATCATACTTGATTCCCTAATGTTTTAAAGTTTGAATAATCAGAGTACAGGCATCTATATCTTAATTCTCAACCTATCAATAGAAATCATAAATTAATCAGAATTAATTCCTAGTAGGAGCCTGAGAATTAGTTAAGAACAAAGTATGATTTCAGGGATTTTCATAGATAATAAAGAATTAAAGTAATCTTTCCCCCCATACTTAAGATGTACATTGCCTCAATGTACAAAGATATATAAATAGCAAGAGAAGTATAATATCATAAGATAGGGAGAGAATTGAAACTCCCTGATTTTAGGATAAATTTGTTAGGAAGAGTCAGCATTTGTGGCAGGGTGTTCCCATTTCCTGTTTGAATATGAGCTGTAGAGCTCCTTTTTAAACTGCGAAAATATTAGTTGTGGGAATTTTTGAGATTACTCGTTAGGGATTAGCCGATATGAAAGATAGAAAAATAAATAACAGAAAAATAATAAACTAAGTTCTAAAAATACTAATATTGTAAAAAGGATTAAAAATTAAAAATAAAATTTGAAATAAAAAGGAAACTAATAAAGGAAAAATGAAAAATGAGAAAAATAGAACCGAATGGGAGAATAGAGGCACACGCCCGTGTGTCTCAGGTTTAACCCGTGTTGATCATATTGCACGGCCGTGTGCGATCTTGTTCGTACTTTACCATGGTCGTGTAGGATGTACCACGGTCGTGTGCGATGAGGCTTCGCTACTCCCACGGTCGTGTGGAAGGGCACATGGCTGTGTTTAATTTGGCAGTGTTGGCCACGGTCTGGGGACACGGGTGTGGGGATTTTGTACAAACCCGTGTCTAAGCTGCAGGGTTGCCATGGTCACGTCCCACAGTCGTGGGGGGTTGTCGGCAGCCTGTGCTTTGGGACAAATTTTCCTTTGTTTGTGCACGGTCTAGGTGCACGACCGTGTCTCTGTTTGAAATGGTAACACGGCCTTAAGCACGCCCGTGGGCCAGGCCGTGTGGTCCTAATTTCCTATATCAAATGTGTTAGCTGCTGTAATAAAAGACTAAAAATCAAAATAGAAGAAAAGTTACTAAGTTAGTGCTCGGGTTGCCTCCCAAGAAGCGCTTATTTATAGTCTAAGCTCGACTATGCTCAAGCTTTGGTCGGTCACGGCGGTTTGAAGAGTTGATACTCCTCTATCCTGTTTAAAACTTTATTTTCAATGTAAGATCTGAGTCGAGTGTGGTTTACCTTGAAAGTGCCAAGTGACTCATGTTTTATCTCTACTGTACCATAGGGAAAGATTTTCATTACCGTGAAGTAAGGTGTATCATTTGTATGCTCTGTTGAATTCAAGATTTGAGGGTCGTCTTCCCGTAAGATTACCTTATCCCCTACCTTGATTTGATTCGTTTGTACCTGAGGGTCGTCTTGGTGATGCTCTCGGTTGGTGTGGCATATTTTGGGCTTTTCGTGATATTTCAGCCACTCGTCCAGTTCCTCAATTTGAAGCATTCGATTTTCGGGTTCATCCCTCTTCGATGGACTTGCCTGTTCATTGGTTGCCTCTATGTAGAGTGTATCCTGCACAGAAAGTTGGGTGGTGAGTTTAGTGTTTTTACAAGGACTCGAAATTTTGCTCTTATCTGCAGTTTTAATTGAGTTTTGAGCTTGTAAGGTAATCTTATCATCATCTCAAAATTTTGCTCTTATCTGCAGTTTTAATTGAGTTTTGAGCTTGTAAGGTAATCTTATCATCATCTACTTGTATTGTGAGTTCACCTATTTCTAAATCAATTTTTGTTCAGGCAATTGCTAAAAAGGGTCACCCTAGAATTAGGGGTACATTGTTGTCCTCATCAATGTCTAAAACAACAAAGTCCACTGGGAATATAAATTTATCAATTTTGATGAGCACATCTTCAATTATTCCCTTAGGAGACCTAATAGTTTTATTAGCCAGTTGAATGCTCATTTTAATTTGCTTAGGTTTTCCAAGACCTAGTTGTTTAAACAGTGTATAAGGCATGACATTTATACTAGCCCCTAAATCAGCTAAAGCATTTTTGGTGTCTAGGCTACCAAATACACAAGGAATAGTAAAACTTCCTGGATCTTTCAGTTTGGTTGGCAGTTTATTTTGGAGAATAGCTGAGCATTCCTCGTTGAGTTCTACTGTGGACAGTTCTTCCAGCTTTCTTTTATTTGTGAGAAGTTCCTCTAAAAATTTTGCGTATTTCGGCATCTGCAAGATTGCTTCAACAAATGGTAAGTTAATGTGTAATTTCCCTAAGAGTTTGAGGAACTTACCGAATTGTTGATCTGTGCGGTCCTTCTTTAGCGCGTTTGGGTATGGGATACGAGGTTTGAATTTTTTAACAATTTCACCTTTGGAACTTACCTCATCCTTTCCTTTACTTACCACAGGCTCCTTGCATGGCTTTAGGTTGGTTTTGGTTAACCCCTCATCTTCTATCGTATCCACGGTATTGAGGTGCTCCTTAGGGTTAGTCTCAATGTTGCTTGGTAACCCACCTTGCGGTCTTTCAGAGATTACCTTAGCAAGCTGGCTTATTTGAGTTTCAAGCCCTTGAATAGATGCTTGCTGGTTCCTTAGTGCCGTTTCAGTATTTTGGAAACGGTTTTCTAACATAGCCATGAATTTGGTAAACATTTCTTCAAGATTGAGCTTTTTCTCTTACTGTGGTGGTGACTGCTGAAATCCCTGAAGGGGTTGTCGTCTTTGATTTCCTTATCCTCCCCAAGAAAAATTGGGGTGGTTTTGCCAACCTGCATTATACGTGTTACTATAAGGATTATTTTGAGATCTAAAATTGTTACCCATGTAATTTGCTTGCTCAGTTTCTGTGTCATGGCTATAAGATGAATAATCTGGAGCGAACATATTTCCTTGCATCGCGTCATACTGCACCACCTATTGTACTTGTGTAGAACCAACAAAATTATCAAACTTTTTATTCAAAAGTTCTAATTGGTTAGTAAGCATGATGACCGCATCAATATTATAAACTCCTACCGCTTTCGTCGGCTTTGTCCTTATGACTTGCCACTGATAGTTATTCAGTGACATGTCTTCGATAAATTCATAAGCTACTTCTGGCATCTTGTTGTTAATTGTTCCTCCTGCTGCTGCATCAATCATCTACCGAGTCGATGGGTTCAAACCGTTGTGAAAGGTTTGAACCTATAGCCATAAAGGTAGTCCATGATGAGGGAATCTTCTCAAAAGATCTTTGTATCTCTCCCAGGCGTCATAAAGTGTCTCTAAATCCATCTGCACAAAAGAAGAGATATCGTTTCATAATTTAGCTGTTTTAGCTGGAGGAAAATATTTTAATAAAAAATTTTTGGTCATCTATTCCCATGTGGTGATTGAGCCTCGTGGTAAAGAATTTAACCACTGTTTGGCTTTATTTCTCAAAGAGAATGGAAATAACCTTAAGCGAACGGCATCATCAGAAATGCCATTTATTTTAAAAGTATCGCATAATTCCAGGAAATTTGCTAGATGTGAATTGGGATCTTTATCCTGCAAACCATTAAACTGCACGAATTGCTGTATCATCTGAATAGTGTTAGGTTTTAGTTCAAAATTATTAGCAACAATAGTAGGTCTAATAATGCTAGTTTGGGTACCAACCAAACTAGGTTTAGCATAATCATACATAGTTCGAGGAACTGCTTCTTGGTTTGCTGGATCTGCTGGAAGTGCTGGAGGTGGTTGATGTGCATCCATTGTTTCAGTAGGTTCCGGTTCTTGCTCTTAATGTTGTTCTGGATAATGAAGGCTTCGTCTGATCTCTCTGCGAGTTTTGCGAACTGTCGCTTCTAAATTTTCATCAAAAAGTAATGGTCCTGCTGGGTTGTTTCTAGTCATAAACTAGAAATACCTAGAAAGAAAAAGCAAAGAAAATTTTGAAATTAAAATAAATTTTGAAATTAAAATAAAAAATAAATAGAAACTGAAAATAAATAAATAAATAAATAAAAGAAAAATAAATATATAAATAATAATGGCTAAAGTAATAGAAATTGAGTTTTCTTAATATTTTAGTTCCCCGGCAACGGCGCCAAAAACTTAATGCATGTGTTCGCGATACTAAGTAATAAAATTTATAAAGAACTTGATCACCCCAAAACTAAATAATATCACGACGTTGAGGCAAGCGCACCTATCGATAGTAGTATAGCTTAGTGGCAAGACCGAGTTATCGTACCCAAGGGAACCAAAAGTACTAATTCTTACTTCTTTTCTATTATCTAGCCTAAAAATAAAAGAGGGTTGTTTAAACTAATTCTAAAACTAACCTAAAGTGCATAACAAGTAAATTGGGGGAATATTCTTGGGAAAAGCTAATTGATAAAGGCAATACTTAAGAGAGAATCCACCTAGACTTCACTTGTTATTGGTTCTTGAGCTAGACGATTTATTCACTTGACCTGATCCGTAGAGATCTCTAATTTATGCTAAACCCTCTGTCGAGGCATAGAGCAACTAGGCCTAAGTTGTTAATTAAAGTTCCTTTATTAATTAACTCCCTAGGTTGCATTAATTCGATCTATGGTTCCCCATATTAGGTTTGACCCTAATCTGGCAGATTTATGGCGCCCTATGTCTAGGGTTGCATGCAACTCCGCTTAATTATGGTAGATCTACTCTTATCACAGGGACTTTTGCTCCTCTGCTCTAAGCTCATCCATTTCTTGAATTAATACCTAGGCTTATTAACACAAGAATTAAGCACTCATAATTAAGAACAACTCAAGTATTTATCATATAACTCAAGAATAAATAATAAAAAGATTCGTCTTAGGTTTCATCCCCCTCAAGTATTTGAGGGGTTTAGTTCATAATAAAGAAAGAAAACATCGCAGAAGAAATAAGATAACAAAACATAAAGAAACCAAAAACCCCTGAAGGAATTTAGGGAGATCTTCTGTCTTGATGTAAAACTCTGGCTTCTGGGATGAATCAATCAGCTTTCTTGTAAGTAATCCCTGGCTTTCACTCCTTGTGTTGGCAGAGAGATAGCTCCCCACCTAGAGAAAAGAATTCCCTTTTTAGGGGAAAATTAAGTACGCCCTTAGAGTTGCCTCCTAGGGTCTTTATATAGAGCTTTGGGGGGCCTTTCTTAGCCTCTAAGCATCCCAATTCGAGTGAAATTCCTCTTTCTCATGACTAGAACACGCCCGTGTGCCACGCCCGTGTGAATCTATCAGTGGGGGCACGACCATGTGGCTTCGCCGTGCTTGTCGGGGCTTTGTCCGTGTGATCTTCATGTGGCACGGCCGTGTGCCACGACCGTGTGGTAATTCCTTGGGCCATGTTGTTCGTACATTTTGGCTCATTTTTCCTCGTTTTTGACCTAGTTTCATTCTTTTCTCTTCCCTATGCTCTCCTGAGTATAAGATATAAAAAAGAAGGATTAAAAGCACCGATTCTCACTAATTTGATAATAATTCATCCAAAATATAGGCTAAACATGAGGTAAAAATATGTATAATTTGGCGTTTATCAGAGCCATAGATCGAGTTATTGTGAGACTAGGGGTTTTAACTAGAAAGAGATTTCAGTTAATCAACCTAGGATTAGTTGTTCATATCCTCGACGGAGGTATTAACATAATTTAGGGATCTCTACGGATCAAATCAAATGAAGAAATCATCTGGTTCAGAGTTAGATAACAAGTGAAGTCTAGGTGGATTCTTCCTCAGGTATTGCCTTAATCAATCAGTTTTCCCAAAAGCATTCTCTCTCTTTACTCCTTTCCATTTCTTTTTAGTTTAGTTTAGATTAGTTAATTTAGAAAGAAAACCTCCTTTTTATTTTTAGGCTAGATAATAGGAAGAAAGTCATTACTAGTATTCATAGTTCCTTGGATTCGATATTCCGGTCTTGCCACTAACTATACTGCTATTTGATAAGTGCACTTGCCTTTCTATCGTGATATTAGTTAGTTTCTAGGTACGATCAGATTTTATTACTTCATCACAATCACGAGAGATCATGCGAGCAGCAAAGTGTAAGACAAAATGGCAGACTGAAGGCAAGCAAACTATACTCACAAGCTATTTATGCAAGAAGAAACAGGATTGTAATGAACAAAGGGACAAGGCAAGATGTGTTCAAAGACAATGTATTTTTGCTGGATGAAGTATGAGAGACTGTCAAGTTCAAAAGCAAACTAGTCTCATGCTCATCTGTCTACAAGGGGAAAAAAACCATACTCCTCTATTTACAAGGGGAAGAAAACCTAGAAAGACAAGCCTAGAACAGATGGTGCAAGAAGATATCCACCTTACCCACACTATGGAAGGCTAAATCATCCGGATAAAGTATGATAAATGATATTCGTAGCATGGAGTCCAAGGAGGAGTGTTGAAAATTGGCCTACCATGCTGCTGTGATATTTTTGGTTGAAATGCATGTAGCTTCTAAACATGCTGCAGCACGTACGCTTGCTGTAACAACAATATTTTCTCTTTAGTTTCATTGTAATCAAACTAGTTCAGAGTTAAATAACAAGTGAAGTCTCGGTGGATTCTTCGTTAGGTATTGTCTTTATCAATTAAGTTTTCCCAAAGTAATCCCCCAATTTACTCTTTGTCGTGTCTTTAATTAGCTAGAATTTTAGTTTACAAACAACCTCCCTTTATTTTTAGGCTAGACAATAGGAAGAAAGTCATTACTAGTACTTTTAGTTCCTTGGATTTGATATTCCGGTCTTGCCACTAACTATACTACTATACGATAGGTACACTTGCCTTTTATCGTGATAATAGTTAGTTTCCAGGTACGATCATTATTATTACTTCATTGAAATCACAATCAAGGCTATTGAAAAGCAAATGGATGAAGGAGAGGAAGGAGAAGAGAGAAGAAAGAGAGCTAAGAGACTTGGAGAAATGGCAAATAAGGCTGTTGAAATAGGTGGATCTTCACACCTCAACATTAGACAGTTAATCCAAGATATTAGGCGAAGGGCTAATGAAAGGAAGCAACTTAGCACCTAAGACGATGCAACAACCTCATATCTCCATTGTAATTTTCTTTACACATATTCGAACATATCTCCCAATACATGAAACAATTTCGAAAAAATAGAATATAATCAATATGAGTCACCTACTCGTATAAGTGGAGTTAGTTCATGGTCACTTGTATCCATTGCTATGAATACCCGAGAAATATATTTATAAAATGCAAATGGCCCAATCTCAAGAAAAATGAATGGAGTACAGGCTCACAGCACATCCCTGAACTTCCTCTGTGTCCGCAAGAAATAACACAGCTTAAAAAAGCGTCAACAGGGTAAGACCAACAAGACCAAATAATCTAATGTTTTTACCGGATAAACTAAATAATTACACGCACATAATAAAAAAAATGTACTTTTGGACTTAATGCTATAATTGGAAACTGATACACTTATAGTAGTTAACATTGTGATTATAACAGAATTTATGAAACTATATTATCTCCATGAAATTTCATTATCATAGTGATGCATCCAAGGGATGATGAAATTAACAAAACCTTCCAAGGAACACAATCAATGTGTTTCAACTTATGCTGCTTTGAAGCTTCATGTTTATTGAAATACTCATGCTCAATACCCACGTGGATATGAAGATATAATTTAAAAAGATCCTTCAATCCTTGTCAGAAACCTACTGAGTAACATAGGCATAAACGCAAAGTAGATTCAAGAGAGAGAATGCAGAATTGTATATGTTTAGAGAGAAATATTGGCAAATGGTATAAATGAGACATTACAATCCTAAAAAGTGGATTTGAAAGAAAACATAATAATTGTTACATAATGATAACACTCAACCTTTTGTAGCAGCAAGCATTTTTTTTATCGAAATTAGGGTATTAATTGTTGTAGCAATAGCTAATTTCTTTGTTGCGGATGCTCTCTAAAAAAGTAAATTGAATTGGGATTGCATCATCATTTCATTGTTAAGAAATAATATAAACAACCACTACACAACATGTCAAGCAAACCTTTATTTATTTTTTATCATTCAATAGAAACTTCAACTGGCTGATTTCCATTTATGGGTGAAATTTTTTAACTCATAATAGCAAATTATAATTATCACACTTCTTTTTCCTATATTTTATACTTAAATTTTTATTTAAGTGACTTTGTTTTATAATCACTCCAAATTTTTTAATCAATAATTGTAATTTAAATTATAATTATTTTTAAATTTGTAATTACCACAATTCTTATTAAATTATAATTATTTCGCAACTTCTATTTTCTTTGTAAGTTAAAGATTATAATTATTTTAAAATGTGAATTTAGTATTACAATTAACAATAAAGGTATTCTTGTCAGTTCAAAAGTTTTTCCAAACTCGTGCTTATATATATATATATATTATAAATTAGTTATACAAATAATTTTTATTTTCTTGAAAATTCATGACTTATTATTATTATTATTATTATTATTATTATTATTATTATTATTAATTGATCTTAACTCAGTTGTGAAATTACTACAAACCCAATAGTTTTAGAAAACAATAAAAGTATTTTTGAGAGTGTTTTTGTATTTTACATACAATTTGGAAAATAACCTACATAATGAGATTTAAACTCAAGACCTCAAAATCTTTCTTCTCTAAATTTTACCATTTCAATAAAGCCACAACTAATTTTAATATAAATTTTTTAATAGATTTGTTACATAAAATTTTTCAGCCACATTGTAAATGTGTCATAATCTAGTTATTATTATATTAAAGTTTGACTTAGATATCTAATATGAATTTGTTTGTATCACACTAAGTTTCCTTTAAACCTGAAAATTTGGAACCATCAGGGGATCTAATTGAATAAGACCGTAAGTTGGCAGTCTTTATTGGAAAATCAAGAAAAGGTAAAAATGGAATTGAATATGGTTGAAATCTAATTCTGATTCGATCGGATCATAATCAGCCAATTCTTTAGTAGGAGACAAAATGATTATGGATGAATGGTTGTTATATGGTGGAAGACCGCACATGAAGGGTTATAAATAAATGGAAATGACTTCTCGAGGAGGATTCAAGTCCATTCTATTTCATTTTCATCTTCCATTCATCTTCTTCCCTAGTAGCTCCTAGAGGAGATGGTTACAAGAAAACTCTGCATGGGGCAATGATATTGAGATTTGAGTAGAAAAAATAGGGAATACGGTAAGTTGGTAAGATCATGAATCCTTCTGTGTATGTAAGATTTAAGAACCAAAGTTAAGGACTTCCAAAATCTAGTTTAAGGATTCTGTATGTTTTTGAAAAAAAAATAAGCTTAAACTGGGATTACTAAGTTTAACCAATGAATCGGTTATCTTGCTTAGCTACCAGGAGAGGGGAAGATTCGACGTTCGAAGAAAGCTAAGCAGATGAGGCAAAGAAGCACCAAGTGAGTTTTTGCACTTCATCCCTAGATGCTAAATATGTAAGTATCCACGACATTGGTTCAAAATACATGAATTGATTATGATACCATGGAATTTTATTTATGAGATGCATTTATGGCATGTGGAACATGAAAAGGAAACATTGATGGGTTTAGATGAAGTTAGGATCAAGGAAACGAGACTTTTTGTTAGATACCACCATACGGTGTTGTTGTGTGCACTTGTGATGTGCAAAGCTCCAGGCCTTGCGAAGAGGACATTGCAGTGTTCGAGCATCAAGATTAGGAATGGGGAAATGGATGAATGGATAGAATAAAACATATAAGTAAATGTATAGAACGTGGCGAGGCCATATGACTGGTTAGAGGCTACTGTACTTCTAAAATGAGTAAGATCATACCTAAAAGATGTTATGGCATCATGATAAAAACGAATAAGACCATAGCTAAAAGATGTTATGACATCATGATAGAATTGAATAAGACCATAGTTGAAAGACGTTATGGTATCATGTGAAAACTCGCCAATGGCTAAATAGGACTAAGACCATGGCTAAAAAATGTTATGGCATCCTTTGATAGTTAATCAGGATAGTAAACACATGGTTATACTGTGTAAAACCCTAGCTGAAAGACGTTACAGTATCATAGATAATTTGATAGGACATTAAGTACGGGATAGTCCATCAAGACAATAAACACAAGAATTATGGGGGTAAGTCCATAGTTCGACTATGACAATTAATGGAACCCACCAGGACATTAAACATGGAACCTAATAAGTAAGACCATAGTTTGACTATGGCAACCAATAGAGTTCGCCAAGACATTAAACATGGAACCTGACGGGTAAGACTATAGTTCGACTATGGCAACCAATGGAATCCGCCATGACATTAAACATGAAACCTGACGAGTAAGACCATAAGATAGCTGTGGCAGTATAAAAGGTCCCTTGAGATAATAAATGATCTTGGTTTTGATTAAGTAATAAAATCGATCGTACCTGGAAACTAACTATTATCACGATAAAAGGCAAGCGCACCTATCGAGTAGTAGTATAGTAAGTGGTAAGACCGGAATATCTAATCAAAGGAACTAGGAGTACTAGTAGTAACTTTCTTTCTATTATCTAGCCTAGAAATAAATAGAGGTTTTGTTTAAACTAACAAAATCTAAACTAAACTAAAGACGTGACAAAGAGTGAATCAGAGAATTACTTTGGGGAAATTGAATGATAAAGACAATACCTAAGGAAGAATCCACCTAGACTTCACTTGTTATCTAACCCTGAACCAGACGATTTCTTCATTTGACTTGATCTGTAGAGATCCCTAAATTATGTTAATATCTCCGTCGAGAATAAGAACAACTAACCTTAGGTTGATTAATCAGAATCTCTTTCTAATTAAAACCCCTAGTTTTGCATTAACTCGATCTATGGATCCCCCTATTAGCTTTGACTCTAATCTGATAGATTTTTCTCGTCTTATGTCTAGGAGTGCGATCAACTCCACTTAATTGTGTTGGATTTACTCTTAAATAGGGACTTTTGCTCCTCTACATAAGCACATTTGACTTAAATTAATATCCCAGAAATATTAATTCAAAAATTAAAAACAAAATTAAGAACAAGTCAAATATTTATCATACAGTTCAGATAACGATAGGAAGATCTGTCTTAGGTTTCATCCCCTTTAGGTATTTGGGGATTTAGTTCATAATAAAAGAGAAAAACATCTCAAAATAAAGAAAACAACAAAACATAAGAAAACCCTAAAACTTCTGAGAGATTTGAAGGGAGATCCTCAGTCTTGATGTAGATCCTTGCTTTTGAGATAGATCAATCGACTTCCTTTGAGTAATTCCCTGACTTCTACCCTCCGTCTCTTGGCGGGAACACTGTACTTTTTTTGTTACCTCCTAGGGTCTTATATAGAGTTTGGAATGTCTTTCTTAGCCCCTAAGTAGCTTTTTCCACATGAAATTAAACTTCATCATGACAAGGACACGCCCGTGTGAGTCGAGCCCCAAGTATTGTTCAAGCCTGTTAAAGTGGCACGGCCGTGTGGGTTACCTGTGTGACGAACTTCAGGCTGTGTTGTTTCCTTACTTCGGCCCATTTTCTCCGTTTTTGGCCCGTTTCTCGTTCTTTTCACTCTTCTATGCTCTCGTAAGTATAAAACATGAAATTAAAGGTTTAGGAGCATCAAATTCCACAATTCAATGAATAATTCATCCAAATTAAGCTAAGAATAGGGTAAAAACATGTATAAATTATGGTTTATCAAATACCCCCACAATTAAGCATTTGCTTGTCCTCAAGCAAAATCCTTAACCCACAATTAAAAATCATTCTTCTCAACTTATAAACTTCATTAATAAGGTTTCAAATCAATCCATGAGTGATCATACATTAAGAATTCAATTAAAAGAACATTAAAGTTTCAAACAATCTAAGTTGAGAATTTTATCACAGAAACATAAGTATCTCCCTTCTTCTAAGTAATTACCTTTAAATTCAAAATTTAACAAGATTTAACATCCTCGTTAAGGATTCACTCTAATCACTTAAAGTGTTTAGGGTTCAGTAAGGAAGCACTCATTAGTTAATATGAAAGTTATTACCATAGGCTTGCATGAAAATCACATCTCCACAACTATAGATTGATATGACACACTGATCAAAAGGTCTTTAAATAGTTGTAATGGGGCTTTAGTTAGGGGTGAGGTCACAAGCTGAAAAAGAGGGTTAGAATTGAGATTGAACTGAAAAATCATCTAGCTAGAAAAATCTCTATCACTGAAACGTAATCCTAGAGTAAGGTCTTTTTCTCTTGGATAACATCGTTTAGGATTCAAAAGCTTATAATATAAATATGCAAAACATTGAATTACAACTGAAATGATTTTACATACACACACTTTTTTTTAAGAACAAGTCAAATATTTTACAAGTTTAACTATCTTGAAAAGGAAAAACATAACTAGGTAATTATTCAAATTCAAAACTCGACAAAAATAGGGATCAAGGTGATTAAGGGGATTTCAATAATAATGGTTTATAGGTTAATAGTGAGGGTAAGTCAATAAATAGTTTGTTAGGCTCAAGGGGGTTCACTAATGGTTAATTATGGAGGTAGGCTTTTATAGAGTAAGTGGGTTAAACCTAGGTGCCTTTATCATCTCAGTATATCAAATCAATGGTATGGTCTTGACATGTATAATCTAAGTAAGTTCTAGAATAACAAATTTATAATGACTCACTCATAGCAACAATAAAAGTAAGCATGTAAGAATATATGCTCAAAAGGCTCAAAAATCTCACCAGAATTGTGGCTTTTGATGTCAATCCTGAGAATTTTAAATTTTAAGATAATACCTAAATTTAGGGAAAAATAACCTAGAAAAATTTTAGTTCTCAAAAATTTCAACTTATCATGCTCGATTCTCTAATGTCTTAAAGTTCGAATAATCAAAGCACAATAACCTATGTCTTAATCCAAAAACATATCAATAAAATCATAAATCAATCAGAATTCATTCTAATAGTGATATGAGAAAGTGACTTGAGAGACAAGACAAAATTCAGGAATTTGAGAATAATGCAAAAAGTGAAAGTGAGTCACCCCCCACACTTAAGATGTACATTGCCCTCAATGGATAAGGATAAATGTATATATAAGCATAGATCATATGTGAGGGATAGAAAGAGGACTCCTTGAAGCTTGGATAGATTCCTTAGAATAGTGAAAGTTGAATTGGAGAAATAACTAATTGAAGTTCATGATTCTAGGTGACTGTAGAGAATGAACACAACTTATGTGGAGGATTCAAGTATTACTCGGTAAGAAATAAGGTGCACAATAAAAGAAAAAAAGTAGAGAAAATTAAAAATAATAGAATAGGGGATTGGGCACAAGGCCGTGTCACACGCCCGTGTGCCCTAGGTTTAGCCCGTGTGTTTTGTGATCTTATGGTGTGGCCACGAGTGATAGGCACAGACGTGTCCTTCACTTGTGTTGATTTGGCAGGTTCACCCATGGCCATGTCGCACGGCCATGGTGATTTGTCGAAACCCGTGTTTTTGAAAAATTTTACTCTGTTTTCACACGGCCGTGTTGTACGGCAGTGTCTCTACCCGTGGTGATACCACGGCCTTAGCCATGCCCGTGTGCCTGGCCGTGTGGCTCTAAACAATCTGCGTTTTAAGGACTTAGTTAGTTATTATGAATTTAAAGAAATCAGTAATGTTAGTGCTCAAGTTGCCTCCCAAGAAGCGCTTATTTAAAGTCTAAGCTCGACTTACCTCGCTTACACCTTTACGATGGTTCGTGGAGCTCAAGCTCCTCCCTATCATTCTTAAAATCATCTCCATTATATAGTTTGAGGCGATGACCGCTTACCTTGAAGATGCTGTGGGTTGGATATGTTACCTCAATTATGCCATAGGGAAAAACACTTTGAACTATAAATGAACCTGACCATCTCGATTTTAGCTTTCCCGAAAATAATCTAAGCCTTGAGTTGTAAAGCAAAACAAGATCGCCAGTTTTAAACTGTTTGTTTTCCTTTAGTCGAGCGTCATGGCGCCGCTTTGTGGCTTCCTTGTATAAGCGTGAGTTTTTGCATGCATTACAGCGCCATTAATCCAACTCGTTTAACTGCATAAGTCTCTTTTCACTTGCAAGATTAAGGTCGAGATTTAGAAATTTTATGGCCCAAAATGCCCTATGCTCTAGTTTGAAAGGTAAATGACAACTTTCCCCATAAATGAGTCTATAAGGGGATGTTCCTATAGGAGTTTTGAATACAGTTCTATAGGCCCATAAAACATCATCTACTTTCATTGCCCAATCTTTTCTATTTGCCTGTACCATTTTCTCTAAGATGTGTTTTAACTCTCTATTAGCTACTTCGACTTGTCCACTAGTTTGGGGGTGGTAAGGGGTAGCTATTCTATGGTACACTCCGTATTTCTTTAGGACTTTTTCAAACTGGGTATTATAGAAATGAGTTCCCCTATCACTGATAATTACTCTTGGTGTTCCAAATCGAGAAAAAAGTTTTTTAAGGAACCTCACTACCATTCTAGCATCATTAGTAGGTAAAGCTTGGGCTTCCACCCATTTAGACATCTAATCAACTGCTACTAGAATGTATTTAGTTTCGAATGAGCTAGGGAATAGACCTATGAAATCGATGCCCCATACATCGAATATTTCACATTTAAGCATATTTTTCTGAGGCATTTCATCACATTTAGAGATGTTACCTGTTCGTTGACATTTGTCACAAGAAGTAACATACCTGTTAGCGTCCTTAAATAATGTGGGCCAATAAAAACCTGATTCAAGTATTTTATGGGCGGTCTTAGTTCCACTGTAGTGTCCTCCTGTTGGTCCTGAATGGTAGTGTTCCAAGATTTTGTTTGCTTCTATCGTTGTAACATATCTTCGAATGACTTAGTCTGCACAAATTTGAAAAAGAAAATGGTCTTCCCAAAAGTAGTTTTTCACATTAGTAAAGAATAGTTTCTTTTGCTGATGTGTCAACCCTTTTGGGGTTATGTTAGTAGCTAAGTAATTTGCAATGTCAACAAACCAAGGTACCTCAGAATTAGACATGACTAAGAGTTGTTCTTCAGGGAATAAGTCATTTATCTCAGCCTCATCAAGTCCTTTAGGATGTGGATTCTCAAGCCTGGAAAGTGATCGGCTGCCAAGTTTTCAGCTCCCTTTTTATCTTGTATTTCCAAATCGAATTCTTGCAACAATAAAATCCATCTTATTAATTGAGGTTTTGCATCGGACTTTGTCAAAAGATAACAAAGGGCGGAATGATCAGTATAAATGACAACTTCAGAAAATATTAGATATGGTCTAAATTTGTCAAACGCAAAAACCACAGCTAGCAATTCTTTTTCTGTTGTAGTGTAGTTCTCTTGTGCGGCCGTTAAAGTTTTGCTAGCATAGTAGATTGGTTGAAAATGCTTGTCTCTTCACTATCCAAGAACTGCACCTACTGCAAAATCACTTGCATCACACATTAGCTCAAAAGGTAAATTCCAATCAGGTGCAATTATAATTGGAGCATTAGTAAGTTTTTCTTGAGAGTGTTAAATGCCTCTAAACATTCCTGATCGAAATTGAAGGGGACATCTTTTTCTAGTAATTTTGTTAAAGGCTTAGTTATTTTAGAAAAATCTTTAATGAATCTTCTATAGAAACCTGCATGTCCTAAAAAACTTCTAATTGCCTTAACTGAACTAGGGGGAGGTAGTTTTTCAATGGTCTCAACTTTTGCTTTATCAACTTCTATCCCTTTATTAGAAATCTTGTGTCCTAAAACAATACCTTCTCGAACCATAAAATGACATTTTTCCCAATTGAGAACAAGATTTGTTTCCTCACACCTTATTAAAACTCGTTTTAAATTCTTAAGATAAAGGTGGAAAGGGTTATCGAATACCGAGAAGTCGTCCATAAATACCTCCATGATGTCCTTCACGAGTTTGTCAAAGATGGCTAGCATGCAACGCTGAAAACTAGCTAGAGCATTACATAATCCAAAGGGCATTCTACAATAAGCAAACGTACCATATGGACAAGTGAATGTCATTTTCTCTTGATCTTCAAGAGCTATCGGGATCTGAAAATAGCTGGAAAGTCCATCCAAGAAGTAATAATACATGTGTCTTGACAGTCTTTCCAACATTTAATCAATGAATGGCAATGGGAAGTGATCTTTTCTAGTGGCGTTGTTCAATTTCCTGTAGTCAATGCAAACTCTCCAACCTGTTACCATTCTTGTAGGGATTAATTCGTTCTTTTCATTGGCAAGAACAGTCATGCCGCCTTTCTTAGGAACAACCTACACAGGACTTACCCAAGCACTGTTAGAAATAGGATAAATAATTCCAGCATCTAGAAGTTTAATTACCTCAGTCTTGACCACATCCTTCATATTGGGGTTCAATCTTCTTTAAGCTTGCACACATGGTTTATATTAATCTTCCATCAAAATTTTGTGGGTGCAAAAAGAAGGACTGATTCCCTTAATGTCGGAAATTTTCCAAGCTATGGCTTTTTTATGTTTTCTTAACACTTGGATTAATTCCTACTTCTCCTTGGGTTGCAAGTTTGAAGTAATAATTATTGGTAGTGTAGAATTTTCTCCTAAGAATGCATATTCTAAGTGTTTGGGTAATTATTTGAGCTCTAGTTTGGGGGTTCGTCAACAGATGGTTTTTGTCTTAGTTCGTCTTTAATCTCAATGCCCTCATAATCAATTTGTCTTGGAGCAGGTTTGTTGGAATTTAAATCGGTTAGCATCTTTTTCATTTCAATGGTGACTTCGTCCTCCCTCCCACCTTGAACGAGACACAGTTCCAATGTGTTTTTAAAAGTGATTTCCTGAAATGAATCTTGAACAGAATAATCAATAGAATCAATAAAATAATAGAAATCATCTTGTTCCCTAGAAAATTGCATGGCATCATGGATTTTAAACACAATTTCTTCATCACCTACCCTAAGCACAAGTTTACCATCTCCTACATCAATAACAACTCTAGCAGTAGCTAAAAACAGGCGTCCTAAGATTAAAGGTACCTCAACATCCTCATCCATGTCAAGTACAACAAAATCAACAAGGAATATAAATTTATCAACTTTAACTAATACATCTTCAATGATACCCCTAGGATATTTAACAGATCTATCAGCTAATTAAATACTCATCCTAGTGGGTTTTGGTTATCCTAGTCCTAGTTGCTTGAACATTTTATAAGTTATTAAGTTAATACTAGCACCTAAATCTGCTAACACTTTTTCAATATTTAAACTACCAATTAAGTAAGGAATAGTAAAACTTCCTGGATCTTTTAATTTGGTTGGCAGTTTGTTATGGAGAATTGCTGAACATTCCTCGTTAATTTCCACTGTAGACAGTTCCTCAAACTTCTTTTTATTTGTTAGAAGCTCCTTCAAAAACTTTGCATATGTGGGCATCTGAGAAATAGCTTCAACGAAAGGTAAGTTAATATGTAATTGTTTAAAAAGTTCAAGAAATTTACCAAATTGAGCATCCATGCAGTCTTTCTTCAACTTTGCTGGGTATGGGATGGGTGGATTGTATTCCTTAAGTACGGGTGGGTTTTTTCTTTAGGTTCGGCTTCTTCGATGGTCTCCTTGTCAGGTTCTTGAACAGCTTTCTTCTCAGTTTCTAATAGTGTTTTTTCGCTCCGTAGTGTGACTGCGTTAACATGCTCCCTAGGATTGGTTTCGGTGTTGCTCAGCAAACCACCTTGTGGTCTTTTAGAGATTAGTTTAGCAAGCTGGCCTATTTGAGTCTCGAGTCCTTGAATGGATGCTTGCTGTTTTTTGAGTGCCGTTTCGGTGTTTTGAAAACAAGTTTCTGATACGGAGATAAATTTTGTAAGCATATCCTCGAGGTTTGGCTTTTTCTTCTGCTAGTAAGATAGCTGCTGGAATCCCGGAGGAGGCGATGGTTTTTTATTTCCTTGATTTCTTTGTCCTCCCCATGAGAAATTGGGATGGTTCCTCCAACCTGCATTATAGGTGTTACTATAAGGATTATTTTGAGGTCGAGGATTATTACCCATATAGTTGACTTGCTCGTTTTCCATGCCATGTCCATAGGGGAGTACTCTGGACTGCTCATGTTTCCTAGAGTTGAGTCACATTGCATCACTGGATGTACCTGCGTAGAACCAACGAAACTATCAATCTTTTTATTAAGAAGTTCTACCTGATTAGAGAGCATGGTAATTGCGTCGACATTAAAAACTCTGGCAGCTTTTTGCTGCTTTTTGTGGCTTTGTTCTCATAACTTGCCACTAATAGTTATTCAGTGACATCTCTTGTATAAACTCATAAGCTGCCTCGGGTGTTTTGTTGTTGATTGTTCCACTAGCGGCTGTATCAATCATCTATCTCGTTGAGGGGTTCAAACCGTTGTGAAATGTTTGAACCTGTAGCCATAAAGGTAACCCGTGATAGGGGCACCTTCTTAATAGATCTTTGTATCTCTCCCACGCGTCGTAGAGTGTCTCTAAATCCATCTGCACAAAAGAAGAAAATCATTCCTCAACTTGGCCATTTTAGCCGGTGGAAAGTACTTAAGTAAAAATTTTTCGGTCATTTGTTCTCATGTAGTGATAGATCTTCTAGGTGGAGAATTTAACCATTGTTTGGCTTTATTCCTCAAGGAAAAATGGAATAACTAAAGACGAATGACATCATCAGAAACGCCATTTATTTTGATGTGTCCTAGAATTCTAGGAAATTAGCTAGATGTGAGTTAGGATCCCCATCCTGCAAACTATCAAACTAAACAAATTACTGTATCATTTGAATAGTGTTAGGTTGCAGTTCAAAATTATTTGCAGCAATAGCAGGCCTAACAATACTAGATTCAGTACCAGCTAAATTAGGCTTAGCACAATCATACATAGTACAAGGTACATGATTTTGATTAACAGGATCTGTGGCTATCGCCGGAGGTGGTAGATTATCCTGATTTGCGTTCATCTCTTCAGTAGATTTGGTTTCTTCTTGGCTTTGTACTGGGTACTGTTAGCTTCACCTTATGTTTCTTCGGTTTTTATGAATTGTAGCTTCTAGGTCGTTATCAAAAAGTAAAGGTCTTGATGGGTTTCTTCTAGTCATGCACTAGAGACACCTGTCAGGAAAAAGGAAGGCTTCAGTAAAATAAAATAGAATAAAAATAAATTGCAATAAAAGGAAAAAAATGGCTAAAGTAATAGAAATCGAGTGTTCTTAATATCTTAGTTCCCCGACAATGACTCCAAAAGCTTGATCGTGATTTTGATTAAGTAATAAAATTGATCGTACCTAGAAACTAACTATTATCACGATAAAAGGCAAGCTCACCTATCGAGTAGTAGTATAGTAAGTGGTAAGACCGGAATATCGAATCCAAGGAACTAGGAGTACTAGTAGTAACTTTCTCTCTATTATCTAGCTTAGAAATAAAGGGAGGTTTTGTTTAAACTAACGAAATCTAAACTAAACTAAAGACGCGACAAAGAATGAATCGGAGAATTGCTTTGGGGAAATTGAATGATAAAGACAATACCTAAGAAAGAATCCACCTAGACTTCACTTGTTATCTAACCCTGAACCAGATGATTTCTTCATTCGACTTGATCTGTAGAGATCCCTAAATTATGTTAATATCTCCATCAAGAATAAGAACAACTAAACTTAGGTCGATTAATTGAAATCTCTTTCTAATTAAAACCCCTAGTTTTGCATTAACTCAATCTATGGATTTCCCTATTAGATTTGACTCTAATCCGGTAGTTTTTTGCCATCCGATGCCTAGGAGTGCGATCAAATCCACTTAATTGTGTTGGATCTACTCTTAAAAAGGGACTTTTGCTCCTCTACATAAGCACATTTGACTTAAATTAATATCCCAGAGATATTAATTCAAGAATTAAAAACACAATTAAGAACAAGTCAAATATTTATCATACAGTTCAGATAACGATAGCAAGATCTGTCTTAGGTTTCATCCCCTTTAAGTATTTGGGGATTTAGTTCATATTAAAAGAGAAAAACATCTCAAAATAAAGAAAACAACAAAACATAAGAAAACCCTAAAACCCCTGATAGATTTGAAGGGAAATCCTCAGTCTTGATGTAGATCCTTGCTTTTGAAACGGATTAATCGGCTTCCTTTGAGTAATTCCCTGACTTCTACCCTCCGTCTCTTGGCGGGAACACTGTACCTTTTTAGTTGCCTCTTAAGTTCTTTATATAGAGTTTGGAATGTCTTTCTTAGCCCCTAAGTAGCTTTTTTTGCGTGAAATTAAACTTCGTCACGATAGGGACACGCCCGTGTGAGACGAGCTACAAGCCGTGTTCAAGTCTGTTAAAGTGGCACGGCCGTGTGGGTTGCCCGTGTGACGAATTTCAGTCTGTGTTGTTTCCTTACTTTGGCCCTTTTCTCCGTTTTCGGCCCGTTTCTCATTCTTTTCACTCTCTTATTCTCTCCTAAGTATAAAACATGAAATTAAAGGTTTAAGAGCATCAAACTCCACAATTCAATGAATAATTCATCCAAAATTAAGCTAAGCATAGGGTAAAAACATGTATAAATTATGGTTTATCAATAAACATAGGTGGAAAATTAGAAAAAAAGTCATGGGACAACCCGTAAACAAGTAAAATGGGTTGAATAAAAATTGGAAGTATGGGCATACATTAGTTAGCCAGCGGGACAAAGGAATCTGGAAATAAAAAGGGAAATATAAAGTGGGAAAAGGCTACTAGAATAGCATTTATGAAAGCCAGTAAAGCATGTGGGAGGTAACCTAGAAGGAATCATCACGAAATTGGACGCACTAGCAATTCCTAATTCTAGATAAGGGTCCATCAATAAGAGCTGCTAGGGGACGCTCAGAGTAACCCTATATCCTAGTGGGCGATCTTAGGAACCAGCCTAGATCTTAAGGAAAAGAAGGGCTAGATAGAACCCATTGACAAAAATGAGACATGGGATGATGGATAAGTCTATTAAGACTATTCTTCTTTAAGGGAAATCATTAAGGAATTATCAACCAAATGGCAAGCCATGAGAAGATGTAGTATGACAGATAAATCGTGAACTCAAAAGACCATACAGCGGCATTCGGCTGAGTACTGAAGGTCATAGTGGGCTTTAGCAGAAGGGCGTGTTGCGCTTAAAGGTAAGGTCATGCGACTGAAGTGGATTATAAAGAAGTAATCGAACCACTATTTAAGCTAATCAGGATTTAGTCTGCCAGGGAGGTATAGGACCTTACTAGTCATGCCAACAGGTGGAAGGTGAGCAAGTGATACAGGATTAAGATAAGGAAAGAGTTTACCATGGACTAAAGAGGTTGAGAATACTCACCAAGGGCCTTTAATAGGGTAAACTCAAAGGCAGCATTAATAAGGCATAATGATAGGAAGAAAAAATCCACACTGGGGATAAGTGGAAGAAAGAATTTAATGAAAAAGAAGGATAGAGTTTGCAGAGATGGCAAGACATTCGGAGGAAATGTCAAGGCTAATCGAATGCTGGTAGAATGATCAGAAGGAAATTGCTCAACAATCTATCCACCAATGGATAGGATCGAGAATAGGATAAGGCCTGTTATGATAGTTTAAAAGAAATGTTCCAAATGAGTAGGGAGTTTGCTTTATGTATTATTATTTATATGGACCCCGACAAGGTGGGGAATATTTTGTGTAGTGAAGAAACTCACTAACTTTATTGGAACTTACAATGGTTGACTTGTGATTGCAGGACTTGATGGACAAGGAACTCAGAGAGGGACTGATCTAGATTGAGATAAGTCAAGGAGTATTAAAGGAAAGTGTCATGCATATAGGAAGAGGGCACCTTTAGGAACTTCCCTATGGGGACAAATATATATGTGTTGTAAGAATTTAAATCCCTTAGAGTCCGGAGTTCATACAATGAACTTTATATTGTCACTATTGTAAATTTTATAACTAGGTAATACAATATGTTTTTAACTTAGTGATATCTTGGTATGAACAATAACCTAGTTCAGTTGTGACACCCATACCCGAACTTGACGAACGGATTGGGTGAGGGTGTTACAATTTGGGACTACTGCAATCAAATAATAAATTAAAATTAAATAAAAAAGATAGTCTAAGAATAAAAATAGATGCATGTACCTAGCATGTCCCTCTAATATAGAGACTGGGTCAAATTAGTCCATTTATTATTAAATGGATCAATTTAGTTCCTATACTATTAAAAATAATCAAATAAGTCCAAATTTCAACAAAGATAACATTGACTATAAAAATATATTTTACTCTTTAATATTAATATTTATTATGATTTTACAAATGGATTTTTTTTTGTTTGGATTGAACTGTAAAGGAAAAAAATAATTTCCATGTAAATTTTAAATAATAAATGTTAACTCTATTCTAATTGGGTTTTATTTTATTCTTTTTAATAGTAGAATAATTAAATTGATTTGATTAATAGTAGTGGACTAAATTGATTCTATAACACCCCTTAAGTAAGGAATGTTACATTTACAAAATAATCACTTTAATTTTAGTTCTAAATTATAAATTCAAGTTTTAAACTGATTTTTAAGGTCATTTTAGACTTTTTAAACCATTTCTAATTTTTCCATACGTTTTGGCTTTGATTGGGAGTCGTTCTAGGGCCTTTCAGGGAAAAACAAGAAAATTTTTGGGTGCAAGCCTATGTATTTCGAGACATGACCCTAAAAATATAGACTTTTAATTCAATGTTGCCTTGGCTCAATACATAGTCTTAAGACAATGAACTATGTCTTAAGAAAAGTAGCAAATGTCTCGAGATAAAACTCAATATGTCTCGAGACATAATCTTGGGACTTTAGCATTTTAGCTTCAAAGTTTGTTTGTCTCAAGACATAAGCCCTCATGTCTCGAGACTTAAGATAGAGACCTGAAAATTCTATTTTCAAACATTTCCCAACCATACTAGTTTTTTTCATAATCAGTCCAAGTATCACCAAAATCTCATAAATTATGTAATACCTTATATATTTTATTCAAAACACAATTAACATGAGCATTGAAACAACTAGACGTTGACTTACTAATTTCATTGTTATATTTATGTACATGTCATTTTCTTAAATAAAAATTAATGGAGATGTCATACTCTTCTCCAAGTCCTTGGGATGTGATGATATGTGTTAAGGTCACTACTTCAGTCGAGAGCTTCAATCTGATCTTTCACCTACGTGGTATGTAGCAACGCATTAAGCTACATTGTAGCTTAGTAATTACCCATGAATTCAAATATTACCATTTTTATAATTTATTCAATATTAAAAATATTACTATTATAATCTAACGACTACATCATAATAATCTAGAGGTTATTCAATTTTTACAAAATTCATTAATACTTTGATTTATTATTTTATCACTTTACTACTTAACATGAATTATTATGATAAATCAGTTATCACGACTTTTAGCCCATGTTAGACACGTTTGAGTGAGGTGAATATACAAAACATAATCACGATATATGGAGCATATAAGTGTTGGAAACACGGGCATCCAAGTGCATTACCAGAACAGAATGGCGCCGAAGTGCAATATCACGATTAACACAGGAACACTCAGGTTCCTATGACATGCTAACTATATCCACGAAGTTCAACACTAGTCTACATGGGCACTTGAATACCACTAGACTTACATTAGTTATACACAAATGTAATATTTCACGATTTTCACAATTTCACTATATTTTTGCACTTATTCAATTTAGTCCTCATTTTCACAATTTAAAGAAAATTTGTAAATTTCAATTACAATAATCATGAAATTTATTTACTAAATTCTTGGTCCATAATACGTCATATATTTCGTACTCTCTACATCGTTTTCACTTATCAAATAATAACACATACTTATCAAATAATAACACATAGAACTTTCACATACTTTTCAATTTAGTCCCTTTTGCCACGAAATTCAATATCCAATACTTAGACACTTTAAATAAGTTCTCTTCCATGTAGCATTTCATTTTGAATAATTCTTTTAAAAAATTTTAATACTTATAGTCATTTCTGAACATATTACAACTTAGTCCTTAACAATATAAAATTCAATAATTATTATAATATCATTTTAATTTCACCTTTCATTCAAATTTAGTATCACATATCACATTAATCAATTAATTCATCATAATATCATATTTCACATATCTATTTTTATGTTCTTCACTTCTCTTATTTCAACTATAAATTTCATAAAGTTCACAATTCAATCATTAGCATCATGAAATTTCAATATTTACTATAATTTCACTTTAATATCCCTTTATGTTTAATTCACTACCATATTACACTTCAGTGAAGCCTTTTATACTAACATTTTATTTCGCATATCAAATTACTTTATACTTTATTTTACTAGTTTACCGTAAAATTCATAAAGTTTACATTTTAGTCTTTAAGTATCAAGAGAATTGAAGGGTACTACCTATGTTCTACTTCAAATCACTTGTTTTTCTATTCTTTTTATCACTTGGTTCAATTTCTCAATTTCTTTCTTCGACAACATGTTAAGAACATAAAAACTTTCATGAGAAATCTTTTCTTTAACATCATTTCTATACCTTTTTAGCAAGCTTCAACTTGAAAACATGATAACTTTGATATTCTTACCTTGTTCTCTTAATTTCAGGCCTTATCTTGATTTTCGCTCTCCATCAATATGAACATATAATCTTCCTTCTTGAAATCTAAGTTCACTAGATTGTTGAAGGCTTGATTTTACTAGAAGTTTTAAGGATTTCTCTCTTAATTTCAAGGAAATGACCAAATTGCGAAGAAACCAAAATTTATTTTCTCCATGGATGGCGCTGGCGTGAACTTGAAAGAAAGATGGAGAGAATTATTTTCTTTTCAACTTTTACTTAATCATTAATCAATATAAAAATATCTTAAAACAAAATAATAGTAAAATATTAAAATATTTTAACTAACAGTATTTCTACACCATTCAACCTCAATTATTACACTTAATATTTATCCAAATTATGAAATCACCATTTTACCCTAGTTCTCTACAATTCCATCCTTGAATCACTATTGAATTTTAGAAAATTACGATTTAGTTCCTCATATTTCTCCACTTATTCAATTCAATCATTACTTACCAATTTCGTATCATAAGGAATTTTAGGTTATGCTCACTTTTGATCCTCCAACTTTCCCATATTTACATGTTAACTCTTCAAATTTTGAATAATTATACTTGTCCCAAAACTTTTCACATCTTTATGATTTAGTCCCTACCTTAAATTAATATATTATAACATACTTTCTTAATTCAACTGCCTTTGGCATCCATCACCATTCTCTTTTATCAATTATGTACCTTATTTATTTTACCAAGAATTCCACTATTTGTGATCACAACTTAATGCCACTTTTTGTAGCATAGTGATTTTAGGGATGTTACAAATCTAGTCCTATAATAAAGAAACATTGCAAATGCATTCAACAGTTAAAAATGTATTTATTTCAAAATAAATGAAAAATATCTTTTTGATCTCACAATACATGTGTCTGAAGACAAAGTCTGGTTTTAAATACATATTGTATTTAACAGCTATTTGTTGTTAACTTTATTACATTTGATGTAGGAAGAAAAATATATTAAGTTTATAATTCAGCAAATTCAACTGTTTTCTTCCCATCGTGTGCTTTACGAAAGAAATGTTTGACGTAATCTGAATAAAGAACTTGTTTGTAAATTGTTTTCTCACAATTTGCGACCAATTCAGGCAATGGTCCTATCATATCAGTAGGTCTTGGATTCACAAAAATGGGGACTGAAATTCTGTTCTTATATACTTCCATTAGCAACCACACAGTGTTAAACACTTCTATACCTTCCATTGCTCATTATTTGTAGTGCATCTCCAACATTGATCACAAGAGAACCTTTAATTGGAGGAACATGAATCCAATCATCTCCCCCGTTTCTCTTACGAAAAGTCCCCCAATCTCATCTTGAAGAAGAATTGTAAGAGTTGAGACATCAGAGTGGCGACCTACTCCGACAGTGAGTTCAGGGTTTGGACATTTAGGATAGTAGTTAAGGTTAGTCCTCATTGAACACATTAGTAATGATTCTTTTGCCTCATCAATTTCATTGACATTTAGGCCCTTCATTAGCACTTGTAATAGTTGTTTAGTGACAACTTCAGACTTCTTCATGTAATCTAACACTTGCTCCCTAAAAAAGAATACCAAAAAGGTTTATTAAATATTTGTCAACAAAAGAAATGCATGGCATGATGTTTAAGGATTCAAGAAAATCTAACAATTAACAATTTTTCTACCTGCAAACAGAAGGCCATAGTGCAAAAGCTTCTACTTCAGAGACGTAAAACAAGCTTAGATAATCTTTCCACTCAAGAGCCTTTTCTGCTTGAGGGGTAAAACTTGTGCCAAATCTCACATTGTTTGAAGATGAATGTCCCTTGGAATACTTATTTTTAACCTCAGCTGGCAATCTAAAGAAGTTATAAGTAGCATCTTTAACATTCTCCAACACTTCAACAGGTACATCGTGGTTAACAATCTGGAAGAAGCCCCATTCTGAAGCAGCATCACAAATAGATTTCGCTACTTTGGGATCTTCCCAATTTGACATATCAATTATGGGAATTGATCCTTGAGGTATGATATTGGTCATGCACATCCTCTCTTCCAAAGGTTGGATATATTGTTTAGGGAGGGCTTTAAGACCCAGTTCAGACAAACCCCTCACTCCATTCCCTTGGTTAATAACAAAGTCAATGAGAGCAGAAGAATCATTGAATGGATCGGCAAGTGTTGGAGCCATTGGTTTGAGTAAAATTTGAGTTAAATGATAGCGAGGTAGTGTTTGTGAAAGGGGATAAGAGTGATACAAGAGAAGGCAATGGTGCAGCTTGGTTTCAGTGGAGTGACTATTTATATAGAAAATTTTCAAGGTTGGCGATGACTTTGGTGCTTTAGTCTTACTTTGAATGGGTGTGCAAGGCAGGTTCACCAACCCAAGTACTTCGCCGCAGTTGCCACCAACCTTGGTTGGCGAAAAGCCTAATGGAAACATAAAATATTCGCATTACTTTTATTTGTTTCAAGTCCAAAATGGTTGGCAGAGTTCAGAAGAACTCCACCCTTGGTATATTACAATATAAAAACTCATAGTAAATATTTGTTTACAATTTGTGTAAACTTATTTTATATTTGTTGATTTTGACTCTAGCATCTCATGTAGACCTTATATCTTAAATTTTGAGTCAATTAAAAATGTCAATTTGTTTTTTTTATATAGTCATAACAAATTCACGTAAAGTCGAGAATAATGTATTTCTATAAATGTATTGAGAAAAGAATCAGATAATAATTTGGTTGCTTTGGTCAAACCTGAATGATTTTTTTTTTTTGTAATAAACTTAGTCTGCTAATTTTATATAAAAATAATAATTGTGACCCTTAATTTAATTTTTCGTCTCTTTTAGCTTTTACATTTATATTTTTTTGCTAAATCACTTTAAGATAGATGAAAAAATCAATATTGGTTAACATTGTTGACAAGGTATCCATGTCTATGCCACATCAATAATTAAATAAAATTTTAAAAATATTTTTTTATATTTTATACTTGTTAGTAATGTTAATAACTTATTTAATAATTTTTAAAAATTTTAAATATAAAAAATTAATTCATTACTGACTTGACATCCACGTGGATGTCACATTAGCAAAAATAATCGATATTAACTTTTCCATCTATTTTTTGACCGACAATACAAGTTTAAAAACTTAAAAAAATAAAAAAAATAAATAAAAGTTAAAATATTTTTTTTGTGAAGTTTACAGATTAAATAAATTATTACTAAGCCTATTTTTTTCTAAAATCAAATATCTTCGTGTCTATTTTATGATTTAGAGATTATTTTTTTTGAAAATTTTTACTATCCACTTGTAATTATTATATCATAATCAGCAAAGACTAATGCTTCTTTAGATATGCCTAATCAACATGAAAATAATGTAATAAATAGATATATCATTTTCTAAACTAATGCTTCTTTTTTTTGATAAATTTAATTAGTTGTATTGCATTTACATTTATATATAAAAGTAAAACAGGAATGAGAATAAATATACCCAAATGCAATGTAAGGGTGACATGGATTCCATTTATAAGACGAAAAGAACAAGTAAAATATTACAACTAATTACATTTTGGACGCCATGACATCTGACAAAACGTTTTTAGTATGGATCTTTTATATAAATGAAGTAAATAACTGCCCAATCCATGCTATATAAATGAAGTAAATAACTGCCCAATCCATGCTATGTGTTTGGTCGTCTTCTTTTAATTTTCTTTTTTCATTAATTTAATTAATGGGTAAAGTACAATATGGTCACTAAAGTATTGTTCCTATGTTATTTTGGTCACTGAATTTTTATTTTTTTTTTCTATTTTGGTTATTAAACTATTCGAAATCAATTTTTTTGTCACTGACAATTAACAGCCATTTGAAATTCGATAAAAGTATTGACGTAAATTTTTTTATTGATCTAATAATAAATTTAACCTTCAAATATTTACAGATACTATCTATTTAATCCTAAATAACTATATCACTCTTAATGGAGAAGGATTTTTTTTTGGGGGGGGGTGTGAAGAAAAACACTCTTAATGGGCAAATTTTGAACTTGTTTGTAACCAATGGAAATATGGAATGGCAACCTTCAATCCCAAACCATGCCCATGTTGCCTTTTCTTTCTTCTCTCTCCAAATCACTATTCCTTACCCAAGTTCCTTATATAAATAGATTTTACAAAATTTTTCATTTACAATTATAAATAAAGAGTAAATTTATTGATTTTTTTTTTTTAGAATTTGAACGAAAATGAAAAATTTCGTAAACATTGAGGACTAAATTTATTATATTTAAAATAAAATTGATAGAATGTATAAATATTAGAGGACTAAATTTATTATTAAACCAATAAAAAAGTCTATATTAACACTTCAATCAAATTTCAAACTGTTGTTAATGTTTGATAACTAAAAATTTTAATTTTACATAATTTAATGACCAAAATAAAATGTGAAAAATATTTTAGTCGTCATTTCTATTTGTACCTTTAATTAATTATTAATAAAATGTGTATTTCTCCAACGAAATGATGTAATTAGTGCTGCAAAAGTTAGAACAAGAAAGCACAGGAGAGGCACCCAAAGTCGGGTAAGACACGATGACGAGAATATAGATGTACAAAACAACAGATAGCACGAGAGGAACGACACAATTAATAAAGGTTAAATTTGCTTCAAGTCCCTTTATTTTTCATATATTTAAAATTTAGTTTTTTATTTTTATTTTAAAAAAATTAGTCTCTTTACAATTAAAATTTTAAAATTCAAATCCAATAGTTAACGTTGTTAAAGGTTTTTGTGTTTTTGTTGAATTCACAAGTGTAACATTTTGAGCTAAAAAGATACTCATTCGATACCTATGTAACAAAAAAAAATATTTTAATGCATCTAAATTTATTAAAAAAAACTAATGATAATAATAATCGAAGTTGTGATTTAAAGTAAAATAACTAAAATTTAAATATATTATAGGTATAGAGAATCAAAGTATATTTTAGGCTACGTAAAGTATATATGTTCCGTTGGTTGCAACTATAAATCATTCCTAGGTTTAGATTCGTAGGATAAACGAATATGTCACTATATAAATAAAATTAAGTATAATATATTAATATTAAATTTTAGAATAATATAAAATCTTAATAAAAAATGAATACAAATATTAAAGATAAAATATATGAAATAATATTTGATATATTGCTTGTAAAATTTGTAGACTCTACAAGCAGGGTTAAAAATTAATATGTGCCTTGTAAGGATATAATAAAATATTTAAAAAAATAAATATTTTAGAAAAAAGACTCATAATATTTTTCAAGATTACTTGTAAAAAAAAATATATTGTCAATATACCAAATATTAACCTAAAATGTTTACTTGCCCTAAAATTAAAAACAAAACTCATTTAATATTTAAGTGCATAATTTAAAAACAAAATTAAAAATGATGTAGTAAGTTGTGAATAATATTTTGTTTAATATCTTACATAAATGGATATAAAACTTATTATGACAAATTATACAGATATGAATAGCATTGATATATGACATGAAAGATTTTAAAATATGACATAAGTTCTTATACTGTTTGTAAATTTTTAATTTTTAATTTTTAATTTTTATTTATAGGAATTTAGTCTTTTACTTTTTAAATTTTTCAGGTCGAACTTTGTTAAAATTAGGTTAAATGCTGCTATTTGTCCCTATACTTTGCGAAAGTTGTGGATTCAATCCTTGTACTTTAATTTGGTCATTTTCAGTCCCTATACATTTCAAATTTTAAAATTTAGGTCCTCACCAAATAATAGTTGTTAATTCATTATGTTAAGTTTTGTTATTTCCACAATTTGAAGTGCTAAACATATTATTATATGTGTATACGCCATGTCAGATTGTTATTTTCACATATCACTCGTTAAAAATCCAGTTAATTGATTAATAATTGTCAATTGCATCAAGACTAAAAATTTAAGAAAGTGAAAAGAATAAGGACTTAAAATATCTAATTCGACAATATAGGCCAAATGTACAACTATATACATAGTACAAGACTAGTAAATCGAGTTTAACCAAACAGATTTAATTGATACTGTTTTGGTCAAGACTAAAATTTCACATTTTAAAGGGTACAAGGACTAAATTTGATCAAATTAAAGTATAAGAACTAAATCTACAACTTTTGCAAAGTACAGGGATTGATGGTAGAATTTAACCTTAAACTTATTATGTTAAATCCAAGTTCATTAAAACATCATCTTTTAGTTACATTGCTAATAAGTGATTTTTTTTTTTAAGAATAATGTCATATTTGGCACTTATACTTTCATAAAATGTCCAATGTGGCACATGTACTTTGAAAATGTCTAATGTGGTGCTTAAACTATCAATATATGGCACTTGAACTATCTATATGTGTTTTATTATGGTACATGTACTTTGATAAAATGTCCAATTTGGTACATGAACTATCAATATATGTTTTATTATGTATTCATAGCAGCAGCTTATGTGTGCGGCATAATCCCTTTCTTTACCACACATATGCTTCACGTGCAAGTTTTTAGCATTCTACCTCCCTTAAGAAAGAAGGAATGCAGATGTTGTTGACTCGTCTTGGGGGAGGTCACTTTATAACCTTCCCCTCGACTTATAGGGGGAATTATTATTGATACCTCATCAAAATAGGCTTCGCCACCATCACTTTGCTTGATCACAATCTTGCTAATTGCAACCTAGCCTATGAATGATGCTTCGACAACCATAACCCTTGTCGACATATGCATGCTCGACATGTAGAACACCTTTAGCCTACCTCACCAAAGACAAGTATTGAGTGTTGGAAAATATGGACATCACATATATAATAAGGATAATTACATGTTATTATTTACTATCATGATAAGGATAGCCCAAATTAAAAGTGATCTAATTTGGTTAGAATTCTATTGGACTTTAATTATTAAATAAAGTATGGGTAAAATATGTGTAGATACTCTTCTAATCAAATTCTAATTAATAATGGGCTAATTAGAATTTGATTAGAACTAATATGCTAAGGTTATAAATATTAGAGTTATGGTCCCCAAATTATACACAAGATATCTTTTCTAATATCCCATCGTTAGGAAAGAGAGAGCATATATTCTCTGAATTTCTTGTGTGCTAATTTGGAAGATCAAATCTCCAAAATCCGATAAAACTTCTAGGAATTTATGGATTTAGGTACGCTTCCGCATTTGATTTTATTCTTAATTTATTCTTGATGATTTGACATGATAGATCCTGGTTTATTAAGTTTTTTTTATTATAGATTTATTTTATAAATCTAACAAGTGGCATCCGAGTTTTGTCATGTTGAATCATTGAGAATGAATTGATTCTTTATTTTTTTTTTGAATTGATTCATTTTTTAGATCTTATGGATTTGATATTTTAATTATATATTATATTAAATTTTCAAGATTCTTGATAAATTTTTTTTAGGGGTTTTGATTCTTTAAATAAAATGTTAAGGTTTTTTAATAAAATTTTAAGGTTTTAATTTTTGTGGAAAGATTTACAGTTTTAATTGAGAATTAAAAAAAAACTATAGAAATTGATTTATATATATGTTTCGTTTATATATATATAATATATGCATGCCTTGATTGGTTTAATGCATGTTGTTTTGGGATAAAATATATATATGGTTATATTTTTATCTGATTGAAAGATAAAATTAAGGTAAATATTTTGAACAAATAAATTCAGATTTTGGCTTTTAATTAAGGATATCTGATATTTTAAATAAATTAGTTGAAACAAAATGCCGCCAAAGTGACCTCTTTTGTGTAGATTAGTTTATTTGAAATATTAAAATGATTATATGTTTTTGTGATTCATGCATTTATTGATTGACCCAAAGGTAAGTTAATATTTGGCAAAATTTCAAAGACATTTGTGGCAATAAATGTGTGACAGTTATAAGGTATTTTATGTGAGCAATAAGTTAGTCCAAAGATTAATTCATTGTTTGACATAATTTATTGTCAATGTTTGATTGCTACAACAAGAGTACCGCTTACAATTAATATTACTGTCCAAAGACTTAATATTAATGTTGTGTTTGGTATCTTGAGATAGGATTAGCCATTATCTTGAATTTATTATGAATATTGATTTAAGCTTGTTTCTTTTTTGTTCTATATTCAGCTAATTCATCTTCTGCTGCCACAATATCTGCTAATATAAATTCTATACCCATGCTTAATGGGACTAATTTTAAGGAATGGAAAAGGCACTTACTTATAGTGTTTGGCTGTATGGACATAGACCTTACACTAAGGGAAGAACAACCTGCACCTCTCACTGCGGAAAGCACCCCTGATGCTAAGAGGGATTTTGAGAGGTGGGATCGTTCAAATCGCATGAGTCTAATGATCATGAAACACAGCATTCCAGAAGCCTTTAGGGGCATAGAATCTGAAAAGATTACTCAGGCCAAGTGTTTCCTTGATGAAATTGAGAAACATTTTGCTAAAAACGATAAGGTTGAGATGACATCACTTCTGACTTCTTTGATGTCTATGAAGTATAAGGGTCAAGGAAACGTAAGGGAGTACATTATGGAGATGTTCCATACTGCTTCAAGACTTAAGGCACTTAAGATCAAGCTTTCTGAGGAATTGCTTGTTCTTATGATTTTGGTATCGCTTCCTGCACAATTTAATCAATTTAAAATTAGTTATAACTGTCAAAAGGAGAAATGGACCCTAAATGAGCTCATTTCTCATTGTGTACAAGAGGAAGAAAGGCTGAAGCGTGATAAGTCTGAAAGTGCTCATTTGGCCAATGCCTCTAAAGACAAGGGCAAGAAAAGAAAATATCAGAATGAAGCTACTAAGGGTCCAGCTCAAAAGAAACAACAAGCAATTACAGAGAGTTGTTTCTTTTGTAACAAGTCTGGACACGTAAAGAAAGATTGTACCAAATATCACGCTTCGCGTGCAAAGAAAGGTATAATTCTTAATTTGGTCTATTCTGAGATTAATTTAGCTTCAGTACCTAGAAACACTTGGTGGATAGATTCTGGTGCTACTACTCACATAAGTGTTTCTATGCAGGGTTGCCTGAGTTACCGAAAGCCAAGTGATGGTGAAAGACACATCTTTGTGGGCGATGGAAAATCGGTAGAAGGGGAAGCAATTAGGCATTTTAGGTTGTTATTAGGAACTGGTTTTTATTTGGATTTAAAAGACACTTTTATTGTACCGTCATTTAGACGGAATTTAGTTTCTGTTTCCTCGTTGGACAAATTTGGATATTATTGTTCATTCGAAAACAATCAATTTAATTTATCTTTAAATTCAAATATTACTGGAACTGGTTATTTAAATACTTGTGACAACATTTATTTGCTAGAAACTGTTGCATCCTATAATGAAACCTTGCATGTGGAATCACGTGGTCTTAAACATAAATTAAATAAGAAAAATTTAGCATCATTATGGCATAGGCGCTTAGGTCATATCTCAAAAGTTAGAGTTGAACGCCTTGTGTCTGATGGTATTTTAGAGTCCCTTGACTTCACAGACTTTGATGTCTGTGTCGATGCATTAAGGGAAAACAGACCAAAACCAAGAGATTGGGTGCCAACAGATCTTCAGACGTCTTAGAATTAATTCATACAGATATTTGTGGACTATTCCCTACGGCATCCTGGAATGGTCAACAATATTTCATAACATTCATAGAGGATTACTCACGGTATGGGTACCTATATCTTATTTATGAGAAATCTCAGTCTTTGGATGTGTTCAGAGCTTATAAAGCTGAAGTTGAGAATCAACTCAACAAAAGGATTAAAAATATTAGATATGACTGTGGTGGTGAGTACTACGGTAGATATGATGGCTCAGGTGAACAATGTCTAGGACCATTTGCGAAATTTCTAGAGGAATGTGGTATTGTCCCACAGTACACCATGCCAGGATCACCTAGTATGAATGGTGTAGCTGAAAGACGAAACAGAACTCTTAAGGATATGGTAAGGAGCATGATTGCTCATTCTACCTTACCTGAGTCCTTTTGGGGAGAAGCATTAAAGACAGCAGCTTACATTCTAAATAGAGTACCCAATAAAGCAGTTGTAAAAACACCTTATAAGCTTTAGACAGGTAAAAAGCCTAGTCTAAAGCACTTTCACATTTGGGGATGTCCAGTTGAGGCAAGGCCTTATAGGCCACATGAAAAGAAATTGGACTCCAAAACAGTAAGCAGCTACTTTATTGGCTATTTTGAGCGATCTAGGGGCTATAAATTTTATGATCCCATAATAAGAAATATTTTTGAGACGGGAACTGTAACATTTTTTGAGGATGTTGAGTTTGGGGGGAGAAATAAGGTTAGAGACATTGCTTTTGAGGAGGAATTGTATTCTAACTCAATTCCTACTATCACTTTTGACAATGTTCAGGCTCTTATACCTATCATTGATCAAGAAGTGATTCCAGAACCTCTACAAGCCAATGTTAAACAACTTTCTATTAAAAATGAGGTAATTATTCCAGAAGAACAAACTCAACAACCTCAAGAACAAGTGCCATTAAAGAGGTCCACAAGAGAAAGGAGAAATACTATTCCAGATGATTATATTGTATTTATCCAAGAACATGAGGATGACAATGGAATGATGGAAGATGATTCAATCAACTTTCATCAAGCTATAAAAAGTTCTAATTCTCAAAAGTGGATTGATGCCATGAAAGATGAGTATAAGTCTATGCAATACAATAAAGTTTGGGAACTTGTCCCATTACCCAAAGGTGCAAAACCGATTGGTTGTAAATTGATATTTAAAACCAAAAGGGATGCAAATGGTAATGTGGAGAGGTATAAGGCGCGTCTTGTAGCAAAAGGATATACTCAAAAAGAAGGTATTGATTTTATAGAGACTTTCTCTCCAGTTTCATCGAAAGATTCCTTTGGGATAATCATGGCGCTTGCTGCTCATTTTGATCTTGAGTTACATCAGATGGATGTTAAGACTGCGTTTCTTAATGGCGACATTGAAGAAACAATTTATATGGTGCAACTAGAAAATTTTGAATCAGAAGACTCAAAGAATATGGTTTGCAAATTAAAAAAAATCCATCTATGGACTCAAACAAGCTTCCCGTCAGTGGTACTATAAATTTCATCAAATAATTGTTTCGTTTGGTTTTGAGATAAATATTGTTGATGATTGTGTGTATCACAAATTCAATGGGAGTAAGTGCATATTTCTGGTTCTATATGTTGATGACATTTTGCTTGCCGCTAATGATATAGGCTTATTGCATGAAACCAAGAGGTTTTTATCTAAGCATTTTGAGATGAAAGATCTTGGGAACGTCTCTTTTGTTTTAGGAATTCAGATACATCGAGATCGATCTCGAGGTATTCATGGATTATCACAAAAGAGCTATTCGATAAAGTACTCAAAAGGTTTGGCATGCAGAATTGTGGACTAGGTGACACCCTTGTCGCTAAAGGAGATATATTTAGTCTTACTCAATGCCCTAAAAGTAACATTGAAATTCAAGAAATGCAAAAGATTCCCTATGCATCAGCTGTTGGGAGTTTAATGTATGTTCAAGTTTGTACACGTCCGGACATTGCGTACATTGTTGGGATGTTAGACAGATATTTAAGCAACTCTGGTATGGACCATTGGATAGCAGCCAAAAGGGTTATGAGATATCTTCAGAGAACAAAAAATTACATGCTTACTTATAAGAGATCAGATCTTTTGGAGGTCATTGGGTATTCTGATTCTGATTTCGCTGAATGCCAAGATAGTAGGAAATCTACATCAGGCTATATTTACCTATTAGCTGGAGGAGCTATATCTTGGAAAAGTGTTAAACTGACACTTATAGCTTCATCCACTATGGCAACAGAGTTTGTAGCATGTTATGAGGCATCAAACCATGGAATATGGTTGCGAAACTTTGTCACAGGGCTGCTCATTTTGGAAAATGTAGAAAGACCACTCAAATTATTCTGTGACAATAAGTCAGCAGTGCTGTATTCTAATAATAACAGGAGTTCATCTAAGTCAAAGCATATTGACATAAAGTTCCTAGTTGTAAAAGAAAGAGTGCAAAATGGTCAAATATCCATAGAGCACATTGGGACAAACTCCATGATAGCAGATCCGCTCACAAAAGGATTACCACCCAAGGTCTTTCATGAGCACATTGCTCACATAGGTATTACATTATTTGAGGATATTATGATTTAGTGGGAGTTTATATTTTATTTTTTTTAGACTATTATGTATTTGGTTATTTTCTGATCAGAAATGAAGTATTCAGTTTATTCATTTTGTTTATTGTTTTGACCTCACTTAAGAGGACTAGTTGGAAATAGACATGTTTAGATCATATTGCATGTAATTTCCATGCTACACATCCATACTTGATCTATGTCATTTGGTTGTGTTAATATACATAATCATGGATGGATTTAGTTACGATATATGTAACGAAAGTCGCCTTGGTTCTATGTTAACATAATTAATGGACGAGATTGTTCGGAATACCTTTTGGATATGATAGTAAAATTTTAAGCTCATAAGGTTATGTAATGACATGTAATTAGTATATATATGTGGTCTAAGTGGGAGATTGTTGGAAAATATGGACATCACATATATAATAAGGATAATTACATGTTATTATTTACTATCATGATAAGGATAGCCCAAATTAAAAGTGATCTAATTTGGTTAGAATTCTATTGGACTTTAATTATTAAATAAAGTATGGGTAAAATATGTGTAGATACTCTTCTAATCAAATTCTAATTAATGATGGGCTAATTAGAATTTGATTAGAACTAATATGCTAAGGTTATAAATATTAGAGTTATGGTCCCCAAATTATACACAAGATATCTTTTCTAATATCCCATTGTTAGGAAAGAGAGAGCATATATTCTCTGAATTTCTTGTGTGCTAATTTGGAAGATCAAATCTCCAAAATCCGATAAAACTTCTAAGAATTCATGGATTCAGGTATGCTTCCGCATTTGATTTTATTCTTAATTTATTCTTGATGATTTGACATGATAGATCCTGGTTTATTAAGTTTTTTTATTATAGATTTATTTTATAAATCTAACATTGAGTCTTTCCTTTGCATGGGACACGTGTAGGGCCACGTGGGTTTTTCCAAGTTCACATCAATCCCATCACCAATTAAAAAGGTTATGTTCCCTAAAAAGCTCCCCATGACAAGATTAATATAGACTCATGTCAAGACTAAATGCCAATGTGTGGCCATCCTTCCCTATAAATACCCCCTTAGCCTTAGGGAACTTTTTCAACCTCTTCTCTTTATGTTATTTACTTGCCTTATCTTCCTACCCAGTAGCTCTCAGCACCTCATCATTATGTGAACCACCATTCTTTTTCACCTTCTTTCTTTGGTACTCAACAAATCGTTAAAATTATTATGTTAAATTGAAGTTCATTACAATATTTTTTTATGACATGATTAATAACTGAGTTTTTTTTTTGAAATATTACACCAATAAATTTAATAGAAGATTTTTAATAGTTTTAACAATTGACATGAATTTTGAAATATGAAAGGTAGAGATACTAATTTTTTTTAAAATTAAAGTAAAGAAACTAAATTTCAAATGTATATAGAGTACAAGAACTTGGAGCATATATAAATATATATAAGTTCGACTTATACATCTCCAATATGAAAATTTTTGGAACTTATAAAGAACAAATAATAAATTTCAAATGTTAAGGATTGAAATTAAATAAAAGAAAGTTTAGGACTAATAATGCAATTACTTAAAACAAATAAATGATATCTTTTTTTATCTTATACTAGATACAACTTTTCATAGAGAAAAACTAGTTTCATACATATGATTTTTCTTAGCCATTTTTCATTACAAAATCAAGAGCTTCACTATATTGGATAAAGAAATAGAAGGTATAGTTTATGTCTATAATTCAGCAAATTCAACTGTTTTCTTCCCATCGTGTGCTTTACGAAAGAAATGTTTGACGTAATCTGAATAAAGAACTTGTTTGTAAATTGGTTTCTCACCAATTGCAACCAGTTCAGGCAATGGTCCTATCATATCAACAGGTCTTGGATTCACAAAAATAGGGACTGAAATTCTGTTCTTACTTCCATTAGCGACCACACGATGTTCAACACTCCTATACCTTCCATTGCTCATTATTTGTAGTGCATCCCCAACATTGATCACAAGAGAACCTGTAATTGGAGGAACATGAATCCAATCATCTCCTTGGTTTCCTCTTACGAAAAGTCCACCAATTTCATCTTGAAGAAGAATTGTAAGAGTTGAGACATCAGAGTGACGACCTACTCCAACAGTGAGTTCAGGGTTTGGACATTTAGGATAGTAGTTAAGGTTAGTCCTCATTGAACCCATCAGTAATGATTCTTTTGCCTCATCAATCTCATTGACATTTAGACCCTTCATTAGCACCTGTAATAGTTGTTTAATGACAACTTCGGACTTCTTCATGTAATCTAACACTTGCTCCCTAAAAAGGAATACCAAAAAGGTTTAGTAATATATTTTTCAGCAAAAGGGATGCATGGCATGATGTTTAAGGATTCAAGGAAATCTAACAATTAACATTTTTTCTACCTGCAGACAGAGGGCCACAGTGAAGAAGCTTCTTCTTCAGAGATGTAAAACAAGCTTAGATAATCTTTCCACTCAAGAGCCTTTTCTGCTTGAGGGGTAAAACTTGTGCCAAACCTCACATTGTTTGAAGACGAATGTTCCTTGGAATACTTATTTTTAACCTCAGCTGGCATCATAAAGAAGTTATAAGTAGCATCTTTAACATTCTCTAGCACTTCAATAGGCACATCATGATTAACAATTTGGAAGAAGCCCCATTCTGACGCAGCATCACAAATTGATTTCGCTACTTTGGGATCTTCCCAGTTTGACATATCAATGATGGGAATTGATCCTTGAGGTACGATATTGGTCATGCACATCCTCTCTTCCAAAGGTTGGATATATTGCTTAGGGAGGGCTTTAAGACCCAGTTCGGACAAGCCCTTCACTCCATTCCCTTGGTTAATAACAAAGTCAATGAGAGCAGAAGAATCATTGAATGGATCGACAAGGGTTGGAGCCATTGGTTTGTGTAAATTTGGAGTTAAAAGAGAGCAAGGTTGGTTGTGGAAGAGGATAAGAGTGTTACAAGAGAAGGCAACGGTGCAGCTTGGTTTCAATGGAGTGCCTATTTATATAGAAAATTTTCAAGGTTGACATTGACTTCAGTGCCTTAGTCTTAATTTGAATGCGTGTGCATGGCAGGCTCACCAACCCAAGAACACTGCATGCTGCACGCTGTTACCGTGCACCAACCTTCTGTGGCGCAAAGCCTAAAAGCAGTATGAAGCATTTGCACTACCTCAAGAAAGTTTAAAGTCTAAAATAGTTGGCTGAGGTTAGAAAGAACTCCACCATTGATATATTAAAGTCATAATATATATTAGGAATATTTATATAGATCAGTGTAAAATTAATTTAAAGTGTTGACTTGAAATTATATAATTTTAAATCATAATAAAAATATAATTTAATATGGATATAGAGTGTAATTTCATCTTTTTATTTTTTTAATATTTAAAATTTCATAATAAAGATAAAACTTATTCTAACATTTTTATGCAATAATATAATAATATTTTTTTTTCTTTTTGTGTTAAAGAAAAGTAATTAATTTAAATCTAAAATAATTAAATATAAAATTTAATATTTTTATTTATTTTTATATATATTCATTAAAAAAATCTTTCAACTTAGTCAAAAAACTAGAATAAATATTTTTATAAATTAGATGAGAAAAATAAAAAGTTTTAGATATAGCAGCCCAAGCCATGCTAACGTGTTTGGTGGTGGCTCTGTGAATGATTTTTCTTTTTCATTATTAGTTAGTCATAAAATGTGGATTTATGTTGAAATGAAATGAAGAGAGTGGTAGAAAAGTAGGAAGAAAGCAGCCAAGCTCAGGCAAGGACATACACACACAGCATGAGAGGAACCACACATTTAATAATTGCTCATCTTCAATTGGCCAATTATCTTTCAAGTAAAATTTATTAATATTTCTTGATTCTCTATCTATACTACATTAAAAAAAATATTCCTAAGCTTTCTTTTTAGAACATCTTTCCAACCTCCATTCCTTTGTTTGAGACATGTTAATTCTTCTTCTGTAGTTTTTAATTCTTCATATAATTATATTTTTAATCATTATTTTCTTTTTTAAATATTGAATTTCTTGATATTTTATTTCATAAAAAAATTTAAAATTGAGTTTCTTAAAAAATATATTTAAAGTAGCTATTGTGCAAGATAACTTACATTAGGAATCATTTAAAAAAAAAAAAAAACTTTTCTTATACAACATTGGGGTGAAAATAAGGTGACAAGATTTGAATTAAGATGTCTAATAAGAGCGTTAACCACACACAATATTATAATGTATTTAATTAAATTAGTATCATGAACTAATTAAGTAGAAATTAATATATCTTTTTTACTAATTAACATATCCAAGGATCAAACATGTATTTAATAGATTTATAAACAAGTGCTTTACCATTATTGAATAATTTTTTTTAAAAAATATCTTTTTACATCAAATATTTTCTTTCACCCAGTAGTAGGTATGAAATAATTTATTGTTAATGCAATTTTTGCTCATATCTACTAGTGTTTAACGCTACTTAAACTTATAGACATTCCATATTTTGAAGAGATTAGATTAGATCGAATAAATTTAAAAATATTAATAATCTTTGATAAAAAAAACGAGTTGTAACAAATATAAAAATTATTGCATTATATTAAACATTATGCAACAATTCTTAAATGTTGCTTTTTAATGTATTAAGCAACATACTATGCTTAATAGTAGCACACATTCCATTTATATAATTGCTTAAACTTGTATTGGTAACCAACATAAATAAAACACGATTGCATATTTTGAAATTCTAAAATAACAACATGAATTATTGTTGCATAAATTTTCTTATTTAAGCAACATTTCACCTTCTTTTTTTTTGTAGCCATAATTATTACATGTAGTATCTTTATTTAGCAACATATATAATTTCGTCGTATAAATGCTTTCACATAAAACTTGAATTTTTTTTTAATTTTAAAAATTTCAAAAGAGATTTGGAGCAATTCAATTTCAATTAAAAAAATGATTTTTCAAAATTCACATGGTACTAGAAAATAAAAAAATTAACCTCAAAATGTAATTTTTATTTAATTCCAATATTATTGTAACAGACTTATTTTGCCTGAGGCCCAAGGAAATTAAAACAAAAATAACAGCCCAAATTCGCTACCCAAATAAAATGACCCAAACAACAAAAAACCAATTAAACCCAACCAAATTAAAACCCTAAGCCCAAAAACCCATATCAGAAAAGAAAACAAAGCAATTTCAAACCCTAGGTGCGCCGCACCTAGGGCCTTCCGTGCACTGGCCGTTCCCATGTGCCTCTATCGGCGTGCACATCACTCGAGGCTCCATTTGCCGAACCTGCCCTCGTTGACCCCTCACCTAAACCTGCAAATGAAACAGTAGCAACGCAGAGCAGTGAACAGTAACAAAGAAAAACAAAATAGATAATATTTGTAACAACTTGGCTATAAAAGCATGAAAAACTAATGTATTCGGGGAGATTTTTTGGAATGAAAAAATAAAAAACACAAGAAGCATTTCGAAACAGAACCCACATTCAAAAACCGGGCTAATGTTTTTTTATTTCTAACTCTAGTTCTTTTTTTTGTTAAGATTTCATCTCTTTATTTTATTTCTTTGGTTATATACCAAAATCAAAAAAGGAAAAGAGAAGAGTTTACCTGAGCCCTCGTGGTTGCGGCGCCGGAGTATCCTCCTCCGTCATCAGAGTCAGGCTCCGAAAGGGTGGTCGAGGGCCTTCTCTTTTCGGCTCTCTGGGCTTTGAAACCCGGGATCTTCAGCAACGCCTCAGGACGAGGCTAAAAGGCCGTTATTCGCGACGTCGACCACTGGCTACGGTGGCGATAAGGCGGTCGGATGGCCCTATTTCCTGGTCTACCGAGAGAGAGGCATAAGAGGGTTGGAGGTGTTTTTGTGTTTTGAGGAGAAAAGGAACAGCAGACTTCAAAAAAATTTGATTTTTTAAAGAGTACTAAACGGCACCGTTTAGGGCTTGCTTCGATGGCCTTAAAACGACACTGTATAGGCCTTAACCCGGATTCGACCCGACCCATAATGGAGGATCTGCGCGTTTTCAAGGCCCGAATGGGCTATTTGCAATTTTGACCCTTTCTCCTTTCACGTACTTTTCAATCAGGTCCTAATTGTTCATTTTATCCGATATTTATCCGTGTAATTTGTTTTTTGTTGCATTTAGGCCCTGTACCGAAATGCTGCGCACAGGGGTCAGGGAGTAATTACCCAGTTAACCCTTGCCCCTTTGCATGCGTTCTATTCTGGTCCTTGGTAATTTTTGTTATTCACAATTTATACCCTGTTTTTTAACTTTAATTTCAATTCAATCCTAAACCTCTTTTTACTCCAAACTGTTTTATTATTATTTATCTTAAGATTGGTTATGTTATTTATTTTAAATTTATTTTTACATATTATCTATTTCAAACCTTTTATATATTATTTTAAATTGTTTATAAATTATCAACTTTAAACTTGTATGTATATATTATTTACCTAAAATTGTTTTGTACTTATTTTAAATTGTTTTATGTGTAATTCTTTTATGTTATTTATTTCATTGTTTTTGATTATTAATGTTAGTATTAAATAGTGTATGTTGTGAGATTATTGCCATAGTGCGTATTTTAATTCAGTTATTCGTATTTTCTTAATATTATCATTTTTAAAAAAATTTATATATATTATTTAGTTTAAACTTTTTTATGATATTTATTGTAAGATTTTTTATATTGTTTGTTTTAAATGTTTTATTATTATTCATTTTAAGTTTTTTTTACGTAGTATTTGTTTTAAATTTTTTTATCATGTTATTTATTTTAATTTGTTTTGTATTATTATTCTAGATTATTATATATATCTTTTACTCTAAATGGCTTTATAGATTATTTATTTCAAACTGTTTTACATTTTACTTTTATTAAAAACTTCGTATATTGTATTTTAAACCATTTTATATACCATTTATTTTGAATCTTTTTCCCTATATTAGTTATTTTAAACTTTCTATTTTTACCTTAAATTGTTTCATTTTTTATTCATTTAAAATCTTTTTATATTATTTACCTTTTTACATTTTAATATATTATTTTATTTCATTTTTGTCATTAATATGGATATTGAGATAATGTGTATTGTCATTGTATGTACTATGATTCATTTCTTGCCAATTTCATATTACTGCCATTCATATCATTCGTATATTATTGCACGAACAAAATAAATGCACGTTGTTTAAATATCGCACCTACTATTATTCAAAAAGAAAATTTCCAAAATAAATGCAATATTCTGTGTTTGGAAATTCGAGAGGTCGTGCCTTAACGTACTGGGTTTTGATCTTTCCCGTTTGGCCCAAATGATCGAATATCCTTTTAAAAATTAAAACGCACGAGTTTCGAAAATCAAAAGACTAGCTTATTCGCGAGGGCTTAAAATATCTTATCCTAACGTACTGGATGTGGTATTTTATTACTTCGAGACAAAAGGGTCTTAATATCCAATTCGATTTATTCAAGTTCTCTTTTTAATAAAAAGGGCTCGTATTTTTAAAATCTTTTCAAATTTTTGACATTAAGACATTCATTAATCAATTAGGTACCAATTTTGGGCCTATCGAGGGTGCTAATCCTTCCTCGTGCGTAACCGACTCCCAAAACTATTTTTTGGATTTCGTAGACCAAAAATAATCGTTTTAGTAAATTCAAACTTTATTAAAATGATTGAATTTTGAGGTGATCCGATCACACCTCTTAAAATGGATTGGTGGCGACTCCCAATTTTTTATTTTCATTTTCAAAACCAAAGTCGACTACCATTTTTCAAAAAAATGATTTCGACAACTTGACGACTCCGCTGGGGACCTCAAGAGAGTCAGGCCGTAAATTGATTTTTTTTGTCCTTTTGTCGAAAATTGAAAATTCTATTGGAAAAGTTACAATCCTTTTTGTTGCATTTGTTTGTATCATTTCATGTAATTGTTGTGGTTCGAGTCTTGTAGGATACTCTTGCATTGCATTGCATGACCACTGTGGTCGCACCTTTATGTGGGAGTGAAAAACTATGCCTTCGTGAGGTTTTCACCTCCGCATGGGCTAGTGGATCACTTCCGGAATACATTCGTACCTATGTGCTTCGTGAGATTTTCATCTTCGCATGGCCATAGGGAAATATATTCCCCCGAATCGAACTCGATCCATATGAGCCTATAATGGATGAGGATTGAGGAATCTGCTAATTTAGGTACTCTTTTTTTAGAATCGAATCACATATAGTGAACCCTAGGAGCCCACCCTATGTAGAGCTATGCAGAACCCTAGTGGTCACCTAGATAGGTACTTTATTTTGTTGCATATTTCTCCTGTGCTAACGTGTTTTCTTTTGTTTTGATTACATTGTATTGCATCATCATAGAAAGGAGGTGTTGGTTTAAGTTCGATTACTAAATAGAAAAGCTTGTCATAAGAAAATGGATTTTTTAATAAAGTGGATTATAATACGGTGGTTCGTGTATAGTACAAGTAATCACAATAAGAGAAATTCGTGGAGGAATACGCGACACTACTTCTTTGCTTGAGGATTCAAGACAACAAAGATGATTCGAGAATTTTTCTTGAAGAAGCTAACAGACATCGCGGGGATAAGTGAGTAATAGGTCGTGGCTCGGATTAAGCAACAAGGAGATAATAGAGACATTTTTGAAAAATTTACAAGAGTCGACCATAACATCCGGATATGAAGAAATGGATCAATGTCTTCGCCTGGAGTATGAGGACAATGCTGTATATGTTATCTATTTTATGTAAAGAAGTTTGTTTTCTAGAAAAGTTCTTCTAATGGAATTGAATTCAAAGTTAACGCCTCTCTTTCTTGTATGCATTTGCATTCCATGCATTTGCATTGCATCATTTGCATTAGATTTTTACAAAATGACCCTAATTAGATAAAATTATTTTAGTTAACCTAGGAAGTAATAGATCAAAGGCTAGAAAGACTAGAACAAATGCAAAAAGAAATGCAAGATCAGTTGCAAGCACAGATGCAAGAGTAACTGGCCAAGATTCAATAAGAAATGAGGGATCAGATGCTTGAATCCCAAAGAAACATGATGAACCAATTGGCCCAGCTATTGGCCGAAGGGCCCGATAAAGGGAAGACCCCCGTGACCCATCCTGGTGATGACAATGAAGAACTTACCTATCCTACAGGTCTTACCCTAACCAACACACAGGCGCAGTTAGATGCGAACTTGCAAAGGATACCGATTACAATCAAACCCCAACAATATGGTGTCGGTACCTCGGCACCAATGGATTACCCGATAGGCTCAGACTTTAATTTGAGGGGCAATCCAATGATTCTTGAAGTTTCTGATCTGAACGAAATGGAAAAAATAGAAAAAGCAAAGAGGGAACTGCCAAAAAAACTCGAGGATCGATACAGGTGGTTGGAAGAAAAACTCAAAGTAATAGAGATTGCTGATTACTGCTGCGGGATTGATGCCAAAGACTTAAACTTGGTCCCAGATCTAGTTCTCCTACTGAAGTTTAAAACTCCAGAATTCGAAAAGTATAACGGGACTAGCTGCCCTAAAGCTCACGTTACGATGTTCTCTCGAAGGATGACAGGATATGTTAATAATGATCAGTTGTTAGTTCACTGCTTCCAGGACAGTCTGATCTGGTCTGCGGCCAAATGGTATAACCAGCTAAGCCGTGCCCAAATTAATTCATGGAAGGACTTAGCACGAGCTTTCATGAAACAATATGGCTATGTTACAGGCATGGCACCCGATAGAATCACACTACAGAATATGAAAAAGAAGCAGAGCGAGAGCTTTAGGCAATACACCCAAAGATGGAGAGAGGTGGCAATACAAGTCCAACCACCTTTTTTGGAAAAAGAAATAACAATGCTTTTTATCAACACTCTAAAGGCCCTGTTCATTAACCATATGTTGGGAAGCGCTGCTATGAGCTTCTCAGATATAGTAATGTCCGACGTGATGATTGAAAAAGCAGTGAGAAGTGGGAAAATAGACACAGGAAAAAGCGTTAAAAGGTCAACCTCGAAGAAAAGAGAAGACGAAGTGAATAATATAAGCAAAGGGTATTTCAAACCAGTTACTATAGGTCAACCGAGGGTCGTAACCACTAGCTACCAAGGCTCTTTAAGGCAAGACTCCAACTCGAGACCAAATACAGAAAGGCTTCAATTCACACCTATCCCGATGACATATAGGGAGTTTATCATAGCCTATTTGATGCGCATGTTGTATCTTCTCGTTATGTAGAACCTATACAACCCCCATATCTCAAATGGTACGATTCAAACGCTCAATGTGAGTACCACACAGGGATTACAAGGCATTTAATAGAAAACTGCCTTGCTTTCAAAAAGTTAGTTGAAAAGTTCATCGAAATAGGAATTGTAAAGTTCAACGATTCCTCAGAACCTAGTCGTTTAGACAAAGCAGTTGAAAGTGGGGGCAAAAGAGTTATGATGCCTTGAACAGATCAAATGCCGAAAGAAATATTAGGGAATCTGAGTGACATATCCAAAGAGGGAACCAGGGAATAAGAGTTTCTGCCCTTACATATTTTGTAATAACCCGAATTTTACAGTTATCGGAAAAGTGTATTTTTGAGTCTCCGTTACTGAAAATTGGATCCGTAAATATTTATCAAAAATATTTAAAAAGTTAATTGAGTGGTTAATTAGAGTTTAATCAAGTGAATTTAGCTTAATTAAGGATAATCGGATAAAAAGGATTACATTGAATAGAGTGTGAAAGTTTAATTATAGATTAAAAGAAAATAAAAGGGAGTATAATGGCAATTATGCCATTTAGCATAAGTGAGGCGGCATATAAAGTAAAAATCTAATATTTTTACTTAGATTTTAATTATAAAATATATATATTTATTAGTAAAAAATGATATTAAATTAATTTATTATAATTATATTATAAGATATTTATATGATAAATAAATTAAATTGTGACAAATGTATAGTAAATAAAATATACAAGTGTATGGATAAAAATACATACATTTGTAATATAAGTATTTAATTATTAATGGATATTTATTAATTATAATATTAATTAAATAAATCTATTATAAGATATTTGTATAATAAATAGATTAAAGAAAGACAAGCGTATAGAAATAAATTGATACAAGTGTATTAATATATTTGTATACAAATGTAAAAGAAAAAATGGATTATTAAATAGATATTTATTAATGATATTATATATATATATATATATGTGTGTGTGTATAAACAAAGAAAGAAGAAAAACAGAATGTGGAACAAAAAGCAGGGGAAGGAAAGAAAGAAAGAAGAAAAGAAAAGAAAAAGGAGAAATAAGGATTTTAAAGCTTGGAAGTTTAATAGGTAAGTCAATTTAGCCCCTTTTTATTTAATTTTGATGTTTTAGAAGCTTTGGAATAAGATTTTGATGAAATTAAATTGATATTTTGAAAGTTATTAGATTCCTAGATAATGTTCATGTTGAATACAATGATGAAATAAAGGTTAAATTGATAGAAATTCAAGTTAGAAATGAAATAAGGATTGAATTGTTATGTAATTCATAAGCTTTATGTTGAAGGGCTAATTTGAGGAAATTTTGAAACTAGTTAAATAAGCTGAAAATTTAATAGATAAATTTGAGTTGGGATGGAACTTGAATACAAGTAGAGTATGAATTAAGTTAGTAAAGTGAATGAATTAATTAGGACCTAATTGTGAAAATGTTTGGAATTAAAGTCTAGTGCTGAAATTATGATTTTCAAAAGATGTAAAGTAGTTTAAAGTGATAGAATAGAGTGTTAATTGAAAAAAAAAAGCTCTATTGAGAGGCTAATTGAGTAGGGATGAAATTGTTATTTATTAAAGCTTAAGGGAAAAATGGTAATGTAATAAATAGCTTGCACTAAAACAATATTAGACAGCAGCAGTAGACTAACTTTGAAAAATCACTATAAATTGTAGAAATCGAATTAGAAGATGAACAAAATATGAAACTAAAGCTTATTGAGCCTAGTTTCTAATAGAAGAAACGCTGTAAGCAATAGATATGTAAATTATGAGATATAATAAATTTTGTGAGATAAGGTCAATATGAATTCGGGATCCCCTGTTTTGACTTTGGAAAATCATCAAAAATTGGATAAAAATGATTAGGGGCTTAAAGTTATATGTTTAGAATCCTGAATGAGTCTATTTTCAAGAAAAGTAAACAGGATTTTTATTCAAATTCTTTACAAAGAGATAATTAAGTTTTATTGAAGAGTGGTCAGAACTATCAAACAGCAAAATAGGAAAGATTTAATGAATAAACTGTACTAATTGGATAAACCAATAATTCTGAAAATTTTATGATAAGAATTTATATGAGTCTAGTTTCAGGAAAAATTTACAGATCTTAATTTGAGGTTTTATAGCTCAAGATAAAAATAATTTAGTGACTATGACGCAGGTGGACAGCTTGAATATTCACATATAAATAAATAGTGAAATTATTGACGATGTTACTCATAAGCATGTTTTATAAATTAAGGATGTGGAATGGAGAGGAGGAGGGAAAATATCTATGAATATTCAACTAGCATGACTAATTTGTATGCTTTAGGCTTAGGGAATAAATTGAATAAAAGTAAAATTTTAAGGGAAAATTTTGTAAGGATATCAAAAATGACCAATTTGAAGGAAATGAATTGACTTATTGTCTAAATTAATAAATTGAATGGAATTATCAATTTAGATCAAGATCGGATGAAAATCGGGGAAAATGAAAAATTACCAAAATGCCCCTAAATCTGGGTATTTTTGTAATTTTGTCAGGTAAATTTGTGTATCATAATTAAGCATGAAAATATGTTAAATTGCATGTTATATTGGATTGAATGTGAAATATTAGTACATTTGTATATTATGAAAAAAATATGAATACGAAATGAATTATTACCATATATGCTTGAAGTATATATATAATGATTTGTACATGTTATATGGACACATGGTGTGGAAAGTATGTGCATATATAATTTGATTTATATTAAGTTTGATATGAATTATTATCGGAGTAAAATGTGTGAAATATATGGAAATCATGGTACATGAAATTACAATGTAATGAAATAAATGATTTTAAACGGTAAGAGAATGTTACTTATAAGCATATTATATAAAATAAGCGTAAGTATACTAACAATGTTGATTAATGCTAAGACAAGTGCCAAGCTATTGATTAAATGATAATATAATTATCTATATGATACATTGAATCGGTAAGTATTTAACGGAAATTTTTGCTAAATGATATGTAAATCCGAGTAATGCTCCGAAACCTTATTTCGACGACGGATACGGGTTGGGGTGTTACATATTTGGTACTGTTTTGAACAATGGGACTGTGGAAGAGATCCCTATGTTTTTAGAACTAATTAAGAGTAATATTCAAAGCAAGCTTGTTTCCTTAAGCCTAGAGGTAATAAGAATCCTTTTGTGAAATAGGTTTGTATCCAGAATCTTTATTTCAATAAAATGCATCTTTTTTAGCAAATGTTATTTTATTTTTATTCTTTTGTTCCTTGGACTTTCTTTCAAATATTCTTTTATTCATGATCATACAAATAATTATTCTTAGAATATTTATTCTTTGAAATTTTCCTTCATATCCACAATAGGTCCCCAGATATCAATGATATGAGCAACACTGCCTTCATATCCACAATAGGTCCCCAGATATCAACGATATGAGCAACACTACTACTAACCCAAAATCTCCTTTCGAGCAAGATATGTGTCTAGAGGGATCTTAGTACTTTGAAAATGGCAAAGACTATGGCTTACCTCCTAATTTGTTAAGGATGGTAGAACAAGATGAAAAAACACATCTTATTTTACAAAGGGTCAGTGGATATTGCAAGCCTGGGAAAGAGACAAAGATCGAAGCCTAGCTCACCACAGAAATAAGACGAGACGCCATTAAGTTATTTCCAAGAATTCAAAAATGTTTTCGCAAGATCATATCAAGGCACGCCTGGGCTACTGAGACGTGGACATGCTGTTAAGACTTATGAAATCTTAAAAAAGGTTCGTAAGGATGTCAAAAGGACACATGCTAATGGTTTTACGATAGCCAGGCTAATCATGAGGTTCGGGTACTGTTGGTCCACCATGGATGGAGATTGCATCAGTTGTGTCGTATCTAGGAAGACAAGATTCATGTGCCTCATTCATTTCTTCACAGGCTTTCTATATGTGGGGCATGGATGTTATCAAGCCAATCTCGTCAAAAATTTTTAGTATACATCGATTCATCTCGGTGGTCATCAATTACTTCACTAGGAGGGTGAAAGTCAGTTCATATGCCAATATTACAAAGTCGATAGTCATCAGAATAAAAAAAGAGAGAAAAAGAAAGAAAATACCAAAAAGATCCTAACTAATCGTACGATGTCAAAAGTTTACGATCTGTTCAAAGATCAGGCACCATATCATAGCGCAGTAAAGGCAGCCAAAAAGGAAAAACAAAAGTAAAAAAAAAAAAAGGGGAAAAAACAAAAGCAACAAAACAAAGATCATTAGGAAGATGACCTAGACTTGTAAAGATTGGCATAAGGAGTTACCATTTACCACCCTCTATACTTATCGAACGTCGGCTTGGACCTTTGCCGGGGCAACACCTTTCTCATTGAATGAAAGTGGTTTAGCCCATTGAAGTCGAGATTCTTTTTTTAGAGCCTTGTCAGAATTGAAGTTGGATGAGATAGGATGGATCCAATTCCAATATGATCAGTTAAATAGAATAGATGGAGAGCTATTCATTGTGGTTCAATGCACCAGAAATAAATGATGCAAGCTTACAACGTAAGGTTCGTCCTAGAGAATTCCTCAAGGGGGACTTGATGTTAAAAAAGACCCTTCCTATATGGAAGGACTTCAGAAGAAAGTGTATGCCAAACTGAGAAGGACCTTACGTGGTAAAGAAGGCCTGTTCAGGAAGAGCATTAATACTGACCAAGATGGATGGCGAGGACCTACCCAACCTAGTAAATTTTGATTCAGTCAAGAAATAATTCAAAAGAAAAGAAAAGAAAAGAAAAGAAAAGGAAATAAAGAAAAAGAAGAAAAAAAGAAAAGAAAAAGGAGAGGCTAAGGCGAAAACCTGCAAAGGGCCCCTTGAGACCAAAAGGGTTTAGAGTTGAAAACTTGAAAAGGGCGACTTAAATTTTGATCAAAAGTGGGGCATGTAGTAGTCTCGCTATACCTGAATTAACAATAAAGAAGTATGCTATGTCTTAGGGCATCGATAAAGTACTCCGGATCCTCTAAACATATTTTGAGCTCAAAACAGTCCTCAAGAAAGTTTGTACAGAGAAGCTTAGGCTGTGATATCTGGGGCACCCAATTTCTTACCTTCCTTCTTATTGTATTTGCTATCTTTGATTCGCGTCGAGCTACGCTCCCGATCGATTTCCTTCTTATTAATTAATCTATTCACGTCAAGCTATGCTCTCAATAAATTGCCTTCTGGATCGCATTTGCTATCGTTGATTAAGTTATTTATTTAGAGCTATGCTCTCAATTAATTTTCTTCTTGCCCATTGTTATTATCTTTTTCAAGCATTTTGTATTGAAGTAACGGTTAGTGGACTAATAACACTTTCATAAAAAGAGTTTTGCATATTACTCTGAAAGCTTTTAAATAATACAGGAACTTGAAATAGGATTATTGTTTAAAACTTACCAAGCGTAGGGGTTGGAAATATCTGAGTCGAAATTGAGATTATCTCTTTGGGATTTTCAGTCAAAGCTAATGGTTGGACAAAAAGATAAGATGTCGCGTCAGTGATGAAAACGAGCAATGTTAACCCAAACAAAAAGGGGATCATTCTTGAAAAAAATGATATTTTGCATTCATGCAAATATCAGGCATATACATCTGGTCATGATACCCGGGTAATGGTGTAAAAGACCAAATGGATTGAAAAAGATTCTGATCTTACCCCTGATTCGTAGCGAAAGGGTTTGAAGATGGTACAAGCCTTAAAGTCCCAGAGGTACCATAGAATGGACCTTGAAGTTACAATGGGGCAAATCATTTGAGCAAAATATGATTGTTTCTTTAGGTTTTCTGGCGAAGATACTAGCCGAGCGAGATAACAGCATAATACATAAGCAATAAAACTTTGAGCAAGGACAACCCAGTATTAAAAAAGGATCATTCTCATGACATTCTGCATTCATGCAAATGTCATTCATAACATATACAGTTAGGAGCATTTGATTCATTCTGATCATGGCATCCTAATCATTTGGCATAAGCATGAGCCCACGAAATCGATTCTACAGGTCATGTCCCCCAGAAGACGGTGTGGCAAGATCAATTAAAGCTACAAATTGCGACAAATCTTATCTTCCTGAAATTGCAATGAAGCAGATTGAAGTCATCAACCTTATCTCCCTAAAGTTGTAGCGGAGCAGACTGAAGAAAGCGAATTTTATTTCCCTGGAGTTACAGTGGAATAGATTAAAGAACCAAATTACTAACCTTATCTCTCTAAAGTTACAGTAGAGCAAGTCAAAACAGCAGATCTTATCTCCTTGAAGTTGCAGTGGAGTAGATTGAAGAAGCGAATCTTATCTTCCTGAAGTTACAGTGAAGCAGATTGAAGCCATAATCCTTATCTCCCTGAATTTGCAACGGAGCAGACTGACGGAAACAAATCTTATTTCCTTGGAGTTACAGTGAAACAGATTAAAAAACCAAGTTACTAACCTTATCTCTCTGAAGTTACAGTGGAGCAGGTAAAAAAAGCAGATATTATCTTCTTAAAGTTGTAGTGGAGCAGATCGAAGACTGTGAATCTTATCTTACAGAAGTTGCAGTGAAGCAGATTGAAGCCATCAACCTTATCTCCTTAAAGTTGCAGCGGAGCAGACTAAAGAAAGTAAATCTTATCTTCCTGAAGTTGCAAGGGAGTAGATCGAAGACGGCAAATCTTATCTTCCTGAAGTTGCAGTGAAGCAGATTGAAGCCATAGCGAATCTTATTTCCTTGAAGTTACAGCGAAGTAGACTAAAATCACAAATCCCACATCACTCTAAAGTCACAAAGAAAAAGAAGAAGATCGAAGCTACAAATTTCTTCTCTTTAAAGTCACTTTAGAGTGGATCGAGGGGTCAATTCCTATGCCCCCAAAGATGCAGTGGATTGGAATGAGGCTACTTGAAGAAAAGAAGCGCCAATAGAAGTCGAGACTCAGCAGGCCCAGACAAAACTGGCCCTTTTATAGTCCTTTCTCTATTCCCGTTACACGACAATGAGCAAAAAGGGACAGCTGTAATAGGCATATTTTGCCTGGGTAAAACAAAAATAACAGCTCAAATTCACTACCCAAACAAAATGACCCAAACAACAAAAAACTAATTAAACCCAACCAAATTAAAACCCTAAGCCCAATAATCCATATCAGAAAAGAAAATAAAGCAATTTCAAACCCTAGGTGCGCCGCACCTAGGGCTTTCCATGCACTGGCCGTCCCCATGTGCCTCCACTGGTGAGCACATCGCTCAAGGCTCTATTTGTAGAACCTACCCTCGTTGACCCCTCACCTAAAGCTTGCAAATGAAACAGTAGCAACGCAGAGCAGTGAACAGTAACAAAGAAAAAAATAGATAATACTTGTAACAATTTCGGCTATAAAAGCACAAAAAACCAATGTATTCGGGGGGGTTTTTGGAATGAAAAAATAAAAAACACAAGAAGCATTTCGAAACAGAACTCATATTCAAAAATCGGGCTAAGGTTTTTTTTATTTCTAACCCTGGTTCTTTTTTTTTTTTTTTTTAGATTTCATCTCTTTATTTTATTTCTTTGGTTATATACCAAAATCAAAAAAGGAAAAGAGAAGAGTTTACCTGAGCCTCGTGGTTGCGGTGCTAGAGTATCCTCCTCCGTTATCGGAGTCAGGCTCCGAAAGGGTGGTCGAGGGCCTTCTCTTTTCGACTCTCCGGGCTTTGAAAGCTGGGATCTTCAGCAACACCTCAAGACGAGGCTAAAAGGTCATTATTCGTAATGCCGGCCACTGGCCATGGCGACGATAAGGCGGCCGAACAGCCCCTTTTCCAGGTCTACCGAGAGAGAGGCATAAGAGGGTTGGGGGTGTTTTTGTGTTTTAAGGAGAAAAGGAATAGCAAACTTCAAAAAAATTTGATTTTTTAAAGAGTACTAAACGTCCCCATTTATGGCCTGCTTCAATGGCCTTAAAACGACGTTGTATAGGCCTTAACCCAGATTTGACTTGACCCGTAATAGAGGATCGGCGCGTTTTCAAGGCCCGAATGGGCTATTTGTAATTTTGACCCTTTCTCCTTTCACGTACTTTTCAATTAGGTCCTAATTGTTTATTTTATCCGATATTTATCTGTGTAATTTGTTTTTTGTTGCATTTAGGTCCTGTACCGAAACGCTGCGCACAGGGGTCAGGGAGTAATTACCCAGTTAACCTTGCCCTTTCGCATGCGTTCTATTCTGGTCCTAGGTAGTTTCTGTTATTCACAATTTATACCCCGTTTTTTTACTTTAATTTCAATTCAATCCTAGACCTCTTTTACACCAAATTGTTTTATTATTATTTATCTTAAGATTGGTTTTGTTATTTATTTTAAATTTATTTTTACATATTATCTATTTCAAACCTTTTATATATTATTTTAAATTGTTTATAAATTATCAACTTTAAACTTGTATGTATATATTATTTACCTAAAATTGTTTTGTACTTATTTTAAATTGTTTTATGTGTTATTTTTTTTATGTTATTTATTTCATTGTTTTTTTATTATTAATGTTAGTATTAAATAGTGTATGTTGTGAGATTATTGCCATAGTGCATATTTTAATTCAGTTATTTGTATTTTCTTAGTATTATCATTTTTAAAAAATATTATATATATTATTTAGTTTAAACGTTTTTATGATATTTATTTTAAGGTTTTTTATATTGTTTGTTTTAAAATGTTTTATTATTATTTATTTTAAATTTTTTTTACGTAGTATTTGTTTTAAATTGTTTTATCATATTATTTATTTTAATTTGTTTTGTATTATTATTCTAGATTATTATATATATCTTGTACTCTAAACGGCTTTATAGATTATTTATTTCAAACTGTTTTACATTTTACTTTTGTTAAAAACTTTGTATATTGTATTTTGAACCATTTTATACACCATTTATTTTGAATCTTTTTCCCTATATTAGTTATTTTAAACTTTATATTTTTACCTTAAATTGTTTCATTTTTTATTCATTTAAAATCTTTTTATATTATTTACCTTTTTACATTTTTATATATTATTTTATTTCATTTTTGTCATTAATATGGATATTGAGATAATATGTATTGTCTGTGTATGTACTATGATTCATTTCTTGCCAATTTTATATTACTGCCATTCATATCATTCGTATATTATCGCACGAACAAAATAAATGCACGTTGTTTAAATTTCGCACCTACTATTATTCAAAAAGAAAATTTCCAAAATAAATGCAATATTCCGTGTTTGGAAATTCGAGAGGTCGTGCCCTAACATACTGGGTTTCGATCTTTCCCGTTTGGCCCATATGATCGAATATCCTTTTAAAAATTAAAATGCACGAGTTTCGAAAATCAAAAGACAAGCTTATTTGCGAGGGCTTAAAATATCGTGTCCTAACGTACTGGATGTGGTATTTTATTACTTCGACACAAGAGGGTCTTAATATCCAATTCGATTTATTCAAGTTTTCTTTTTAATAAAAAGGGCTCGTATTTTTAAAATCTTTTCAAATTTTCAACATTAAGACATTCTTAATCAATTAGGTACCAAGTTTGGTGTATCGAGGGTGCTAATCCTTCCTCGTGCGTAACCGACTGCCGAACCTATTTTCTGGATTTCGTAGACCAAAAATAATCGTTTTAGTAAATTCAAACTTTATTAAAATGATTGAATTTCGAGGTGATCCGATCGCACCTCTTAAAAAGGATTGGTGGCGACTCCCAATTTTTCATTTTCATTTTCAAAACCAAAGTCAACTACCGTTTTTCAAAAAAATGGTTTCGACAATTATTTTTATCGAACCCTTCTTGGCTAAATGAGAAAATTGCTCTTTTAACCTCTCTCCAAATTAAAAGATTCAATTTAGGCTTTTCTAATCTTTGACTAAATGAAAAAGAGAGAGATAAGTTTAACTCTTTTAAGAAATTAATAATTCAATTTAATTATTTTTACTCAACAAAGAATAAAAGCTTTGGATTCAGCTCAGCAGGATAGAGATAGGGAAAAAAGGGATTTTCATTGTTTTAGGATCACTCGAATAAATGCAGTAATTCGCGGAGTGAGGGTATCCAATATTATTATAGTATAGATTAATAGACAATCTGTGCAAGAAACAGTTGTTTCTAAATTGTAAAATTCTTGTAGAAATATCTATTTCAAATAGGAATTGTCTTTATATGATTTCCAACGAGATTGAAGGTCAATAAGAATCCAACAAAATGTTTTAAATGAATGGGATTCTGTTGAGAATGAACTTAGGGATGGTAAAGTATAAATTAATATGATAAAAAAATTTTATTATGATAGAAATTAATATGATAAAAAACTTTATTCTGATAAGGCCATCAAAACAAGATGAACAAAGACACTCAATAAAATAACTTTTTTTTTCCTCAACCGAATACGATTCTTTTATTTATTTTCTCAAAAAAAGATTATAATTTTATCTTGCCCCACACAAAAATTTATTGCTTCATCCCTAATTTTTATATTTTATATTATTAAATATATTTATATATTTTAAAAATCTAAAGTTATTTATATTGCATATTTTTACATTATTCATATTAATATTATCATTCTTCTTTTATAATTTTTTTTAACTTTGAAATCTTAGTAACTTAAACTATTCTAAAAAAATATCCAAACAAAATAATTACAGATACTAGCATTTTGAAATGATAAGTTTTAAAATACAAGTCTTTTAAAAGTCTCCAAATTTTGCCGTACAGGAGAACATGAGTTCGAATGCGCTTATCCTCTTATTTAAGGGTTGAGTAAGGGCTATGAGTAATTCTAAGCATTGTATAAAAAATAACAGATTTTTTAATTAAATAAAAAATTTAAGACAAAAATTTAATTATTTCAAAATAAATGAAAGATTCTTTTTTTTTTTTTATCTTATACATAGAGAATGGCTAGTTCCGTACATATTATTTATCTTAGCCATTTTGCATTACAAAATCAAGAGCTTCACTAGATTAGATAAAGAAATAGAAGATGTTTATAATTCAGCAAATTCAGCTGTTTTCTTCCCGTCATGTGCTTTACGAAAGAAATGTTTGACGTAATCTGAATAAAGAACTTGTTTGTAAATTGGTTTCTCATCATTTGCGACCAGTTCAGGCAATGGTCCTATCATATCAGCTGGTCTTGGATTCACAAAAATAGGGACTGAAATTCTGTTCTTACTTCCATTAGCGACCACACGATGTTCAACACTCCTATACCTTCCATTGCTCATTATTTGCAGTGCATCTCCAACATTGATCACAAAAGAACCTTTGATTGGAGGAACATGAATCCAATCATCTCCCTCATTTCCTCTTACAAAAAGTCCCCCAATTTCGTCTTGAAGAAGAATTGTAAGAGTTGAGACATCAGAGTGACGACCTACTCCAACAGTAAGTTCAGGGTTTGGACATTTAGGATAGTAGTTAAGGTTAGTCCTCATTGAACCCATCAATAATGATTCTTTTGCCTCATCAATCTCATTGACATTTAGACCCTTCATTAGCACCTGTAATAGTTGTTTAATGACAACTTCGGACTTCTTCATGTAATCTAACACTTGCTCCCTAAAAAAATCAAAAAGATATATTAATATATTTGTCAGCGAAAAGAGTGCAAGCCATGATGTGTAAGGATTAAAGAAAATCTAACGATTAACTTTCTTCGCACCTGCAAACTGAAGGCCATAGTGCAGAAGCATCTTCTTCAGAGACATAAAACAAGCTGAGATAATCTTTCCACTCGAGAGCCTTTTCTACTTGAGGGGTAAAACTTGTACCAAACCTCACATTGTTTGAAGATGAATGTTCCTTGGAATACTTATTTTTAACCTCAGCTGGCAATCTAAAGAAGTTATAAGTAGCATCTTTAACATTCTCCAACACTTCAACAGGCACATCATGATTAACAATTTGGAAGAAGCCCCATTCCGACGCAGCATCACAAATTGATTTCGCTACATTGGGATCTTCCCAGTTTGACATATCAATGATAGGAATTGACCCTTGGGGTACGATATTGGTCATGCACATCCTCTCTTCCAAAGGTTGGATATACTGCTTAGGGAGGGCTTTAAGACCCAGTTCGGACAAACCCTTCACTCCATTCCCTTGGTTAATAACAAAGTCAATGATAGCAGAAGAATCATTGAAAGGATCAGCAAGTGTTGGAGCCATTGGTTTGTGTAAATTTGAGTTAAAAGATAGCGAGGTGGTGTTTGTGGAAGAGGATAAGAGTGATACAAGAGAAGGTAATGGTGCAGCTTGGTTTCAGCGGAGTGCCCATTTATATAGAAAATTTTCAAGGTTGACATTGGCTTTAGTGCCTTGGTCTTAATTTGAATGCGTGTGCAAGGCAGGCTCACCAACCCAAGTATACTGCACGCTGTTACCGTGCACCAACCTTGTTTGGCGAAAAGCCTAAAAGAAATATTGAATATTTGCACTACTTAAGAAAGTTCAAGTCTAAAATGGCTGGCTGAGGTTGGAAGTCCTCCACAGAATGTAAAAAGTCATATGCATATATACATATATGCTATTGTAAAAATGATTAAATTTTTACAAGGTTTTATAAGTTCTATATGATATTTATTTATTTATTCCAAATGTTTCATCTCTCTGTACAAATTAAATTTCGAGGAAATTAAAAAAAATGAACTGTTTATTCAATATAAAGAAGTTTAATAAGCCAAGATATCAAAAGAAAGATATTCTTAATCGATATAGTCATATAAATATAAAATTGATTGAAAAAAGATGACAATAATAAGGTTTAATCTTGGTTTTTTTTGGAATGCCAATAAATATTTAACTACTGCTTCTTAATATATCTGGCCAAAAGATATATATAAATATAAATTATATTTATCCTAGATTATAAATAAAATTTAAAAATGTTTATATTTATTAAAAATAAAGTATAAAAATATTTATTATATAATAATGTATTAAGGTTATGTTATTTATATTGAATAAAAGAAATAAGCATTGAAAATAAATATTTCAATGAACAAGTGCCCTCTATCACTCTATTTAAACCTAAAACAAGCGGCCTCTTAAATAAGTAACTTATTAAAATGCAATCAATGCAAATATCTAATTTCTGAAAAGTAATTTTCAAGTATGCTTTCAATGAAGAGTATATTAATGAAAATTTTATCAATATCAACTCTCTTGCGGATCAAATCTTTTATATAAAAAAACTTTTGATCACATTGAGTCTTTTAAAAGTCTTTGCTTGATTCTTGCACAGCTAGTCTTTGGTAATGAGTTGCTAATAGTCTTTAATGATATGCATTTCAAAACTCTGACAATTTTAGTCAAAATATGCTAACTAAATAAAGTAAGTTATAGTGACTTGCCATATGTTGGTTGAGTTTCAATGGCTTTGCATCTAACTTTTATAGCTAGCATTAACAATCTTTCGTATTAACATTTTTGAATAAAAACAAGTAAAGTAATTTAATCAATATAATCTTTTAATCCAATTATTCAACTAAAAATTAAAATCATAGAATTAATTATGAATGTAAGGCAACAAAAGCATCGATAACCAAAATGTCATAACAGAAACATGAGAAGACAAATCTTCAAGTCCATTCCCCAAAACATAAAGGGATCAAATAAAGCATCATCATCCAAAGTACACAAAAACACAACTTCAAAAAACTTCGGTAGAAAGAACCCCAAAAAATTGAATTCACTTTCCTACCATCTGCCGTCCTTTAACCTTTCTTCTTGGATTTTTTTTCTTTGCTACTTTACCTCCTAACATATTAGTATTTTGTCTTTCATATGGGATCTTTTTAGAAAATTGATTTAATTTTTTTAAATGATATTTTCTATTTTTTTTTTATGATGAAGCTATTATTAAAACACTAAATTATCATTTTCAAATTTAATTTTTCACAAAACAAAAATATTTCATTTAATTTTTTTAGGTTGGATTGATTAGACCTAGTATGGCTAGATGTTTGCAAAAGAAAAATGAACTATGAAGGCATTGGAAGTTGTACTCTAAGAGCAGGGGCGAAGGTTTGTTTTGTTGGTTCTCTTAAAATGGAACTTTTAAGTTTTAGATTTTTCAAAGTTTATTAAGTAAATATATAGTAAAAATTATAATTTGACGTTTAAAAATGATAAATTTTTTATTTAATTTTTTTTAAAACTATAAAAATATATATTGATACCATAGTAAAATTTTTACAAACACAATAGTTACAAATACTAGCATTTTGAAATGATGAATTTAATATACAAGCATTCTAAAAGTCTGCGAAATCTTAAAATTTCTTATCCAGGCACACCCTTTGGATAGAAATTAAATAAAAAGAAAGATTAAGGCATTTTTTATTATTTCAGAAAAAATGAATGGTTTTTTTATCTTATACAAGATACACATTTTCATAGAGAACGGCTAGTTCCATACATATTATTTATCTTAGCCATTTTTCATTACAAAATCAAGAGCTTCACTAGATTAGATAAAGAAATAGAAGATGTTTATAATTCAGCAAATTCAACTGTTTTCTTCCCGTCATGTGCTTTACGAAAGAAATGTTTGACGTAATCTGAATAAAGAACTTGTTTGTAAATTGGTTTCTCACCATTTGCGACCAGTTCAGGCAATGGTTCTATCATATCAGCAGGTCTTGGATTCACAAAAATAGGGACTGAAATTCTGTTCTTACTTCCATTAGCGACCACACGATGTTCAACACTCTTATACCTTCCATTGCTCATTATTTGTAGTGCATCTCCAACATTGATCACAAGAGAACCTTTGATTGGAGGAACATGAATCCAATCATCTCCCTCACTTCCTCTTACAAAAAGTCCCCCAATTTCGTCTTGAAGAAGAATTGTAAGAGTTGAGACATCAGAGTGACGACCTACTCCAACCGTAAGTTCAGGGTTTGGACATTTAGGATAGTAGTTAAGGTTAGTCCTCATTGAACCCATCAATAATGATTCTTTTGCCTCATCAATCTCATTGACATTTAGACCCTTCATTAGCACTTGTAATAGTTGTTTAATGACAACTTCAGACTTCTTCATGTAATCCAACACTTGCTCCCTAAAAAAGCCGAAAAGATATATTAATATATTTGTCACCAAAAGGAGTGCAAGCCATGATGTTTAAGGGTTAAAGAAAATCTAATGATTAACTTTTTTCCTACCTGCAAATGGAAGGCCATAGTGCAGAAGCTTCTTCTTCAGAGACATAAAACAAGCTGAGATAATCTTTCCACTCGAGAGCCTTTTCTGCTTGAGGAGTAAAACTCGTACCAAACCTCACATTGTTTGAAGATGAATGTTCCTTGGAATACTTATTTTTAACCTCAGCTGGCAATCTAAAGAAGTTATAAGTAGCATCTTTAACATTCTCCAACACTTCAACAGGCACATCATGATTAACAATTTGGAAGAAGCCCCATTCCGAAGCAGCATCACAAATTGATTTCGCTACTTTGGGATCTTCCCAGTTTGACATATCAATGATGGGAATTGATCCTTGGGGTACGATATTGGTCATGCAAATCCTCTCTTCCAAAGGTTGGATATATTGCTTAGGAAGGGCTTTAAGACCCAGTTCAGACAAACCCTTCACTCCATTCCCTTGGTTAATAACAAAGTCCATGAGAGCAGAAGAATCATTGAATGGATCGGCAAGTGTTGGAGCCATTGGTTTGTGTAAATTTGGAGTTAAAAGAGAGCGAGGTGCCGGTTGTGGAAGCGGGTAAAAGTTACAAGAGAAGGCAACGGTGCGTCTTGGTTTCAGTGGAGTGCCTATTTATATAGAAAATTTTCAAGGCTGACATTGACTTTAGTGCCTAAGTCTTAATTTGAATGCGTGTGTATTGCAGGCTCACCAACCCAAGTACACTGCACGCTGTTACCGTGCACCAACCTTGTTTGGCGCAAAAAATATTTGCACTACTTTAAGAAATTAAAGTTAAGTCTAAAATGGTTGGCTGAGGTAAAAGTCCTCCACAGAATGTAAAAACTCGTATGTATATATACATATATTTATTATATATTTGTATTATTGTAAAATTGATTAAAGTTACAAGGTATTATATGTTTTCTATGATATATATTTATTTATTCCAAACAGTGGTGGAGTTAGGAGGGACCCGATCCTTCTAAAATAGAAATTTTTTTATTTAGATTCTTTTATAATTTATAAAATTTTAAATTAATAATAATAAATTATACTTTGGCCATCAAAATGATAAAAATTTGATTTGTTCTCTTAAAAATTATAAAAATAATAAACTATTAAAATGATGAAATTATATTTTTATTATCGTAAAAATATATAATTTACTTTTGACCCCTAAAAAAATTTTCTAACTTCGTCATGATTCTAATATCAGATCTCTCTTTTTATTTAGGTTGTATATATTAAATTTTGACTCAATTAAAAAAATGAACTGTTTATTTAATATAGAAAAGTTTAATAACCCAAAATATTAAAAGAAAGATATTCTTCATCGGTATAGTCGTACAAATATCATTTTTTTTTAAATGACAATAACAAGGTTTAATCTTGGTTTTTTAATGCCAACAAAGATTTAACTAGTGCTTACCAGTCTAATTATTTTACTAAATTAATTCAATGATTAATTTAATATATATAATATTTATTGTATGGTATAATATTACATATTCAACCAAAGAAAGGCAGTGAGATTAAACCTTAAAAGGGTGAAAACAGAGAATGAGTTGTCACTTGAGATTAAACCTTAAAAGGTTGGAAACAGAGAATGAGTTTTCACTCCGTTAATTGAGGATTGATTTAAATTTTTTTTATTAATTATGAAAATGATCCATTTGTAAAATCATGTAAAAAATAACTCGTTTGTTACAGTAACTTTAGTTTTGCTATTGTTATTGGCGGCACTAGTAAAAATACGTGAACACGTCATGCTAAAATACTTGTATTCTGAGAAAAGAAGAAAAAATATATATTTTAATAGGTGTTGCCGCTATCATTGGTGGCATCGGCGTTCTTTATCGAAAAGAATTTTGGGTCAGATTTTTTTTTTTTGTGTTGCAGTTGGCAGCATCGGTGTCAGTGGGTGGGTCAGAAATTTGTTTTTTTTTTTTTGTCAGCCTTGACATTAGTGGTGCAGTAAAAAGAAGAAGAAAATAAAAATGATACATTCATCATCGAGTGAAGAAGTATGAGGATAAAGAAAAAAATTAATATATAACTGGCTAAAAACAAAAGCTCCAATGATGAGAAAGATGAATCTAGAATGAGAGAAAGATAAACGAGAAAGAAATGATTGTTTGGGTGGTTAATCCAATGGTGAGAACGGAAACTAAAAAACTTTTGAGAAAAGTAAAAAGTTATGGGGGAGATTGAAAAAAAGTTGAAATAATAAAGAAAATGGTTAGGTAGCTAGATTAAATAGCATTTATCAACCTAATTTTTTTTCTTTCCGAAAATAATGGGTTAATTAATGAGTTAAGAACATATTAAATACAAAAGATATGTTTTTTTAATGGAAAATAGATGAATTTTATTTATTAAATAAACAGTTAAGCATGCAAACACAATAAATGATAATAAAATCAAGAAAGTAAAAAAGGTGCTTGGGGAAATAAAATGTTTCCTCAAGAACCAATGAAAATCCAACCGAAACCCCGTAGGGGAACTCCTTAATGATTTTTTATTTGCTTTATTGTTTTTGTCTGTTAGGGGAGAAGAAAGGTTTTGATAAGTTTTCTTCTTATTTTAATTTTCAGTGTTTTGACAGTTCATTGCTTTTGTAATTTTTAATGTTCTTTTTCTCTTTTAATGGAAGTCATTCATTATCGTTCAAAAAAATGAAGATAAACTAAATAGCAAAGAATCATCGCCGCCGTTGTGAACTCTTCACCGTTGAAGGCTTTCTTCGTTCGAATTAACCACCAAAACAATCATTTTTTTCTCCTTTATTTTTCTCTTATTCTAGATTCACCTTTCTCACCATTGGAGCTTTTGTTTTTAGCCAAGTATATATCAATTTCTTCTTCTTCTTTTTTTATCCTCAAGCTTCTTTACTCGACGACAAATGTACCTATTTTTTCTTCTTTTTTTGCTACACCGCCAATGTCAAGGGTGACAACAAAAAAATCAAAATTTTGACCCACTGACATCGGTGCCATCAATTACAACGACATCACAAAAAAGTAAATTTCTGACACCAATGTCACTAATGGCAACGGCGCCACCAAAAAATATTTGAGATGCTTTTTTTAATAAAAACGTTGGTACTGCCAACGACAACAACGATACCTATTAAAATACAATATATATTTTTCCCTCTGAATACGAGTATTTTAGCATGGCATGTACATGATTTTTATTGGTGCTGCCAATGGCAACAATGACACCCTAGGGAAAATTGTTTTAACTCGACCAATGATTGGGTGCATATTAGGGGTGATGTCACCAATGGAAATGACGGCAACGAGGTTTACTATAGCAAACAAGTTATTTTTGTACATGATTTTGCAAGTGTGTTATTTTCGCAAATAAGAAAAAATTTTGGGTCAATTTTTTAAAAAAATCTACTAGTTGATTGTGAATAGTGAGCGGTATTATATTGAGCAGGTTTTATAATAAATAACTAAAGAAAATATAGATAAAAAGGGAAAATATGCTCATTGTCATATTTGTTAAGGAGCACAGGATCTCAATATATATACAAGTAATGTACCAGAATTTTTACTGTAAAGGAATCATTTTCTAACAAACAAATGGTGAATGGTGAATCAGTTGAGAATTGAGCTGGCCATTCTGTTTGTTATTCATTTCCTCTGATATTCCCTCTGCATTTCTTTGTTGAAATTCTTCAAGTGCAATAACATTCAGTTGATATTGAAATCTGGAAAATACACCTGCTATTAGTGGCTTTGTTAAAACGTCTGCTACTTGATCATGCCCTAGAATATAGATCACTTGAAGCTTGCCATTTAACATCTTGTCATGCACAAAATGCACATTGAGCTCAATATGTTTGACACATGCATGTAAGACTGGGTTTGCTGCCAAGGCTACAGAGCTGGAATTATCATATCACACCACTGGAGCCTATTGTAAAGAGATTCCTATCTCATTGAGAAGAGACTAAAACCAAGCTATCTTTGCAGTAGTATTTGCAAGGCTTTTGTATTCAGCCTCATATGTGGACCTGGACACAACCCTTTATTTCTTAGACGACCATCCAATCAAGTTGTCACCAAGATAGATGCAAAAACTAGTTGTTGACTTGCAGTCTTCAAGTGAGCTTGCCCAATCAGTATTAGAGAACCCTATCAAATGGATTGCTGAGGGTTGGAAAACTAGACCATGATCTAACGTGCCTCGAATATACCTTAAGATTCTTTTTATTGTAATCTAACACACATCATATGGCAAGTGCATATACTATGAGACTTTAATCACTGCAAATATAATGTCAAGTCGAGTTAAACAGAGGTATTGAAGGCCCCCTGTGATCTGCCTATATTTGGTCCCATCTTGGAAGTGTGAACCAACAAGAGAGGACAATGTTGGTGAGCTGACCATAGGCGTAACAACAGACTTGGCATTCAATATGTCTGCTTTCTCCAATAGCTCTTTTGCATACTTTCTTTGTGATACATGCATTGTATCACCACGGTGAGCTACCTCAAGTCCAAGAAATAAACTAAGCTCTCCTAAATCCTTCAAAGAAAACTGACTATTGAGAGATTGAATAACTGATTCAATTGAAGAATTAGAGTCACTAGTAACTATGATATCATTGGCATAAACAAGAAGAAACACATTACTACTAGTAGGGTATTTTTTGAAGAACAATGAATAACCAACCTTGAAAGACTGAAATTGCAGGTCCTGAACTAAGAAATCATGAAGTTTTTAAACCAAGCTCTAGGAGCCTGTTTAAGTTCATACAGAGCCTTGTTGAGTTTACAAGCTATTAAATTTCCATAAGCATCTGCAACCTCGAACCCTAGTTGTACTAGTCCAATTTTCAGTGGTGTCGGAACAGTGATCCGATATCACAAAATCCGACAAAAAAGTTAGAAAAATTTATTAATTAAGAATTATAAGTTAAGTGTGATTTTAGAAATAATTTTCAATTAGTAAATTTTGTGATTTAAAAAGAATTATTAGGTAAATTGGGTCGAAAACGAGGTATCGAGACCTCAATATTATAAATTGAGCTGTAAATATTTTTATAAATATTTTTATAATTGAAATAGCTTTATTATATATAATTCCTTTCTAGCTTTCGTGAAAGGGTTGACATCGGCAAAAGAGTAGACAGTGGAAGATTGAGCTCAAACTTGTATATTGGTTTTCATTCCTCAGGTAATCTTGATTAATGTCAATAGGTTAAAATGGGATGTTATGTTTTGTTTAAGTTAATGCAGCTTTTAAGGATCTTTGATTAGTATTCTGAGGGAATTATGATAGATTGTATATATGGATTGTCTTGACAACAAGAAGAAGGGATTATTCTGAAATGTTATTATCTGATAGATAAAATCGACTCAGTTGTTTTAATCAAAATGGGTTATTAATTGAAAAGTTAATTGAGTTATACGCATTTGAGTCTATCCTTAGGCCCGGGAATAAATTTTGTGCATTCATGGGTAAATAGACGGATAGTCAGAATGAGAAATTCAAATTCTAGAAGACTTGATACAGAAATATATCTATCAGGTTAGTTTTGATCGGGAAATGTTATCATGGGTTAAAGTCGTCTCGGTTGTTGAAGTTATCGCAGTTGTATAAAATGATATTGCTTGACGCTTTCATGAAAAAAAAAAGGGAAACAAATATCAGTTGAAAGTTACAGATGCAACCACGTCAGAAACATTAGTCCGAGTTTGATAATCTAGGTTTCTCTGTTATGTTCAACAGACGATTACTGGAAATTTCTCAGTAGTTATACTGATAGTGATAAAGTGGTGACAGGAGAACATCAGAGCTACTCAGTTAAGTTCAGGCATAGTATCAAGTTCTAAAATGAGTTCTAATATGAGTTTGGAAATGAAATAAGTTATGATTGATTTTTATGGAATTTGATTGAAAAGGTGGAAGAAATATTTGACTTAATAGCTTGTAACAGGTGAGAAATTTCAAGGACGAAATTTTTTAAGGGGGAAGAGTTGTAACAACCCAATTTTTAGTGGTTGGAACAGTGATCCGAGATCACTAAATCCGACGAAAAAGTTAGAAAAAATTATTAATTATAATTATAAGTTAAAAGTGATTTTAGAAATAATTTTGAATTAGTGAATTTTGTGATTTAAAAGAAATTATTAGGTAAATTGGGTTGAAAATGAGGTATGGAGATCTCGATATTGTAAATTGAGCCATAAATATTTTTATAAATATTTACGGAGTGTCATTAAGGTGGTATTAAAGTTTCGTTAAGAAATTTTAACGTTTCGATGGTTAATTGATTAAAAGGACCAAATTGAAAAAAAAAGGTGCATTCTCGGGACTTTGTTCCTGTAAATCAGATTCGTAAATATTTATAAAAATATTTACGAAGCTAATTGTGTAGTTAATTAGGTTTTGATTAGGTGAATTTGACTTAATTAGGAGTAATTATGAAAAAGGGTTAAATTGCAAAAAACAAGAAAGTTTAATTATAGATTAGAAAAAGTTAAAAGGACCAAATAGACAATTATGCCTATTCTAAGAATTGAGGCGGCATAACTTGAAATATCATGATATTTTATAGTTAATATATATATATATATATATATATATATATATAAACTTACTTAATAATAAAGTAAAATATTATATTAATATTATATTATATTTTATTATAAACCATAAATGAAAGAAAAGAAATTAAAGAAACAGAATAGCAGAAACGAAATAAGGAAGGAAAGGAGAAAAAGAAAAAGGGGAAATTAGGATTCTAAAATTTCAAGTTAATTTGGTAAGTTAAAGTCAATTTAACCCTTTTTTCTTATAATTTTTGAGTTATTATGATCCTAGAATAAAATACTACATGATTTATGTTGAAATTTTGGAAGTTATTAGATTTCTAGATATTGATTATGTTGAATAAGTGAAAGAATTAGGAGTTGTTTTGATAGAATTGGAGGTTAGATTGTTAATTTTGTGAAGTCTAGGGACTATTTTGGTGGATTGTTCTTTGTGCTGGAAATTTGAGTTGAATTACTAAGTTTAGTGAGTAATTAAAATATTTTGTACCATGACTTTTGTTAGTATTAGCTTTCAAGGAGTTTAATGCTATAAATTAAATTAGCATGGTGTTAAGTTATAAAATTCAAGAATTTAGGGATTGTTAATAAATTATATGTATATTTGGTTAATTATGAAAATGGCAAATTCAAGGATTAAATTGTGAATTAATTGAAAGTATGAGTTGCTTTGAACTTTGTTGAATAATTGGTTGAAATGGGACTTTCTTGATTTTAATTAAATAATATGATTTATAATTGGGGATTTAATTGAGTAAATTATAAATGAGAAGGATTTTTTTATAAATTAAAGATATAAATATAGGTTGTATATTAAGGGTTAAGTATTCGGCAATAGTGGGTTATGTGTTAATGGTGGAATTAACTTGGTTGATTTGATGGATTAAATTATATAGGATGTAAATGTTTTGGGGAAAATGTGTAAAAGTGTAAATAAGTAGCTAAAGGTATTGAATTGAATGGTATATGAAATTGAGATTAATACTTACTGACTCATTTTAGAAACGAGTAGAATGATAGTTTGATAATTTTAATTATTAGTGTTTAATTAAGTACAACGATTAACTTAAGTGGATGATAAATTAGTAATTAGTATTAAATTTCAAAATGAGATTAGAATAAGAGACTATTTAAATGAATAGTCCATTAATTTGATGAGTTTTGGTTAGTGGATAATTATGAGAGAAATATATATATATATATATATATATTTATATATATTTATATATATATCCTTGAGATTTTGAAGTCTTTTATTAGAAAGAGTTTTGTTTGGGTGCTTGATGTTGAATTTGTGTTATTTTTTTTAGAGTAATATTTTACTACATTTAAAAATTAGGGATTTGAGTGAAATTAGAGAGTTGAATTTAGTCTAAAATGGAAATTGAATGAAAATATGGAACTAGTTTTGAAGAAATTAAATTAGTCTCGGTTTAGAGACTAAATTGGAATTTAGACAAAAGTTGAATAAAAATTGAAATATTCAATGTGAAGTTGTATTGTATTGATGAATTTTAATAGTTTTAATTTTCGTAACTAACGCCGTACCGGAAACTTCGACTAAGAAAGGAAAGGATAAAGTCGACGAGGAGTAACATAGAAATTTTGGTTTGTATTGCTATAATTCAAGTTATTTATTATTAAATGTTAAATTTAAATCATGTGTATGGTAAGTGAATTATGAGGTAAGTGTCATTATTGAATTTAATTGTGATTGAATTGAAAGTGGAGAAATTAAAAAGTGATTTGGAAACCCTATTAACTAGTTGAGCTGAGTTAAATATAGTTGGTGTAATGACCAATTTTGGCCCAATGTCCATTTACAACTTTTGACCCACAAAGGCCAATTTACACTAAACCCGTAACCCAATTACAACCCTACCCATTACAAATCAACCCCAATACCCGTGACCCAAACAAAACCCATTTAACCCTAACATAACCCGATTACAGCCCAACCAAACCCTAAACACTAAGGACAAACTTTGCAAACCCTAGCCTCAAGTTGCTGCTGGCGCCTCTGACACTCTGCCAACAGTCACATCCACCGCCGTTGACGTCTCAGCACCGCCTCAGGTCCCTGCAAACATTAAAATAGAATAGACAGAAAGGAGAACAACTTGTAAAATTTTAGGGCTATAAAAGCCGAGTTAAATCGAGTGTAAGGGGGTTCGGATTTTGCTTTCAACAAAAACAGAAAGCAATATATTGTAATCTTGGTTTTTAGAATTCAAAATATAAAACAAAAGATCAGCAATATCTATTCTATCTCAACGAAGGGATACCCCCCAAATCAGAAAACCGAAATAGAGGTAAAGTTCTTTCATTTTTTTTTATTTTTTCTTTATAAACAGTACTAAAATATATACATATACACACTTAAAAATAGACAAAAATAACGTAATATAAAAAAGGAAAAAAATTGGAAATTTTACCTTTTTCCGGCCATCGGAACGGTGGCCGGAACGACGGCGATCGGCGGTCCGCGGCGGTCTGATCATCGGCTGGCAACCGGCCGGTGACCGGACGTTGACCGGTCCGGTGACCGGAGCTCCCCGGAGACCCCCCTCTTTCCTTCCCCTCTCCTCTCTTCCTTTTCTCTTTTTTTCTCTCCGGGTAACAAATGAACCAAAAAACCAAAAATTTGGCCTTTTATACTAACTGACCTGGGTCGGGTCGACCCGACCCAAACCGGTTAGGATCCGCATGTTCTTACGTCACAGGGTATATTTGCGCGATTGGCCCTTCCGGTTTTTTATCAATTTACAATGAAGTTATCTTTATTTTTAATTAGCCCCAGAAATTTGCTACGTTTTCGATTTAATCCCTTTGCAACGACAGCGTTTTAAAAATCCGGGAAATTTCCGTTCCTGGTCCCCCGTGGTTTAACCCGCATTCCAATAGGTCCTATTTGCATGTTTACGTTTTGAAATCTGGCCCCAATATTTGCTTCCGTTTTCAATTTAGTCCGTCCAAATACGTACCATTTTAAACACGCGGGAAATTTGCACTCCTGGTCCCTGTACGTTTTCCCCGTGCTCTAATAGGCCCTCCTCTTTTCACTTTGATCCCAAATTCGCCCCAAAAGTTTCTTTTTAATTCAAACTCGTCCTCGTTTTACTTTTTTCTCATTATGTTATCCTAATTTTAATATTATTACCTATTGTTGTTTATATTATTATCATTGTAAATATATCTTCTGTTGTTTATGTATTCGTCATCTATATACGTGTAGGTATTTATGTAGTATTATTAGTTTTTGTTTCTTAACATTATTATTATTGTTATTATATATGTATATATTATTACCATTATATTGTGTATCACCATTATGTTTATCCTATCATTAGTAAATTTATTTTTAGTATTAGTATATGTTTCATTATACCTACATATTTTAGTATACATATACTTATTATTAGTTTTTTTATTCTAACATGATTATTAATTGTAATATGTGTATGTGTATATATATATATTATGTATGTCTTTAATATTATAATTACATTCTTATATATTATATTATTTATACTATCTTATGTATTTTTAATATTTTACCGTACATCACGTATATCCTCTTCATACTATATTTATATATATATATTTCGTATCTATTGTTTATATTAATATATATATGTCATATTTATGTATATTTTTATTATATTACTTTCTATATTTGTATATTTTCAAATATTATCTTATGTGCATACTCTCTTTTTATATTTCTAATATATATATCTTTTTTGTATAAACTTTTAACACTATTATACATTTGATTATGCATGTAATTTTCTTTATCATTATATTTATATATTTTCAACGTGGTATTTGTACGTATATTATGCATATACTTTCAGTACCATATTATATTTAACATTATTATGTATAGATTTCTTTTAAAATCCCATGTTATTATTATTATTTTCTTATTATGATATTGCACATATATTAGTAATATTAGGCATTTTTTTTATATATGATATTATAAGTTATTTTCTAGTGTATATATATGTTATATATTTGGTACTATGTTATGTATATGTCTTTTAACTTTTTTACATATATACTACGCATATCTATATTATATTTCCGACAACCATATTATGCATACGCGTTTAAAAGTATTATAAACATTCTATAGGTCTAGTATTGTGTGTTATATATATATTTATTTATTATCTCGTATTCGTATTATTGTCGCACTATAAGCATTATTATAATTGTTACTATTACGCATGCATTGTTATATGTTTTATCCATCGCGTATATTTTTCACCTTTATCATCGTTTGTTTTTTACGAAGCATATTGTTTCATATTATTTCTATGTCAACCCTATTTGTCACAATCTTTTCACATTTTAATAAACAAGGCAATATACCGATTTTAACATTAAGCCGGTGATTTCATCGCTATGTTGGGTGAATCACGGATGGCTCGTGTTAAAAGCGGGATACCCTTCTCAGAAAGAATCTTAAAATGCTCGTATTTTGATCGGATCACAACTAAAATTTTAAATTGAACTCGTGCTTCTGAACATTAAGACAACGTACATTTGAAAGATACCAATTTTGGGCGTCGCGGGGGTGCTAATACCTTCCCCGCGCGTAACCGACTCCCGAACCCTATTTCTCTCTGAATTTTAATGTAGACCTAAACTGAGCCTTCCTTTTACTCAAAAAACGAATTTTTTCTGCCGGAAATAGGTTTTATTAGGTGTCCGGTCACACCTCGAAAAAGGATCGGTGGCGACTCCTTTGCTTTAATAAAATCAAAATTCGTTTTCAAGATTTTAAAACCGCCACAATTAGCGACCTAAGCTAAAAAAATTTTTCGTCGCTACAGTTGGCATGCCATAGGATTGGAAGAGTTCAGGGATTCTTCGACCTCGAGTCGATGAGACACTGGGTGTCATACTGTTACTTTGGATAATTCGATGAGGTACTGGGTACCAACTTACTTCGGCTTGGCCGATGAGACACTGGGTGTCAACTATTGCTTCGAATTATCTGATGAGGCACTATGTACCGTACTGGTGTGTTGGTTGGATCCGTGTATCCACCAAAGTCCAAGTCGTGTTAATAGGGGGAAAATAAAAGAATTGGCAATAGAATTGACATTGAATAATCTTGGATATGAATTGAAATGAGATATTGAATTGAGATGGGGAAATGAAATGTATGAACCATGGGTTCAAGAAATAGATAATGATATAATTCATGAAATAGTTTTGGTAGTATGAGATGATATAAAAATCTAAGTGAAGAAAAGCAAATTGAAATAGTTATGGTTGAAAAATGAGAAATGAAAATAAAATGATTTGAAATAATGAAATAATATGCGAATTTAATTGAATACAAGTTATTGAAATTTATTTATGGATTTAATGTATGAATTGAGTATTAAAAGACTATAAGTGTAAATTGATTATAAATGAACGAATTGACAATGGAATTAATAATGGGTGAGTTATTGAAATAGAATGGGAAATTGAAATGAATTTGAGATAGTTAATATTATTAATGAAACAAGTTTTTTTATGCATGAAATGATTATTAAAGATTATAAGCATAAAGATTATAAGTTGTTAATAGGGGTAATGAACAATTTGATTATCAAAATTGATATGGTATGAATTGTTGAATTGAATGATTTATATATGAAATGGAATGAGTTATTGGAATGAGATATATGAACAAAAGATTCCATGTAAAATGGATAATGATATAGTAGTTTGAAATGAAAATTGAAAAGAATAAAGCTAATTAAGCTAGTTAGTAGTATGAAATTGAAAATGAATAAATAAGTGATTCATTGAAAGAAAATGGCTTTATGATTGAATATACAAGCAAGTTTAATATTTTACTTTAAGTATTTGAATTATAGTAATACCATTGAGTATATATATATATATACTCAGTATACGGTTTGTTTCCGTGCACAGGTTATGAATCGAATATTACTATGATGTGAGTTAGGAAAATTACATAGATCCTATTTATGAAATGTTAGCTTATGAAATGGCCTATTTGATATGAAAATTTGTATTGAATCGAATGAGATAATATTGGATTGGTTTGAAAATTTTAAGTGAAATTTTATGGTTATACATTGGATAAGTCATTAAATTTCGTATTTGATCTGATATGTCTGGTAATGCCTCGTAACCTTATTCTAGCGACAGTTTAGGTTAAGGGGTGTTACACTAGTGGTTGTCTCATGTACACCTCCTCAGCCAAACTCTCATTCAAGAATGCATTGTTGACATCTGTATGTCTTAACTTCCACCTATTAGAAACAACCAAAGCAAGCATGTGCGCACTATGTTAGCTTTAATAAAAGGACTAAATGTTTCATGATAATCCATACCTGCAACTTGAGAGAAGCCTTATGTTATGAGTCGTGCCTTGTTTCGAACAATTGAGCTGTTAGGATTTTTATTTTTATTTTTGAACAACCACTTATACCTAACAAAGGGGGCGATTTAGAGGAATAAGAACCAAATCCCAGGTGCCATTAGTAATCAAAGCTTTTAATTCATCAAGAACAACATCTTTCCATGATGGGATAGACATGGCTTCATGAATGTTGGAGGGTTCCATTATACTAACGGTTGCAACATATACTTTAGGTTCAAAAAGCCATCCTTACTCCTTGTAACCATAGAATGGGTGTTGCCAGGAGGAGGTGGATGAGGATCATATTGTATAGCACTTGTTGAAGAATCAAGAGACAACGGGCTATTAACAGAATCAGATGAGACTGATGAAAGGAAAGTGAAGGAGCTCTCATGAGAAGTAGCAGTGAGGAGAAAAAATGGAGACTCAGGTAGAATAGAAGAGGCCACAACACGTGGTGGTGCAAGGACAAGTGGCAGTGTACACATAGAATCATTGGTGGTAGAGCTATTGAGTGGAGAGGCTGTAGATAAATCAGAACGATCAACATGAGGAAAAACACCCTCATCAAACTGTACATGTCATGAAATGTAGATCTTGTCATGTTTATTGACTCACTTGTACCTTTTGTAACCTGTTATACAATCTTAGATGAGGGTAGCAAAGACAGCTAAACACTTTGAGGAATTTGTAATTAAGTTGTTGGTTAAACAACTTCTATGCAGGGGATACACCATGGAGTGCTTTTGTAGGCAGTAAATTTATTACATAAATAGAAAAATTGAAAGCATCAACCTAATATGATAAAGGTAATGATGCTTGAGCAAGAAGGGCTAAGCCAGTTTCAACTACATGTCGATGGCACCTTTCAACCAGTCTATTCTGTTTAGAGGTATGTGGGCAGGAAACACGATGTTGAATGCCAACATGTTGGAGAGGAAGGTAGAAACTACAAAATTCCCCACTTCCATCACTTTGAATTTGTTTGATCTTAGTTCCTAATTGCAACTAAACATTCTGTTTAAAAAGTAAAAGTGATTGTAAGGCATTTGACTTGTTCCGGAGAAAGTATATCCATGTATGTTGAGAGAAATAATCCACAAATGAAATATAATAATTATAATCGTTAGAATAATGAGTAGGGCCTCATAGATCCATAACAACTAGTTCAAGTGGTGTAGTATAGATAGATGTGGAAGACTTAAATGGCAATTTGTAACTCTTGCCCAGTGCACATGCGTTACAAGGAAATTTGATTCGTGGAATAGTGATATTACATGATTGTAACACATTAGCTAAAACTTTAGTGGAAGGATGACCTAGACATTGATGCCACCAAGTGAGTTGAGTTGTGCTTTCGAGAGTCATAGACTTGCTAGTAGATGCATCATGGACTGAGGAACTAGAGATAGTGTTATTAAAATTAGTAAATTGTTTTGTGGAAGGTGTAGGTAGCAATTGATATAACCCATTTGACATAGTAGCATGAGGGATGAAATTCAAGGAACACGTTGTTATCTTTTGTAAACTTAGAATCTGACAAAAGATTTTTGTGTATTGCAGGAACATATAGCAAATCGGTGAGAGGCATGTGAATGGAACCAAAAGAAATATATAACTCACCAATGTGAAAAGTAGAAGCAGAATTACCATTCCCCACAATCACTTTACTTGAGCCAATGTAAGGGTTGCAACTAGAAAACTTGAACAGATCTTTAGTCGTATGAGCTGTGGCACCACTATCGAGAATCAAGTTGCACCGATGACAATGCTTGTGGTAGTAGGCTTGGAAGCAGTGGATGAAGAATCACCTACACATGAGTGAATAGTAGAGTGGAAAGAAGGCTTGTAAGAATTAGTATGAACAAAATGGGCTTCAGAATGACAATGCCCAACAAAACCATTATCTATGAAGCACATGTGGGCTAAACGAGGGCCAAAACTTGTGCGAGTGATAGGACCAGAAGAAATTGATCCCATATAGCCAGATCCAAAGTGAGAAGCAGCACCAATAGAATCTTCATAGGAATGTCATAGCAATAAAAGCACTGACAAGCTATATAGCCAATTTTGCCCCAGATTTAACATTGCGGTCAAGATGTATCACCTAAACGATCATGGCCATGACCTTGACCGTAACCATGAGCAAACCTAGAAACTTGATTGGATCGAAAAGTCTGTAATAGAGGTTGACTATTATAGGTAGGAAGTGACGGAGTGGTCATTTTTCTTAAAATTGTGAAGCAGAGATCGATACATCATTGCCTTGGTAGTGGACTGTGTACTAAAGATTCAATTGAATGCCTACCAGAGCTCAAATATAAAAGAACAACAACCAATAAGTTGATTATGCAAAGAAGCACTAATAGTGGAAAAAGGTCATGTCGAGAGAGTAGAATCTTGTTGTTTATAATGAATAGATGTCGAATTCTCCACAATTATATTGTCATCGCCAAGAATCTCCTAAGGTGGTACAACAATTGAGCCATCGATGTATGACTGAAGACGATGGGTGTCGATACCGTTTTTTTTGAAAACGTAAACGGAAGTCGACTTAAAAAAAATGAATTGGAGTCGCCACCGATCTTTTTTTGGGGTGCGATCGGTCACCTCAAAAAGGGGGTTGTTTTAAAAACATTTTAGTTTGTTAAAACACCATTTTGGGGTCTGCGAACATCAGAAAAATTGAGTTCGGGAGTGAGTTACGTACGAGGAAGGATTAGCACCCCCGATACGCCCAAAATTAGTACCTTGTCGATTAATTAGTGTCTTAAAAGTCAATGATTCGAAAACTTTAAAATACGATCCTTATTTATTTTAAAATCATTTGGGTTGATTGAAAATGTAGATCAAAGGCTAGTTTGCCTTAGGGTAAAATGTCGCGTCCAATACGTTAGGATACGACATTTCGGCCATGGAGGCTAAACTCGCTTTTTATTTAGAATTTGGGTATTTATTATCGAACGGATATTCGAATACTTGGGGGCAAATGAAGGAAATCGAAACCCAATACGTTAGGGCACAATTCTCCGAATCCCTAAGTACCGAACATTGCCTCGATTTTTAAAAAATCTTATTCCGAGATAACAAAATGTCATATCCAATGCGTTAGGACGTGACATCCCGAATTCTCGAGACTGATTTTTTTTTTTGTACTAAAATTACATATCGTTTTGGAAGGCTTATGCGGAGATTTAGACTTAAACGAGAAACCGCGGCCCAATACGTTAGGGTACGATTCCCGAGTGTCTAAATACAGAACATTCGCCTTTGTAAGAAAATTTTTGTAACAGGTAAAGGAAACTTGAAATATATGTGGTAAAAGCGTAACAAAGTGAAATACGGAAATGGAATACATAAAAACGATTAATGATATGTAAAAGAATAATAGTACTTTAGAAGCTTTTTATTTATATTTTAAAAAGGTTATTCGAGCATTTAGATTTAGACGAGAAAACCGAAACCCAATACGTTAGGGCACGGTTTCTCGAATTTCTAAACATCGAACATTGCCTATATGTATATAGGGGTCAACTTGGCATGGGTTAGAAAGTCGTATAATTCGTGATAAAAATATTTAAAAACAAATGATAGTGATGGTGTAATACGATGTAGTAATATAACGATTTAAATAGAATCGTAATGAGATGTTAGAATATTAAAATGATAATGACAACGGCAATTAAGAGAAAATAAAACTAGTAGTGCACTAACAATGAAATAAAAAAAACAATATATTTGGTAATTGTATATAAATAAAAAATATAATATTGAAAATATGTAAGTGTAATATTAAAAATACATATCTAATACGGTGTTGAGTATATATAATACATAAAGATTAGAAACCATAACAATGTTTAAAAACGAATAATAAATGGTAAATGTATACATATGCAAATAAATATATAATAATATTAAAAGTTTGTATATTAGGAATACTAACAAAAGTGTATACATAAGATAGTATATATATTAGAAGTCATATTAATATAAAAAAAAACTTATAACATTACGAAAAAAAGGATACTTAATATTATTAATGTATGTGCATGATGTATATATTAAAAAATATAAACTTAGTTATTAAAGACACACGAAATATATATAGTAATGTTTAAAAATTTAAAACATAAAAATATATATATATGTACACAAATAATAAGCAAAAATAATACGTGCAATAATAATAAATATATAAAGGCAAATAAGAAACGATAAACAACAAACAGAATAGCAAGATTAAAATATCAAAAACGGTAAAAGGATAAGATTAAAAGCAAAATCGAATTTTTTGGCCAAATTTTAAATTTCAAACAAACTAAAGGGACCTTTTTGTACATGCGTAAAAAGCCAGGGGGACCCATACGGGAATTTTCCCGACTATCCAAAATGGACAGCAGCTCCAAGAACCCAATTAGAAAGCGGAACAAACTTTTGGGCCAAATTTAGAATGAGAAAATTACCGATTTGAACACACACAAGTAGAAGAGGGACTTAAGCAGACAATCTCCCACTTTTACAGAACGCACGGTAGGATAAGGGACTCAAATGAAAACGAAATAAGACTTTAGGGCCCAAGTTAAAAGACACGGGAGTTCAATTGTAGAAGCATGGGAGGGTGGAGGGGCTAAATGCGCAAATAGCCCCTCCATAGAAGAAACACGCAGATCTCCTGGTTATAGGGTCGGGTCAAAACGGGTCACATAAATATTAAGATTTCCTTTCTTCCTTCATTTGTTCAACCGCTCAAGCAAAAATAAGAGAGAAACCCTTTCTTCTCTTTGGGTTTTCTCCAGAACAAAGTCAGGGGAGGACCATCGGCAACCTCACGGTATTCCATTCACCACCGTCAGCTCCGGACACCGTCCACGGTGGCAGGAAAAGGTAAGATTTGATTTTTGATTTTTTTTATTTTATAAATGTTATATATATATATATATATATATACACATATGTATTTCTATTTCTAAAAATAAAGAAAAAAAAGTTGAAAATAGGGACTAAAAAAAAAAAACAATCACCTCCGTTTTTATATTGATTTTTGACTTTCGATTCTGATTTTGTGCTAATCTTGGTTCGATCTCGCTCGATTTCGCATGTATGTTTGTTTTTAAGTCTAAACTTTGTAAAAAAACAAGGTTCCTCCCTTTTACATTTCTTTAGATCGGTTTTTATAACCGATTTTTACAAGTCGTTTCTACTATTTTTTTGACTTTCCCGCTCTCTGTCTTGCGTGTTTATCTCATTTGCAGGGTATGATGGAGCGATGGACGTGATTGGAGTTGGTGAACAGTTGGTGACCATGGCAGAGGGTCGGTTGAGGCTTGCGGCGCTGAACCTAGGGCTAAGTATTAGGGTTTTTTTGTTTTTCTTGTTTTCTGATTTGAGTAATGGCTAAATGGGCCATTCGGGCTTGGTTTGTTTGGATCTAATGTTGGGCTGTATAGGTTATGGGGTTATAGATTTAGTTTGGGTAAGGGGTTTCTGTTGTATTACTTTGTTTTGGGCCCCGGGTTTGTTTGTAATGGGCAAAATTGGGTTATAACAGCTGCCCGTCTTTGCTCATTGTCGTGTAACGGCAATAGAGCAAAGACATAAAGAAAGGCCAATTTTGCAAGATCTTGCCGAGTCTTGACTTCTTTGGTGCTCTTCTTGTTCAGCTCTCTTTCCAGTCTACCGCATCTTGTAACTTTTGGTTCAATCCATCGCGTTTTCAAAGCTATGACTTGTAGCTTCACATCTTTAGGGGTATGAGATTCGCCATGATCTGGTCTTCTGCCACTTCAGAGAGATGAGATCTGGTATCTTCGATCTGCTCTGCTGCAACTTCAGGGATGAGATCTATATCTTCGATCAGCTCCATCCTTTATCCTTTATTGAAAAACAAACATCGAAAATAGCTCGACCTACGAACTCTCACAATATGGGTTAATATTGGATCATAAATTGAAAGTATCTCCTTGTGTGACTTGAGACTCAACTCACCTCTCGTAGTATAAGTTGATCTCTTTGCGATATGAATTGAATAAACAGAAATTGAAAAGCAGAAATTGAAAAAGACCAACTCACTTCTCGCAATATGAGTTGAATGAACAGGAATTGAAAAGCAGAAATTGAAAAAGATCAACTCACCTCTCGCAATATGAGTTGAATGAACAGAAGCAGAAATTGAAAATACCTCAACGTGTCTTGAGGCACAACTCACCTCTCGCAATATGAGTTGATTTTTGAAAGACAGAAATTGAAAATACCTCAACGTGTCTTGAGGCACAACTCACCTCTCGCAATATGAGTTGATTTTTGAAAGACAGAAATTGAAAATACCTCAACGTGTCTTGAGGCACAACTCACCTCTAGCAATATGAGTTGATTTTTGAAAGACAGAAATTAGAAATACCTCAACGTGCCTTGAGGCTCAACTCACCTCTCGCAATATGAGTTGATTTTTGAAAGACAAAAATTAGAAATACCTCAATGTGCCTTGAGGCACAACTCACCTCTCGCAATATGAGTTGATTTTTGAAAGACAGAAATTGAAAATACCTCAACGTGTCTTGAGGTACAACTCACCTCTCGCAATATGAGTTGATTTTTGAAAGACAGAAATTGAAAATACCTCAACGTGTCTTGAGGCACAACTCACCTCTCGCAATATGAGTTGATTTTTGAAAGACAGAAATTAGAAATACCTCAACGTGCCTTGAGGCACAACTCACCTCTCGCAATATGAGTTGATTTTTGAAAGACAGAAATTGAAAATACCTCAACGTGTCTTGAGGCACAACTCACCTCTCGCAATATGAGTTGATTTTTGAAAGACAGAAATTGAAAATACCTCAACGTGTCTTGAGGCACAACTCACCTCTCGCAATATGAGTTGATTTTTGAAAGACAGAAATTAGAAATACCTCAACGTGCCTTGAGGCTCAACTCACCTCTCGCAATATGAGTTGATTTTTGAAAGACAGAAATTAGAAATACCTCAACGTGCCTTGAGGCACAACTCACCTCTCGCAATATGAGTTGATTTTTTTTTTTGAAAAAAGGAATTGAACAGAAATTGAAAATACCTCAACGTGTCTTGAGGCTCAACTCACCTCTCGCAATATGAGTTGATTTTTTTTGAAACATAAATTAAAACAAATCAGAATAGCAAAACATATCATCTGGTGGGACTCAGGTGTCCTTATCAAAACTTCTTGCTTTGCAGGAGTACCTGCGTATGTCATGCATGATGTTATCGTGATATGCATATGTTGGCCCTAAATGCCGCTATGCCTACATGATTATGCCATGAGTTTAAGGTATGCTGGTCATATGGGCCCTTTCGTCATGATTTTTTGGAAGATCTATGTTCAGTGTTTCGACTCTTGGTTCTCTTCAGGTTTTGTACCCATCTTCAAGCCATCTGAGCAATCTGCAATTCTCTAATATCACCCTTTTGCTCCTGGTTGAACCTTTGTTATTGCTTTGAGGTTCTTGTGCTTATCGATTTTCATTCAGGTAATGCTTAACATTTCCTTTTGTTCAGAGTATGTCATTTACTATTTAACATTCAAATAAACCATACAATGGGATGCATGAAAATGGTGGGATAGGTATGAAAGGGAAACTTCACGTTTATTTTATTTCAGAAGCAACAAACAAAGAAAATTGATCAAGAATAGTTAAAAGTGTCATGAATAGAAAGGGAATTATATTCAATGGATACAAATGCTCTAAATATTCAACACATGAACTCCTCCACGTTTCTTAATCAAGAATCCTTTCGAGCCCGACTTCTTGCGTAGAAGATTTCGAGTTTTCAGAAATGCCTCAAACACTGTAGTCTCATCGTTTGACTCCCTGTTCAAATCAACTTGCCCCTCGAATTCACATCTGTTTCATTAGGACGCCCTTTTGGGTTTTCATCCTAATCCCTTTTTGTTTGCCAAGACGCCCTTTTGGGTTTTCATCTCGATTCTTCTCTTTTTTTTTTTTTAGGTGTAGTATTTTTTCACAGCATCTGAATTCACTGGATTAGGCAACTCTTTCCCATCCATTTCAGTGAGAATCAAGGCTCCGCCTGAGAAAGCCCTCTTTACAACATATAGTCCTTCCCAATTTGGTGCCCACTTTCCTCGAAAGTCTTTCTGTATTGGGAGAATCTTTCTCAACACAAGTTCTCCTTCGTGAAATGTTCTTGGCCGTACTTTCTTGTCGTAGGCCGCAATCATTCTTTTTTGGTACATCTGTCCGTGGCAGATCGCCTTCAAGCGCTTTTCTTCAATAAGGTTCAATTGGTCGTATCTAGCCCGAACCCATTCTGCTTCCTCTAATTTTGACTCCATTAGAACTCGTAAGGAAGGGATCTCAACTTCGATGGGTAACACGGCCTCCATTCCATAGACCAACGAGAAAGGAGTTGCCCCCGTAGACGTCCTCACAGATGTACGGTATGCAAACAAGGCGAATGGTAGCTTTTCATGCCAGTCTTTGTACGTCTCAGTCATCTTCCCGATAATTTTCTTGATGTTCTTGTTGGCTGCCTCGACAGCTCCATTCATCTTTGGGCGATAGGGTGATGAATTATGATGCTTTATTTGAAATTGCTCACACACTTCTTTCATCATCTTATTGTTCAGGTTCATCGCATTATCCGAAATTATTCTCTCAGGCAACCCGTATCGACAGATGATTTCCTTTTTCAAGAACTTGCAGACTGCCGTTTTCGTCACATTCGCAAATGAGGCTACCTCTATCCATTTTGTGAAGTAATCTATCACCACAAAAATGAATCAGTGCCCATTAGAAGCTTTCGGAGAAATTGGCCCTATAACATCCATGCCCCACATGGAGAAGGGCCACGGAGAGGTCATAACATGAAGTGGCAAAGGGGCTACATGAATCTTATCGCCGTAGACTTGACATTTATGGCATTTTCTCGCATAACTGATACAATCGCTTTCCATCGTTAACCAGTAATAACCGAGCCTCATGATCTTCTTGGCCATAGTGAACCCATTGACATGTGTTGCACAGATTCCTTCATGGACTTCTTCGAGTATTTTCTTGGCTTCAATAGCATCCACACATCTTAGAAGCACTTGATCTTTCCCCCTTTTGTACAAGATATCCCCGTCAAGAATAAATCCCGCTGACATCCTTCTGATTGTTCTTTTGTCATTCTCATTTGCTTGTTCGGGATATTCCAAGGTCGTCCATCCGCCTCTTTCTCAATGCCGCAGCAGTGTGCAGGGGCTTCATATATGCTCATTTTCAGGGGCATTATTTCTGCTTCTTTACTTGCTTTGAACATTGAAGCCAAAGTGGCTAGGGCATCAGCCAATTGATTTTCTTCTCGTGGGAAGTAATTAAAAGTTACTTCTTTGAATTCCTTGATGAGATCTGCCACTAGATCACTATATTTAACCAATTTCGGATCTCTTACTTCCCAATCTCCACGGATTTGGCAAATAACCAATGCTGAGTCCCCGTACACTTTTAAGATTTTGATGTTTCGTTCAATTGCTGCATGAAGTCCCATGATGCAAGCCTCATATTATGCTATGTTATTAGTGCAGAAGAAATTTAATCTGGCCGTGAACGGATAATAGCTCTCTTCGAGTGATATCAAGACTGCTCCGATCCCATGCCCCAATGCATTCGACGCACCATCAAAGTACATCTTCCATGACTTGGCCTTTGATGATTCACATTCTTCTTTTGTAACGCACATCAAGTCTTCATCCGGGAAGTCAAATCTCAATGGCTCGTACTCCTCTGTTGTTCGATCTGCCAAGAAGTCAGCTATCGCACTTCCTTTTATCGACTTTTGACTTACATAGGTGATGTCGTATTATGATAGTAGGATTTGCCACCGTGCCATTCTTCCTGAGAGTGCCGGTGATTCCATCATGTATTTAATTGGATCCAGCTTTGAGATTAACCACGTCGCATGGTACAACATGTATTGCCTGAGTCTTCGAGCTGCCCAAACTAAAGCGCAACAATATTTCTCAATTGACGAATACTTTGCCTCATATTCTGTGAACTTTTTGCTGAGGTAGTAAATTGCTTTCTCTTTCTTTCCTGAATCGTCATGTTGCCCCAGTACACAACCCATGGAATTTTCGAATACAGTCAAGTACAATATCAATAGTTTTTCTGGAGTTGGCGGTACTAGCACCGGAGGACTTGACAAATACCGTTTTATCTTGTCAAAGGCCACCTGACATTCCTCATCCCATTCTCCTGGATTATGTTTTCGAAGAAGCCGAAAGATTGGGTCACACTGGTTAGTAAGTTGAGCGATGAATCGGGCGATATAGTTTAACCTCCCTAAAAATCCTCTGACTTCATTTTGCGTGCGCGGAGGTGGTAACTCTTGAATGGCTTTTATTTTATTTGGGTCAACCTCAATACCTTTTTCACTGACAATGAAGCCTAGCAACTTTCCTGAGGTAACTCCAAACGTGCACTTGGCAGGATTAAGCTTTAGCTGAAATTTCCTTAGCCTTTCGAACAACTTTTTGAGGTTCATCACATGCTCTTCTTCTCCTCGGGATTTGGCAATCATATCATCGACGTAGACTTCTATTTCTTTATGCATCATGTCATGGAACAACGTCACCATGGCCCTCTGATATGTTGCCCCAGCATTCTTTAATCCGAATGGCATCACTTTGTAACAAAATGTCCCCCACATCGTTGTAAATGTGGTTTTCTCCATATCTTCAGGAGCCATCTTGATCTGATTATACCCTGAGAATCCATCCATGAAGGAAAACAATGAATGTTTTGCTGTATTGTCCACCAACGTATCAATGTGCGGTAAAGGAAAATTGTCTTTTGGACTTGCCCGATTCAGGTCACGATAATCCACGCACATTCGTACTTTACCGTCCTTTTTTGGTACCGGGACAATGTTGGCCACCCATTCAGGATATTTGGAAGCTTGTAAAAAGCCCGCATCGAATTGCTTTTTGACCTCTTCTTTTATCTTCAACAACATTTCAGGTCTCATCCGCCTTAGTTTCTGCTGAATAGGCTTACACTCTGGTTTCAAAGGGAGTTTGTGGACCACTATATCTTCATCCAATCCTGGCATGTCCTGATATGACCAAGCGAAAACATCTTTATACTCATGCAGCAAAGCAATCAAGTTGTGCCTGGTATCCACTGAAATGGAGGTTCCAATCTTTACTTCTTGTTTTGCTTCTTCAGTTCCCAAATTAATTGTTTCAACAGATTCTTGATGAGGCAAGATCTGTTTATCTTCTTATTCTACCATTTTCAGCAAGTCGGGAGACGAGACATAGTCTTCAGTATTTTCTTCTGCTTCAAATTCTCCTAGACAAACAGCTTTCTCAAAATCGATTTCAAGATTTGGAACGGGTTTGTTCATATTATTGATATCCGAGCACCTGAAAGTTAAATGAAAAAGAAAACTATAGAAGGGCATCTAAGTGTTGGAATTGACAAACAACATGTTATGATATGGTATAAGGTAGATGTAAAGATAGGTTGTGAAATGGGAAAATAATTAGGAATTTAGTGATAATGCAAAAGGTTATGGCAAAATGCATCTTCATTGATATTCATTTGAATGATAAAGAGTGAATGCAAGCTCTTACAAAAGAATTCTATTATATCTAAGGACACAATAGAGGGTTAATGTTGAGCGTTACTCTGAAGACTTAAAAACTACAAGAAGGTCCTCAGCGGTCCAATTGTTTAGTTCGAAACCAGGAGGGCAAGGGCGTATTCTCGAGATGTCTTTGTCTGCAGCAATATCAACTCCTTTGTCGATAACATTTATGCTGACATTTCGAAAACCCTTTTCGATTGATAGCAGCACGTTTCGCGAGCTATTTTGTCCAGGGTATATCTTTCCTGCAGATGTAAATGTTCTTGACAAAGGAGGATACTCCATGGGCTCCCATTCTGGTTCTCGGCCCAAGGTTCTTGCGATCCTTCTTTCTTGGTCCTTCTTCCATTGTTTCTTTAAGTGACACGCCTTCGGTTGGAATCCCAGACCAAACCGAGCCTTGTGAGGGACTGGCTTCAAGGCCCTGATTATTCCTTGTTGAAATTTCCCCAAACCTCTTCTCACTCTGGCTCCTCTTCCTACGGTCAACTTAATTCCCATTCTGGTATTCTTAGAGAGCTTAGGTTCGGGAATTCTATTTCCCTCCGCAACGAATGTGGCATTGACGAATTCAAAGGATCGAAAGGAACATTCCACAACATCCTTATTTACTTCCAGGTATGGTGTATCAGCAGAGATGGAGGCGACAATATCTTCCTCGCCTTTGACTATAACCAAGCAGCCGTCCATGATGAATTTCACTTTTTGATGAAGAGACGATGGAACTGCACCCGCAGAATGAATCCAAGGCCTTCCCAGGAGGCAATTGTACGATGGTGTGATATCCATGACTTGAAATTCCACCTCATAGATGTAGGGGCCTACTTCTAAAGGGATCTCGATCTTTCCCATTACTTCACGCCTCGTCCCATCGAAGGCCCTTACCGTGGAATGACAGGGCCTTAGATAGGACAAGTCTATCGGGATTCGAGATAGTGTGGCCAATGGCATAACATTAAGTGCTGACCCATTATCAATAAGCACATTGGGTATTATATACCCCTTACAACGGGTTGTGATGTGTAAAGCTTTCACAGAACCTCTCCCGTTAGGCGGTATTTCGTCGTCATTAAAAGAAATAAAGTTATCAGCATTTAAATTGTTGACCCACCTACCAAGTTTTTCAACGGATACATTGTTTGCTACATAGGCTTGGTTCAGTACTTTCAATAAGGCATTTTGGTGGGGTTCAGAATTCAATAACAGAGATAGCACCGAAATCCGCGCAGGTTGTTTACTCAATTGTTCAACTACATTATACTCGCTGTGTTTGATAAACTTTAAGAACTCTTGATCTTCTTCTTCATCCACCGGCTTCTTGGTTTCAGGCTCCGGTCCAATTTCATGTTCGATTTCAGTCTCGTATATTATTGCCTTTCCTTTCTGTTTCAAGTCACCACTTTTCTTTGTTGGCTCGGTTTCCTTAGAATAGCATCGTCCGCTTCGAGTAAAATGGCCTACTTCTCCCACGTTTGCAGTTCTAGACCTTTCATCTTCAGGCGTGACAATATTGACATCGTATTTCCAAGGCACAGCTTTACCATCCTTGTAAGGAAAAGGTGATGGTACTTCAATTATTACTTTCGGCTTCACTGGTTCCTTTTTCGCGTCATAATAGATTACCAGCAGTCGGTCAGTGCTATATGGGCAACCTGACGACTGATTGTCAGAGGCGCATACTTCACCTTTGTCAGCCTCTCTACTTTTGCTAATAATCCCAATTTCCTTACTGTCTATCATATCTTGCAGTAAACTTCTGAATTCGTCACAAGATTAGATATCATGTCCCTCCATGCCATGGAAGTCACAAAAATTCTGACCTTCCTCCTTACAGATCTTACCAGGATGACTGATCAATCCTTTTTCCACCAAAACCCCCCAGACTTTCTGCAGGGGTGTTTTTACTTCTGCAACGCATCTTTTGGTATGCCAAACATTCTCTTCCATCACCATACTCACACTTCCTCCACTGTGATTAGGGAATGGGTTCTCGGTTGTATTGCTACTACCATCAAATCGTAGAATACCTGCGTCAATGAGTCCTTGAACCCTTCTCTTAAAAGCGAGGCAGTTCTCCGTAGAATGCCCCTGATTCCCAGCGTGGTATACACAACTAGCGTTTGGGTCGTACCACTTTGGGTACGGAGGCTTCAATGGTGCCATGTAGTGTGGTGATATCAGCTGCTTCTCTAAGAGTTTCGGGTACAGTTCCCCGTATGACACAGGGATAGGAGTGAACTGTGGTTTCTCGGGATTTGATCTTATAGGCCTTTGTTCATTCTGGGGTTGGCTGCGGATGGGTACGGTGTTTTGTGGAAATGTGACCATTGGCCTTTGATGACTGGCGGCATAAACTGGGTAAGGTGGATGAGGGTGTGGTGTTTGGTAATATGGGGCTTGAGGCGGATAATAGAAGTTTGGGGGTGGGTGATTTCGTGGCCGGGGTTGGTTCGGATACGGATTGGGGGCGTAACGGCTTCCTGTTCCCACCATGTGGGTTTCTGGGTCTTTCTTCTTTATGGGCACTGCCCTCCTCGAGCTTTCTTGCCCCTCAATTCTACCGCTCTTTACAGCATTCTCGATAAGCTCGTCGGATATGACAATATCTGCAAAGTCTTTCGTAGCGCTTCCCACCAATTTGTCATAAAATGGTGCTTTCAAGGTGTTAATGAAGAGGACAGTTATCTCGGTTTTGGTCAACGGAGGTTCTACTTGGGCTGAGACGTCCCTCCACCTTTGCGCATACTGTCTAAAGGTTTCCGACGGCTTTTTCTCCATCATCTGCAGCGTCATACGATCGGGCACCATGTCAGACACGTGCTTATACTGTTCGTAAAATGCCGACGCTAAGTCTTTCCATGTTCGGATCTTTTCTCTGCTTAGCTGATTGTACCAGCGAAGAGCTGACCCGACAAGGCTATCTTGAAAGCAATGTATGAGGAATTTATCTTCATTTACATAGCCGGTCATTTTTCGGCAAAACATGACCAAGTGTGCCTTCGGGCACCTTGTCCCATCATACTTCTCGAAATCAGGTGCTTTAAACTTGGGCGGTAGAACTAGATCGGGCACTAAACTAAGCTCTTTGGCGCTTAGGGCGGAGAAGACCTCAGTGCCTTCTATCGCTTTTAGTCTTTCTTCTAAGCTCTTGTATTTTTCTTGAGCCTCATGATCCTCCACTCTCAACCTGGTGATTTCCACCGGATCATCCAAATCTGGGACGGGCGGGTTAGCAGGAGCTGATACAAATATCCCCTGTCCTAGGTGCGTAGCCGGCGCAGGTCGTTGTTCTAACCCAGCGGATTCCGCTTGGGTGTGCACTCTTTGCGTTATATGGGGCGGGGTGAATCCAGGTGGGTAAAGTGGATCTTGATCAAGGTTAACAACCTCTGGGTTCTGCACGGGTCCCTTTCCTTTTACCAGGGCTGACATCATTTCCATCATTTTTTCCATTTGGTCCTTTTGTTCCAATGATTCCTCTCGAGATCTTATCATTAGATCTCTCGTTTCTTGTTGTGATTTGGCTAACTGCTCTTGTAATTCTTTTTGAGCCCTTTCCATTCTCTCAATTCTTTCATTAAACTCTGCTTTCATTGCTCTAGTTTGTCGTCGTGTTCTATATGAATGTCGAGATTCCAGCCTTATATCGTTGCAACTCTGCGATTAATAGGATTCTAACCTTAGTGAACAATTATGAGATATGAAATGAATGCATGAATGCCATATGAATGCTAGCTACGAATGCGTATGCAAAAATTTGATGTTGATTTTAAGATAGCCTCTATTTCAGGCATTTCATTGATCAAGAGAGTTAGGTTGCATTTCCCTTTCTTGAAGGCCTATTTTATAGGCATGAGTGTCTCTGTCATAATTTTTAATTAATCAGACCCCTTTTTAATGGGACTTAATGCACATTAGTGTAATGTAATGCATATGACTGAAATGAATGCAAAGAAAGAGGCGTTAATTCTTGATTCGATTCTATTAGATCACTTTTCTAGAAAACGAACTTCGTTACATAAGGCAGATGATTACATATACGACTTGGCCCTATTTCCTAGGGTCTTAACTTTTTTGAGAAGCCAAGCTAAGTCTCGGCCACGATCTGATACAGACTCAAACTTTAAGCTTAATATGTCAGCTTCTGTTGCTAGGATTTGCAGATGCTCGGCGACTTCTCGAATTTGGACTAAGGCTTCGCCCATGACATGATCCCGGTCTCTAACCTGACGCTGTGAGGAATGGAGCTGTTCTTTCCAATGTTCATTGTTTGCTTCAAGGAGTTCAATTCGTAATTCAGCATTTTGCAATGCCATTTCCATTTCCCCTATCTTTACCTTTAACTCTTCGATTTTGCTTAAACTAGCCTTTAGCTCAATCACGGAGTTACGATTGCGATGATGATGCAGGGACTTTTCCAAGTCTGCTATTCGAGCTCGCAACCTGTCCTTTTCACTCTGATTCTCTAGCAAGCTTCTTTTCAAAGCATCCTCTCGTGTCTGGGCTTCCTGAAATTGCCTTTCCCAACGACTAGCCTTAGTTTGTTCCTCTTTGACTTCTTGTCTCCACTGTTCTGATGTTTTACCCAAACCAGCAGTCCTTCTGGCCCTACAGATTTTCTTGTATCGCGTCTTCAAATCGTCTAGGTCTTTTTCGACCCTACTCTTCCCCTTTCTTAGCTTCTCAGCCTCCAGCTTGTGGATATCAACATCTAATCCCAATTGCATCTTTTCCTCTTCGAGCTTCTCTATCTTTTTTTCTAATTCTCGACTCTTTTCTTCAAAGTCTTTTTTGATAACCTCCAATTCTGATGGGATCACTCGCAGATGCTTTTCTAAAGGCCGAGCATTTTCTTGACTTGGCAAGAGGACATTATCGTTGACTCTCCGACTTCTCCAGTAACCGTACTCAGGGGTTGACATTGGTTTTGCAGCAAATCTCTTCATCCTGCAAGTTTGGCTTCAAGCTTTCGATATCTCACGAATTTTTTGTTTATAGTTTTCGCCTCTATACACAAACTAACTTTGGGCTAAACCTTGCGTAACCGGCACAAACTGTCTTGACTGATATTGTCTCAATACAAGCAGTGGAGCATATCCGATAGCCCCCCATATCCCGAGAAGAGGAACCCAGTCGAACTCACCACAGTGATATAAAATTTGATCGGGAGTCATCCATGGAGCTTTCCATTCGATATCTTCGACTTGCAAATTCTGAAGGATTTCCATCCATTTTTCTTCTGAAATGTCGTCCCGTCTTGGTGTCAATGCCATATCCTTTAATGGAGAATAGTCCACATAGCAAGCTCGGTAGGACGGCTTCTCTAATTTCCAGAAGTGACTATGAAACCAAGCTAACAGGAGCTATGCACATCCTATAAATCTTCCTTCGCCGGCTCTTCGGCATGCGTTCAATGATCTGAAGGTTTCTGCCAAGATTGCAGGGACTGGATTGACTCTTTTGCTTAGTCGATCGAATAAATCAGTAACTGCTTCATCTATGTGCCTTAGGGCTTTAGGGAAGATTACTAGCCCGTAGATGCCTAAGGCAAACACATCAACTCTTATTTTCATGTCAGGATGTGTTAGAACTAGATCCTTCAAACTCTTCCATGAGATGCATTTGCCTTCCCCTTTCTGTTGGATTCGGGCTACAACCCACTGCTCACTCATGCCTGTGATATTCATTAATTTCTTCACAAAACTTGGGACGTTGACCACCCTGACGTAGGCTTTATCAATCTGTACTCTCGGACAACGAAGTAAGGTAGTGTATTCTTCCACAGTAGGTACCAGGTCCACATTTCCGAAAGTAAAACAACTATATGCTGAGTTCCAAAATTGAGTCATGGCTCGGAACAAATGCTTATCTACCTTAATGTCGAGTAAGTAAGGTAGATCACCATAATTATAATAAAATAGTTGCTTGGCCTCGTCATCCCAGTTGGCCCATATCTCTCTTAATTCCTGGAGATCATTTTGTGTAACGCTGATGCTGGTGAAGTCCCACAACTCTGATGTGTATCCCTCGACCAAACTATCTCCTTTTCTTTGCCACGTTTCCTCGGACCACTTTCGGACGGTCGCATTTTCTTCCACTTTATCAAGAAACCCCTTTTCCATGATCAGCGCTCTATTTAGTAACCAAACCTGAATTGACGCCTCTTTTCTATGATGATACAATGCAATGTAATCATGAACAAAACAAAATAGAACACATCAGTACCAATCAAAATAATAAACAAGGCATATATTCAGGTGATTTGCTAGGGTTTGGCAAAACTCTTCCTAGGGTGGGCTCTTAAGGTTTGGTACATGCGGTTTGGTTCTAGAGTAAAAGGTACCTGAACCAGCAGATTCCTCAATCCTCACCCATTATAGGCTCATATAGATCGAGTTCGGTTCAGGGGGACACATTTCCCTATGGCCATGCGGAGGTGAAAACCTCACGAAGACATAGGTACGGATATATCCCGGAAGCAATCCACTAGCCCGTGCGGAGGTGAAAACCTCACGAAGGCATAGTTTCTTACTCCCACTTAAGGGTGCGACCCCAACGGTCATGCAAATGGAATGTGCAAAGATATAAAGCTTGCAGTAAATACAAAACAAAATAATGAAGATTAAATCACGAAATTGATAAAACGTAATGAAAGGATCGTATTTAAAAACAAATTTCCAAATTTCGACGGAAAGACAAAAATTAACCAACTCGTGGCTCCACTCTTCTTTAGGGAATCCCCAGTGGAGTCGCCAAGCTGTCGATACCGTTTTTTTTGAAAACGCAAACAGAAGTCGACTTAAAAAAATGAATTGGAGTCGCCACCGATCTTTTTTTGGGGTGCGATCGGTCACCTCAAAAAGGGGGTTGTTTTAAAAACATTTTAGTTTGTTAAAACACCATTTTGGGGTCTGCGAACATCAGAAAAATTGAGTTCGGGAGTGAGTTACGTACGGGGAAGGATTAGCACCCCCGATACGCCCAAAATTGGTACCTTGTCGATTAATTAGTGTCTTAAAAGTCGATGATTCGAAAACTTTAAAATACGATCCTTATTTACTTTAAAATCATTTGGGTTGATTGAAAATGTAGATCAAATGCTAGTTTGCCTTAGGGTAAAATGTCGCGTCCAATACGTTAGGATACGACATTTCGGCCATGGAGGCTAAACTCGCTTTTTATTTAGAATTTGGGTATTTATTATCGAACGGATATTCGAATACTTGGGGGCAAATGAAGGAAATCGAAACTCAATACGTTAGGGCACAATTCTCCGAATCCCTAAGTACCGAACATTGCCTCGATTTTTAAAAAATCTTATTCCGAGATAACAAAATGTCATATCCAATGCGTTAGGACGTGACATCCCGAATTCTCGAGACTGGTTTTTTTTTGTACTAAAATTACATATCGTTTTGGAAGGCTTATGCGGAGATTTAGACTTAAACGAGAAACCGCGGCCCAATACGTTAGGGTACGATTCCCGAGTGTCTAAATACGAAACATTCGCCTTTGTAAGAAAATTTTTGTAACAGGTAAAGGAAACTTGAAATATATGTGATAAAAGCGTAACAAAGTGAAATACGGAAATGGAATACATAAAAACGATTAATGGTATGTAAAAGAATAATAGTACTTTAGAAGCTTTTTATTTATATTTTAAAAAGGTTATTCGAGCATTTAGATTTAGACGAGAAAACCGAAACCCAATACGTTAGGGCACGGTTTCTCGAATTTCTAAACATCGAACATTGCCTATATGTATATAGGGGTCAACTTGGCATGGGGTAGAAAGTCGTATAATTCGTGATAAAATTATTTAAAAACAAATGATAGTGATGGTGTAATACGATGTAGTAATATAACGATTTAAATAGAATCGTAATGAGATGTTAGAATATTAAAATGATAATGACAACGGCAATTAAGAGAAAATAAAACTAGTAGTGCACTAAAAATGAAATAAAAAAAACAATATATTTGGTAATTGTATATAAATAAAAAATATAATATTGAAAATATGTAAGTGTAATATTAAAAATACATATCTAATACGGTGTTGAGTATATATAATACATAAAGATTAGAAACCATAACAACGTTTAAAAACGAATAATAAATGGTAAATGTATACATATGCAAATAAATATATAATAATATTAAAAGTTTGTATATTAGGAATACTAACAAAAGTGTATACATAAGATAGTATATATATTAGAAGTCATATTAATATAAAAAAAAACTTATAACATTACGAAAAAAAGGATACTTAATATTATTAATGTATGTGCATGATGTATATATTAAAAAATATAAACTTAGTTATTAAAGACACACGAAATATATATAGTAATGTTTAAAAATTTAAAACATAAAAATATATATATATGTACACAAATAATAAGCAAAAATAATACGTGCAATAATAATAAATATATAAAGGCAAATAAAAAACGATAAACAACAAACAGAATAGCAAGATTAAAATATCAAAAACGGTAAAAGGATAAGATTAAAAGCAAAATCGAATTTTTGGGCCAAATTTTAAATTTCAAACAAACTAAAGGGACCTTTTTGTACATGCGTAAAAAGCCAGGGGGACCCATACGGGAATTTTCCCGACTATCCAAAATGGACAGCAGCTCCAAAAACCCAATTAGAAAGCGGAACAAACTTTTGGGCCAAATTTAGAATGAGAAAATTATCGATTTGAACACACACAAGTAGAAGAGGGACTTAAGCAGACAATCTCCCACTTTTACAGAACGCACGGTAGGATAAGGGACTCAAATGAAAACGAAATAAGACTTTAGGGCCCAAGTTAAAAGACACCGGAGTTCAATTGTAGAAGCATGGGAGGGTGGAGGGGCTAAATGCGCAAATAGCCCCTCCATAGAAGAAACACGCGAATCTCCTGGTTATAGGGTCGGGTCAAAACGGGTCACATAAATATTAAGATTTCCTTTCTTCCTTCATTTGTTCAACCGTTCAAGCAAAAATAAGAGAGAAACCCTTTCTTCTCTTTGGGTTTTCTCCAGAACAAAGTCAGGGGAGGACCATCGGCAACCTCACGGTATTCCGTTCACCACCGTCAGCTCCGGCCACCGTCCACGGTGGCCGGAAAAGGTAAGATTTGATTTTTGATTTTTTTTTATTTTATAAATGTTATATATTTATATATATATACGTATGTATTTCTATTTCTAAAAATAAAGAAAAAAAAGTTGAAAATAGGGACTAAAAAAAAAAACAATCACCTCCGTTTTTATACTGATTTTTGACTTTTGATTCTGATTTTGTGCTAATCTTGGTTCGATCTCGCTCGATTTCGCATGTATGTTTGTTTTTAAGTCTAAACTTTGTAAAAAAAACAAGGTTCCTCCCTTTTACATTTCTTTAGATCGATTTTTATAACCGATTTTTACAAGTCGTTTCTACTATTTTTTTGACTTTCCCGCTCTCTGTCTTGCGTGTTTATCTCATTTGCAGGGTATGATGGAGCGATGGACGTGACTGGAGTTGGTGAACGGTTGGTGACCATGGCAGAGGGTCGGTTGAGGCTTGCGGCGCTGAACCTAGGGCTAAGTATTAGGGTTTTTTTGTTTTTCTTGTTTTCTGATTTGAGTAATGGCTAAATGGGCCATTCGGGCTTGGTTTGTTTGGATCTAATGTTGGGCTGTATAGGTTATGGGGTTATAGATTTAGTTTGGGTAAGGGGTTTCTGTTGTATTACTTTGTTTTGGGCCCCGGGTTTGTTTGTAATGGGCAAAATTGGGTTATAACAATGGGTCTTAATGATAAGTAGCACATGCTGCTTCCAAGCAAGAAAAGTACTATCATCTATAATAGTCACCACCTTTTGGGTAGCAAAGGTAACCAAATTAAAGGACTTCCTAGGTGTCGGATCTGTAGATCCAATCTCCATAATCGAAAGCGAAAAATAATCTGCTACTCTAATACCATATCACAAAATATATATAAAAGGGAAAATATTCTCATTGTCATATATGTTAAGGAGCATAGGACCTCAGTATATAAACAAGTAATGCACTAGAATTTTTACTGTAAATGAATCATTTTGTAACAAACAAATAGTAACAAACAAATGGTGAATGGTGAATTAGTTGATAATTGAGCTGAGTTGACCATTCTGTTTGTTATTCATTTCCTCTGATAATAACTTGCAAATTTCAAGTGAAGTTTGATGATTTTGGTTGTTAGATGCAAGAGTTTGTGGGATGGATACTTCTTTGTTAGAACGAGAAATTAAGATTACAATTTAAGTGAAGTTCGTTGGCATCTCAATATAGACCTAATACTTTATTATTGCTTGGTAATATTTTCTTATTTATTGAAATTATTTTAAAAATGATTCTCTTATTTAATACTAAACAAATGCTTGAACAATACATGCAATCAAATTCACCTATAAAAGATGCCATTAATAACAATGAAAATTAAAAGGAAATTTATATAACAACATAACACATCTTGAATTTAGGCATATGACAAAGCAAATTTCAATGGGAATCTTTGGTTTGGAGTTTGATTGTTGCACTGTCGTATGCCACCTCTGCTTCCTTTTCTTCAACTTTACAAGATTTTCAAGATTTGGAGAAAATGTGAAAGAGGATGGTAATATATGATTTTGTTGAATTTTTTTTCCAGATTTTTATTTAGATGTAATTGGTTTAATTAACAACTATCAAATAAAAAATTCAAATGCAATTGAATTAATTAACAATTATAAAATAAGAAATAACACCTAAGTTTAATTATGTTGTTCAAAAACTTCTTACATCTATAGGACTTGTCGAGAGAGTAATCTATTAAAAAAATGCAATATGTGATTTAGGTTTGTAACACCCCGAAAATTTATACAGTAAGATATTACTCTTAATACAGTAAAATAAGGAAATAAAGTGACAAGAAAAGGAAAATTGAGTTATGTCACTAGAAAGTATATTATGACATATTGATTCAAGAAAGGACTAAATCGTAAAAGTGAGAAAAGTTTTGTGGCCCAAGAGTAAATACTTAAAATTAAGGGATTAAAGTGTAAATATGGAAAAGTTGAAGGACCAGTAGTGCAAATATTTTAAGGATGGAATGATCTAGAAATTAAGGAAAATGGATGAATTAGGACCAAATTGAATAGGAGAAGAATTATGAGGGACTAAATCGTAATTTTACCAAATTAAGTGATGACTCAAGGATGAAATTTTAAAAGATTATGAAGGGCAAAATAGTCAATTAGAAGGAGAGAGAAATCTAGAAGGTAATGATGGTGTGATGATATTTCATAATTATTTAATAAGATAAATATTACTTTATTAATATTTTAATAAGATATTTTATTATTTTAATATTTTATTTAGTATATATATATGTGTGTGTGTGGAAAAAAAAGAAGAAGAAGAAACCACCATCTTTCTCATGGACCAACGTGAGAGGAAGAGAGAAAGAAAGAAAGTTTTGCTTTCTTTACAATTTGGTCCTTCCACCAAAAATTCACCATTTTCACCTAGAAATCAAAAGAATTTCCATAGCTACCAAAGGAGAAAAATGTTAAGGAGACTATGGGGAGTTAGAATATCAAGTTGGATTCAATAAATAGAAGCTGGAGGAGAGAGAAAATCAAGTTAAAGATTGGAAACAATAAAACAAGGTAAGAACATCAAGATTTCTATGTATTTTTAAGTTTAATATTATTGAAAAAGCATGTAAATAATGTTAATGTAGAGCTTTCTTATATATGATTCTATGTTCTCGATGTGGTAGTGAGGAGAAAATAAGATAAAGTGATGGGAAATGGTGTAGAGAAAGAAAATAAGGGTGATATAAACTTAGTAATTAATATCTTGCACTAAAACAAATTGGATAGTAGCAGTAGGTCAATTTTGAAAAATCACTAAAAATGGTAGAAACTGAATTAAAAGTTGAATGTGGAATTAAATCTTGTTGAGTCTATTTTCATATAAAGAAACAGAATAAGTAAATGAATTCTGTATTCTGAGATATTTATATTTTTGTGAGACTGGTTCAGAATGATTTCGGGATCCTCTATTTTGAATTGGAAAAATCATTAAAAATTATATAAAAATAATTATGGGACATAATTTATATGTTTAGATTCTATAATGAGCCTATTTTCAATAGAAACAAACAAGAACATCATCCAAATCCTGTATGAAGAGATACTTAATTTTTAGTGAAGAAGGGTCAGAACTGTCAGATAGCAGAATAAGGGTGAATTTAAAGAATAAACTGTACTATTTGGATAAACCAAAAATTCTAAAAATTTTATGGTAAGAATATATGTGAGTCTAGTTTCAAAGAAAATTATCGGATCTTAATTTGGAGTTCTATAGCTCAAGATATAAATAATTTAGTGACTATGACTCAAATAGACAGTTTTGAAAATACATATAAGTAAATAGTGAAAGTTTTGATAATGTTACTTATAAGCATGTTATACAAATTAAGGATGTGGAATGGAGAGGAGGAGGAGGAAAATATGTATAAATATTCAGTTAGCGTGGCTAATTTGTATGTTTTAGGCTCAAAGACTAAATTGAATAAAAGTAAAATTTTAAGGGCAATTCTGTAAGGATATCAAAAATGACCAATTTGAAGGCAATGAATTGACTTATTGTCTAATTTAATAAACTGAATGGAATTATCAATTTAGATCAAGATCGGATGAAAATCGGGAAAATTAAAAAATTACCAAAATGCCCCTAAATCTGGGTATTTTTGCAATTTTGTCAGGTAAATTTGTGTATCATAATTGAGCATGAAAATATGTTAAATTGTATGTTATATTGGATTGAATGTGAAATATTAGTACATCAGTATTACATGAAATAATATGAATACAAAATGAATTATTACCACATATGCTTGAAGTATATATATAATGATTTGTACATGTTATATGGACACATGGTGTGGAAAGTAGGTGCATATAGAATTTGATTTATGTTAAGTTTGATATGAATTACTTTTGGAATAAATATACGTGAAATATATGGAAATTATAATATAATGAAGTAAATGATTTTAAACGGTGAGAGAATGATATGTTTCATGACATGCACATATATGATTATCTTTGAATTATTGATACAAGAAAATTATGTAGATAGAGACAATTATTAAACTCAAGTGTGATTTCTCGAGAAAATAAGTATATCAATGTTGAATTTATATAAAATATGTGTAAGTATACTAACAATGTTGATAGATGCTAAAACAAGTGCCAAGCTATTGATTGAATGATAATATATTTATCTATATGATGCATTGAATCGGTAAGTATTTAACGGAAAATTTTGCTAAATGATATGTAAATCCGTTTATGCTCCGAAACCTTGTTCCGACGATGGATATGGGTTAGGGGTGTTACATTTAGTGGTATCAGAGCTAAGGTTTAGTCGGTTCTCGGACCGAGTGTAGCATATGTGAAGTCTAGAAATACATGCAACTATGTAACCTATGATAATATAATATGATATCTTCCAACCCTGATGAGATTTATTTTACTTAAAGATAAAGATGTTATCCCAACCGAGCTAATTCCAATAATGTTGAAACCGATATTCGAATATATGAGTAAAAGTTGATTATGACGAGTCGGAACTCGTAAATGTATGAATAAATGTTACCTTTAAATTTATGTGTATATTAAGTTCATGTGTAAATTTGGTAACATAATTGTCATTTTAAGTATTAATGATATTTGTATGATATGATGATTAATATCATGAAATATTATGCTTCGTGGTTATTATTTAGTAATATGCAAATTATGTGAGCTACTTGATAAATATGAATAAGTGATTATTGTGAAATTTGAATATTTGTTATTGGAAGGTAAAGTGAAATGTATTGAATTGAGAACATATGTGATTAATTGAAATGTGCATTGGTCAAATAAATAAAATGAGTAAGTTTGTACGTAAATAAATTATAGATTCTTTATATGTTGTTATATTTTGTTAACATATGAGATGCGGTTGCCTATAGACTGATTATTTAATGAAAATTGCAAATTGACGTGGACTAGGAATGAGATTATTAAAAGTTGAAGAGAAAGATTTCCCGTTTGAACCTTAAGAATATATGAGGATACAACTGACATGTCACTAGGATATTTGAGTTCCGAACTCGTTGAGTTGAGTCCGAGTTCGTGAGATATAATCAGGCATCCGAACTCGTTGAGTTGAGTCCGAGTTCGTGAGATGTAACTAGGCATCCGAACTCGCTGAGTTGAGTCCGAGTTCACTTATGGATGCAAATGCCCGAACTCGTTGAGTTGAGTCCGAGTTCACTTATGGGCAGGTTACATGGTAGCTTGAGCTATATATATTCATGGACTATTGAGTTTGGTTTAGCCACGAGCATAACACTTATGTGCATGCGTTCCGTTGTATCCGATTATATTCCGATGAGTTCAACGGGAAATCAATTAAGTGAAAATACATAAAAATTAAATTATTAGGCTTTATATTGATTAAGTTATATTTAATGAAATTTATGAGATTTATATTGATTAAGTTCAAAACGGTAAAAGTGAAAAAAGTTCAATAGTTGAGCAATTGATAATGCAGTCAAAACTGAGAATAAGTTAATAAGTGAAGATGGGTTCTGGATAGAGATATTAGATTTTTGAAAATTACTTGGGATATACAACACCACTGCTAAAGAAAGAAGTTAAATATAGGAAAATTGATTTATTCAGATAAGGTATTTACAGAATGGTTAACTGAAAATTTCTTCCGAATTAGTTTCTTGAGTAAACTGAATGTTATGAAATTTTTGATGACTATACTAGTAAATGGAATTAGTGAATAAATTGCAAAAATATTTGAATATAACTATCATAATTAGGCATATTACAGTAGATTTTTGGGATTTTATATGGGTGTCATATATGTACTGACATTTTCAGAGGTATATATAACTGTTCATGTTTGGATGTTATAACCATTATATGGAAAGATTGCATAAATATGCAAACAGATAGAAATTTTCACAAGTCTGATTAATTTACAATATCACTCTATCTCTCTTTTGTTTTCCAAGCCAATATATGTGATAGAATACTTGATACTAAAATTCATATGATATTATCTTCTAATTTATGTTGGTGGAAGCTCCGAAAAGCAAATGTGAAATATTAAATTAAAATAATTTATGAAACGAAAGGATAAAGAATAGATATAAATAATAAAATAGGTAAATATGTGCAGAAGGAAACTATTGAATTATAAAAATAACGAAGTTCGTGATCAAAATAAAACAAGGAAATTTCGAGGACGAAATTTCTTTTAAGGGGGAGAGAAATGTAACACCTCGAAAATTTATACAGTAAGATATTACACTTAATACAATAAAATAAGGAAATAAAGTGACAAGAAAAGGATAATTGAGTTATGTCACTGGAAAGTATATTATGACATATTGATTCAAGAAAGGACAAAATCGTAAAAGTGAGAAAAGTTTTGTGGCCCAAGAGTAAATACTTAAAATTAAGGGATTAAAGTGTAAATATGGAAAATTTGAAGGACCAGTAGTGAAAATATTTTAAGGATGGAATGATCTAGAAACTAAGGAAAATGGATGAATTAGGACCAAATTGCATAGGAGAAGAATTATGAGGGACTAAATCGTAATTTTACCAAATTAAGTGATGACTCAAGGATGAAATTTTAAAAGATTATGAAGGGCAAAATAGTCAATTAGAAGGAGAGAGAAATCTAGAAGGTAATGATGGTGTGATGATATTTTATATTATTTAATAAGATAAATATTACTTTATTAATATTTTAATAAGATATTTTATTATTTTAATATTTTATTTAGTATATATATATGTGTGTGTGTGTGGAAAAAAAGAAGAAGAAGAAACCACCATCTTTCTCATGGACCAACGTGAGAGGAAGAGAGAAAGAAAGAAAGTTTTGCTTTTTTTACAATTTGGTCCTTCCACCAAAAATTCACCATTTTCACCTAGAAATCAAAAGAATTTCCGTAGCTACAAGAGGAGAAAAATGTTAAGGAGACTATGGGGAGTTAGAATATCAAGTTGGATTCAATAAATAGAAGCTGGAGGAGAGAGAAAATCAAGTTAAAGATTGGAAACAATAAAACAAGGTAAGAACATCAAGATTTCTATGTATTTTTAAGTTTAATATTATTGAAAAAGCATGTAAATAATGTTAATGTAGAGCTTTCTTATATATGATTCTATGTTCTCGATGTGGTAGTGAGGAGAAAATAAGATAAAGTGATGGGAAATGGTGTAGAGAAAGAAAATAAGGGTGATATAAACTTAGTAATTAATATCTTGCACTAAAACAAATTGGACAGCAGCAGTAGGTCAATTTTGAAAAATCATTAAAAATGGTAGAAACTGAATTAAAAGTTGAATGAGATATGGAATTAAAGCTTATTGAGTCTATTTTCATATAAAAGAAACAGAACAAGTAAATGAATTTTGTATTCTGAGATATTTATATTTTTATGAGACTGGTTCAGAATGATTTTGGGATCCTCTGTTCTGAATTGGAAAAATCATTAAAAATTGTATAAAAATAATTATGGGATATAATTTATATGTTTAGATTCTTTAATGAGCCTATTTTCAATAGAAACAAATGATAACATCATCCGAATCCTGTATGAAGAGATACTTAATTTTTAGTGAAGAAGGGTTAGAACTGTCAGATAGCAGAATAGGGGTGAATTTAAAGAATAAACTGTACTATTTGGCTAAACCAAAAATTCTAAAAATTTTATGGTAAGAATATATGTGAGTCTAGTTTCAAATAAAATTATCGGATCTTAATTTGGAGTTCTATAGCTCAAGATATAAATAATTTAGTGACTATGACTCAAATGGATAGTTTTGAAAATACATATAAGTAAATAGTGAAAGTTTTGATAATGTTACTTATAAGCATGTTATACAAATTAAGGATGTGGAATGGAGAGGAGGAGGAGGAAAATATGTATGAATATTCAGTTAGCATGGCTAATTTGTATGTTTTAGGCTCAAAAACTAAATTGAATAAAAGTAAAATTTTAGGGGCAATTTTGTAAGGATATCAAAAATGATCAATTCGAAGGCAATGAATTGACTTATTGTCTAAATTAATAAACTGAACGGAATTATCAATTTAGATCAAGATCGGATGAAAATCGGGAAAATTAAAAAAATTACCAAAATGCCCCTAAATCTGGGTATTTTTGCAATTTTGTTAGGTAAATTTGTGTATCATAATTGAGCATGAAAATATGTTAAATTGTATGTTATATTGGATTGAATGTGAAATATTAGTACATTAGTATTACATGAAATAATATGAATACGAAATAAATTATTCCCACATATGTTTGAAGTATATATATAATGATTTGTACATGTTATATGGACACATGATGTGGAAAGTAGGTGCATATAGAATTTGATTTATGTTAAGTTTGATATGAATTATTATTGGAATAAATATACGTGAAATATATGGAAATTATAATATAATGAAGTAAATGATTTTAAATGGTAAGAGAATGATATATTTCATGACATGCACATATATGATTATCTTTGAATTACTGATATAAGGAAATTATGTAGATAGAGACAATTATTAAACTCAAGTGTGACGTGTCGAGAAAATAAGTATATCAATGTTGAATTTATATAAAATATGCGTAAGTATACTAAAAATGTTGATAGATGCTAAAACAAGTGCCAAGCTATTGATTGAATGATAATATATTTATCTATATGATGCATTGAATTGGTAAGTATTTAACGGAAAATTTTGCTAAATGATATGTAAATCCGAGTAATGCTCCGAAACCTTATTTCGGTGACGGATACGGGTTAGGAGTATTACAAGGTTGCAACATCACTCCTATACTCCTATATAAACCATGCTTTTACCAAGTCTTTTCCCTGAAAACTTAGTTGTAAATTGATGAAGAAAATAGTTTACTTGCACAAATATGGACTGAAAATAAGTTCCTCAATGAACAAGTGTTCTCTATCACTCTACTTAAACCTAAAATAAGCAACCTTTTAAATAAGTATAACGCAACTTGTTAAAATGCAATTTATACAAATATCTAACTCTTGAAAATTAGTTTTCAAATATGTTTTCAATAAAGACTATATTAGTAAAGGTCTTTTCAATATCAACTCCCTTGCGAATCGAAGCTTTTATATAAAGAAACTTTTGATCATATTAAGTCTTTTAAAAGTTTTTTTTTTTTTTTTTTTGCTTAACTTGATTCTTACATTATTAGTCTTTAGTAAGACTTGCTAATAGTTGTTAAAGATATGCGTGTCAAAACTCTAACAATTTTAGTCAAAATATGTAAACTAAATAAGATTAGTTATAATGACTTGTCAAATGTTGATTGAGTTGCAATGACATTGCATCAAACCTTTATAGTTAGCATTAACAAACTTTCTTATTAACATTTTTGAAAAAAAAACATAACAACACATCAAATAAAGTAATTTAATCAATGTAATTTCGATACTCCCTTTCAATCCAACTATTCAACTAAGAATTAAAATAATAGAATTAATTATTAATGTAAGGTAAGACAAGCATCAATAACCAAAATGTAGTGTAATTTAGTATCATAGCAAAAACATGACAAGGACAAATCCTTAAGTCGATTCCCTAAAACATAAATTAAGGGATCAAATAAAGCATCATCATCCAAACTAAACAAAAATGAAAGAAAGAAAAAAGAACTTCAAAAAACTTCAGTAGAAAGAACCCAAACCCTCTATTTACTTTATGAACTCACTTCCTACTATCTCCCTTTCTTTAATCTTTTCTCTTGGATTTTCTTTTCTTTGCTACTTTACCTCCTACATATAAGTATTTTGTATTTCATATGGCATTTTTTTTTTTTGAAAATTGATTTAATTTTTTACACTGAAAATTTTTTTTATTTGTCTATTTTTTTTTATGATTAAGCTATTCTTAAATCGAAGAAAAATTTAAAAGATTGAATTATCATTTTCAAATTTAATTTTCACAAAAAAAACATATATTTTATTTTATTTTTAGGTTAGATTGATTAGACTCAGTAGAATTATCAACTTTTGAGGTGTTACACCATATGTTAAGGTTTGCCTTAAATTCAACCGAGATTCATTATTGTATTAAATAATTGGCGTTTGCCATCCATATGGACTGCAAAATATAATCATAAATTTCATTAGAAATATTGAAGCTTAATAAAATTTCAATGCTTGCTTTATTATTTTGTAACTAAAATAAATTAAAGTTACCTCGTCTTTTGATCGTTAATCTTATACTAATAGGATCTCTTCAAGCTCACTCAAAATATTGCAATGGCTTGCTTCGTTGTTCGACCTGTTCAACAAAAATATTATTCTTGAACACTTATTTTATATAAAGAAAATAATTAATATGATGACTTAATAAATTATATTTACCTTATCATGAGTAGAAATTGGTAAGGAAAATTTACTTTTGGCCATAAAATTGATAATTGATACCACGCTCACGAATGCAATAAGAGTAGACATCCAACAATTTTATTCTCGGAGCTTTAGTTCCATGAGGCATCTCTCATTATAATGTTGCCAAGACAATTGAATCCCAACGAAGCCGCTTGTCTTCTTTAAGGTTAATTAGTTGTAGGAGTCATCTCAAATGTATATTTGTCCAGGATTTATCTGGCATTAGAAGACCCCCTCTGCTAAACCTCAATATAAATGGTAGTGTGAATTGTTGCCTTTCCATCTTGGTAGAATGTTTATTGAGTTCCTTGAAGTTTTCTTCTAGCCATTTGATTCTAATCCTACCACCACTAAATTTGTTGAGTACCTTTCCCAGTAGGTGTTGGCAAATTGTCCTCCAATCCTTAACACGTGTTACACTCGTAACGATTGATCTATCGATCAGTAAATTGAGTTATAACACTACATCTTTGAGTGCAATTGTACATTCACCGCACGATAGATGAAACATATGACTCTCGGGTCTCCATCCAACAATGCAATAATAACAGTAGGCTCCAATTTACATCCACTGAGCATACGAGACATATGCAAGAATTTGACATCATTCAAGTATGATTCCATTACCTTTGGTGCTCTCAATGGCAAATTGCATATATTCGTTCTTGGACATATTAATATCAATACATAACACACTCAAATTACTATATAATTATATTAATGAAATTCATTGGTTTAATAATGATATTCACAAAATAAAAATTTAATAATATTTTCTTTTCATTTGTAGTTGATTGTTAGAAATGTGCTTGTGACCCAGCTGCATCAATGATGTTACCATTTTTAAATATATATTTTTTATACAAAATTTATATATTTTTTAAATAAAAATGTATTACTATACAAATATTTGACAAAGTAGTAAATTAATAATTTATTAAAATGTCAATATAGATTATAAAAAATTTAGAATCTTTTTAATATCATTTAATTTACTATAACAAAATAATAGACGTAAGCAACCTAAAATTAAATTAATCTAATATTAAAAATACATAACACTTGAAATAACATAACTTACCTTAAATTACTTGATAAAATTTTGATGGTGAATATCAAACCAAGACAGTATATTATTAATTGCGAGAAGAAAACAAACTTTAATATTTATTTAGAAAATGAAATTGATGATTGAAGGATAAATATTTTGTAAAAGAATGAAATTGGGAGAATTAATTTAGAAGATTGGTTTGATGATGAGATGAATGATTTGTAAAAAAAAATGAAGGGTTGGATATATATATGGGCAATAATAACATTTTTATTATTATTATTTTATCCTTGGAGATTCAATGGTTATATTTGTTGAGTTGAATGTTATCGTGGCAAAAACTTGTCTCGTAGAACATATTTTTGCTGAAAGTGCATCTTATGGGACATGCTTTTTCCACAATAAAATTCGATTAAGCAAAAAAACCTATTTCTCTAATTAATCGAATAACTATCCTATTTTCTTTTTTTCCCCAAATCAACCCTTTTCAATAATTTGACTCTTTTGTTTTCATTGTCCTACAAAATGTGAAATTACCAATAATTAGAGTTAACTGCACTACATATATCCAAATTATGATCTTCATTCTAAATTGGTCCCAAATTTCGAAATGTCTTAATTACATTCCAAACTATTAATGTTATATAAATCAAGTACTTGTATTATTAAAATCGTTAATTTAACAATTAAATTACATGTTAAATCGTATGTGATATAATTTAAAATGAAAATTTAAAAAATAGTAAAAAATTATCACATAACTTTTAAAAGTTAAAAAAAAAGAGTGAACGATAAAGTTTTTTGTAAAAGCTTCGAAAACCTCAAACACAAGGATTTTACATTTGTTTTTCACAATATTCATTTTTAAAAAAATTTTATTTTAAACCATGCCACATAAGATTTGATATATCAATAAACGGGTAAATTAACGATTTTAGTAATGGAAGGACATTATTAATAAACCTTGATAATTTAGAGAAATAATTAAAATATATTAAAATTTAAAAACCAATTTATAATAAGATTAACGTTTGAAGATATGTGGTGCAATTAATTCTAATAATTAACAATAGGGTTTCAAAACCATTTTTTACTGTTAAAAATGGTTTTTACTGTTAAAATTTAATATTGACAGAGAATATATTTTTTATTACTTTCCTTTTAATTATATAATCTTTTAAGATTCAAAATTTAATTTGTAATATATTTTACCATTGCAATTAATCACATAGTTGAAGAAAAAATATTTTTTTTAAAAATATTTTTAAATTTATTATTTACGAAGCAAAGTATGTTACAAATGTACAACAACACACGATTAGCATGCTGTAAAGTTTTTTTTTTTTTGGTAATTTTAAATAATATAATTAACTATCCAAAAGCTCTCGTAGCTCAGTTGGTTAGAGCACCCGTTTAGTAAGCGGGAGGTCTTGAGTTCGACTCTCAACGAGAGCAAATTGTAGCCTTTCAATGTTTAAGATTTTAGGATTGGTATCGATTTTCCAGGAGAAGTTCTCTTTTTCTTTGGTAACAACCGTTTTGGCCTAGTCCAGGAATCCCAGCCACACAAATGAAAAACTAACACACTACTCCCTCTAGGCCAACAAACAGAAGAATCATGTTAGACATATGATTTTTTTTTTTTAAACCTGAACATGCCCTTTGTTACATCTTCATCTTCATGCCAATCCCAAACCCATTCCAAGACAATGTTTCTTGTCCACAAAACTTCCCCACTTTTTCTCCACAAGTTCTATCCCCAAACTGCTACTAAGTTTAGATGTATTCCCAAGAAATTCGCTGTTTCTGCTTCCCTTAACACCATAGCTGCTGCCGCTGCCTCTGGCTCTGGTGCCACCATCCATGGGGCCGTCTCTTCTGCGATTACCCAAGTAGCTGTTACTGCCTTTGCTATAGCCTCCGGAGCTTGTCTTTCCACTAAGGTTGACTTCTTGTGGCCCAAAGTGGAGGAGCAACAAGGTACCCTTCTGTTTCATTTCTTTTTGCTTTGGAATTTTATGCAGTTCTGGATATTACAATATTACTTGATTTTATCCTTCTATATATTAGAAATAGTTTTGTTACATTCCATTTTAGGCAATCCTCTAGAAGTTGGTTTTTGCAGTTCCAGATTAGGGAGTACTAAGTGTGTACTTTCTTCACGATTGGCTTGTTAAGAACCTCCTCATGATCTCAGACAATGTTATTTTTTGTCTTTTTAATTTTAACAGTGTTTTCAAGCCTCCTGTTGGGGTGTGTCTGTGTGTACTTTTTCTTCTCTAGTTCTTACAATTGTGCATATACTAAGTACTTTCTTGAATTTTCCAAATAAGCTTCTATCCTTCTATTATTGCTTTTGTCTGACTGAACCTTATTTGGATGTAAACCGTTAAAATCTGTTTTTCTTAGCATCCACATGTCACAAATGTTTTACATATTTCTAAGCTTCTTCCTGAGGTCTTGTATTACATATTTTGAGCCTAGAGGAGTCTGCCTTCGATTCCTCTCAAAATTATGAAATCATAGTCGAGCATATTGAAAAGGATATAGTTTTAATTAGATACCTTGTGTTCCTTCTTATTACACCAATTGTTGATTCTTGATTGTAGCTTATTAGCAAGACCATGACTATGATTTATCCTCTTTACAGTTTACAATCACAATCTCCTGCTTTCTTTTTCTTGTTAGATGTCAAATCATTCACTGTCTTCTTGCTGGATCATTTTCTTCATATTTTCTGCTCTCAATTTTCATGTTAACAACGCCAATCAATATGGTGCAGGTTCTTTTACAGTGGAAGGAATTGATGTGACTGGCTATCCTATATTCAGTGAGGCAAAGGTTTGCCATGTCTCGTTGCCTCATGAGTATGACTTGCATATAGTCCACTTCTTCCACTAAAACACTGAATTTGTGAAGGCAGGTGCAAAAAGCTATTGCATTTGCAAAAAGAGCTCACAATGGGCAGTTTAGGAAAACAGGAGACCCGTATTTATCGCATTGCATTCACACAGGAAGAATCTTAGCTATGTTGGTTCCATCAACTGGCTTAAGAGTATGAAACTGTATAACCAACTACTATTAAGTTTATTATATTATGCGTGTCTTTATTATGCTGTTCTTCTGATAATCTTCCATCAGCTTACCATATGCCTGCTATTTGCACTTACAAAAATTGCATGTATGCAGGGATGGCACTACATATATGGTGGGGGCGAGCACAACCCACTTCTTAGACCCAGTTAGAGCCAAGCCCAGTTGCAAGATTTAAACAACTTAAGTTTTCTTGTAAAAAAAAGAACAAATGGCTTAAGCTTCATGTTAAAAAAAAGTTTCAAACCCTTCCCAATTAACTTTAAAAAAAAAAAAAACTTTCTCAATTCAAAAAAAACTCTAGCCTCTGCAAGTACTAGGTATTGAGAGCCAAAAAGGCTACGACAAACCGTGATTTCAATTCATATTTGTTGACCCCCCAGATGTTTTATCCTGGTTCCATCCCTGCATGCATGGTGCATTCGTTTCATTCTTCAGCACATCAGCCTAGTGTTTTCTTTCATTGATCCATCTTTATACTTGTAGCCGTAGACCATTATAATATGATCATTACTCTCTTCCGGAGAAGTTAGGGAACCATTACAAGTATTACTCAGTGTTGTAGGCTAGGAAAACATCTTACAGTAAAAGCAATAACCATTGTGATGTTTTAATCAGTATTTATCTACAGCCATTTTGATGTTAATGGTTAGCAGTTGGTCCTTATGTACCATGATTACATGGGTAGATAGTTGATTAAACTCAATTGATGTCAGTCTGGAAACTTATTTCATATAGTATTATGCTTATTAAAATGCATTCTTTCTTATTATTACTAAAAGTAGCACTTAAGAGTTTCAGGGTTGCTTAAGAAACTTGCTTCACTTTCAGTTAGTTCCTTAACTAAGGCTGGAAAGTTTGCTGCAGGCTGTTGACACAGTTGTGGCTGGGATATTACACGATGTGGTTGATGATACACGTGAACGTTTGTTCAGCATAGAAGCAGAATTTGGTGATGATGTAGCAAGGTTGGTAGCGGGTGTTTCTAGATTAAGCTATATAAATCAGGTAAAGTTCATTTTAGTTTGTTCTGTCTGTAGGATTATGTTGATATCATGAATCATTTTCTCTTGTATTTTCAACAGAAAAATTTACATGGCTATTTATACTAAAAGAGTAGGCCTAACTAAGGAAACATAATCAATACATTAAATCAAGAATCCTAATTTTAAGCTAATTTAACCCCTAAAAATCAGTAATAAGATTAGCTGAGATAAGCTGTCAACACTCCCCCTCAAGTTGGTGCATAGATGTCACACATGCCCAATTTGCAAACCAAATTATGATAGCTTTTGTTGTTAAGTCCTTTAGTGAACACATTAGCTAATTGTTTGTCAGAGGCTACATGACTTAAGCCTAAGATGCCAGCAGTCAACTTTTCTATGATGAAGTGGCTACATGACTTAAGCCCGAGATGTCGGCAGTCAACTTTTTCTTTGAAGTGTTGATCAATTTTTATGTGCTTTGTTCGATCATGTTGTATTGGGTTTTTGGCTATACTGATGGCAGCCTTGTTGTCGCAATATAAGGATAATTTTCCTTTATTTAGCAACTTTAATTCCTCTATAACTTTTAATAACCACAATAGCTTGCAAACGCCTTGAGCGATGGCTCTGTATTCTGCCTTAGCACTTGACCGAAGTGTGCAATATCCAGATATAGACCTCCTATCATCCAGAGATCCAACCCAATCTGCATCTATAAAAGCTTCTATCCGGAGATGACCATGTTTTGAAAAGAGGAGACCTTTTCCTGGGGCAGACTTTAGGTAGCGTAGAATGTGGAAGACAGCCTGCATATGAGACTCTCGAGGATCATCCATAAATTGACTTATCAAACTAACTGCATATGCTATGTTAGGTCTAGTGTGAAAGAGATAAATTAGTCTACCAACCGATCTTTGATATCTTTCTTTATCCACTGACTCTCCTATTCCAGCTTGTAACTTATGATTGCTTTGTATAGGTGATTCTGCCGGTTTGCATCCCATCATACCTGTCTCAGTCAAGAGGTTTAAGATGTATTTTATTTGAGATATGAAGATTCCATTCTTTGATTTGGCAACTTCAATTCCCAAGAAATATTGTAACTTCCCTAGATTTTTTATTTCAAATTCTTAAGCCAAACATTGTTTCAGTCTAGCCATTTCTTCCTCATCGTCTCATGTCATTACTATGTCATCAACATATACAACAAGAAGAGTAATCTTATCCTTGTGATCTTTCATAAAAAGGGTGTGATCAACATTGCTTTGTTGGTAACCAAAAATGATCATTGCTTTGCAGAATCTGTCAAACCATGCTTTTGGAGATTGTTTTAATCCATACAAGGTTTTCTTCAATCTGCATAATTTCCATTACGTTTTTGCATTATCAAATCTAGGAGGAATATCCATATATACTTCCTCTTCTAAGTCTCCATATAGGAATGCATTCTTCGCATCAAATTGTTGTAGGTTCCAATCAAGGTTGGCTGCACAAGATAACAAAATTCTAATGGTGTTCCTTTTGGCAACATGGGCAAATGTCTCTTGGTAGTGTACTCCATAAGTTTGAGTGAAGCCTTTAGCAACCAATCCTGTGGAATAGACACAGAGGACAAAGACAAGGCAAAAGCTTCCCTATAGCTTTATAGGGAAGGGACAATGAGTCATAAGAGATAAAGTTAGATATAAGGTGTCTAGTACAAGGTCTAACAAATTTTCTTTAGGCAGTTGGTTTATCTAAATCATTAGGGGGTAACTCACCAGAAGAGAAAGATTCAGGTAACTCACTAGAAGAGGAAGATTCTTGGCACATAGTAGGTTGCATGATGGCTTCTTCTGTTCTAAGCCTTCTTGAATACTTCTTTAAATTTGGTTTATCCAAACATCCAACAATCTCTTTTTGAATAGTAGTCTCCCCCTGAGCAGTTCCCCTTGAACAATGGTGTTTTCTGGAACAATAGTCTACCCATAAACAGTAGCTTCCTCTTGAACAATGGTGTTTTCTGGAATAAGGTTTTCAATAGTTATTGAGTTAGGTATCACTTATTCTCTCTCATTGTTCTCCCTCTGAAGAGGTGATTGAGTTGAATCGTAATAGGGCTTAGTTTATCTAAATGTAACATCCATACTAATGAAAGTTCTTCGTGTGAAGGAGGATGATAACACTTGTAACCTTTCTGTGCTAGAGAATACCCAATGAAGATGCATTTAAGGACTCGTGGATCTAATTTGCCTGCTTTTCGATCATTCGATCATCCAAATATCTTGGGAGGAACAGTATAATTATTTTTACCAAGGGACTTTTGAAATTAAGGGTTCTGAGTGGCATTCTATTAATAAGGTAGGCGGCTACAAGAATTGCGTGCTCCCAAAATGATTTTGGAAGGTTCATGGAAAACATAAGCAATCTGGCGACTTCTACCAAATGCATGTTTTTCCTTTCAGCAATCCCATTCTGTGAACTAGTACCGGAACAAGTTGTTTGATAGATTATCCCATAAGACTCCAAATGGAAACTGTATCTTAGCAGCATCAGATTGAGTACACACCATTTTATGAAACGATTGGAACCATGTAAACACATTATTTTTTTATTTTAAAAAATACACCCAAGTCATCCTAGTGCAACAATCAATAAAAGTAACAAACTACCAATTACCAGATGATGATGTATGTCGAGTTGGTCCCCATACATCAGGATGAATAGTAATAATTTTTAGTGTGTTTAGCAAACTCACAATCTGTCATGTGTCTATTTGCACCAGAATCAATAATCCATGAGTTAGTATTAATATTCTTTTTTAATTCTGCCATTTTCTTCTTAAAAAAATGCACCACAAGAGCCAATAACAGCAAGGAAGGTTAGAGAAACACCAAAAAAGCCAACAATGGTGGTTAGAGAATCAAACTCAACCGGATTTTGAGGTTTCGCCGGAGATGAGACTGTGACTCTGTCGAAGGGGGCGGTGAGAAAAAAAATATGCCGAAAAATGGAGAGTACCAAATAGGATTTTCTAGGGTTTGGAAATTTCGAAAAAAAATAGGCTTCCTAAATCTGGATTCTCAAGCTCTTGATACCATGTTGATAATATGAATCCTTTTCTGTTGTATATATTTATACTAAAAGAGTAGGTCTAACTAAGGAAACATAATCAATACATTAAATCAGTAATCCTAATTTTAAGCTAATCTAATCCCTAAAAATCAGTAATGAGATTGAGATTAGTTGAGATAAGCTGCCAACATCCTAAAAATCAGTAATCCTATTGAGATTATCATCCTTAAATCTTTATTTCATTAAAAAGTATTTGTAAGTAGTAAGCTTACTTATGTGGTATCTTTGCCCTTTAATAAGGATAGCTTATTATTGCACCTTTTCCTATGTTGGTGACGCGCTGGAGTCTTGGAGAGCTGACTCCAGTCTGCAGGGGTGAAGCTGGAAACTCAATTTTGAGGGCCAGAATTGAATTATAATTTTTTGGAGGGGTCAGAATGGAATTTTCCTGTATTAACTTACAATTTTATAATTCACAGCATGTTTTAAACTGGAAAGGAAAAATTATGTTGACATGTAAAGATCCAGCAACTTATCAGTTCACTTATAACTCATTTTTAATTGAAAAATGAATTGTTGAAAAATAACGATTCTGGAATTGAGATGGTATTCACCAGAAATTCCTAGGATGTGTTGATCAATTCTTTGACTATATTATAAACTCCATAAAACAAAAGCATTACTTAGGCATGTTTTTCTTCCATTAGATCTTTTTTTTTTTTTTTCAATTGGAAATCGGATAAATTATCAGGAAACAACTTCTTTCAAAGTAATTCTTATTTATTTCCTTTGCCTTACTACAAAATGCAGAAGGGGTTTTACTTCTGATATCTGATATGTTATGTACATGAAAGATATGCCTCATCAATTGATAGCAATGATAGGAAACCATAACGATCTTGCTGTCAGTTTTAGAAAGCTTGAATTATGGATTCTTGTCCTTTGTTCTTATTGTTTTTCCAGCTACCTTAGTTAATATTTGCCATCTTTGCTTTTTTTCCCCTGAGTTGCTACAATTGCCTGACGCCTGTGTGGTGCAATATCATGATCATGCTTTTGTTTTTCGGATCCTCAGATTGTAATATTTAATGCCTTCCACTATATAGACAGTCATGCGATTAATCTATCGTTTGCAGCTTCTACGGAGACATCGAAGGATAAATGTTAACCAGAGTACCCTTAGTCATGAAGAGGTATGTGGTTGGAGAATCTCCACTATAACAGATAAATGTAATGTTTTACAAACTAATTTATAATCTAAACCTTAGGTGAAACTTCATGATTTATATTACAATAAGGTAAAACATCAGCTAAGTATTTTGATATGACTAAATTGTATATTCAATGTATAAGTTAGTTATTTTTATTTTGTGTTTGTTGTTGGGAGGTCAGTTGAAAACGTTTTGAGTGCTTTCTTTAACATGCACTGAACTTAAAAACCATAGTTTTACACTTAAAAGAAGTGGTCAAAACGTAAATATTAATAGATAAGGGAAATTGAAAACAAAAGTAGGAAAATGTACAAATGCATATTGCAAGGATCTAAGTAATAATAGTTACACGTAACTGTGATATCTCATAAGGGTCTTGGGAGCAATTGTGTGGAGTCCTCTAAGGAAGTGTCAATTTCTGTTGTGGTTCAAAGCGCTCTGTTTGCTCTTGTGGTCATCTTCAAGAGTTATCTGTGTGAATGGATGGGGATGGTATGCGCTTAAAGAACTAGCTGGGTAGGAAACTATAATATATGGTCATAGAAAAATGAATAAATTAAGTTGTACTTAACAAGCATTAGAGGCTTTTGTATTCTGATTTTTGTATTGTTTTCTTTTGATTCTAAGGCTAATAATCTACGTGTCATGCTCTTGGGAATGGTTGATGATCCAAGGGTGGTGCTTATCAAACTGGCGGACCGTCTTCACAATATGAGAACAATGTAATGTCTCTTAAATTTACCTATTTGATTTATCATAAGATGAGAACAGATTTATATTTTTAAAATTATCTAGTTCATTTGAAAAAGCAACTAAATTAGTCTAGTTGTCATTAACCTTCCCAAGGAGGGTCAAGGAAGTTTTAAATCTGCCATCCCATGTATCAAGAAAACTAATTCATAGAAATTAAGAAAAAGAGCTGTTTTTCGAATCTTTTGGATTTAAAATTGTAAAGCCCTTTACAAATCTTGCAGCTTGGACACTATTTCTCCATCCTATGAAAAAATACAAGGAGATTGTTCCACAGTATATGAAGTTCTTGGATATTTATAACAAACTATTTGGTGCTATAATTCTTGAATGTGTTTAAGGTTAATCTTCATGGTATTGTTGTATGAAGTGCACTCGAAGATCTGATCATTCTTTACAGTTATGCCCTGCCACTAGCTAAGGCTCAAGCTGTTGCACAAGAAACCTTACTTGTTTGGTGTTCCCTAGCTTCGAGATTGGGTCTGTGGGCATTGAAGGCGGAGCTGGAAGATCTATGTTTTGCAGTTCTTCAGGTATAGAGCTGCCATTTCAGTTCATGGTAGCAGTGAGAGCTCAGTCTTAATATTATTAAAATGTTCATTGCACTTCATGATATTACGTTGCAGATTTAGTCCTTAATCTTGTACTCCATTCGTCATGTAGGTTGAGCATGATATATTCTGTTAGAGTGGCGCATATATTTCATTCAGGCATGCTTGATGTATTTTGTAATGTTAGTTTTAAGTGATATTATGTTCGAGTTTAGGGTTTAGTTTGGCCTTTCAAGTTGGTCTGTCTACTTATTTTCAACTGGGTTTAGGTTGGATGTTCAACGTGATATTACAACCTTCTTTCTTTCTTCTTCTTCTTCTTTATTTTTTTCAAATTTGTGGTATTATATTTATGAACTCCAAAACATTAGAGCTTTCTTTTTTCTTTTTCTCTCTAGTTTTTGTTGAAGTACTATAGTAAATCTAAACTAATTTACGTGAAAGCGGGATGCATATATCATGCATGAGTTTTTTAAATTGGCACATCTCAATCATGAAAGCTTCACTTGATTTTTTTTTTTTCTCTATGAGAAATATATTTCTCTTTTCCCGATTATAGTCCAAAAGTAAAAAAGAACGTATTTATTGAATACTTAAAATTTGGGTCCTAACACTTAAAACAGTTTAAGATCAATTATAGCATGAGTTAATGGATTCTACTTTCATGATCAGGCATTGCTATATGGAACTGCAGTACAATGTACTTGACAGTTGTGTTAGATAGCCTTCTTATTGCCTTTTTAGATCCATGCAGTAACAGCAATATTTTGCATTGACTTTTAGGTCCATGTTATCAACACACTTAGGATGAATGCGCCATTAACCATATTGCATATAGTGTGATTAAGATTGTCAAGGATAAAGAATTAGAAAAAAAATGGCACTCTTTGATTGGGGGGGGGGGGGAACCTGTATGCCATAGTGTTATTGTAATCAATGTCATGAGTTAAAATTCTTTTATGAAAAGCTACGATAGCTTCTTCTTTTTTGGTTGGAAGGTATTTTTGTTAAGTTCTAAAAATGGGAAGCCTTTTGGATTATGTATTTCAATAAATTTTTTAATCAATACTATGGTGCAGCCTCAAATATTTAGAAAGCTACGAGCTGATCTGGCTTCAATGTGGAGTCCCAACAATAAAGGAACATGTCCTAGACGAATATCTGCGAAAGGAAGTTGGTCCTTCATGCAGGGAAATGATTCAGTGCATGAGGATGAAGCCCCTATGCATGATGAAGATATAACTAGCATAAAGGTAACCGTGTGCTGTGTCTGGATGCTCTCTAAACTCTATGTGGTTGGTTAAAAGCTTGCTTCGATATATTCGGATTGTGCCAATCTTAATAATTACCCATTGATAGACGGTTGTTAATGTATAATGTTGTTTTTTCCTTCCTGCCAGAAAATGGAAAAAGAAAGAAAAACTTGGTCATTTTAGCCTTCATTTTATATACTAAATACTCGTGTTATTCTTAGTGAACCTTTGACAGTGTGAAAATATTTAATATGTGCTGCCGCTGGCCACCTTCAGCATGTAATCTTCAAAAGATATCTCAGTTTACATCTATATTGATTAGTGAACATCATAGTTTGCTTCGATTCTTTAGCAAAGAAGATGTGGTGGTTTATTAGCTGTTGTCAAGAATTTGTGGCCAAACTAGGCTTGTCAAATTCTTGTGAGTGTTGCATTTTGTAGTTTAATTTTTTGTCAGATTGTTTGTTTGTGCTTTACCAGATAATCTGCAAGATTCATACTCTTCCTTGACTATATTGGAAACCTTTTGTTTAATAAAAAATAAAATTTGAGAAACAAATAGCAGATGAATTTGAGAAACCCGAAGTTAAAAGGTCGTAATTGAGGATCTGAACTTCTAATGTTTCATACTCGTTATATCATTGCAATATATTAATTTTGAGGAATTTTCCTTTCAAAAAGTACCAGGCAGTCTTTATTTCCAACAGCTTAGATGCATTGGCTGGCTCTAAATTCAGTTTTTTTTTTTTTTTTAATGTTTGTAATAATTATTCTCACAGCATGTGAGCTCGTCTGGAAGCTTCAATGCTGAAGAAAAAATGTTGGACCGTTGGAGGGGGTTGAGTCAGTAGGAAGAGAAGCAAGTGATGTAATGTAACATTGGGACCTTAATTATAAGTAATTAATTCCAGTTGTTTTATGCGTGCAGGATCTTTTGGAAGCAGTGGTTCCTTTTGACATCTTATTGGATCGTAGAAAGCGGGTTAACTTTCTTAATAATCTCGGGAAAAGTTCAGAGATGGAACCAAAACCAAAGGTTGTGCAGGATGCTGGAATTGCTCTAGCATCTCTTGTTGTTTGTGAGGAGGCACTTGAAAGGGAGTTATTCATATCAATTTCGTATGTGTTGCTTGTCTTATAATCTGTTCCTACTTTTTTCTAACAACACTATTTTGGTTTATTTATTAGTTTTAATTCCTGTGTATCTAGGAGCAACTATTGTTAGTTTGGTCATTTCTTCTACATGCTTTCTCATACTGCTCTTTTGCGCTGCAGTTATGTCCCAGGGATGGAGGTTACTTTGTCCAGCCGATTAAAAAGTTTGTATAGTATCTACAGCAAGGTATGAGTAACAATTAAGGTATTTGTATTGACTTTTGGATTCTTTGTTTCTTAATTGTAAAATGATATAACAGTGCTTAAGGGTATTGTTAGAATCATATGCAGTCAAAGCTTAGTTTAAAAGTTTGCTTGGGACATGGTTAAGATTGTTGGAGTAAAACTATTATTATGTTGTAGCTGTGGCTTGTAGCTGTAGGTTTTAGCAATGTAATGAGACATCTAAGAATAAATGAAGAATCCTGAACCTTCTATGCTCGTAAACACTTATCAACATGTAGTATACCATATAGGAGACTTTATGCTTTCAAAATGTAATGATTCATTGGATCTTTGAAGCATTAATTTTGGCCTTTCAGAATTATATTATGAATCAAGCCAGAAATAAAATGTGATTCTAAAATCTTTTAGTAAAAATAAGCAAGCAGTCTGAACTGAATTCTGGTTCAGAAATCCCTTTGTAATATCTGCCCATGTTTAGTTTGTTTTTTGTCTTCCTGTAGATGAAAAGGAAAGATGTCAGCATCAATAAAATATATGATGCACGTGCACTGAGGGTAGTTGTTGGAGACAAGAATGGAACCCTACATGGTCCGGCAGTTCAATGTTGCTACAGTCTTCTCAACATTGTACATAGGTATTTCAATGTGTTTATTTGGTTCTATTTTATTTAATAGAAATTTTTTCAATGATTAGCATTGTAAAAAAAAAAGAATGCCGATAGTGGCAAGAAAAGAGTGAAAAAATAGGAGACACAGTAAAAAGGAAACCATTTTGGGAAAAAACTACGGGTAGAGGAGAAGAAAATTCACTTTGTGGAATTCAAATGATACAAGAGTAGAGACGACTATGTCTATTTATATTTGTAAAACCTATTCTAATCAAAGTCAAATAAGAGTAATGCAGTAAGGTTAAAACACCTTATTCTAATCAACATCAAATAGAGAAAGCATACTTCTATACGGATTTCACTTGTGCAGCCTGTACCGTACCGGGGAGTGGGGGCCGGAGATTCCCCTATCTTGCTACTTGTTTTTTTATTTAACAAGAATTTGGGTCACATATCTTTCACAAGCACAGTTTGTTTCGGATTACTTTTAGTTTGTATGTCATGGTTTTATGGAAAGATATATATAGTAGAAAAAACATAATATATAGTTTATGTTTGTGGATAATTTCTTTGGCTTATGGTAGCAGTATTTATACAAATGTAGAAGTTCTCAGTTTTAACATATTCATAAACCGTATTTCTCAATGATGATGTCGTTTTCTTAAAGAAATAAGAGTCGAACTATCCTTTATCTGCAGGCTTTGGACTCCAATTGATGGTGAATTTGATGATTACATTGTTAATCCAAAGCCCAGTGGCTATCAGGTAATATTTTGCAAATGTTAATGGATTTTTGAAGAAAATAATATATCAACATAGTCCTCCACAGATGTAAGGCCAAACATGTATTTAACAAGCTTCACATCTTATGAAAATTAATGTATGTATCAAGTTTCTGCCTTTTGATACTCCATTCTAGGTGTGGTAGCTGTAAAGTTGTTTGTGAGAACTAATACAGTCTTATTTAGTCTCTTAAAGTGAGTTGAACGTTTCAAAGATGAATTGTGCTTTGTATGGTTCGTTAACATCAATTTTGCACCAAGAAACAGTGTAAAATTTTAACTTGGATTCTTAGAGTTGATTAAGCTGTAAATCCTTCTTATTTTCTCAAAGTTAAAATTGGAGCATGGAAACAGTTTATCTACCAATCATTCGATTTAAAAGTCTTTATCTTGCAAGAAACAAATTTTCTACTCAAGCATAACTAATTGACTTAATCAACATAATGCAATGCCTGATGTGTAATTATGAAACAACAATGACTAGATTGTAGTTTTTTGTTTTTTAATCAATCAAAGTGAAATTGCAAGAATAGCTTTCCACATGCTTGGAGCATAAAGCAAAATATATTTCCTGTCTATATTTTGGGTTTCATTTCTGACAAATTTTCCATTGCCAAATGCAGTCTTTGCACACTGCAGTACAAGGTCCTGATGCCTCACCTCTGGAAGTTCAGATCCGTACACAGGTTCAGAACTTATTCCAGGTTTATTTGATGTCACACTTGAGTGAGATTGTGATTCAATTGTCTAATAGTAGTGCTAAACTTTCTCAGAGAATGCATGAATACGCTGAACATGGACTTGCTGCCCACTGGCTTTATAAAGAAACTGGAAATGATTTACCTTCCATAAGCGTCTTGGATGAATCTGAAATAGAAGAACCATCCTATCTCCCTGAAGATCTGGATGATCAAAACTCCATGGACTATGAGTCGTTTCGGAGGTATAGCTCCCTAAAAGTGGGACATCCAGTCCTCAGAGTGGAAGGAAGTAACCTACTTGCTGCAGTTATAATCAAGTCTGTTATAACTCTATACCTAATGTTCTATTGTTTGTACCTGCTAATCTTCACATTTAATAAACTGGTGCTTGAAATTGCATCCACAGAGTAGATAAGGAGGGTAGAGAGTTGCTTGTTGCTGTGAGCTTCGGATTGGCTGCTTCTGAAGCAGTAGCTGACAGAAGGTCGTCTTTCCAAATAAAGCGATGGGAAGCTTACGCTAGGTTATACAAAAAGGTGCTTTGCTTCGCTGCTTATCTTTGTTTTCAGTCAAGTACATTGCAATGGATAATGCTATAATCACTTCCCAGAGGTAAATTCAATCATCAGACATATGTCACAGAATGCGCCCCATGTATCACTGTGCTGTTTCCAATGAGAGATGGTTGGGAGATAAATAAGGATTCTTCATCTATTGATACAAAGTTGGGCTTATTCTTGCTGCTTTTATTTAAAAGAAAACCAGGCTGTTGAAAATCCATCTTTGGAATGACTTAAGAGGAGAACCTTGCAAATTGTATTCTGCTAGAACTTTTAAGTTCTTAGTGGAGCTGAAAAGCTGGTGTTATGTGCGAAATGATGTGGTATTGAATGATGACTAAGATTTTATAGTATATGAACAACACTGTAACTTTAGGCCTCTAAAATCTAAATCTTCAGAATGCCTTGAGCTTTGGTAGGCTTTCATGTTCTGGTAGTCGAATAATCAAAAGTGGGATGACTTGTTAACTTCTAAAACTACTAACTTGCTTTGCTGATATCACCTTTGGCTTGCCAGGTTTCGGATGAGTGGTGGTGTGAACCAGGACATGGGGATTGGTGTACTTGCCTTGAGAAATATACACTTTGTAGGGACGGAATATACCATAAGGTACATCTTGCAAGCACTTATTGAGGAAAATAAATGTCTTCAATTTTTTATAATGCTTAGTGTGTTTTTGCAATTTGGATGAGGTATTTGAAAATTCCATTACTCTGGAATAAGGAAATGGCGCAATCTAGAATCCAAGAACTTTAAAATCTATTTTTGGGTAATCATTTCAGACATTATTGAAGAAAACGAACAAGTTTTTATTACCTGATTTTATTTCTCTTTTCTTCTTCTCACCTGCTTCTCTTCGTTTCCATTTTTGAATGTTTGTATCAATGGCACGTCCCTTGTCTTGTGAGCATCTCAAAAATTTCAACAGCAAACATATTTAATAAACCATTAAGAACTTTGCACATCAGTGAGCTTTTGCTTCTTCCAGCTCTCCTGTATTGGCAATTCAACTTTAACTGATCAGTATATTGGTCTACTGTGAGAAGATTTGCTTACCTCATTAAAATTATTTCCATGCAGCAAGACCAATTCGAACGTCTTTTGCCGACCTTTATTCAAGTGATCGATTTGACTGATCAAGAAGAATCTGAATATTGGACTGTTATGTCTGCTGTTTTTGAAGGCAAACCAGTTGAATCTATTGAATCAAGGCCGAACCTAGATTATGTTGCTTCCAATTCAATTGAAGCTAGCATCAACCGCAAGGTTAGGTTGCAATAACATTTATAAAGACATTTTTCAGTTGTTGAAGTATGACTTCCAGTTTCCAAGCATGCAATTTGCAGTTGAATACACGTTTATATCCATGAATTTGCATTCAGAATTATTTACTTACCTTTTCCCTGATCGTATATTTATTTTCCTTTTCTCGTTAACCTTATCCTTTACAGCATTGCTAATATAGAATTGGTGTTTGTGATTTCTACTATCAATTGATCGAATTTTCCTAGTTCTAGCAAGACAGTACTAATAAGCTTTTTTATTTTAATTTGATTTGTTAGCTATGGGACCTAGAACTCTATTTGTTTGGGACTTGAACCTAAGACCATCAATATGAACCTGTATTCAACTATTTAACTACTCAAATCATACATACATTTTAATTTCTTTTACCACTTGAGCGATTCTAAGATCCTCTTATTATGTATTGCTTCCCCTTTCGTACACTTATACAATACAAACTATTTTTCTCTAAACGCAATCATGTGGCAATGGGTATTATTTTTTCTCCTGAACGGTTCACCTCTAATTAGAATGAAATGTACTGAGTTCTGACTTTAATTATACAGGTACGATTATTAAGGACCATGCTTCAATGGGAAGAGAAACTACGGTCGGAATCAAGTTTTGGAAGACAAGATGGTGGTGCAAAATCAAGAAACAACGCTGATTCGGTTGTTCTTGGGGAAGTAGTTATTATATGTTGGCCTCATGGTGACATAATGAGACTGAGAACTGGCAGCACTGCTGCAGATGCTGCAAGAAGAGCAGGGCTTGAGGGAAAGCTAGTTCTAGTTAATGGTCTACTGGTATTGCCTAGCACAGAGCTCAAAGACGGCGATGTTGTAGAAGTAAGATCGTAAAGAAACATGTATATATGACAGGGTAAACCATATTTCATTGCCATTGGTAAATATATGGGCTTAGTGGGGCGAAGTATGCTGCACTGCAAAGCAATTGATTTCCATATTCAATGTAAATACAGAAATTTGTAGAGAGCATGAATGAATGACCAAATTTCTCTTCTTGTAACCCTTTCTTTAAAATTAGTTTATCATCATGGAAGCCTTTGTCAAACGCCAGAAGAATTGAGCTGTGGTAGTTTATAATAGATAATGATCAGGCTGGGATGTTCTTTTTATCTCCTCAATGGCTTGTTGAAGATGATAAACTGAATAGTTATTCAACTAAATTTAGATAAAAGAAAAAATTATCATCTATCTTTAGTAATATATGAAAGTTATTTCTCAATTTAATAAATCAAGTTCTAGATGTTATATACTTGCACAATATTTCATACGTTAATTTATTATCTTTTGTTTTAACTTTTTATGTCGTATGTTACGTCGGAAGTGCCCATCACTCCCATAATTTTGTCATAATTATTTGATATAATACGGACAACGTTGAGATTTTTATCATATATTTTATTTATTTAATTTTTTAAATATTAACTTAAAAGACAGGTAGTAAATTTTAATCTCAATTGTGACATTTAAAATTTTCACAAAATAATTATCCATTTATTTATTTATATATTTTATTTAAATTTCAATGCATTTGACTATTTATATTGTATTTAATTTTTTATTATTGAATGTTGAGTTTAAATCCTACAAATAAAACGCATAACTTTTTTTTTTTTTTAAAGTTAAATGCAAATTAAGGATCATAAATTTCAAAAAAGAAAATTCTAAAATCAAAATTCATAAGTTAAGTTACTGAAGGTGTAAGCAGAGAAAGGGGTACAAATGATCCCAACATAAAAAGAACATTAAGCAAAACATATCAAGAATGAATGTGTGACCGAAGTGAGGCAAAACCCAAGAGTGCAAGTGAAACACTAGTAGCAAAATCCTAAAGTATCTGAGGTATAGCCAGGGTGCAAGCAAGGCCTTGCCTCCCCTTTTTAAGTGGTACAATTGCAACTTAGTCCTTCTCAAATATTAATAATTTAATTTAATCCATTTTAGCTTTTTTGTTAAATTAAAAAAAAACTGTATTTTGGTCATTCTCAAAAGTTAAAAATTGAATCTGAGTCATTTCAATACAAAATTTCAATTTTAGCCCTTAAATTTTTTTTTTTTAATTTTATCCCAGCCACTAACACAGTTTCAATCTTCACTTTTGCAGAATATCAAAGCAAAACATAACATGGTGTCAGTAACACTACAAAATTAAGGACTTTTAGGAGACGAAAATATCAAATGTCCCTAATATCATATAATGGACAGATGTTCTAAGATTTCGTCTCATAATCACTAATCTAATCATTTTTGGAGATTGACGATAAAATGATAATCTCTAGGAAGTTTTAAATTTTTGGAGATGACGATGGCAAGTGGAGGTGTTAAACTGCTCGGAAACTAAAAGTAATGCTTTTGCTCTTCAGACTTGATGAGGTTGTATATCCCCTTTGAAACTGGTATAGTAAGCCTAAGTACATTCTTTTTCTTTCATGTTGTGATGTGAAACTCTAACGATTAAGATTAGGCTTGCCATTGCCATGATCCGTATCACCCGCGGTGAATCCACTGTAAGGAAAGATATTCATGATTTTTGCTTCAATTTATCGACCTTGAAAGGGCTTAAGACATCGGCTATTACTAAAAATGGAATTGCCCTTGCTAAAATGCTTAAACAATGTGACATTACTTGTTCTTTCAAAATGAGTGATATGGCTAGTTGATTGTTCATGGTAACTTCGAGTTACGGAAGAATCGATCTAAGTCTTCTTTAGTTTCCTTTCCTTGACTCATACCATATACGTATGCGTTTTTCCTTCTTTAGTTAAGGTAAAGAGGAAGAAAGCTCTACATGTTGTACGTTTGACATTGCAAAGGTTAGTATTGCAAATTTATTTCAGCAGTTACAAACCATTATTTCCAGTAATTACAAATCATTTTTTACAGTTACAAGAAATTAAATGCTTTTCTGACCGTTACATAGGAATATTACCATTTTAACCCTATTAAATTATGTTTTTGCCCATTTCAAAACCCTATAAATAGAGGCATTTTTCTTTCATTTGACACACAATTGAAAAACAAAGCTTCTTCTACTCTCTCATAGGGGTGAGCAAAATATGATTTGAATAAAAAAACTTGATAAAAAATTCAAACTTTGAATTAAATAGTTTGAGATATTTGAGTTAATCAAGTTATTCGGATCAAATTGAATAAGAAAAGATAAAACTACGTCGTTTTGATAAATGCTTACCTTTTCTAAAGTTAAAAGTCAAAACCATTAAGTTAAAAGGCAAAATTACATCGTTTTAATAAGTGTTCACTCATTTAGTTAAAAAGAAAAACCATTATATTGTTTATGTAGTTAAATAATCTTGTACTTTGTCTACTAAATAATCTTGTATTTTGTCTACTAGTTAAATAATCGGTCCATATAAACACAACATTGAGTATAAGTAATATGATTCATTAACTTGACTCGACTTTCTTTTTACTCGATTCGAAAAAAATTCAAATTGAGTTCAGTTGTTAAAATAAGATTCGTCAACTCGACTAACTCAAAAATTTTTGACTTGATTCAACTCGACTCGATCAAATACTCACCCCTACTACCTCATTCTTTCTAAAACTTTAGAATTTTTCTTAAATTGCATTAGAGAAAATCTTGTCTAGAAGTTTGAGTTTTAAGTGGGATCGTCTGTGATCCCTCCAAACTTTCCTGAAAATTGATCTTAGTGTGATTTTTCTAATTAATTCTATTTTTAAATTATTTTAGAACAGTAATACCAATTGAGTTCTACCTTTCTTATTCGGGTGTACGGATATCGAAGAGCTGTGTTAACATTAGGGGAAGACGTACACTATACAATGACATCAATCAGGGCAAATTTGTTTCTAAGGCAGTGGTTTATCCATGGCACAATAATACTTTATTTATTTAATCTTGGCTTATTTTCTAGTTAGTGCTAATGAGTTCGTTTTGCAGTAGCATATTTTCCAGCAATTTAGAAATGAATTACTACTATTGTTAAACATGTCTGCCCTGATCAACAAATATATTCCTGATCTCTCCAAGCTTGAGCCTTTTAATGGAACTAACTACCGCCACTAGTCTCAAAGGATGATCCTATTCTTCGAACAACTTGAAATTGACTACGTCCTCTTCAATCCACCTGCCATCGAAGAACTCGAAGATTCTGTCACCATTCCTAGAGACTCAGAAATCAATGCCACAAATGTCAAGTTTGAAAAGGACAACAAAATGGTCAGATGTCACATGTTAAGCTACATGGCTAACAACCTCTTTGACCTATTTGTTAAAAACAAGTTAGCTAAATCCATCTAGGATACATTGGAAAACAAATATGGAGCTGGTGATGTTGAGGTCAAGAAACATGTCGTTGGAGAGTGACTCAAATTTCAAATGACCGATGATAAGCCAATTATGGATCAAGTACACATCTAAAAGAAGTTAGTCTCCAACGTCCTAGCTAAAGGGATGGAGATGTGTGAAATTCTCCAAGCAAATGTCCTGATTGAAAAACTGGCAAAATCTTGGCCTGACTACTGTAATCTTCTAAAGCATAAGAAGTTGGACATTCCTCTAAAAGAACTGATTAGTCATATGAAGATTGAGGAAGCCAATCGTCTCAAAGATAAGGCCTTAATAACCTCAAGTCAATTTCTTTGTATTCGAGATTGATTAATAACAGTGTGTAATTTCCATGTTGAAGCTATCAGAGTCGTCGAGTCATCCAAAGCGAAGAACACAAGGATAACATGAGAAGAGGGAATGCACTTAGGAAATTTCAGTTTTGTGATTCCTTGTATTCTGGATTTATTTCGTGTAATAGCTTATTAAATTATTTTTTAATGATGATTATTTTTGTTAAATTCTTACTTTTTTTAATTATTTTTGGAAAATTTATTGATAATCACTACTTTAATAAATGATAAACATGTTTGGTAAAATTAATGAGAAATTCTTCAAATATACTGGCATGCCATAGAGTATAGGGTCCTCATCATTGCTTACAGTTCATTATGTAGACTGCATTGTGCTTCTGGGAGTAATGTCATTGTTGTGCTTTACGCATTTGACATTTGGTTGGCCATTGATTAAGCCGTGATTTGTTGCGTAATGGAGTAATGACATTGTTGGCGCTTGTGCCCTTTCCATTAATCATTTGGTGTTCAGTTGGAAACTCGTGTGTGTGAATATATTTTCTTCTTGTGTTACTTGAGTAAATTGATTAAATGGATGTATTATCGAATATTATTGCTATCTAATGAATGTTTTGAGAATGACTTGGTAATGCTATTCTTTTCATTTTATTTTATATTATATAAAACTTATAATTTGAATATTTGCACTTAGTAAACTTTTAGAATGCATTGAATCACCACTGAGTGATTTCACTTAGCGTTCTAGAACTGATTTCCTCGATCAATTTAAAGATAATTTAAGAAGGGACTCATTGGCAACGAATCGTCTCAAGTTTTCGGACTCTTTATTTTGGTAATAATTTTAATTTTTTTAAAATTTATTTTATTAAAGCTTGTACATTGGACCATTTATAATTCTATATATTTATTCGATTTAATTGGTTTGCGTAAACTTATTGGCCACATTGGCTTAAATTCAATAAAAGCTATTGATTTCTTTCCTTTGGACTACTAAACTATAATGATTTATAAAATATAGTTTTTTCTTAAAAAAATATTTAATTTTCCTAATACACTTAAAATTTAAGTTTCGATAAATAGTTAAAACCTGATTGCATGCTCAATGGTATATTTATTATGTTCAACTATTGAACAATTGATCATGCCGGTTACTTCACTATGGCGCTTCGGATCTAACAAAGTCCGATCACACCTTTATTGTCACACCGTTTCGTTGAGGTGTGCCCGGTGTAGTATACTACCATGCACATATGTCACGACTTTTCAGGAATTTTGCAAATGAACCTTAATGTTATCCCAATTCAATAAATTGTCCATAAAATTCATCACCTTTTTCATATCTTACTATTTTTATTTTTCTATCTATATTCCTTTCAACCTCATTAATGTATACCTTAAAGACATTTATTGTTTGAGACTTCATTAAGCAAATAGATATAACAATACTATGAATAATACTTAATAAAGGTGATAAAATGTTTTTCTCCATTAAAGGATGGAACATCAAAAGGTCCAAACATATCAGTGTGTATTATCTCGAGAAGTTGAATACTTTCTTGTGGCACCTTTCTTAGCATATTTGGTTTGCTTTCCCGTTATACAACCCACACATACACCAAGATCAATAAAATCTAGATTTTAGTAGAATCTCATTCTTTACTAATCTGTCTAGTCTTTATTTAAATACATTTATGCCACAAGTAAGTAAATTTTTTATTTAGCATACTACCTTTATTACAACATTGCTATAATCAACAAGTAGTGATTCCAAAAAAAAAAAAAAATTATCAAGTCTAAATTTATATAAATTATTAATAAGGTTTTTAAAACCTAAAACAATATTGTTCTTAAATAAATTGAAACAACTATGTCTAAATTTAACATTAAATCCATAAATATCAAGTTTTGAAATAGATATAAAGTTCCTAAAAATAGAAGAAGCATAAAAAATTGAAATAGGTCTACGTGTTGGAGAAATCAGTTTAGAAAACACTATTTTTAAGCATAGTAGAAGTTTACATTTTTTATCATAAAACCAAACATTATGATATTTGTAATAATAAGCCTTTAACTGAATTATTACTTATGCTTTGTGTGAGGTGGCCTAAGTCATTTCTTGGCTTTCTGGTGAATGGTTTTCCTCGTTGATGCTGTCGTAATCCAACTAAAAATCTGGCTAAGGCAAAGTGCACCTATCAATTAATTGTATAGCTACAGTGAGCAAAGATATCATTCCCATGAAAACTAAAAGTACTAGTAATTACTTTGTTTCTATTATTTAACCGATAAGTTCAAGTGATTAAGTAAAACTAAAATTAACTAAATTAATTAATTACAAACACAGCAAAGAACAAATTAGGAAAATAAATGATTAACAACCAAGAAGCAAAACAATACCTAGGAAATAATTCACCTAGACTTCATCTGTTATTATCAATCAAAATTGCTTAATTTCTTCACTTAGTATCTTGATCCGTAGAAATCCCTAAATTATGCTAATATCTCTCTTCAAGAATAAAATCAATTGACTCTAGGTTGATTAATTGATTTTTTTCTAATTAAAACCCCTATTATTGTATTAACTCAATCTATGGATTCCCCTATTAGATTTGACTCTAATCCGGTAGATTTATGTTGATGAACCGTAAAAGTAACATATTTTTAACTCATGCTTGGTATATTTTTGGATGATTTACCTTATAATATAATGAATTTGATGCTCCTAATCCTTTAATTTCATGTTTTATACTTAGGTGAGCATAAGAAAGTGAAAAGAGCAAGAAACGAGCCAAAAACAGACAAAATGGGCTAAAATCAACATTCAACATGGCTTAGGCACTTCCACATGGGTTTACCACATGCTCGTCTGTGACACACGGGATGGCCACACGCCCGTGTGTCAAGGCCGTGTCGACTTCAAACCAAGCTAGTATTGCACACGGCCTGAGCCTTTGCACACGGGTAGACCATATACCTGTGTCCCTGTCGAGCCCTGTTACAATTTCACGCGGAAAAGGCTAATTTCTAGGTATTTTGGGCATTCTAAAGTCTATTTAAACACACTAGGAGAGGATTAAAGGGGACATATAGAGCAGAAAGCAGAGAATTACTAGAAGAAAGCTGTTTGATTCATCTCGGGAGTAGGAATCTCCTTCAAGACTGAATACCTCCCTTCAATTTCCTCAAAGTTTTTGGGTTTCTTTATGTTTTGTTATTTTCCAAATTTTGAGATGTTTTCCTTTGTGATCATGACCTAAATCCCCTATATACCTAAGGGGGATGAAATCTAAGACGAATCTTATTTATTTTCTGAATTATATGATAAATATTTGATTTGTTCTTAATTTTGTGTTCTTGATTCTTGTTTTAGTATTTCAGGATATTAATTTAAGTGTTGATGTGCTTATTCAGTGGAGCAAAAGTCCCTGTTTAAGAGTAGATCCAACATAATTAAGCGGAGTTGATTGCAATCCTAGAGATAGGACAATAAAAATCTGCGGGATTAGAGTCAAATCTAATATAGAAATCCATAGATCGAGTTAATGCAACAATAAGGGTTTTAATTAGAAAGAAATTTTAATTAATCAACCTAGAGTTAGTTGTTTTTAGTCTCGAAAGAGATAATAACATAAATTAGGGATTTCTACGGATTAAGTCAAGTGAATAAATCGTCTAATTCAAAGTTGAATAATAAGTGAAGTCTAGGTGGATTCTTCCTTGGGTATTGTCCTTATAAATCGATTTTCATAAAAGTATTTTCTCAATTTAGTCTCTGTCGCGTTCTCAGTTTAGTTAGTTTTTTAGTCTAAAACAAATACCCTTAATCTTTAGGCAAGATAATAAGAAGATAGTTAATACTAGTACTCTTAGTCCTCGTGGATACAATATTCCGGTCTTACCATAGCTATACTACTGTTCGATAGGTGTGCTTGCCTTGATCGTGACCATAGTTAGTTTTGGGATCACCATCAAGTTTTTGGCACTGTTGCTAGGGACTAAGATATTAGAAACGCTTGATTTTTATACTTTAGCTTTATTTATTTTTATTGCAATTTATTTTTTGTTTTTAATTTAATTTTTATTTACTAATCTTTCTTTTATTTGTTTCTGACAGGTGTCTCTAGTTTATATCTAGAAGGAACCCGTCAGGACCCTTGTTATTTGACAGTGAGATCGGAGCATCAGCTCGCAAAAATTGAAAAGAAATAAGGAGAAGTCTACAGTACATAGAGGAAGAGCAAGAGGACATGACCAACATTACCGAGGAGATGGCGGAGAATCCGAATAATCCACTACCTCCTATGGTAGTTTGTAACAGCCTGATTAGACCCTAATCGGAACGGTGGTTTCGGGACCACGAATCCGAGTCATAAAATATTTTAAAATTATTTTATGTGTTTATTATGCATGAATTTATATTTGTTTTCGTGATTTAATTTTGTCGTTTGAGTGTCCGATTAAATAAAAGGACTTAATCGCATAAAATGAAAACTTGATAGTTTAATGTGTGAGGACCAAATTGTTAATGGCTTTTTAAGTGGAAGCCTTTATGTTGCAATTAGGCCATTGACTTATTAAAGAGACGGCAATAGGCTTATATTATATGATTTTGTTATATGTTCATTAAGGGTAATTTAGGAAACTAAAATTATAAACTATATTATATAAGATATATCATAAAATAACATTAGTGCTCATACTTTTTATACATTGCCGAAATTAAAACAAGAAATAAAAAGAAAAGAAAACCTAGGTTTGGCACTCTCAAGCTTGATTCAAGGTAAGTTTTAACTCCATTTTTTATAATTTTTACGTTTTTGAGATCGTTGCTTCGAGTACTACTAAACCCATGCTTGATTTTTTTATTTTGATGAATATTTTTAGTTGTGCCATTGATGAGAGTTTGTGATTTTTGTTGTTTGATAATGAATTATGAAAGATATGCTTTGGGTTAACATATTAAGTATGAGAATTTTTGATGATTTTGAGTAATTAAGACTTAATTGAAAAAATAAAAAATTAGGGCACTAAAATGTGAAATTTATGAAATATATGGACTTTTATGAGTGTGGGTAAAATTCGGCCAACATGGGTATATTGAAATTTTATATATTTTGTGTTTTGTGCAATAGGGACTAGATTGTAAAAAGTGTAAATGTTAGGGGTAAAAATGGTAATTTTCCTATTTATGTGTTTTCGGACTAAATTAAATGAAAATATATTTGAATGAGATTAATTTAAATATGTTTAGATCAAGAATGGAAGAAATCAGATTTGGATCGGGGAAAAATAAAAGTTGTCGACTAGCCATCTCGTCCCGTTTTTCATCGTCCGAGGTCAGTTCATAAGCAAATAGACATACTTAAATTTAATTAAATGCTGATTCTACATGCTAAAATGAAAAATATGAATTGTTATACATTATGGCCGAATGCGAGTAGGCTTAGATTCAAAGTTTCCAAATTTGCTTCGACCGAGTTATGACGTCCAAAAGCCCCGTATGAACCTTAGGAATAGTTAGGATACATATGCCATGACATAAGATCCCGATTATTGTGTGCGAGTAAGACCATGGCATTGATACGTGATTCTGATACGTGTGTGCGAGTAAGACACTGTCTAGGACAATGGCATCGATTTGTTGTTACATGTAAAACCACGTCTGGGACATTGGCATTGTACGGTAATGTGTGATTATTCGAGTATCCTATCCAATTCCGAATGGTTCATCGGGAAAAGGTAAATCATGTACAGATGTGTAAAATGAGTTAAACGTTCAAGTATGAACTAGCTTGTGAGCTACCACTAATGAGGTAAGTTTATAACTTAGTAATTGTTGCAAATCATGTATAATGTTTGTGATGAATTTATGTGAGATTTGCAATTGTATTCGGCTTTGTGACTAGATAATTTGATCAACATAACAATGATATTTAGCTATGCTAAAATGTTAGACCATATATATTTTGGCTATGTAAATTAAAATGTAAAAGTGAGGTTATATAATAATTTCGAGCTCAAATAGGTAAGTGGATGCATATTCGGTATATATTTATTGACACTTGACTTGAAGGATGAATGGTAATTCTTATTTGGGTTTTATTAATATTCGGCCATGGTAATAGTCGAACATGGGAAGGTTTCATTTATGAGTATTAGTAGTTGGGTTAAAGGTGATAAATGTGGTGAATGTCATGATTTAGTCCAATTGAATTGATGATGTTATTTGAATGTTTATTGCTTGTGACTGACTAAGTTAAATTAGCTTATTGTGTGTATATATTTTGTTTTATAAATTTTTGAATCAAGTTACAAACTCAGGGATCGTCAGCAAAGTTCATCACACTATCTACTGCTTCGGTATTTAAATAGTTAGACACGAATTATGGCATGTATAAGCTGGAATGTGTTTTGAAATATCGAATTTTGATTATATATAATTAAAGCCATGCGAAAATGGCTTTATTTCAAAGTTTGGTCTAGAAAATGTTTGGTTATGGTTTTAACTGTTTTGGTAATAATGCTGTATGGGCCTAAATTTGCTCGGGCCCAATCAATCAAAAAACCAAAAATAAAAAATAGAAACCAAAAAGTCCATATTACAAAAATTAAAGTCCAAATTACAACCAATAGGCCCAAAACAGAAGCCCTAACTACAAATAAACCCTATGACCCAATTAAACCTAATTACTAACCCAAACAGCCGGTAAGCCCAATGACCCAATAACCCACAATCAGAAATCTAACCTAACCCTAGCCTCCCCACTTGCACCTTAGCCTCTGCCACCTTCAGCAGCTACCGCCTTAGTTGCTGCCAAGTCAGAGGAGGGTCACATCCGCTGCCCGAGGTTCGACCTCCCTAACACCAGAATAGCTCAACACCTTGCCCGTTGACCCTCTGAAAACATGCAAACAGAGACAGAAACACCAAAAATAGCAAACGAAAGCAGAGAGCAACAGCAGATACGAAAACGAAAGGAAAAATTGTAATTTTTTATTTATTTTATCTTTATATTCGGCTATAAAAAAGAAGCCATGGGACCGATTGTAGGGGGGTTCATTTTTTAGCAATACAAGAACAATATTTCTCAAATAAAAGTATCCAAAGCAGTAGAGAATAAAAAAAATCAACAACCACCAGAAGTAGAAGGAAACTCGAAGAGGGAATAAAAAATCAGAGATTGAAAGGTTCTAAACCCTAAGTTTCGAATCTGTTTTTTTACTTTTCTTTTTTCTTTTTCTTTTTTTTCTATTCTTTTATATATATATAAACATATATTTTAGAATAATAAAAAAATAAAATAAAAAAATAAGGTTTGTACCTTTCCGGCCACCGTACACCGACGACGGAGCGGTGGAGGACCGGTCGGAGTCCCACCGGAGCTCGGGATCTGCAGAGAGAAAAAAAGAAACCAAAATGAGTTTTTTTTTTTAAAAAAAGAGATTCAAATGATGTGAAAACAAAAAAATTAACCTTTAAAAGAAACCCGATTGACCCGACCCGATTTGGCCCATACTCGCCTCAGGATCCGCGTGTTTTCTACAGAAGGGCTAATTGCACTTTTAGCCCTTCCGCTTTTACCATTAGTTGCAATCAAAGTTTTTTTAAATTATAATTAGGCCCTAAAGTTTATGCATGTTTTCAAAATGGTCCTCGCTGCTGCGCAGCGTTTCGTGGAGAAGGAATAATTGCGTTATTGACCCCTCAAGGTCACGCGCATGTTTCAATTTAGTCTCCATCAGTTCTGTTTATTTCGGATTGACCCCGAAACTTCGATTCCGTTTTGATTTTAGTCCTTTTGCGTTATGTTTTCACTACTTTTTCTTTTTTTTTTAAATTATTTTTTTAATATTATTATTTTCATATTTACTATTATTAATAGTATGATTATTATTATTAGTAGTAGTATATATTTTATATATGTATATATGTATATATGTTGTTTTTCTTATATAGTATCATAAATAATTATTTCCAATACTATTTTCAATATTATATTAACTTCTATAGTTTATTACTATTACATTATTAGTATTTTGTTACTAATTTCTTTTCATACTACTTTTGATTTATTAATTTATTATTATCATATTATATTTATTATTTCCTTCCTATCCGTATTAATGTTTTAGTATGTACATATTTTTTATTAAATATATTATTTTTCTTATATTGCATTATTTTTATTATCTCTTTTTGGATGTTATTAGTATTACCTTTTTCATGTACATACTGTTACTATTTATTATTATTATTAGTAGTAGTATATGTTTTTATTATATATGTATACATCGTATATATATGTGTAAACATCTATGTAGTATTATTAATAATTATTTTGTAACATTATTTTTATTATTTCTGAAACTTTATATATTTTGATTTTTTTATATTGTTATTATTTCTAATACTTCACGTATATACTTTTAATAGTGTTATTGTATATATATTTATTTTTTATATATATGTGTATATTTTTGTGTGTATATTTTTTAGTATTATATTATTTACATATATCTTTATCTATATTATCTCATGTGTATATATATATATATATATATATATTTTTTTAATATTCTATTATGTAAATTTTAAATACTCTTATTATATAGTTTAATATCGTTTGTATTGGTTTACACTTTGTAACAATTATGTTTATTATTTACCGTATTCGCGTTTTTATTGTTCGCATGATCCTGAATTAAATACATGTTTAAATTGCATTTAATTTTGACATTGTTTTAAATTTCTCTATCGTTAAATGTTTTTTACTTTCAATTAATTTCAAAAATAAGGCAATGCACCGATTTTAATATTAAGTCTGTGATTTCATCGCTATGTTGGATGAATTACGTTGGCTCGTGTTAAAACGAGGCATCCTTCGAAAAATCCAAAAACTTGAGATTTCTAGTATTATTGACTAGATCATGATTAAATGTTATTTTGAACTCGCGTTTTGAAAACTAAGACAACACAGGTTTAATAAGATACCAATTTTGGGCGTTGTGGGGGTGCTAATACCTTCCTCATGCGTAACCGACTCCCGAACCCTATTTTTCTCTGAATTTTAACGCGGACCTAAACTTAGCCTTATTTTACTCGAAAATGAATTTATTAAAAAGAGGTTTTATTAGGTGTCCGATCACACCTAAAGGAAAGATCGGTGGCGACTCCCTTGTTTTAATAAAATTAAAGTCCAGATTTCAAATTTCCATTAAATCGCCACAATTAGCGACCAAAGCTGTAGAATCTAAGATTTTTACGTCGCTACAGCTGGCGACTCCACTGGGGAACAGTTTTTGAGAGTCGAGTCAAAAAATAGACATGTGTTGTCGAAATTTTCAAAATTCGTTGTTTGATTCAATATGTAGTCATGATCCTGAAATTTTTCGAAAAATCATGTATTTGCATCTATTGTAGATATTTTGTTGACTTGTTTTATTCTTTCGTTTTTAAGCTCTAAGTTTTTACGATTCTAGTTTAGTTTTGAATAAAATGAAAAGGTTTGTGAGTTTCTCCTCACCCACTGTGCACGTGCATTTTTGGCAAAACATGAGCTCAGTACCCAGGCTCTGTCCCTTTTAAGTGAAAGTAAACGCTATGCCTTCGTGAGTTAACTCGTCCCTCCGCACAGGCTAGTGAATACTTTCGAGTTACATATGACTTATGCTTTCGTGAGTTAACTTGTCCCTCCACATAGGCATAAGTAAATGTAATCCCTCGAATTGATCTCGTAAGCCTATGATGGGCCATGACCGAGGCTCCGTGCTAATCTTAGTAGATGACAGTACAGATAATTCGAGTACCCATCTAGAACCAAAACCACATGTAATGAACTGTACGAGCCACCTAACTACAGCCATACTGAACCTCCGTTCGTTTAGTAGTCACCAAAATAAGTACATGTGAGAAACGCCTCTTACCTTCTGTTGCTTTTATATTCACGCTTGTTATGCAAAGGAATCTGGTCTATTGGACCCAGTAGCTCAATTCATTAGATTTTTCCACAGTTTTTCCTCTATTCATATTTTCTGTACTAACCAGGGTTGTTTGTATTTATTTTTATTTTCCATCATGCATTATAGGCATCTTGTTAGGAACGTGTTGATTAGAAATTGGTTGCCAAAAAACGGGTTTCTGATGGAGGAGTCAATTACACAAGTGACCGAAACTTTTCGTAATAGGCTCTTTTGATTGATGAAATGCCTAAATAGGGGCTATCTTGAAAACGGCACCAAATTTTTGCATTCATGACTAACGTTCATTTGACATTTTTTCGTTCATTCATTACATATACATATCACATACTCATCCACTAAGGTTAGAATCGTACAATTCGCAGTGGCAATAATACAAGGCTGGAATCACATCATCCGAATAGAACGCGCCGGCAAATTAGAGTAATGGAGGCTGAGCTTAATGAAAGAATCGAAAGGATGGAAAGAGTCCAAAAGGAATTACAAGAACAACTGGCCAAGTCACAGCAAGAAAAGAGAGATCTAATGGTGAGATCTCGAGAGGAATCACTTGAACGAAAAGATCAAATGGCCAAAATGATGGAGATGATGTCGGTTTTGGTTAAAGAGAAAGAACCCTTGCAAGGCCCTGAAATCATAGAACCCCAATCAAGAGCAAATCAGTATCCGCCCTATCCCTCAAGATTCACTCAACCGCACGCCCATGCAACACAAATGGGGTACACTCAAGGGGAATCCGTAGGCCTAGAGCAACGGCCTGAACCACTTAATCACCTAGGGCAAGGTATATCTGTGTCGAATCCCAGAGCTGCTCCTTCCAATCCTCTTATTCCAGGTTTAAATGATCCAATAGAAATAGCCAAATTGAAAATAGACGATCATGATAAGTATAAAAGTTTGGAAAAAAGGCTCAGGGCAATAGAAGGTACTGAAGTCTTCTCGGCATTGAGTGCCAAAGAGCTTAGTTTGGTACCCGATCTGGTTCTGCCCCCGAAGTTCAAAGTACCGGACTTTGAAAAATATGATGGAACGAGTTATCCAAAGGGGCATCTTATCATGTTTTACCGAAGGATGACTGGTTATTTAAATGAAGATAAGCTGCTCATACACTGTTTCCAAGACAGCTTGGTCGGATCGGCTCTCCGATGGTATAATCAACTTAGCAGAGAAAAGATCCGATCATAGAAAGACTTAGCGTCAGCATTCTGTGAACAGTACAAGCACGTATCCGACACGGGGCTTGATCGGCTGACCCTACAGATGATGGAAAAGAAGCCGACGAAAACTTTTAGGCAGTATGCGCTGAAATGGAGGGATATCTCGGCACAAGTAGAACCACCTTTAACTAAAACTGAAATAGCGATTCTTTTCATCAACACGTTGAAAGCGCCATTTTACGACAAGTTGGTCGGGAGCGCCACGAAGGACTTCGCTGATATCATGGTATCTGGGGAACTGATTGAGAGTGCCATCAAAAGTGGAAGGATGGAAGTCCCCGAGAGCTAAAAAGGGGGGCAACACCCATGAAGAGAAAAGAAGAGCCAGAAACCCATATAGTGGGAACAGGAAGCCACTATACTTCTAATTCGTGCCCAATTCAACCAACAGCCACGATATCACCCACCTCCAAACTTCACATGCTCGGGAGTGTTTTGAACAGTGGAACTGTGGAAGAGACCTGTGCACTTTTAAAGCTAATCTAGAGTAATATTCAAAACATACTTATTGCCTTAAACCTAGAGGCGATAAGTTTCCTTTTGTGAAATAGGCTTGGGTCCAAGATCTTTATTTCAATGAAATGCATCTTTTTGAGTGAATTTTCTTCTATTTATAGATTCTTTCATTTGGACTTTCATTCTTTTATTTTACATTCATGATCATACCGTGCATATAATCTTCTTAAGAATCATTTATTCTTTGAAATATACCTTCGTGCCCACAATAGGTGCCCAGATATCGATGTCATGAGCGATGCTACTACTGACTCCCTTTGGAGTAAGATATGTGTCTAGAGGGATTTCAAGACTTCAAAGATGACGGAGATTGTGCCTATCTTCCGATTTGTTAAGGATGGCAAAATGAGATGAAGGACAAATCCCAACTTACAAAGGGTTAGTTGACATTGCGAGTTTGGAAAAGAAATGAAGATTAAAGCCTAGCTCACTGTAGAAATGAGGCAAGACTATTGAGGTATTTCCAAGAATTCAAGGATATTTTCACACTATGTACTTGGGAACACCTTGAAAGAAGTCCATAAGGGTGTCTAAAGAACACATGACAGTTGTCATACAATGGCCAGGCTAATCATGATGATCGAATTTTATTGGTCCACTATGGAAAAGGAATGGCATCAGTTATGTCGATAAGACTCACGCGCTTCTTCCATTTCTTCAAATTTCTCAATGCATGGGGCATGGATGTTTTAGGGGCATCATCTTCGTGGTCATCAATCACTTCGCTAAGAAAGTGAAAGTTACTTCATATGCCAATATTATAAAGTCGACAGTCATCAAAAAATAAAAATAAAAAGAAAAAAAAGGAAAGAAAGAAAAAGAAGATCAAATGCAAAAAAAAAAATCATGTTTTATAGTGTGCGATTGTACAATGTCAAAAGATTATAGTTCAAAGATTAGGCGCCCTATCACAATACAACAAAGGCTGCCAAAAGAAAAAATACAAAAAAAAAAAGAAAAAAGAAAAAGAGTTATAACAGGTGATCGACTAAGAAGCTATCTTTTACTTTTTATGCTTATTAAAGTTGACCAGTACCTTCGCTGGGGCATTAGAGGTGATTCTGCCCATGGAAATTAAGATTCTTTCCTCCAAGCTTTGATCAAATCAGGAGTCGGATGAAATAAAATGTCTTTAGTAAACTTGACTGCAGAAAAAGGTCTGAAAGCATTCATCATAGTCAAATGTGCGAGAAATGGATAATGGCAAGTCATGACAGAAGATCCTTTCTGTACAAAAGGATTTCAAAGGAAAATGAATGCTTAAGAACTTTATGAGATAAAGGAAGCTTTCCTCGGAGGAGCACTAACCCAATCCTAAATGCGAATTCAGTTCAGAGATACCTAAAAAGGAGAGGCCAAGAAAAAGGGTGCCTTGAGACCTTTTAAAAAAAAAAAAGAGAAGAAGAAGAAGAAAGAAAGAAAAAAGAAAGAAAAAAAATGGAGAGGCCAAGGTGAAAACCCGCAAAGGGCGCCTTGAGACCAAAAGGGTTTTGAGTTGAAAACCCAGAAAAGGGCTGCTCAAATTTTGATAAAACGGGACATATGGTAGTCTTGTTATGCTTGAATTGACAATGAAGAAGTGTGCTACGTCTTGGAGCATCAACAAAGTACTCCGAATCCCTTAAACACATGTTAAGCTCAAAATGATCTCAAAAGAGTTTGTACAGAGAAGCTCAGGCTGCGATATCTGGGGCACTTAGCTTCCCATTTTTTTACCCATTTTGAATTTATCTTTGATTATCTTATTCTTTTCAAACTGCGCTTCCAATAAACTTGCATTTGCTCTCATTGTTTAACTTGTTTGTTTCGAGCTGTGCTATTAATCAATTTTATTCTTGTCCATTAATACGATCATTTCAAGCATTTCACATTGAAATAATGATTAATGGACCGGTCATGCTTTTATAAAAAGAGTTTCACATATTACTCTGAAAGCCTTTAAATAGTACAAGAACCTGAAACGGGACTGTTGTTTAAGAGCTCACCAAGTGTCGGAGTTGGAAATATTTGAGCTTGAATTGAGTGTATCTCTACAGATTTTCTGTCAAAGAGATTAGCTGAACAGAAACAAGACATCGCGTCAGTGGTATAATCCCGATGAAAACAAGCAATGGCAACCTAAGCATAAAAAGAGGGATCATTTTTGAAAAAAAAGAGATATTCTGCATCCATGCAAATATCACGCATAAACGTCTGGTTAGGTCACCTGAGGAGAGGTCAATTGATGGAACAAGTTACAAATCCTATAACTCTGAGTTACAGTGGGGCAAGCTGGTTGAACAAAACGTAATTATTTCCATGGGTTTTGGGTCGAAATACCAGCCGAGCAATAGGGCGGCGTACTACGTCAGTGATAGAGCCCTGATGGAAACCTGAAAAGGGCGTCTTGATAAACAAAAATTAGGATAAAAACCCGAAAGGGCGTCCTAAGGAAGCAGATTTGGGTCCAAGAAGTAAAATGATTCAGGAAGTGAGTCAAACAGCAAGACTACAATATTTGAAAGCACTTTCAGAAGCGCGAAATTTTCTATGCAAGAAGCTATGCTCGAAAAGATTCTTGATTGAGAAACGTGGAAGAGTTCATGCGTGGAGTATCTAGAGCATTTTGAAATGATATACTCTAACCAAAAGAAATGTTGAGTATTACCCGGATGAGGATTGGATGAGTACAAGAACCTCAAAGCAAGGACAAATTTCAGCAGGAGACAAAAGAGTGATGTCCGAAAAATACAGATTACTCGCAAAGCTGGAAGACGAGTACAAAGCCTGAAAAAAAGTCAAGAATTGAAGCAATAAATGCAAATCATCACAAGAAATCGCGACAAGAAACAACATATGACAAACATGTCTAGGGCGCATGGCATAATCATGTAGGCATACAGGCATTTAAGACAAACATATGCATATCATGATAACATCATACATGACATATACAGGTATTTCAGCAGAACAAGGGGTTTCGATGACGATTGCACCAAATCAAGAATTTCGCCAGAAGATATGTTTTGGTACCATGTTTAAATTTCATTTTCAAAAAAATCAACTCAAATTGCAAGAAATGAGTTGGGCCTCAGGGCACGCTGAGGTATTTTCAATTTCTTTTTAATTTATGTTTCAAAATCAACTCATATGACAGAGGTGAGTTGAGCCTCAAGACACGTTGAGGAATTTTTAATTTCCTTTTAATTTATGTTTCAAAAAAATCAACTCATATTGCCAGAGGTGAGTTGAGCCTCAAGACACGTTGAGGTATTTTCAATTTCTTTTTAATTTATGTTTCAAAATCAACTCATATGACACAGGTGAGTTGAGCTTTTTCATTTTCTGCTTTTTAAAAGCCAGCTCATGTTACAGAGGTGAGTTGAGCTTTTTCATTTTCTGGTTTTTAAGAGCCAGCTCATGTTACAGAGGTGAGTTGAGCTTTTTCATTTTCTGCTTTTCAAGAGCCAGCTCATGTTACAGAGGTGAGTTGAGCTTTTTAATTTCTGCTTTTAACTTCTGTTCCTCAAGAGCCAGCTCATGTTACAGAGGTGAGTTGAGCTTTTTTAATTTCTGCTTTTAATTTCTGTTCCTCAAGAGCCAGCTCATGTTATAGAGGTGAGTTGAGCTTTTTAATTTCTGCTTTTAATTTTTGTTTCTCAATGTCAACTCATATTATAGAGGTGAGTTGAGCTTTTTCAATTTCTATTTTTAATTTCTGTTTTTCTAAAGGACCAACTCATATTGTGAGAGGTGAGGTGAGTCTCAAGTCACACACTGGGGCACTTTTAATTTTGATCAAAAAGAATCAACCCATATTGCGAGAGTTCGCAGGATGAGCTAGTTCCGATGTTTGTTTCTCAATAAAGAATAAAGGTTGGAGCCGATCGAAGAATCATATTTTGCACCCCTGAAGTTGCAGTGGAGCTGATCGAGGGTGTCAGATCTTGCCTTTTTGAAGTTGTAGAAGAAAAGACTACAAACCTTATCTCACTGAAGCGGTAGAAGAGTGGATTGAAGTTGTTGATCTTACCTTCCTGAAGGAGCAGTGAAACAGGTCGAAGCTGTGAACCTCATGCCCCTAAAGATATGAGCAAATTGAAAGACAAGTTTTATCTCTCTGAAGTGGCGACGGAGTGGTCAAATAAACAAGATGCAGCGGACTGGGAGAGGCTACTTAGAGAAGAAGAGTACCAAGAAGTTGGGACCCCACAAGATCAGGCAAATTTGGCCCTTTTGAAGTCTTTGCTCTATTCTCGTTACTCGACAATGAGCAAAGAGGGGCAGCTGTATGGGCCTAAATTTGCCCGGGCCCAATCAATCAAAAAACCAAAAATAAAAAATAGAAACCAAAAAGTCCATATTACAAAAATTAAAGTCCAAATTACAACCAATAGGCCCAAAACAGAAGCCCTAACTACAAATAAACCCCATGACCCAATTAAACCTAATTACTAACCCAAACACCCGGTAAGCCCAATGACCCAATAACCCACAATCAGAAATCTAACCTAACCCTAGCCTCCCCACTTGCACCTTAGCCTCTGCCACCTTCAGCAGCTACCGCCTTAGTTGCTGCCAAGTCAGAGGAGGGTCACATCCGCTGCCCGAGGTTCGACCTCCCTAACACCAGAATAGCTCAACACCTTACCCGTTGACCCTCTGAAAACATGAAAACAGAGACAGAAACACCAAAAATAGCAAACGAAAGCAGAGAGCAACAGCAGATACGAAAACGAAAGGAAAAATTGTAATTTTTTATTTATTTTATCTTTATATTCGGCTATAAAAAAGAAGCCATGGGACCGATTGTAGGGGGGTTCATTTTTTAGCAATACAAGAACAATATTTCTCAAATAAAATTATCCAAAGCAGTAGAGAATAAAAAAACATCAACAACCACCAGAAGTAGAAGGAAACTCGAAGAGGGAATAAAAAATCAGAGATTGAAAGGTTCTAAACCCTAAGTTTCGAATCTGTTTTTTTACTTTTCTTTTTTCTTTTTCTTTTTTTTTTCTATTCTTTTATATATATATAAACATATATTTTAGAATAATAAAAAAATAAAATAAAAAAATAAGGTTTTTACCTTTCCGGCCACCGTGTACGGTGGCCGGCACCAGCGACGGAGCGGCGAAGGACCGGTCGAAGTCCCACCGGAGCTCGGGATCTGCAGAGAGAAAAAAAGAAACCAAAATGAGTTTTTTTTTTTTTTAAAAAGAGATTCAAATGATGTGAAAACAAAAAAATTAACCTTTAAAGGAAACCCGATTGACCCGACCCGATTTGGCCTATACCCGCTTCAGGATCCGCGTGTTTTCTACGGAAGGGCTAATTGCACTTTTAGCCCTTCCGCTTTTACCATTAGTTGCAATCAAAGTTTTTTTTAAATTATAATTAGGCCCTAAAGTTTATGCATGTTTTCAAAATGGTCCTCATGCTGCGCAGCGTTTCGTGGAGAAGGAATAATTGCGTTATTGACCCCTCAAGGTCACGCGCATGTTTCAATTTAGTCTCCATCAGTTCTGTTTATTTCAGATTTACCCCGAAACTTCGATTCCGTTTTGATTTTAGTCCTTTTGCGTTATGTTTTCACTACTTTTTCTTTTTTTTTTAAATTATTTTTTTAATATTATTATTTTCATATTTACTATTATTAATAGTATGATTATTATTATTAGTAGTAGTATATATTTTATATATGTATATATGTATATATGTTTTTTTTCTTATATAGTATCATAAATAATTATTTCCAATACTATTTTCAATATTATATTAACTTCTATAGTTTATTACTATTACATTATTAGTATTTTGTTACTAATTTCTTTTCATACTACTTTTGATTTATTAATTTATTATTATCATATTATATTTATTATTTCCTTCCTATCCGTATTAATGTTTTAGTATGTACATATTTTTTATTAAATATATTATTTTTCTTATATTGCATTATTTTTATTATCTCTTTTTGGATGTTATTAGTATTACCTTTTTCATGTACATACTGTTACTATTTATTATTATTATTAGTAGTAGTATATGTTTTTATTATATATGTATACATCGTATATATATGTGTAAACATCTATGTAGTATTATTAATAATTATTTTGTAACATTATTTTTATTATTTTTGAAACTTTATATATTTTGATTTTTTTATATTGTTATTATTTCTAATACTTCACGTATATACTTTTAATAGTGTTATTGTATATATATTTATTTTTTATATATATGTGTATATTTTTGTGTGTATATTTTTTAGTATTATATTATTTACATATATCTTTATCTATATTATCTCATGTATATATATATATATATATATATTTTAATATTCTATTATGTAAATTTTAAATACTCTTATTATATAGTTTAATATCGTTTGTATTGGTTTACACTTTGTAACAATTATGTTTATTATTTACCTTATTCGCGTTTTTATTGTTCGCATGATCCTGAATTAAATACATGTTTAAATTGCATTTAATTTTGACATTGTTTTAAATTTCTCTATCGTTAAATGTTTTTTACTTTCAATTAATTTCAAAAATAAGGCAATGCACCGATTTTAATATTAAGTCTGTGATTTCATCGCTATGTTGGATGAATTACGTTGGCTCGTGTTAAAACGAGGCATCCTTCGAAAAATCCAAAAACTTGAGATTTCTAGTATTATTGACTAGATCATGATTAAATGTTATTTTGAACTCGCGTTTTGAAAATTAAGACAACACAGGTTTAATAAGATACCAATTTTGGGCGTTGTGGGGGTGCTAATACCTTCCCCATGCGTAACCGACTCCCGAACCCTATTTTTCTCTGAATTTTAACGCGGACCTAAACTTGGCCTTATTTTACTCGAAAATGAATTTATTAAAAAGAGGTTTTATTAGGTGTCCGATCACACCTAAAGGAAAGATCGGTGGCGACTCCCTTGTTTTAATAAAATTAAAGTCCAGATTTCAAATTTCCATTAAATCGCCACAATTAGCGACCAAAGCTGTAGAATCTAAGATTTTTACGTCGCTACAAATGCTATATGTTGTGAATGAATGGCATGAGTGATAGATGAAATATGTTTTGGAAATGGCTGGATAATGACGTGAATTTAGGCATTGAGGTTGGTTAATGATTTTGGAAATGGCATGAATGATCCGGCTATAAACATGTTCGTTAGTTTAGATGTATTTTCTACTAAGATATGGTATATATGTGAACTTGCTAATTATGTTCAGTTTTGATTTAGTATGTTCTTAGTATTAATATTTAATGAGTTAAATGTTGATAATTCGGTGATGAGAATCTTTGCCGTGTATGTGTTTTAAAGTAATATGTTTCTGCTAAGTATGATAATAAGTCATGAAAAGAAAAAAAAGAAAATAAAGGTTCCATGTTCGTTTGGGTCAATCGTTTTAAATGTGTTCAAATGTTAAGTGTGGCCTTGGTCTTAAGGTAAATACGCACCATGCATATATGCATTAATAGCATGATCAGCCATATTAAATTGTTCTAAAGCTATATGTATGTGTTGGCTTATTAAAAATGGTAATACGTATTTAAGCTTGTGGGACCTGACGCATCTTTTACACATTAGTTGCTTTATCCAAACCGTAAATATGACTTATTATTAAGCTTAATTCAATGTATATAATTAGATGCCTTCATTTATATATATATGTATTTTAATGGTCGTATTAAATTTACATTAATTATTATGGAAATGTTATATAATTGAGTTAACAAGTTGGTACTGAATTTATTCCATTCGTAGTATAACGTGTATGTGAACAAGATTTTTCTTTTCTAAATTAGGTTGATACTCCATTATGAAATTATTGATGAGTTATATGTTCTGTATATATATAAATTGTTTTGATATATATATATATATTAATTATGTTTATTTTATATCATATTGTGAATGACAAATTTCCTTAAATTTTAATAATTGATTTAGTTTTGATCATTGATGTGATTAAAGTTTTGAACAGTAATATATGCTGCATATCTGCACGAATTGTATTACGATTGGTAATGCCTCATAACCTTAATCTGGTGACGGATACAGGTTAGGGGGTGTTACATAGCCACAGTTTCTGTGAATTAGAATCTTGCTTCTCATACTATGTATGATTATGCTAAGTCTAATTTAGCTAGTACTAAATCGAGTATTGTTCGACCTGCTGATGTTGCAAATAATTTTGAACTGAAACCTAACACAATTCAAATGATACATTAGTGCCAAATTAAATATTTAAAAAATTAAACATGCCAAATTACAATCTTGTTACAATATAATTAATTTCATATTAGAGCACATAAATTTGAAAATATATGTATTTGAAAACTCTTTCAAAGCAAAATAAGAGAAAAAGTACTTTAATATGATAAACTTGAATTGGTAAATTAATTGTTTATGCTCTCAAGATGATTATTTTGGAATTTTCAAAAAAATAACTTTTTTATATTCTTTAGAAATTTTAATTTTTATAATTTTAAAAATGAAAAATTGGAATTTTTTAAATATTTGAAATTTTAAAAATTATTTTGATTTTTCTTTTGTAATTTTTGTTGATTGAGATAAATTTGCTCATTTTCAAAATTAATAAAAATCAAAGAATATTTACACCAATATGTTATTCGAGTTATTAGAATTATAAAATTCAACTTGATTTGAACTCCAAAATCTAAATTACTTATTTAAATTAACTCGAAAAAGCTTCGTAACTCAAATAACTCAAATTAAAAAATCGATTTTTTTGCGTAGAAGCGAATTTTGCCCTAAGCGGCAAGAAATGCTCAGTTTTTTTGAATGCTTCTAGTAGGTTTTAATTGCTTTGAATAAAGATTACAATGATCTAAAACAATAATTTTTAGATATTTAGTTGCGACTGTACGTAGTATACCAAAATTGAATTACTTGCTCTTTTGCGTTATAATAACGTTGTCAGATCTGTCTTTTTCTATACACACAATATTCAAGTACAAGACAATTTGACAATAATATTTGTCATTATCTTTTCATATTACAAGTAAAGTTGACATTTTTAGCAATCTTTCTACAATGTATCTATGTTGTTATAGAAGTGACACTTATATTTCATTCGTTCTTGTTTTTTTTCTTTCTCGCTATTGTAGATATTAATTGGCGTGATTTGCTTTTTCTTGAACTTCTTGATTTTCACCTTTAAGTCTTTTGTCAACTTCTTGACCCACAAAATTGATGGAATCACTTCTTTGAATCTTTAATGTTATTTTCTTTTAAATGAGTTTAATAGTCAATTCATTAGCATCTTACTTATTTTTAATAGTGTTATAGTTAATTTGAAATGACCTATAATTTGGAGGTAGTGAGTTCAATATGAACTGCACTAAGGAGTCATCACCATCATTCCTACGGTCTTTAGCCTTGTTACAATATTAGTTATTTTGATGATATGTTATTGCATTCCCCTCGCCCATCATACTTCACGGTCGTAAGTTTCTTGGAACAACGTAAACATGATCATAAAGAAAATTTGTAATGGAAAATCATATACTCTTTAACCAAGCTCATGATACCATATGTAAAATCTTTATGATATTGATGTTATGCAAACCGAACTCTAATAGTGCACAAACAAAGATAGTAGGATCTTCAGAATGATAGGATTTTCACTAAGGCTTACCTACTACAGAATTGGTGTTGGCTATTGGGTTCGATGAAGAAGAATACCCTGATAAAATAATTTTTCCCTCTTGACCTTTTTCCCTTATTACACAAACCCTAAGTGATGGAGGGTATAATTCTTTTATGTGTGTTTGTGTGACCTTAATAGGTAGAAGAAGGATTAATTTATAATGATCAATCTTTAATTGTACATCCATCAAGTAACTAAATAAACGAATAAGATTAACTTCTACTAAAGTAAAACACTTAATCCTTTTAAATTGAACCACGTTGTTTTAGACTTGTTTGGATTCACCAAATTTGGACTAAAAATCTTACGTCATTTGATTCAATTACTTAACAAAAGCAATATTATTCATTTTTCTTGTATTAAAATAATTCAATATGCAGTACTTTGGGCATTAGCCATTAGTCGACTGTAAGTGGAAATAGGAGAGCATTTGACCAGATAATTTTGACTTAGTTGAATTGATGATGCCTATTTTGTCATCTTAATTTAATTTGAATTTTTTTTTGAATCAAGTCAAGGTAAAATAAGAGGAAAAAAATAGTTTAATATGATAAACTGGAATTGAAAATTTACTTGTTTAGGTTCTCAAAATGATTATTTTGAAATTTTAAAAATAAAATTAAACTTTTTTATATTCTTTAGAATTTTTTAATTTTTATAATTAAAAAAATAAAATTTAGAATTTTTAAATATTTTAAAAATTTGAAAGTTATTTTAATTTTTCTTTTGTAATTTTTGTTGAGAGAGACTAAATTGTTTATTTTTAAAATTGACAGGGACCAAAAGAATATTTACACCAATATATTATTCGAATTGTAAAATTCAACCAGACTAAACTCAAAAAACCAAATTGCTTATTTAAATTAACTCAAAAAAGCTTAATAACTCATATAAGTTAAATTAAAAAAAAAAAAGATTTTTTGAGTAGAACGGAGTTTTACCCCTAAAGCCGCAAGAAATGGTCAATATTTTTTACTCCTCCCAGTAAGTTTTAATTGCTTTGAATAAACGCTTCCAATGATCTAAAACAATAAGTTTTAGATATTTCGTTGCGAATTTACGTTGTCTACCGAAATTGAATTACTTGCTGTTTTGCGTTACAATAATGTTGTCTCATCTCTGTCTTTTTCTATACACACAGTTAATATGAGAAAAAAAAATTGAAGTACGCATAATATGAATATATAAACACTAATTATTAATTTATACTACTTTAAATACAAAAACCGACGAAGAAGAAAGTATTTTTAAAAATCAAATAATGATAAATTATGTAAAATATATCTTAAATTAAAATATGACATCTAAATGTAAATTACACAATACCAACAATAATATATACCTATGCGATGCTTGAATTTAACTGTATGGGTCTATTAAAATTAATCATAGGAATTTTAAAAAATTAAACTTTTTTAATACAAATTGTATTGGAATAATTTCATAATGGAAAAAAAATTAAATTGTGATATTATAACCCTAACATTTTTTAATAACAATATGTTAAAAAGTCAATATAATTAATGCAATTTTGATAATAATATTTATGTAAAAGAAGTTTCAAAACATTATTGTAGAGATTTAAATATAAAAATAATAACATTAATTACTTTGATTCATCCCTTTCTTCTCTACTATCAAACTTGCATGTAGAAAGAATTTCCAGCCACATTACAAATTCATATACATAACGAAATACATCACTTTTCTTTTTCTCTAACAAACAATATTTTTGCCCCTTTATTCTTTTAAGCATCAACATTTTCATATTTTATTTATATAATTTCAGTTTTTAAAAATGAATTTTTTTCTTCAAAATTTATTTAAAAATATTTATTATTTACATTTAAATGTTTCATAATTAATTTATAAATGCATTACTTATTTTGTTTCGAAAAAGTTAACAATTTCAATTTAATTTTATATGGTTTAATAAATATAGGAAATTAAAAAAAAAGTCACAAACAATTATTTTTTATGTTAAAATATTTATTTTTGTCAACAAATACCATTGGGGACTTAAAAATAAAACAAATATTTTGTCAAGTTGAAAAATTCTCATTTCTTTGCTTCACAAAAGCGATATGAAAACTATATTAATACTTACATCAAAATATTTTTAAATAATAAACTAATCAATATATATATATATATATATATATATATATATATATATTTATGGAAAGAGAAATGCATTTTTGCAACTTTTCAAGACTAGAAGCGACACTAATTCTTTGTTTGAATTATTATAGGAATCAACTAATTTAATTCGACTTGAAAAAATCGAAAAAAAATCGAATTTTAACTTAAACGAATTGAATTTTTCAAATTAATTGAATTATTCGAGTCAACTTGAATTTGTTGGAAAATATGAACATCACATATATAATAAAGGTAATTACATATTATTATTTACTATCATGATAGGTTAGCCCAAATTAAAAGTGATTTAATTTGATTAAAATTTTATTGGGCTTTAATTATTAAATAAGGTATGAGTCAAATATGTGTAGATACTCTAGTAATTGAGTTCTTAATCAAATTCTAATTAATGATGGGCTAATTAGGAATTAGAACTAATATGTCAATGTTATAAACATTAGGGTTATAGTCTCCAAATTACACACATGATATCTTTTCTAATATCCCATCCTTAGAAAAGAGAGAGCAAATATTCTCTGAATTTCTTGTGTGCTAATTTGGAGGATCAAATCCCTAAGATCCGAAAAAATTTCAAAGAATTCATGGATTCAGGTAAGATTCCGCGTCTAGTTTTATTCTTGACTTAGGGTGAGTTTGGATGGACGGTGCGTTTACCTGCAGTTAGTGTAAAAATAGCGGTGGCGATGAGATTAGATACTGTAGCGACATTGTAGCGTGAGACAAAAAGTAGGTTAAACGCACCGCACCGCACCGCACCCAATCGCCCATCCAAACTAGGCCTTATTCTTGATGTTTTGACATGATAGATCCTGGTTTATAGTTCTAAGGGCCTGTTCTTCATTGCTTAAAAAAAACACTTCTGGCTCCAAAAGCACTTCTAGAGGAAAAGCTGTGCAGAACAAGTTGCTTTTGGCTAAAATTTTTAGCTTTTCAGAACTGCTTTTCAAAAGCACTTCTGAAAAGGAGGAGCTAAAATTTTTAGCTTTTCCTCTTCCAAAAACACTTTTAGTGTTTAATTACTTTTTCACCCCTCCAATAACATAGTAATTTCTTTTTTTTTCTTGGTGTTTAATTGCAAATTTGTTAAAATCATTAATTAAAAATAAATTTTTTTTTAAAATACTAATTACAAATATTTAATTGTTATATTTAAAATTTTAAAATTTTAAAATATAATTTATATATTCTAATTAAATTTTATAAATAATTAATATCTATTGCTTAAAAATATTTAAAATTTATATTTCATAGATTAAAATATTAACAAGTTATAATAATTTTTTTATATTTTTACTAAAGTATAATAATATTACATAATTTAAATATTATTTAAATGCATATTTGTTACTTGATAATAACATGTCTAAAATGAACATTTTATTTCTTAAAAACACTTTTTGACAGCAATCCTAAACACTTCATTTTTAAACCAAACTTTTCAAAAGTACTTCTCAAAAGTACTTTTCCATAGAACTTCTCAAAAGCACTTTTCAAAAGCATTGCCAAACTAGCCCTAAGTTTTATTTCAGATTTATTTTACTAATCTAACAGATTTTTTTGGATTTTGAGTTCGAATCGAGTTTAGTTTTCAAATTCGAATAACTCGAATAACTCAAATAAATCAAATATCAAACTATAATATTTTACATTTTTATCCCAAACTCCCAAACCTCTTTACTTTCCCCCAAAACTTTTACTCTATCCCACTTTCCCTCCAAAACTTTTACTCCCCTCCCATCCCACCCCCTTCTACCCCAAACCCATCCCTTTCCCCCTGCCAATTTTCTTTTTGGAATATCCCCCCCCCAAAAAAAATTACTCCCTATTTTACTTTCCCACCAAAATTTTACTCCCTCAACCACCAAAACTTTTTATTTTCCCCTAAACTTTTACTTCCTACATTTTATCACCAAATTAAAACTTAAATCATCCAAAAAAATCCATAAACTTAAATAGTAATGATTTTATTTATTTCTACTATTTATATTATTAAAATAAATTTCACATTTTGTACTATTTATATTATTGAATTGTTTAATCATATTGAATCTTTATAAATTTTTGTTAAAACTAAATTATTAATGATGTTATAAAACATTCGTGTTAAAATTTGATGTTGGTATCAATTTCACATTTTATCTTTAAGATAACTTTTATTAAAAAAGTCACATTTTTTAGATTTAATATATTTTTTAATTTCAAAATACATAGTGACAAGAATCAGAAGATAATTGATGAAGCAAAGAAACTAACTCGTATATAAAAGATTAATAAATAAATTATGGGGGGAAGGGCAAATTTGATTTGATTCAATTCGAATTCCATCCACTCGACTCTATTCAAGAAATTTTCAAATCGAGTTATGATGATAAAATAAGATTCGTCAACTCGATTAATTCAAAAATTTTTTTATTTGATACGATTCGATCCAACACCCACCTATAATAGCCTGTTTTTAGTCAAATCGGAACAGTGGTTTCAGAACCACAAATCCAAAGTCAAAATAATTGTTTTATTATTTTATTAAGGTTTACAGCATGATAGAATAATTGTGTGAAAATTTCATTAAGAAATTTTACTATTTGAATGCTTAATTCAATAAAAAGAACTAAATCGCGTAAAGTGTAAAAGTTGAATTCTATAAGTTAAAGGTATTAAATGGCTATGAAATTAAAGCAAAAGTCCTTATGTGGTAATTAGCCCATTTATGAGATAGTGGATGATGGTGGCTTGGCAATCTTGTAATTTTTAAAGTTAGGTAAGGGCAAAATAGTAATTAGCCAATTAAAGTTTAATTAAATAAAACAAAACAAATTTCTTTCCCATTCATCTTCTCCAACTAAATTTTTCAACGTAAATAGCCATTGGAGACGCTTGATATTCAACCAAGTTATTCTACATGCATGTGAGTGATTTCTCATCTCGTTTTTAATGATTTTTATGTTTTTGAGATCGTTGTAGCTTAATCTAGCTAACCCTACCTTTGTTTTCAAAACTGTTAAAGTTTTTGAATTTTTCCATTAATGAATGTATGAGAATTGGATGGTTGATGATAGATTATGAATGTTTGATGTTAGATTAACAAGTTTTATAAAGTGATTCTTAATGAAACTATAAGTTAGGGATTTATTTGTGAAATGTGTGAAATTTGTGGTTAAATATGTGAATAAATGAAAAATATGGGCTGCTATGGGCTATAAAGAATTTGACTAAGCATCGATAGGATGAAATTGCATGAATTTGTGATTTGAAGTGATAAGGACTAAATTGTAAAAATGTAAAATATTAGGGGCAAATGTGTAAAATTACCTTAATGTATATTTTGGAATAATTTGAAAAGAGTGATAATTGAATAAGTTAATTTTTATTACTTATAGATCAAGAAAAGAGAAATTCAGACTTAGATCGGGGAAAGAACAAAGTTTCGGATTAACCGACTTAATTCACCGTTTTTGTATCCGAGGTAAGTTTGTATGTAATAAGCATCATCATAATTGTGTTTTATATGCTTTAATTTTGCATAAATTGTGAATACGGCATTGCGGATATGTTCGACGACGATTTGGCAAATGTGAAATCCCGGTTGAACCTTAGGAATAGATATGATACGAATGTCATGACATTAGGGAGTATCGTGATATGTGATTAGGGTGTTGGTCCTGTACATCTTACCGATGGCTAGGTTTCTGGCATGTGTTGCGGTACTTGACAGCTTGTGTGAGCAGCACCCTGTAGCTATGTCTTAATTGATAGCTTGTGTGAGCAGACCTTGTGATAGCTCGAGAGTGAGCATATATGTGATATGTGATTGAGATAGCTTCGGCTATTTATGTGGCCTCGGCTATTTATGTGGCACTTAGGTGCGAGATTTCCTGAGTACCCGATAGTATTCTGAATAGTTCAACGGGTAAGACAGAGATGTGGATGAGAACGAGATTGAATGTGAGTTGGTATAGGTATGTACATGAATTATATGAAAATTGAATTGAAATGGTTTGAGAGCTTCATATCTATTCTTGTAAATGATAAGAGAAAGGTTGTGATTTGGTATGGTTTATGTTATGAATTGATAATTGTTTAAGTTGTTCATATATTTTGAATTATTGCTTTTGGCACACGAGCTTACTAAGCTATATAGCTTACTCTATTTATTCTTTCATGTTTTATAGTGATTTCAAAGCTAGCTCAGATTGGGGATCGTCGGAGACTTCATCACACTATCGATCTTCTATTTTGGTACTTTTGATTTTATGTATATGGTTATATGTCATATATATGAGTTTGGCCATTTTGGTATTTGTAGATAAAGGATTTTGGCCATTTGAGTTGGCTTGTAAATGGTGAATGGTTTGATATATGTATAGCCATGTGATTTGGTTTATTTTAATATGCTTGGTGATGAGTTATATTGTTCAATCGGTTATTTGATTATGTGATGTATAATTTCTTTGGAAATTCTTGGTTGAGGATTAATATTTGGTTGACCAAATTTTTGAATTATGAGATATATTATATGTAGAGCCCATATTTTGCCCGGGCTACTAAAGGCCCAAAAACAAAATAAAAAAATAACAAATAAAAAATTAATAAACAGTGTCCAAATAAAAGTCCATTTTTTATAACTTAATTTTACAGACCAAAACCACTAAATGGCTTAATTACACCATTAACCCAAACTACCCATAAACCCGAATGGCCCAGTCCTGACCCAAAGTCTAAAACGGCCCAATAGCCCAAATCATTTTCAGCTGCTGGAAACCCTAGCAGATCCTCGCGCCGCAGCTCCCAGCTAGGGTTAGAATCCCTATCGTTACGCCGCAAGCACCCCAGTGCAGTCCCCTCGTCGAGCCACCTTTAGCGCCCTCATTTCTGCCAGATTTTTTACCGTTATCTGCAAAACAAGGAAAGAAGACCACGACAGACAATAGATATAGCAAGAAATCGACATATTTCACTTTCTATATATGTATTTTTGCTATAAAAATCAGAGAAACAAAATGTAAAGGATTTACGATGTACTACAATTTTACCGAGAAATATATACAAAACAGTTTTTAAACTAAAGAAAGGTGATTATTTTTGTTATTTCGTTTAGTGGTTTTCTTTTATCATTTTTGTAATAGGTCAATTTTGACCTAAGCTTAAAATAACTAAACCAATAATGTCCAAATTTTAAAATCCCAATTACAAAAAAATTAAAACCCAAAAATGTATTAAAAGTCCAAAATAAAGTCAATTTACATATTAACACCTACCCAAAATACCCAAAACCCTTACAAACCAAAACCCCAATAGCAACCCATACTTAAACCCCAACCCATCAGCCCAATAACACATTAAACCCCAAATTAAGACCAAACCCAAACAAAAAAAAAAACATAAACCCATGCCCAAGTAGCCCAAACAAATTAGGCCCGATAAGCCTGCTAACCTAAACTAATTTCAGCTTTGCTGAAACCCTAATCAACCCTAGGTGCCGTCTCCTTCCATGCACTGGCCACCCACGTGCTTCAACAGCACACTCGGCGCTTGAGGACGGGCTCTGCCTTGACACCGATTGCACTAAAACAGTAAGGTCTCCCACCATTGACTTCATGCAAGGCACCTGCAAACAGATCAAAATGACAGAGACAGTGACAATACAAGAGAAAAGAAGAGCAAAACAGTAAAAAAGAGAATAGCCTTGGGTAATCGAGGTATAAGGCCACGGTCAATCGATGTAAACTGGGGGGGTTTTTGGAGAAAGAAGAGGGCCGATTATTGTAAAAGAAAAGAAACACTTTTGAAATCAAATACAAGCAATAGAAACTTCAAAAAATTCCTAGATTTAATCTTTTAAGGTGATTCCCGACTTCTATTTTCAATTTGTTTTCAGCCGATTCTTTGTTTCTGTATTTCTTTTTTTGATATTACGAAATAAAATAAAAAAAAAAGGAAAGGAAAGAAAGTTACCTTTCCGTCGTCGATTCTCCTCTCCACCGCCGGAATCGGGCCCAAAAGGGAGCCAAGGGCCTCCTTCCTTCGGCGTATCTGTGCTTCGATGGTGTGGCTTTCAAAGGGTGTTCCAAATGGGGCCAAATGCCCACTCTTGTGGTTTGCCGACCACCGGACACAATGGTGGCACGGTGGACCTAAGGAATCCTTTCGGCCGAACATGAGGAGAAGAAAGTGATTTTTTTTAGGTTAGTATTTTGATCTGTAAATGATGGCTGTTGACATCCAATTAGAGGAGTTTAGAAATTAGGTTAGGGTTTTTTTTTTTTAGTTTTCATAAGCCGCATAAAACGGCACCGTTTAGGGCCTATTTCAGTGGCCCTAAAACAGTGTCGTATTGTCCAATGCCCAATGATCCGACCCAGACGCGACCTAAGATCTGCGCGTTTTGGTTCTTGAGGGAAAATTGCGCGTTTGGTCCTTCCTTTTTCGCATTGACATTCGATTGGCCCCAGTCTGTACTTATTTTGTTTTCTTAATTCGGCCCAGAAATTTGTAGCGCTTTGCAAGTCGATCCCCTAGGATACTGTGCGCTTTGAATGTTTGGAAAATTTGCTCTTTGGGTCCCATTTGTTTTCATGCGTATTCAGATAAATCCTTTTTCTTTATTTTCTTTTAAAATCACCCCAAAACTTCGTCATCGTTTCAAATTTAACCCTTTTTAGATTTAAACTGATTTTTACATTATCTTTGCTTTTTATTTTATTTTAAATATTATCTATATTATTCTCATGATTATTATTATTATTATTATTGATATACTTATTATTACTGTTATTTTATCCTTTTTATTATTTATATCAATATATTATTATTATAGTTACCCATTGTCGTTTCTAACATATATATTATATACATACTATTATATGTATATTCTTAATATATGTATATAGTTAGGAAGCATTGTTAATAGTTGTTCTAAACATTAATATTATTTCTAATACGTACATATTATATGTATTTTAATACCATATTATGTATATATCTTCTTACTGTTTTTTTATATATATATTATGTACATATTCTTAATATTATTATATTCTTTTGCTTATTATCGTTATTTATATATTTTTAACATATTGTATTTACTTATATTAATGATTTTCTAACATTACTTTCTTAATATATATATATATATATATATATTGTGCATTTATTTGAACATTATATTATGTATATATCTTTTAATATTACATCTTTATTATGTTATGTACATTGTTTCAACTCTATATTGTGTATGTATTATATTTGATGTATTATACACGTATTTTCATACTATTAGTTATATATCTTGTGTTATATTATCGTATGTATGTATGTTTTTTTTAACTATCTTGTATACACATTTTAATAACTACATCACGCATGTCTTTCTGATACAATATTACGTATATATATTTTCGATACTATTACTTATACTTTTAAACATTATATATTTCTTTTATACATCATGTATTTTTTAACTCTATCAAGTATATATATATAATCCTTCTAACATTTCACCCTTTTTACATTATGTACATATTTTCAATAGTAACATTATTTGTTTTTTAAATGTGGAGTTTCTGTCATGTCTTGTATCATTATTCTATGTTCATATGTGTATATATGTACATTCATTGTTTCTATTTCATGTTTAACTCTAGTATTACGTTTAATATCGCATACATCTTTATCGTTTTTGATATTATTGTCACATTTATTATTTGTTTCAATATATTTCTAACTCTTTCTTTTACTTATTTTTATTTCATATCAATTTGCTTTGCATCACTTCAAAAAATCTTATTCTTGTTTTCTAATTAATTTCAATACATGAGGCAACGTACTGGTTTAACACTAAGTTGTTGATTTCATCGCTATGTTGGGTGAACCATATCAGCTCGTGTTGAAAACGGAACGCCCTTCTAACAAATCAAAATTAAAAAACTTTCGTCTTTTCAATCGGATCACGATTAAATGTTACATTGAACTCGTATTTTTGAAAATTAAGACAACACATGTTTAATAAGATACCAATTTTGGGCGTTGTGGGGGTGGTAATACCTTCCCTGCACGTAACCGACTCCCGAACCCTATTTTTCACTGAATTTTGACGTGGACCTAAACCTTACCTTCTTTTCACCTAAAAACAAATTTTTTCCGTTAAAAGAGGTTTTATTAGGTGTCCGATCACACCTAGAAAAAGGATCGGTGGCGACTCCCTTTTTAATAAAATCAAAATTCGATTTTCTTTAATTTTTCAATAAATCGCCATAATTAGTGACCAAGCTAAAATTTTTACGTCGCTACAGCTGGCGACTCCACTGGGGACCCCTTTTGAGAGTCGAGTCGAATTAAACGCGTATTGTCGAATTTTCAAAATTTCTTGTTCAAATGAACATTTAGTCGTGATCCGAAAATTTCATTTTTGAAAAGTCATGCATTTGCATCTGTTGTAAATATTTTGCTAATTTGCTTTATCATTTTGTTTTTAAGCTCTAAGTTTGTACGATTTTAGTTTTGTAGTTTTTAAAATAAAACAAAAGGTTTGTGAGTTTCTCCCCACACACCGTGCACGTGCATTCTTGCATAACATGAGCACTGTACCCGGGCTCCGTCCGTTTAAGTGAAAGTAAATGCTATGCCTTCGTGAGTTAACTCATCCCTTTGCACAGGCTAGTGAATACTTTTGGGTTACATACGACTTATGCTTTCGTGAGTTAACTTGTCCCTCCACATAGGCATAAGTAAATGTAATCCCTCGAATTGGACTCGTAAGCCTATGATGGGCCATGATCGAGGCTCTGTACTAATCTTAGTAGATGACAGTACGGACAATTCGAGTACCTATCTAGAACTGAAACCGCATATAGTGAACCATACGAGCCACCTAACTACAGCCATGCCGAACCTCCGTCCATTTAGTAGTCACCGAAATAAGTACACGGGAGGAACACCTCCAACCTTTTGCATTTTCACTTTTCATACGAGGGGATCGGGCTTGTTTAATCAATCGGATCTGGTAGTTGAATTTGTTAAATTTTCCATGATTTCTTCTGCCTATATTTGATTACTGACCAATGTTGTTTGTCTGTATTTCTATTTTTGATCATGCATCATAGGCATCTTATTAGGAAGGTGTTGATTAGAGATTGGTTGCTAAAAACGGGTTTTTGATGGAGGAGCCAATTACACAAGTGATCGAAATGTTGTGTAATAGACTCTTTTGATTAAGGAAATGCCTAAGTATGGGGCTATCTTGAAATCAACACTAAATTATTGTACATTCATCCATGACTAACATTCATCCATTCATTCATTCATTACATATCCCATGGTCATTCACTAAGCTTAAAATCGTATAATTTGAAGTTGTAATACTGGAATCACGTCATTCGTATAGGACGCACCGACAAGCTAGAGTAATGGAGGCTGAATTCAGAGAAAGGATCGAAAGGATGGAAAGAATCCAAAGAAAGTTACAAGAACAATTGGCTAAGTCTCAGCAAGAAACGAGGGATCTATTGGTGAGATCTCGAGAGGAATCACTTGAACAAAACGATCAACTAGCTAGGATGATGGAAATGATGTCAGCTTTGGTCAGAGGAAAAGGACCTATACAGAGCCCCAACGTTGCAGAACCTCAGTCAAGGGTTAATCACGATTAGGATCCGCTCTATCCCCCAGGATTCACTCTACCGCACACCCACACAACACAAAGAGGGTGCACTCAAGGGGAACCTACAGGCCTACAACAACGACCTGTACCACCTGCTCATCCAAGGTAGGGTATATTTTTATCAATCCCTGGAGCTAATCTTACTCATCCCAATGTTCCAAATTTGGATGATTCGGTAGAAATAGCCAGGTTGAAAATGGATGATCACGAGGTTCAGGAAAAGTATAGGAGCTTGGAGGAAAGGCTCAAGACAATAGAAGGCACTGAAGTCTTCTCTGCATTAAGTGTCAAAGAGCTCAGTTTGGTACCCGATCTGGTTCTGCCTCTGAAGTTTAAAGTGCCAGACTTTGAAAAATATGATGGAACGGGTTGTCCAAAGAGGCATCTTATCATGTTTTGCCAGAAGATGGCTGGTTATGTGAATGAGGAAAAATTGCTAATACACTGTTTTCAAGACAGCTTGGTCGGATCGGCTCTTCGATGGTATAATCAACTTAGCAGAGAAAGGATTCGATCATGGAAAGACTTAGCATCAGCGTTTTGGGAGCAGTACAAGCATGTGTCTGACATGGTGCCTGATCGGTTGACTCTGCAGATGATGGAAAAGAAGCCGACGGAAACTTTTAGGCGGTACACGCAGATATGGAGGGATATCTCGGCATAAGTAGAACCACCTTTAACCAAAACTGAAATAGCGATTCTTTTCATCAACACGTTGAAAGTGCCATTTTATGACAAGTTGGTAGGGAGTGCCACGAAGGACTTTGCAGATATCGTGGTATCTAGGGAACTTATTGAGAATGCCATCAAAAGTGGAAGGATGGAAGTCCCCGGGAGCTAAAAATAGGGGGCAACACCCATGAAGAAAAAGAGCCAGAAACCCATATGGTGGGAACAGGAAGCCACTGTACTTCTAATTCATACCCAATTCAACCACGACCTCGATATCACCCACCTCCAAACTTCACATATTTGGGAGTGTTTTACACAATGGGACTGTGGAAGAGATCCGTGTACTTTTAAAGCTAATCTAGAATAATATTCAAAACATACTTATTGCATTAAGCCTAGAGGCGATAAGTCTCCTTTTGTGAAATAGGATCGGGTCCAAGATTTCTATTTCAATAAAATGCATCTATTTGAGCAGATATTCTTCTATTCCTTTATTCTTTGAACTTTTATTCAAATATTTTTTCACTCTTCATTCATGATCATACCATACAAATAATCATCATAAGAATCATTTATTCTTTGGAATATACTTTTGTGCCCACAATAGGTCCCCAAATATCAATATCATGAACGACGCTGTTACTGACTCTCTTTGGAGCAAGATATGTGTCTAGAGGGATCTCAAGACTTCGAAGATGACAGAGATTGTGCCTATCTTCCGATGGCAGAATGAGATGAAAGACAGATCCTAACTTACAAAGGGTCAATTGACATTGCGAGCTTGGGAAAAAGATGAAGGTCGAAGCCTAGCTCACCGTAGAAATAAGGTAAGACTATTGAGTTATTTCCAAGAATTCGAGGATATTTTCGTACGATCATATTAAGATGCACTTGGGAACATTTTGAAAGAGGTCCATAAGGGTGTCTAAAGAACACATGATAATGGTTCTACAATAGCCAGGCTAATCATGAAGATCGGATATTGTTAGTCCATCAAGGGAAGGGAATGACATCAGTTATTTCTCTACAAACTTTTCAATGCACAGGGCATAGATGTTCTGGGGATGATCTCGTCAAAAGCTTCTAGTTGACATCATCGTCATGGTCGTCATTTGTTTCGCTAAGAAAGTGAATGTTGCTTTATATGCCAATATTATAAAGTCGACAATCATAAAAAAAATAAAAAGAAATGCCAAAAAGAATCATGTTTTATAATACGCAACTGTACAATGTCAAAATATTACAGTTCATTCAAAGATTAGGCGCCATATCACAATACAACAAAGGCTGCCAAAAGGAAAAAATATAAAAAAAGTTATGAAAGGTGACCAAGACTTGTAAATATTGGCATAAGAAGCTACCTTTTACTCTTTGTGCTTATTAAAGTTGACCAAGACCTTCATTGGGACATTAAATGTGGTTCTGCCTATGGAAATTAAGATTCTTTTTCTCCAAGTTTTGATTGAATCAAGAATTGGATGAAGTAGAATGTCTTTAGTAAACTTGGCTGCAGAAAAGGTTTGAAACTATTCATCATAATCAAATGTGTGAAAAATGGATGATGCTGAGTTATGACGAAAAGGGTTCACCCAAAGGAATTTCATGATGGGAACCTGGTATTGCAGAAGATCCTTTCGACACAAAAGGATTTCAAAGAAAAAGGAATGCTTAAGAACTTTACGAGGTAAAGGAGGCTTTCCCCGGAGGAGCACTGATCCAATCCTAAATTCGGATTCAGTCTAGAGATACTTAAAAAGGAGAAGCCAAGGTGAAAACTCGCAAAGGGCGCTTTGAGACCTTCATTCATTCAAAAACAAAAAAAAAAGAAATAAAAAATGAAAAAGAAGATGGAGAGGCTAAGGTGAAAACCCGCAAAGGGCGCCTTGAGACTAAAGGGGTTTTGAGTTGAAAACCTGAAAAAGGGCTGCTCAAATTTTTATAAAACAGGACATATGGTAGTCTTGCTCTACTTGAATTGACAATGAAGAAGTATGCTACGTCTTGGGGCATCGACAAAGTACTCCGAATCCCATAAACACATGTTGAGCTCAAAATGGTCTCAAAGGAGTTTGTACAGAGAAGCTTAGGCTGCGATATCTGGGGCACCTAGTTTCCCCTCTTATCAATTTTTAAATTTATCCTTGATTATCTTATTCTTTTCAAAATGCGCTTCCAATAAACTTGCATTTGCTCTCATTGTTCAACTTGTTTGTTTCGAGCTATGCTCTTAATCAATTTTCTTCTTGTCCATTAGTTTGATCATTTTTAATCATTTCGCATTGAAATAATGATTAATGGAATAATCATACTTTTATAAAAGGAGTTTCGCACATTACTCTGAAAGCTTCTAAATAGTACAGGAACCTGAAATAGGACTGTTGTTTAAGAGCTCACCAAGCGTAAGAGTTGGAAATATTTGAGCTTAAATTGAGCTTATCTCTTTAGATTTCCTATCAAAGATATTAGCTGAACCGAAACTAGATATCGTGCCAGTGATGTAATCTCGATGGAACAAGTTACAGATCCTATGCCTTTGAATTACAGTGGAATGGACCCTAAAGTTACAGTGGGGCAAGCTGGTTGAGCAAAACGTGATTATTTCCTCTGGTTTTGGGTCTAAATACCAGCCGAGCAATAGGGCAGTGTACTACGTTAGTGATAGAGCCCTGATGGAAACCCGAAAAGGGCGTCTTGATTAACACAAAAAGGATTAGGATGAAAACCCGAGAGGGCATCCTAATGAAAGATCTGGGCCCAAGGGGTAAGACAATTCGAGCAACGAGTCAAACAGCGAGACTACAGTATTTGAAGCATTTTCAGTAGCTCAAAAACATCTACGCAAGAAGCCATGCTCAAAAAGATTCTTGATTAAGAAACGTGGAAGAGTTCATGCATTAAAGATCTAGAGCATTTTGAAATGACATACTTCAAACAAATGAAATGTTGAGTATTACCTGGATGAGAATTTGATAAGTACAAGAGCCTCAAAGCAAGAACAAAGTTCAACAAGGGGTAAAATAGTGATATTCGAGAAGCACAGATTACTTGTAAAACTTGGGGACAGGTACAAAGCCTGAAGAGAAAGTCAAGAGTCAAAGCAATGAACGCAAATCGTTAAAAGTCGTGACGAGAAGAGATGTGTGACAAAAAGCCCAAAGAGCATAGCATAATCATGTAGGCATAAAGACATTTAAAACAAATATGTGCATATCATGATAACATCATACATAACATATACAGGTACTCCAACAGAGCAAAAGGTTTGGATGATAGCTATACTGAATCAAGGAGAAAGACACCTAAGTTCTACCAAATGAGAGATTTTGGTATTTTTGATATTGTTTATTCTGTTTTTAAAAAAATCAACTCATATTGCGAGAGGTGAGTTGAGCCTCAAGACACGTTGAGGTATTTTCAATTTCTATTTTTCAATCTATGTGTTCAAAATCAACTCATATTGCGAGAGGTGAGTTGAGCCTCAAGACACGTTGAGGTATTTTAAATTTCTATTTTTCAATTTACGTGTTCAAAAATCAACTCATATTGCGAGAGGTGAGTTGAGCCTCAAGACACGTTGAGGTATTTTCAATTTTCGTTTTTCAATTTATGTTTTGTTTCAAAATTCAACTCATATTGCGAGAAGTGAGTTGAGCCTCAGGTCACACGATGAGGTGTTTTCAGTTTCTATTTTTAGTTTATATTTCAAAATTCAACTCATATTGCGAGAAGTGAGTTGAGCCTCAGGTCACACGCTGAGGTGTTTTCAATTTCTATTTTTAGTTTATGTTTCAAAATTCAACTCATATTGTGAGAAGTGAGCTGAGCCTCAGGTCACAAGATGAGGTACCTTCAATTTCTATTTTTAGTTTATGTTTCCAAATTCAACTCATATTGCGAGAAGTGAGTTGAGCCTCAGGTCACAAGATGAGGTACCTTCAATTTCTGTATTTTTAGTTTATGTTTCAAAATTCAACTCATATTGCGAGAAGTGAGTTGAGCCTCAGGTCACAAGATGAGGTACCTTCAATTTCTGTATTTTTAGTTTATGTTTCAAAATTCAACTCATATGGCGAGAGGCGAGTTAAGCCCCGGATCACGCGCCAAGGATAAAAAGTGAAGTTGATCGAAGAAGCAGGTTTTGATACCCTAAAGTTGCAGGAGAACAGGTCAAAATTGCAAGTCTTATCACCCTGAAGTTGCAATGAAATAGATCGACGATGATGAACTTCATATCCCTAAAGTTGTAGTGGAGTACACGAAAGACAGTGAGCTTCTTCTCAACTGAAGTTACAATGGAATGGAACGAAGCTACTTGAAGAAGAGAAACACCTAAAGCCAAAACTCAGCAAGACCAGGCAAAATTGACCATTTTAAGGTCTTTGCTCCATTATCGTTACAGGAAAATGAACAAAGAGGGACAACTGTAATAGGTCAATTTTGACCTAAGCTTAAAATAACTAAACCAATAATGTCCAAATTTTAAAATCCCAATTACAAAAAAATTAAAACCCAAAAATGTATTAAAAGTCCAAAATAAAGTCCATTTACATATTAACACCTACCCAAAATACCCAAAACCCTTACAAACCAAAACCCCAACAGCAACCCACACTTAAACCCCAACCCATCAGGTCAATAACACATTAAAACCCAAATTAAGACCAAACCCAAACCAAAAATAAACATAAACCCATGCCCAAATAGCCCAAACAAATTAGGCCCGATAAGCCCGCATACCTAAACTAATTTTAGCTTTGCTGAAACCCTAATCAACCCTAGGTGCCGTCTCATTCCATGCATTGGCCACCCACGTGCTTCAACAGCGCACTCGGCACTCGAGGACGGGCTCTGTCTTGACACCGATTACACTAAAACAGCAAGGTCTCCCACCATTGACTTCACGCAAGGCACCTGCAAACAGATCAAAATGACAGAGACAGTGACAATACAAGAGAAAAGAAGAGCAAAACAGTAAAAAAGAGAATAGCTTTGGGTAATAAGGTATAAGGCCATGGTCAATCGATGTAATCTGGGGGGGATTTTTGGAGAAAGAAGAGGGCCGATTATTGTAAAAGAAAAGAAACACTTTTGTCAAAACTTAAAAATTTGATTTAAAAATTATGATCTTTTACATGTGTTTGTTGCATTATGATTGTTATTTTTCTCGCACACATTGCATTGCATGACCATTGTGGTCACGCCCTTAAGTGGGAGTGAGAAACTACGCCTTCGTGAGGTTTTCGCCTCCGTGCAGGATAGTAGATCACTTCTGAAATACATCTGTACCTATGTCTTCGTGAGATTTTCATCTCCGTGCAGCCATAGGGAAATGTATTCCCCTGAACTGAACTCGGTCTATATGAGCCTATAATGGGTGAGGATCGAGGAATCTGCTAGTTCAGGTACCTCGACTTTAGAACTAAACCGCATGTAAAAGACATAGGTGCCCACCCTAGGTAGAACTTTGTTAAACCTTAGTAGTCACCCAGATATATATTTACTTTATTTGCTTTATGTTCTATTTCATGATACTGACTTGTCGTGTTTTATCTTTATGCATGTCATCTCATATTTTAAAGGTATCGATTCAAGGTCAGTTGCTGAGTTAGAAAGCTAGTTATGGAGAACGAATTCCTTGATAAAGTGGGAAACAATGCGGCTGTTCATAAATGGTCAAAGGAGACACAACTAGCACAAGGGGATAGCTTAACCGAAGGGTACATGTCAGAGTTATAGGACTATACTCGTATCAGCGTGACACAGAACGATCTCTTGGAAATAAAGGAAATATGGGATCGATGGAATGATGAGACCAAGCAGATGTTCTACAACAATTATGGGGACTTGCCGTAGCTGCTTAACATGAAGATAGATGAGCGATTGTTTCGGGCCATCACTCAATATTGGAACCTTGCGTACAGTTGTTTTACATTTGGAAAGGCCGATATGGTACCTACGATCGAGGAATATTCAGCTTTGTTGCGTTGTCCCAGGATTCAAGTTGATAAAGTTTATTCAAGGGCTCTTTGCACTCCAACTTTTGTGAGGAAATTGATGAACATCACGGGATGAGCGAACAGTGGGTCTCAGCTAGAATCAAGCAAAAAGGTGAGTGTAAGTGCATCCCATAGAAGGTTCTGAAGGATTTAATTTTAACTCATCCTAATGAGAAAAAGAAGATTGATGTTTTCGCCTTAAGTATATACGATTGGTGATTTTCCCGAGAGCACTGGGGTATGTGGATGAAGCTGTTTTAGATCTTTTTAGCCAACTTGACAAGTAAGTTACACCTGTTCTTGCAATTTTGGCAGAGACGTTTCGATCGTTGAGTGCATGTAAGAGAGCTGGAGAGGGCAGATTCATAGGATGTGCACAGTTACTGTTGGTTTGGTTCCACAGTCATTTCCGGAAGATGAGTAAAGTTTCTTATCAAGCTTTCTTTAAGAATTACTCTCCTTTAAAAGAGATTGTAGCAGCACCACGGAGAGATGACATATCAGAAGGAAATTGGATATCACTTCTCCGAAATATCCAAGAAGACGATGTTGAGTGGCGAGCTCCTTAGTTCGTTCCAGATAGAATTTTGTACCGATGTAGGAGTTTTGATTGGGTCCACTAGTTGGAATTTGGGGAGCTGTGGGATATGCACCTTTGCTCGTACTAAGACAGTATAGATCAAGGCAGTTTATACTGACAACGCATGGATTGGCTCAAAGTGAATTTGCATACAAAGAAGATCGTTATAAGAAGTTGGTGAAGGATATTTCTAGTGCTTGGAAACAGCCTTGTTGTATAAAAATAGTAGATGTGTGCCAAACGACGACTCCGGAATATGCTGGATGGAGAAGTAGGAGAGTTAATGACAACATCTCTATGCCAAGTCTAGAAGATGCTCGACCTATTAAAGAGTACCTGTGAGTGGTCCCATTAGAGATAGAGATTATAAAGCAAGATTTTGAAAAGAAGAGGTCAGAATTCAGAAAACAAATAAAGAAGTTGGAAGAGAAAAAGATGCATATCAGATTAGACGCAGATGTCCAGAAGATGGAGGCCGAAAGGTTAAGAATGGAGAAGAGAAAGATTGAGGAAGATCGAGATGATCTAAAGGAAGAATACAAGAAGATGCAGTTGTCAAAGAGAAGAGCCGGATTAAGGAAGACTTCAGAGCAGTAGCAGCAAGAGATTCAAGTAGAAAGGGGCAAAGCTGACCAATGGGAGAGGAAGTTCCAAGAGATGCAAGCTCGGAATGAGGCCTTAGAAAGGGAGTTTGGCAGAAAGTCAGAAAGAGAAAAATGGATTAAAGGCTAAAGTGGCCGAATTGGGACGATCTCTTCATCAACACCGAAACCGTAATTCTGCAACCGAGTTAAAGGTAAGTCTGAACCAAATTGAGGAATTGAAAGATATGATCGGAAGGTTAGAATTGGCATTACAAAACTGTAAGCTCCGCATCGAGCAACTTGAGGCTAGACAAGGCATTAGAAAGAAGAGCTTCATCATCTCCAAGATCAAATAGGAAGTCGGGATTACTTCATGGGTGAAGCCATAACTCAGATTCGAGAAGTGGCCGAACACTTGCAAACCTTGGCAGTACAGGCTGATACGTTGAGTACAAAGTACGAGCTACAGTCTGATCGTGGTCAAGAGTTAGCCTTGTTGCTTAGTAAAGTTAAAACTTTGGGCATTAGGGCGAAAGTATATTTGTAGCCTGTTTTGTGTAAAGGATTTTGCTTTCTAATAAAGTTTTCTAAATGAAATTGATTCAGAATCGATGCCTTTTTGCATTCATGCATTTGCATTACATTATATCATATGCATTTAAATCCATAGAAAGATCCTAATTAGTGGAAGTTATTACAGAAGAGAGAAAAATCTAGAAACTATACATCGTTACGGTACACGCGCTGAAACTAAGAATATGGATCAGAGACTTGAACAGCTTCAGAGGGATATGCAAGATCAGATGCAAGAGTAGTTAGCAAAGCTCTAGCAAGAAATGAGAGAACAGATGTTAGAGGCTCAACAAAATATGACGGCTCAAATGGCCCAGTTTCTAAGTGGGGCAATGGACAAAGGAAAAGGCCCTATGACTCACACTGGTGAGGATAATAAGGATTATCCTTTAGGCTTTACCCCACTTCATGTGCAAGCACAACCTGAGGCACACCCCCGAAGGCCGTCTGTCACAATTAGGCCTCAATAAGGGCAAGCTGATAATGGGGTGCCTATGAATTTTCAGGTTGGATCGGGATCTAACCTTGGAGAAAACCCGGCCAACCCTATCACCCTTGATCTCGACATAGCTGAAAGGGAAAGAATGACGATTGAATCATTGAGTTAGAGGACCGTTGTAGATGGTTAGAAGAAAAGTTCAAGGCTTTAGAAGGTGCTGATAGGCATCATGGAATTGATGCTAAAGACTTGAGCTTGGTCCCAGATTTGGTACTTCCCCATAAGTTCAAGATGTCAGAATTTGATAAGTACAATGGGACCAGTTGCCCTGAAGCCCATATCACCATGTTCTATAGACGTATGACTGGCTACGTTAACAATGATCAATTACTGATCCATTATTTCCAAGATAGTCTAGTTGGGGTAGCATCTAGGTGGTATAACCAATTGAGCCGTGCTAGAATCAGTTCATGGAGAGACTTAACGTAGGCTTTCATGCAGCAATACAGCCATGTGACGGACATGACACCGGATAGAATCACTCTACAGAATATGCAGAAGAAGCCAAATGAGAGCTTCAGGAAGTACACCAAAGATGGTGGAAAATTGCCATGCAGGTTCAACCGCCGCTCTTAGAAAAGGAGACTACAATGCTCTTTATCAACACGTTGAAGGCTCTATTCATCACCTATATGATAGGGAGTACCACTAAGAGTTTTACAGAATAGTAATGGCGGGTGAAATGATTAAAAATGCCATAGGAGGTGGTAGGATTGAAGGTGAAACTACCAAAAGGGCAGCCCCAAGGAGGAAGGAGAATGAGGTAAACAATACCAATACTTACAGTAAATGGTACTCAAAATCAATAACTGTTAGTCAACCAAACGGAACTGGGCAACAGGTTACGCAAAGGCATGAATCTGGTACAAGATAAAATTCTGAAAAGGTTCAGTTTACACCTATTCCGGTGACGTATAGGGAACTTTATCAGAGTTTATTTGATGCACACATAGTAGCTCCCTTTTATTTAAAACTGATGCAACCTCCATATCCTAAATGGTATGATGCAAACGCTCAATGCGAGTATCACGCAAGAATAACGGGACATTCCATAGAAAATTGTACTACTTTCAAGAAATTAGTCGAAAGATTCATCAAAATGGGCATTGTAAAGTTTGATGATAAGCCTAATGAGGAGAACCGTTACCTAATCATACCGATAGTGGGGTAAACGTGATAGGTGAAGACATATCCGTCAATAAGTTGGATCGTCTGGTTAGTAACATAAGCGCAGACAACTTCATCTACTTCAATGATGATGAAATCCCACCTGGAGGTATGGGATCAACTAAGGCTTTGCACATTACCACTCGTTGCAAAGGATATACACTGCCTAGTGTGCTCATTGATAATAGGACAGCCTTGAATGTCCTACCATGGTCCGCATTGAACAGATTGCCAATAGATAGTTCTCACATGAAAACATGCCATAACATAGTGAGAGCGTTTGACGGCACAGAGAGAAAAGTGATGGGAAGAATTGACATACTTTTGTCAATTGGGCCAAACACATATGAGGTGGATTTTCTAGTGATGGACATCAAGCCCTCCTATAATTTCTTGTTGGGGAGGCCTTGGATACACTCGGTAGGGATCGTGCCCTCATCTTTGCATCAAAAATTGAAGTTGGTAACAGATGGACGGTTGGTTACTATAAATGTAGAGGAGGACATTATAGCAACAATTACCAGTGATGTGCCCTATGTAGAGGCAAACAAGGAGGCTATTGAATGCTCATTTCGCTCCTTAGAATTCGTCAACGCAACATTCATTTCAGAAGGAATAAAGCACCGGTACCCAAGATGTCCAGAACCACAAGAATGTGTGTACAGATGATGATGGGGAAAGGAGCTTTGCCAGGAAAAAGTTTGGGAAGATATCTCCAAGGAGGAGTTCAGGTACCGGAATTAAGGGAAAAAAGATACCATTTTGGTTTGGGTTTCAGGCCAGATCACAAACAAAGACGGAAGGAAATAGAGAAGCATCAAGAAAGAAGAAGGGCACGGTTGAATGGAAAGGAAGTCGAATGGGAATTAATGACGTTTTCTCACATATCCCAAACTTTTTTATCAGGAGGGATAATTCACCCTGAGAAAGGGTTGCTTAAAAATGGAAGTCATCACGTCAATGCCATACATGATGAAGAGACTGGACAAAGAAACCTTGAGGGCATTCGTCCTTACGAACCGAGGAGCTCCTTAAACAATTGGACTGCAGAAGAACTTCCTGTAGTCTTTAGAAATTTTACAGAGTAATTTTCAGAACACTCTTGTTGCTCTATAGCCTAGGAGTAATAGGATTTCATTTGTGAAATGGGCTCATGTTCAGAAATTTTTATTTCAATAAAATACATCTTTATCAACTCGAGCAAATATTCTTTCATTCTTTTATACCAATAAATATTCTTTTAGTTTCTTTCTAAATTTTCATTTCATTCATAACATGTGAATAATCATTCTTAAATTCATTCGTCATTTGTACATTCTTTCGTGCCCCCACAGGTCCCTATATATCAATGTCATGAGCAATGATACTACGAATCCTGAATTCTCTTTTAAGTAAGACATGTGTTTAGAGGAACATCAGGATTTTGAAGATGATAGGGATTGTGATGTGTCTCCAGATCTGTTAAGAATGGTAAAGAAAGAAGAGAAGTAAATTTCACCCCATGAGAAAGAGGCAGTAGAAAATGTAACCTTGAAGGAAAGGAAAAAAGTGAAAATTGCGATGCACATTGCCAAAGAAACAAGGCAAGATCTTCTGGAGTTACTGCGGAAATTCAGAGATGTCTTTGCATGGTCGTACCAAGATATGCCTGGGTTGAATACTGACATTGTAGTACATCGCCTTCCCATAAGAGAGGATTGTAAGCCAGTCCAACAAAAGCTGCGAAGGATAAGGCCTGATATTGTGTTGAAAATAAAAGATGAAATTAAGAAACAGTTTGATGCGGGATTCCTGCAGGAGGTTAAGTACTCAGAATGGGTAGCTAACATTGTATTTGTCCTTAAGAAGGACGGGAAGGTACGAATGTGTGTTGATTACAAGGATTTGAACAAAGCTAGCCCAAAGGATAATTTTCCTTTACCGCACATTGATACTTTGGTGGATAATACGGCGAGATACTCGTTGTTTTCCTTTATGGATGGCTTCTCGGGGTATAATTAAATAAAGATGCATCCTGAAGACATGGATAAAACTACTTTCATAACATTGTAAGGTACCTTTTGTTATAAGGTAATGCCATTTAGGCTGAAGAATGCATGGGCAACATACCAAAGGGCCATGGTAACCCTATTCCATGATATGACGCACAAAGAAATTGAGGTATACATTGACGACATGTTTGCCAAATCTCGAACAGAGAAGGAGCACATTGAAGTCTTGAGGAAACTGTTTCTAAGATTGAGGAAATTTCAGTTAAAGCTCAATCCGGCTAAGTGTACTTTTGGAGTTAGGTCGGGAAAACTATTGGGCTTTGTAGTTAGTGAAAAGGGAATAGAGGACTCAGACAAGGTCAGAGCCATACAGGAATTGCCTTCACCGCGTACTCAGAAAGAAGTTCGAGGTTTTCTTGGGTGGTTAAATTACATTGCTCGGTTTATTTCACAATTAATTGAGAAATGTGATCCCATATTTTGCCTCCTTAAGAAGTACAACCAAGGTACTTGGGATGAAGAATGCCAAAATGCTTTTGATAAAGTCAAGCAAATCTGTCAAATGCTCCGGTACTATCTCCTCCCAGTTTAGATAGACCGTTAATACTGTACTTGTCAGTGTTCACTAATTCTATGGGATGTGTGCTCGGTCAACATGACAAGTCAGAAAGAAAAGAGAGGGCGATATATTACCTCAGTAAGAAATTCACTGAGTGTGAGATGAGATATTCGCCGATTGAGAAGTTGTGTTGTGCTTTGATTTAGACAACTTGAAGATTGAGGCAATATATACTGTATCATACAACGTGATTGATTTCAGAACTTGACCCATTAAAGTACATGATGGAGTCAATTGCCTTAAATGGAAGAATGGCAAAGTGGCAGATATTGCTCTCTAAGTTTGATATAGTCTATGTAAGTCAAAAGGCTATAAAGGGAAGTGCAATAGCAGAATTTCTGGCTAGCAGAGCTCTAGAAGATTATGAACCTTTAAGCTTTGATTTTCCCAATGAAGAGCTAATGTATGTGGCAACTACTGAAGAGTATCCGTGGAAGTTAAACTTTGATGGAGCGTCAAATGCAGTAGGAAATGGAATTGGGGCAGTCTTGGTATCCTCGAATGGAGATCATTATCCATTTACATGCAAACTAGATTTTGATTGTACAAACAATATGGTAGAGTACGAGGCATGCATCATGGGGATTCAAGCAGCCATAGAGCGCAAAATTAGAACACTAGAGGTATATGGAGACTCCGCGTTAGTGATCTACTAGCTCAAAGGAGAATGGGAGACAAGAGACCCCAAATTGATTAATTATCGAAGGATAGTTTTGGGGCTAATTAAGTAGTTTGACAACATCACTTTTAATTATCTACCAAGGGATGAAAACCAAATGGCAGATGCTCTGGCAACTCTAGCTTCCATGATTAAAGTAAATAGAGAGGAGGATATGAAGCCTATCTAAATGAGTATTTTTGAAGTTCCAGCTCATTGTTGTAACATCGAATAAGAGAAAAAGGATGACCACCCTTGGTATCAGGATATATTGCGATATGTGAGAAGTTGTGAATACCCTGAATAGGCAACGGAGAATGAAAAAGAACATTAAGGAGGTTAGCCTGTGACTATGTTTTGGATGGGGATATCCTATACAAAAGAAGGAAAGATCAGGTGCTCTTGAGATGTGTTGATGCTGTGGAAGCCAAAAAAATTATGGAAGAAGTGCATGAAGGTGTTTGTGGGACCCATGCTAATGGTTTTACAATGGCTAGACAAATCATGAGGTTTGGATACTATTGGTCTACTATGGAAGGAGATTGTATCAATTATGCCAAGAGATGTCATAAATGCTAGATTTATGGGGATAAAATTCATGTAGCACCGTCACCTTTGCATGTTATGACGTCTCCATGGCCTTTTTCCATGTGGGGCATGGATGTTATTGGGCCAATCTCACTGAAAGCTTCTAATAGGCATCGTTTCATTTTTGTGGTTATTGACTACTTCACGAAATGAGTGGAGGCTGCTTCGTATGCTAGTGTTACCAAGTCAGCAGTTAGTCGGTTCTTGAAGAAGGAGATTATTTGTCGATATGGAATGCCTGAGAGGATCATATCAGACAATACACTAAACTTGAATAACAACACAGTAGCGGAAGTCTGCAGCTAGTTCAAGATCAAACATCACAACTCATCTCCGTATCATCCAAAAATGAATGGGGCAGTAGAGGCGGCCAATAAAAACATCAAGAAGATAGTGGGGAAAATGACTGAGACTTACAGAGATTGGCATGAGAAGTTGCCAATTGCACTCTTTGCCTATCGAACGTCTGTCAGAACCTCTACTGGGGCAACTCCTTTCTCGTTGGTTTATGGGATGGAGGCAGTTCTACCCATTGAAGTAGAAATACCTTCTCTTTAGATTTTATCAGAAATAAAACTGGATGAAGCAGAATGGATTCAATCGCGGTATGATCAATTGAACTTGATTGAAGAAAAGAGGCTAAGGGCTATTTGTCATGGTCAAATGTATCAGAAGCAAATGATGCGAGCTTATGACAAAAAAGTTCGTCCAAGAGAATTTCACGAAGAGGACCTTGTACTGAAAAAGATCCTTTCCATACAAAATGATTTCAGAGGAAAATGGATGCTGAATTGGAAAGGACCATATGTGGTGAAGAAAGCCTTCTCTGGTAGTGCACTGATTTTGGCCGAAATTGATGGGAAAGGTTTACCCAATCCCATGAATTCGGACTCAGTTAAGAAATATTTTGCCTAAAAAGGAGGAGAAGCCAAGGTGAAAACCCACAAAGGGCGCATTGAAACTTTCAAAAAAAAAAAAAGAGAGGCCAAGGTGAAAACCCGCAAAGGGCGCCTTGAGACCAAAGGGGTTTTGAGTTGAAAACCAGAAAGGGCGGGTCAAATTTGGAAAGGCGTGCAATGATCTTGCTATATCTGAATCAACAAGAAGCAAAGTGCGTTACATGCTTGGGCATCAACAAAGTACTTTGGATCTTCTAAACACATGTTAAGCTCAAAGTAGTCTTCATGGAGCTTGTATATAAGGGCCAGGCTGCGATATCTAGGGCACCTGGTTTTTGTCCTATTTACTATCTTTGGATTCTTTTTCTTCTCAAAGATATATTCCCAAATTAATTTCCTTTGTATTTTGATAATTTATTCAAACTCTAATTATCCTCAAGATCAATTTGTTTGTTGCCTATTATTTACAAAGCATGTTATATTGAAATAATGATTGATGAACCAATAATATTCTCACAAAAGAAGTTTTGCATATTACTCTGGAAAGTTCTGGATAATACAAGAAACTAAAACAGGACAATTGTTTAAAGAAGTCCCATGAGTAAGGGTCGGAGGTACTCGAGGAAATTGAGACTATCTCTTTTGTCCAAATGGTGATTGGACAAATTAAAGAATTGAGCAAATATTGTTCCTAAGAGAGGATCATTTCATAAACATCTCCAGTGGGTCATAGCATTCGGGGAATGGTACGATAGACCAAATTGATGAAATAGGTTCAAAGCATACTTCGAGAAGAACGAAGATGAAGTCTTGATTAATGAATGAGTGATGACACCTGAATTAGGAATCATACTCATAACATTTTTTGCAACATAATATGTTTAATTAGGAAGCATTTGATTCATTTCGATCATAGCATCTTAATCATAAACATAAGCATATAAAACCGATTCTACAGGACATGTCCTTAGAGGGCAGTGTAGCAACATCGGTGATTTCAGATCTTGTCTCCTCAAGATAGTAGTGAGACAGATTAACGCTGGCAAATCTTATCTTTCAAACGTAACAGGGAAGCAGATTTTAGCCATTAGCCTTATGCCCACTGAATAGGAGTGGAGCATGCTAAATTTAGCAGATCTTATCTTCGCAGAGCAGGAGCGGAGTAGATCAAATATCAGTAGATCTCAAACCACTGAGCAGGAGTGGAATAGATCAGATTTTGGACAGCTCGAACTGGAATTTAAGATTCACTCGTTCCGGAGGAATAAAATGCTACATCCAATACCTTAAGATACGACATTTTAAACCCTCAAATCCAAGGTTATCTCATGATTTCCAAAACATGGAATTAAAAGGATATTTAGTTATTTGGTCAAACGAAAAAATTGAAACCCAGTGCGTTAGGGCACAATTTCTCGAATTTCCAACTAAATATTGCCTTATTCAAAGGGGCTTAAAAATAAGGGATAAAATTAGGCACAAATTTATATCTATTTGGTTTATTTGGAGTAAAAAAAAACAATTGATATTGGGTGAAAATTGGAGTTGGAATCATGATGCGATAATAAGAAACAATAGTGTAGTATTGAGCATGGAATAACAATATGTGAGTACAATATTAGACAAATGAATGACAACGATATAAAAATACGAATATACAAATCGAAATACACAATAGCCATAATTTTAGAACATATCCTATGCTAACATTAATAATCAAAGACTAAAAAATATATAACACTTAAAAAAAATGTGAAGCAAATTAAAAAAACAAAATGTACCAAGCTTTCAATTAATGAACATTGTTAAGATAGATAATGTGAAAGAAAAAAAATTTGGAATCGGCAATATATAAAAAATTTAAAAATTAATTATATGTATAAAAAATTTAAAATAAGTAAAGTTTAAAAATAAAATCATATATGAAAAAGTATAAATAAATAAAATAATAATAATATATAAATTGGTTGTAAAATAAACATTAAGTAAGAAGAAATTTACAATAAGCAATATACAGAATAATTTAAAATAAGATACATCAATTTAAAATAAATAATATACATAAAAATGAAAATAGTTTAATATAAATAATAATGTATAAATAATAACATATGAAAGAATTTAAAATAAATATCATATACAAATTTAAAACAAGGGATATACGTAAAAAAATATTCTTTAAGATAAATAAATTATATAAATAAAACAACTCAAAAAAATAAAAAAATAAAAGACAATATAAGATTAACAACTAACGCAGTGTAAAATCAGTGATTTATATGTAAAATAACTCAACTAGATATATTAAAACAATAAAAAAATATGAAACAATTTAAAATAATTGTTAACATGAAAATGAATAATGAATTCTACATAAAATAATTGAAAATGGATAATAACAAAAAAAATTACAAAAACTTGAAATTAAAAAACAAACTCAATCAAAAATAAAAGCAAAATTAAAAGGATAATCCATGATTAAATAAATCATTAAAACAGAAATAGGGACCAAAACACAATAGGCGCAAACGGATAGGGGTTAAAAACAAAATTATTCCAAGTACCTAAACACAGCGCCTAAATGCGGACTAGATTGAAGTGGCGCATAAAATTCAGGACAAAAATTAAATAAAAAAAGAAATGAAATAGGGTAAAATTAAACAGTGGCGCAAAAAGGGAGGACCAGATGCGAAATTTACCCATTTAGGGTAAAAATGCGCGGATCCAGTCATGGATCGGGTCATTGCGCAGAGCCCCTCATTTCAAACGGCGTCGTTTGGTTAATCTCACTTAAAAAAAAGGATAAACCTAAAGAAACCATCATTCAGCCATCCCCTTTCAAAAACCATGAAATGAAACCCTAAAATTTTAGTTTTTTATTCGGCCGACCAAGCATGATTTAACCAGCGAACCACCACCAAAATTAGTGTCTGACGGTAAGAAGCACCCTTTTTAACCTCACCTAGAGTTGTGTTCAAGGCTTCAGCACTTTTAACCGTGAAGAATCAAAAGAAAGGACCATTTGTTGCCACTTTTACGAATGAGATGGAACTCCAACATCATGCCCTTAAAGCTCAGGTAAGCCTTTCTTTATCGCTTTCTTTTTTATTTGTTGGTTTGCACAAAAGGAACAAAAAAAAAAAAAGAAGAACGAAGGAAAATAAATCACAAAACGATCAAACCAATCGAAAAAAAATAAAAGGAGAATCACCTTTTGCAAAAAAAAAAATTCAGATTGCTTTTCTTTTCTGTATTCAATATGCGTAAGTGTGTGTAATCTCTATAGTGTTTACATCAGGCTCTTTTTATAGCCAAATCTGATAAAAAATAAAAATAAATCTATTTTTATTTTCTAGCTATATTGCTACTGGATTATGTTATTGTTACTCGATTTCTTCTCGTAGGTTCTAGCACCGTACGGAGGAAGCCATTGCTGAGGCTGCAGTGCAAGAGTTTCTAGAATCTTCACCCTACTTGGGCCATGTGAGCCTACCTTGAAATCGAGCTGTTGGGGCCAGAGAATGCTGTGATGTGAGGACACTTCAGAAACCTTTAGGGTTTCTGAAAGAAATTTAGCCATTGGGCCCTTTTCGATCAATTTTGATTTGGGTTATCGAGTCATGGTCCATTTTAAATTTGGGTTATTTTGGGTTAGAATTTAAGTGGGAATTGATCCGGACTTTAGTTTTGGGTAGTTTATTTTAGGTTTCAATTTGGGTCTGTGTTAGGTTTGGGTAGTGGATTTTATTTAATTTTAATTTGGGCCTATGTTAAGTTTAATATTTAGGCTTATTCATGGTTTGGAGCCCTGATGTTTGTAAAAGGACACTAGAAAGTTGAATTTGTACTTTTTATTGTTTTCATTTATTTTGTTTTTTGGTTTAATTTAGTTTCTGAATGGGCCCGGGTAAATTGGACTAATTACAACTCTGTTCAAGATTTTTTCAGGAAATCGCTTTTAAAGACACGTTGGAACTGTGTCTCGTCCAAAGTGGGGAGGAGGATGAAGTTATCACTAAGATGGAGAAAGTAATAATTGACTTGAACTCTAACAAACCTTCTCCAAGACAAATAGATTATAAGGGTATTGAGATAAATGATGAACTAAGACAAAAACCCTCTGTTGATGAACCTTCCAAACTAGAACTAAAGCAATTACCCAATCACTTGGGATATGCAGTTTTGGGAGATGACTCTACATTGCCAGTGATTATTGCTTCGGACTTACAGCCCAAGGAGAAAGAAGAATTACTTCAAGTATTAAAAGAACATAAAAGAGCCATAACTTGGAAAATTTCTGACATAAAATGGATTAGTCCCTCTTTTTGCACCCACAGAATTTTGATGGAAGATGAATACAAACCATGCGTACAAGCTCAAAGACGATTGAACCCTAACATGAAGGAAGTTGTCAAGGCTGAGGTAATTAAACTTCTAGATGCTGGAGTTATTTATCCTATTTCTGATAGTGCTTGGGTAAGTCCTATGCAGGTTGTCCCTAAGAAGGGAGGCATGGCCGTTGTTGCCAATGAAAAGAACATATTGATCCCTACAAGAACAGTCACAAGTTGGAGAGTATGTATTGACTATAGGGAATTGAATGATGCCACCAGAAAAGACCATTTTCCTTTTCCCTTCATTGATCAAGTGTTGGAAAGACTGTTGGGTATATGTACTACTACTTCTTGGATGGACTCTCTGGCTACTTCCAAATCTCGATAGCTCCTGAAGATCAAGAGAAAATGACATTTACATGTCTATATGGTACGTTTGCCTATCATAGAATGCCTTTTGGATTATGTAATGCTCCAGCTACTTTTCCGCGTTGCATGTTAGCCATATTTGACGAACTCATGGAAAACATTATGGAAGTATTTATGGACGACTTCTTGGTATTCGGTAACTCTTTCCATCTCTGCCTTAAAAATTTGGAACGAGTTTTAATAAGATGTGAAAAAATGAACCTTGTACTTAATTGTGAAAAATGCCACTTTATGGTTTGTGAAGGTATTGTGTTAGGACATAAAATTTCTAGTAAAGGGATAGAGTTTGATAAAGTAAAAATTGAGACCATTGAAAAACTACCTCCTCCTAATTCAGTTAAGGCTCTTAGAAGATTTTTAGGACATGCTAGTTTTTATAGAATATTTATTAAAGATTTTTCTAAAATAGCTAAGCCTTTAACGAAATTACTAGAAAAAGATATGCCCTTCAACTTTGATCAGGAATGTTTAGAAGCATTTAACACTCTCGAAGAGAAATTAACTAATGCTCCGATTATAATTGCACCTAATTGGAATTTACCTTTTGAACTAATGTGTGATGCGAGTGATTTTGCAGTAGGTGTAGTTCTTGGACAGTGAAAGACAAGCATTTTTAGCCAATTTATTATGCTAGCAAGACTTTGACAGCCACACAAGAAAATTACACTACCACGGAAATAGAATTGCTAGCTGTGGTTTTTGCGTTCGGCAAAATTAGATCATATTTGATATTGTCTAAAGTTGTCGTTTATACTGATCATCCTGCTCTTCGTTACCTTTTAACTAAGTCTGATGTGAAACCTTGATTAATAAGATGAATTTTATTATTGCAGGAATTTGACTTAGAGATACAAGATAAGAAAGGGGCTGAAAATCTGGTAGCAGATCACCTTTCCAGGCTCGAGAATCCACATCTTAAAGAACTCGACAAAGCCGAAATAAATGACTCATTTCCGGAAGAACAACTCTTGCTCATATATGATTTTGAGGTACCTTGGTTTACAGACATTGTGAATTATTTAGCTGCTAACATAACCCCAAAAGGGTTGACACATCAGCAAAAGAAATGATTCTTTGCTAATGTGAAAAACTATTTTTGGGAAGATCCTTTTCTTTTTCTATATGTGTAGATCAAGTCATTCGAAGATGCATTACAAAAACAGAAGCAAACAAGATCTTGGAACACTGTCATTTAGGACCAACCGGAGGACATTATAGTGGGACTAAGACCACTCATAAAACGCTCGAATCAGGTTTTTATTGGCCCACACTATTCAAGGATGCTAACAGGTATGTTACTTCTTGTGATAAGTGTCAAAGAACAGGTAATATCTCTAAATGTGATGAAATGCCTCAAACATATATGCTCTCATGTGAAATATTTGATGTATGGGGTATTGATTTCATGGGTCCATTCCCTAGTTCGTTTGGGAATAAATTAGTAGCGGTTGATTACATGTTAAAATGAGTGGAAGCCCAAGCTTTACCTACTAATGATGCTAGAGTGGTAGTGAGATTTCTTAAAAAAACTATTTTCTCGATTTGGAACACCTAGGGCAATTATTAGTGATAGGGGCACTCATTTTTATAATGCTCAGTTTGATAAAGTTCTAAAGAAATATGGAGTGCACCACAGAACGTCTACCCCCTACCATCCTCAAACTAGTGGACAAGTCAAAGTAGCCAATAGAGAACTTAAACGCATCTTAGAGAAGACGATAGAGTCCAATAGGAAAAACTGGGCAATGAAAGTAGATGATTCTTTATAGGCCTATAGAACTGCTTTTAAAACTCCCATAGAAACATCCCCTTATAGACATGTTTATGGAAAAAGTTTTCATATACCAATTGAACTAGAACATAAGGCATTTTAGGCTATTAAATTTCTAAATTTTGATCTTAAACTTGTAGGGGAGAAAAGATTAATGTAGTTGAACGAGTTAGATGAGTGGCGCGCTAATGCATACAAGAACTCACGCCTATACAAGGAAGTAACAAAGCGACGTAATGATGCTCGTCTAAGGCAACCTAAGCAATTTGTAGCCAGTGGTCTTGTTTTGTTATACAACTCGAGGCTCAAGTTGTTCCCTGGAAAGCTGAAATTAAGACAATCAAGCCCATTCGTATTCAAATCGTTTTCCCATATGGCACAGTTGAGGTAACGCATCCAAACCACGGCACTTTTAAGGTAAACTGATAAACGATAAATTATACATATTTTTACCCTATGTTTAGCTTAATTTCTAGGTGGATTATCATTAATTTTGTGAGAATTGGTGCTCTTAATCTTTCTTTTTCATATCTTATACTCAGGAGAGCATAGGGAAGAGAAAAGAACGGAAAATAGACCAAAAACGGAGAAAATAGGCCAAAATGTGAAATCAACATGGCCCAAGAAGTCACCACACGGTCATGGCACACGGCCGTGCCACATGAAGATCACACGGTCCAGCCCCCGACAAGCACGGCCAGGCCACATGGCCATGCCTCCACCGACAGACTCTCACACGGCCTCTTGTCATGGCACACGGGCGTGTCCCTATCGTGAGGAAGAGGAATTTCACTCGAATTTAGATACTTAGGGGCTAAGAAAGCCATTCTAAACTCTATATAAAGACCCCAAGAGGCAACTCTAAAGATATACTCTTTCCTCCTAAGAAAGAGCGCCATATTTCTGCCAACACAAGGAGTGAAAGCAAGGGATTACTCCAAGGGAAGTCGATTGATTCATCCCAGAAGCCAGAGTTCTACATCAAGACAGAGGATCTCCCTAAATTCCTTCAAGGGTTTTTTGGGTTCTTATGTTTTGTTATCTTAATTCTTCTGAGATGTTTTCTTTCTTTATTATGAATTAAACCCCTCAAATACTTGAGGGGGATGAAACCTAAGACAGATCTTGTTATTATTTATTCTTGAAATATTTGATAAATACTTGAATTGTTTTTAATTATGTGTTCTTCATTCTTGATGTAATAATCCTAGGTATTACTTCAAGAACTTGATGTGCTTAGGCAGAGGAGCAAAAGTCCCTGTTTTAAGAGTAGATCTACCATAGTTAAGCGGAGTTGCATGCAACCCTAGACATAGGGCGACATAAATCTGTCGGATTAGGGTCAAACCTAATAGGGGGATCCATAGATCAAATTAATGCAACCTAGGGTGTTAATTAATAAAGAAACTTTAGTTAACAGCTTAGGCCTAGTTGTTCTTATCCTCAAAAGAGGTATTAACATAAGTTAGGGATCTCTACAGATCAAGTCAAGTAAAGAAATCATCTAGTTCAAGAAATTAATAACAAGTGAAGTCTAGGTGGATTCTCCCTTAAGTATTACTCATATCAATCAGCTTTTCCCTAAAGTTTTCCCCAATTTACTTTTTGTTCACTTTTAGTTAGTTTTAGAATTAGTTTCAATCAATCCTCTTTTATTTTTAGGCTAGATAATAGAAAGGAAGTAAGTATTAGTACTTGTTCCCTTGGGTACGATAACTCGGTCTTGCCGCTAAACTATACTATTGTTCGATAGGTGCGCTTGCCTTTAAGATCGTGATATTAGTTAGTTTTTGGTGTGATCAGTTTTTATAAATTTTATTACTTAATATCGCGAGCATATCAAGTTTTTGGCGCCGTTGCCAGGGATCTGAAATGTTAAGAAAACTCAATTTCTATTACTTTAGCCATTACTATATTTCTCTATTTTCAGTTTTTATTTATTTTTATTATTTTTCTTTTCTTTTATTTTATTCTATATTTCTTGTTTTTTCCCCCTTTTAGGTATTTCTAGTTTATGACTAGAAACAACCCAGCAGGACTATTACTTTTTGACGAAAATTTAGAAGCAACAGTTCGCAGAAATCGTAGAGAGATCAGACGAAGCCTACAGTACCCAGAACAAGATCAAGAACAAAGGCCAAAACCTACAGAATAGATGGAAGCAAATCAAAACGTTCCACCACCTCCTGTAATAGTCGCGCCACCCGCAAACAAGAAGAGGCTCCTCGCACTATGTATGATTATGCTAAACCTAGTTTGGCTGGTACCCAAACTAGCATTCTTAGACCTAATATTGCTGCTAATAATTTTCAATTAAAGCCTAACACTATTCAGATGATACAACAATTGGTGCAGTTTGATGGTTTACAGGATGAAGATCCAAATTCACACATAGCCAATTTTTTGGAACTCTGTTATACCTTCAAAATTAATGACGTTTCTGATAATGCCATTCCTTTAAGGCTATTTCTATTCTCTTTGAGAAGCAAAGCCGAACAGTGGTTAAATTATTTACCACGAGGCTCAATCACCACATGGGAACAGATGACCGAAAAATTTTTACTTAAATATTTTCCTCCAGCTAAAATAGCTAAATTACGAAATGATATCTCTTCTTTTGTGCAGATGGATTTAGAGACACTCTACGATGCCTGGGAGAGATACAAAGATCTTTTGAGAAGATGCCTTCAGCCTACCTTTATGGCTACAGGTTCAAACCTTTCACAACGGTTTGAACCCTTCAACAAGGCAAATGATCGATGCTGCCGCAAGAGGAACAATCAATAACAAAACACCTAAAGCAGCTTATGAATTTATTGAAGAGATGTCATTGAATAATTATCAGTGGCAAGTCTTGAGGACAAAGCCGACGAAAGCTGCAGGAGTTTATAATATTGATGTTGTCGCTATGCTTTCTAACCAAGTAGAACTTTTAAATAAAAAGTTTGATAATTTTGTTGGTTCTATGCAGGCACAACCAGTGATGCAGTGTGATACCACTCCAGTAAATATGTTCAATCCAGATTTCTCATCCTATGGTCATAGCATAGAAACTGAACAAGCCAACTATATGGGTAACCATTCTAAACCCCAAAATAATCCTTATAGTAATACTTACAATGCAGGTTGGAGAAATTACCCTAATTTTTCATGGGGAGGACAAGGAAATCAAAGACAACAGCCTCCTCCAGGATTCCAGCAGCCACCACCACAATAAGAGAAAAAACCGAATCTTGAAGAGATGTTCACCAAATTTATGGCTGCATCAGAAACCCATTTCCAAAACACGAAAACGGCACTAAAGAACTAGAAAAGCATCAATTCAAGGGCTTGAGAATCAAATCGGTCAGCTTGCTAAATTAATTTCAGAAAGACCACAAGGTGGACTACCAAGTAATACTGAGGCGAATCCCAGAGAACATGTCAAAGCAATTACTCTAAGAGATGGGAAAGTCCTAGCTGAACCAAAAAAGAAATCTCCTCCGGAATCTTTAGGAGACAAGATAGAGGAATCCAAGGAAAACACTCCACCAACACTCAAGGAATACCAACCGCCCATTCCATATCCAGCAAAGTTGAAGAAAGACCGTACAAATGCCCAATTCGGTAAATTTCTTGAACTCTTTAAACAATTACACATTAACTTACCTTTTGTTGAAGCAATTTCGCAGATGCTGAAGTACGCGAAGTTCCTTAAAGAACTTCTGACAAACAAAAGGAAGTTGGAAGAATTAGCTACAGTAGAACTCAACAAAAAAAGCTCAGCTATTCTCCAGAATAAACTACCGGTAAAACTGAAAGATCCAGGAAGTTTTACTATTCCTTGTTTAATTGGTAGTTTACTTATTGATAAAGCCTTAGCTGATTTAGGTGCTAGCATTAATCTCATGCCTTACAAAATGTTCAAGCAACTAGGTCTAGGGGAACCAAAGCCTACTAGGATGAGTATTCAACTAGCTGATAGATCTATTAAATATCCTAGGGGAATCATAGAGGACGTGCTAGTAAAGGTAGATAAATTTATATTCCCTGTTGATTTTGTTGTGCTTGATATGGATGAGGATATCGAGGTACCTTTAATTTTGGGACGTCCATTCTTAGCCACTGCTAGAGCTGTTATTGATGTAGGAGATGGTAAATTAGTACTTAGAGTTGGTGAGGAAGAAGTCGTTTTTAAAATCTATGATGCTATGAAATTTTCTAAAGAACAAGATGATTCCTATTATTTTGTTGATATTATTGATTAATTTGTTCAAGATAAGTTTCAGGAACTTTCTATCGCAGACACGTTGGAACAGTGTCTTGTTCAAGGTGAGGGAGAAGACGAAGTCACCACTGAAATTGAGGAAGTAAGAAAGGAGTTAGATTCTAATGAAATCATCACAAGACACATAAGTTATGAAAATATAAAAATGAATGATGAGTTAAGATAGAAACCTTCCATTGATAAACCCCCTAAATTAGAGTTGACGCAACTACCAGATCATTTAGAATATGCATTTTTAAGGGAAGATTCAACTTTGCCAGTCATTATCGCATCAGATTTGAGCATTGCAGAAAAAGAGGAACTACTCCATGTGTTAAAGGAACACAAGCATGCTATAGCTTGGAAAATTTCAGATATTAAGGGAATTAATCCGTCCTTTTGCACCCACAAAATTTTAGTGGAAGATGAATACAAACCATCGGTGCAAGCTCAGAGACGATTGAATCCCAACATGAAGGAAGTCGTAAAAACCGAGGTAATTAAACTCCTAGATGCAGTCATTATTTATCCTATTTCTGACAGTTCTTGGGTAAGTCCTGTGCAGGTTGTTCCTAAAAAGGGAGGCATGACTGTGGTATCTAATGAGAAAAAAGAGGCAATACCTACAAGAACAGTCACCGGATGGAGAGTTTGTATTGATTATAGGAAGCTGAATGACGCCACTCGAAAAGATCATTTTCCCTTACCTTTTATTGATCAGATGTTGGAAAGATTATCAGGTCACATGTATTATTGTTTCCTAGATGGCCTCTCTGGTTACTTCCAAATCCTGATAGCCCCAGAAGATCAGGAGAAAACGATATTTACATGCCTATATGGTACGTTTGCTTATCGTGGAATGCCTTTTGGTTTATGTAATGCTCCTGCTACTTTTCAGCGATGCATGCTAGCTATTTTCAATGAATTTGTGGAAGATATCATGGAGGTATTTATGCATGATTTTTCAGTTTTCGGTAATTCTTTCCAACTTTGTCTTAATAATCTAAAACGTGTTTTGATAAGATGTGAAGAGACAAATTTAGTGCTAAACTGGGAAAAATGCCACTTTATGGTTCAAGAGGGTATTGTTTTAGGACATAAAATTTCTAGTAAAGGGATAGAGGTAGATAAAGCAAAAATTGAAACCATTGAAAAATTACCTCTCCCTAATTCAGTTAAGGCTATAAGAAGCTTTTTAGGAGATGTCAGTTTTTATCGCAGATTTATTAAAGATTTTTTTAAAATAGCTAAGCCTTTAACAAAGTTGTTAGAAAAAGACGTGCTTTTCAATTTTGACCAAGAATGTTTAGACTCTTTTAACGCTCTTAAAGAAAAGTTAGTCAATGCCCCGATTATGATTTCACCTGATTGGTGTAATACCCTTTAACCCTAAACCGTCGCCGGAACAGGGTTACAAGGCATTACCAAACAAATCAGACAATTTACAGATAATTCTTAATAAATAAATAAGATAAAGTTTATTTAACAAATAAATTATAGTATAGTCATAAATGTATATAAATTATATTTTACTTCTATAATTGATTTTATTCGTTCATTTTTCATTTTGTTTTTTTTTTTATAAAAATTTCGGCAGCATTTCTGCTTATTTTTACATAAAACCCCCTGCAAATTCAATCCAGAAATAAACCATTCCAACACCAATGGCACAATAAAAAACAATTTAAAAACTTAAATACACCTAAATTATGATCAATTAATTAACATAGTAATTTAATAACTAAACATTCATAATATTAATCAAAACTAAAATAATAACTTCATTTGTTTTTCATTCTAACTTAAGACTAATTATATAATATAATTTTTACCATTTTATCAAGCTAATAAAAAAAATATGGTATATTATTCTTACAACCAACATTACAAGCATACCTACATAACCTATACAATGCCTAGTACATGCCACTTTCAATTAAGAAAAGAAAACATCACCAAAATCTTTTGCTGAAGTCGGGATCGTTAGGATGCTGAACCAGGACACTTGACTCCTTTTAACCTGCGCACGGAAACAACCGTACGCTGGGTATTCCATACTCAGTGGTATTACCATAATTCAAACTTTAATAGCAGTAATTGATCAAGTTTATTTGATCTTCTCATTTCAATTATTCACCCTATTAACAATTTGGACTTTTACGGATACACGGATTCCAACCCAAACACACCAGTACGGCACATGTGCCTAAAACGGTACATAGTACCTGATCAGTATACGACACATAAAGTGCCTGAAACGACGCACAAGGTGCCTGAAATACGACACATAAAGTGCCTGATATACGACACATAAAGTGCCTGATATACGACACATAAAGTGCCTGATCGGTAAAACCGGCAAATCCCGTACATTTTCAGATCCTATGGCATGCCAATTATATCCGACTCCGCCCGACTAGTTAATAGGGTATTTCAGTTCTCAATTTACTTTCATTTCCAATCCAGAACACTTTTTAATTACAATTTCACCTTCAAATAAATTTATAATTTAATTATACATACACATTCACCATTCAATTCAATTCTCATTCAACTCAAATATCAATACTTACCTTATATCTCACTTATTAGATATGAAATTTATATAAAACATTTAATAAAAAGTAATTTGAATTATAGTAATACAAACCGTGAATTTTTTTTTCGTTTTAATCCTCGATAGCTTTCTCCTTTCCTTTGTGCGACGATGTCCCGGGTTCTTTGTTAACAATTAACTCCAAGCTTCATAAACCCTATTTCCCCTTTTTATTTTCTTTCTTTCCTTCCTTCTCTGTTTCGTTTCTTATGTTCTGTTTCTTTTCATTCTTTTTTTTTTGTTTTGTTTATTATATATATATATAATGTAATAATATAATAATATAATAATGTAATAATATAATAATATTATAATATAATAATATTATTCTTTATTATTAAGTAATAATAAAATATATATAAAATCTAATAAAAATCTATGATTTTTATTAGTTATGCCGCCTCAACTTCTTCAATTGGCGTAATTTCCTATTTAGTCCTTTTTATTTTCTATGGTTCTATAATTAAACTTTTACCCTTTATTCAATTTAGTTCTTTTTACTAATTACCCTAAATTAAGCTAAATTTACTTAATTAAAACCTAATTAAACACACTACTAGATTCATAATTATTCCTAATAATTATTTACGAACTTGATTTGCTAAGACGGATGCCCGATAATGTACTTTTTTGGTGCCCGTGAATTTTGGGTCATTACATTTCTTCCCCCCTTAATAAATTTCGTCATCGAAATTTACCTAAGAAAAGATGAGGATACTGTGCTCTCATTGTTTCTTCCGGTTCCCAAGTCGCTTCCTCTACCTTATGACTTCTCCATAACACTTTCACTAAAGGAACCCGTTTATTTCTCAGCTCTTTTACTTCTCGAGCCAATATCTGAACCGGTTCTTCTTCGTAAGTCAAATCAGACTGAATCTCAATGTTTTCAATGGGAATAATATGAGAAGGATCTGATCTATATCTTCGAAGCATAGAAACATGAAAAACATCGTGAATCTTCTGTAGCTCTGGAGGTAAAGCTAGTCGATAGGCAACCGGTCCGATTCTTTCGACTACTTCGTACGGCTCAATGTAACGAGGACTTAATTTTCCTTTGCGACCAAACCTCAAAACTTTCTTCCAAGGTGATACCTTTAAAAACACTTTATCACCCACAGAATACTCTATATTCCGTCGCTTCAAATCTGCATAAGATTTTTGTCTATCAAAAGCTGCTTTCAATCTATCTCTGATCTTTTTAACCGTTTCTTCTGTCTCCTGAATTAATTCTGGTCCGACTATCTTTTTCTCATTCAACTCTATCCAACATACCGGTGATCGACATCTTCGACCATATAATGCTTCATACGGAGCCATCTAAATACTAGATTGGAAACTATTATTATAAACAAATTCTGCTAGTGGCAAATATCGTTCCCAACCTGACTCAAAATCGATGATACAAGCTCTCAACATGTCTTCCAAAATCTGAATTACCCGTTCGGACTGTCCATCAGTTTGCGAATGAAAGGCTGTACTAAAACTAAGTTTAGTACCTAACGACTCATGTAATTGTCTCCAAAATCTCGATGTGAATCGAGGATCTCGATCTGAAATTATTGACACCGGAATACCGTGTAATCTAACAATTTCCCGGATATACACTTCTGCAAGCTTCTGCAATGGCCAATCTGTTCTGACTGCTATGAAATGTGCTGACTTTGTAAGTCTATCAACTATCACCCAAATGGCATTCTTTTTGCTTGCTGATAGTGGTAATCCCGTAACAAAATCCATCGTGATACGATCCCATTTCCATTCGGGAATATTAATAGGCTAAAGTAATCCAGTAGGAACTTGATGTTCTGCCTTTACTCGCTGACATGTCAAACATTTACTAACATATTCAACTATGTCCCTTTTCATTCCAGGCCACCAGTATAATTCTCGTAAATCATAGTACATCTTCGTGCCTCCGGGGTGTATAGTAAATGAATTATCATGAGCTTCCTGTAGAATTAACTCTTTAAGCTTAGAAATAGCTGGAACACAAATCCGGTTTTGGAATCTCAAACAACCATGATCATCAACACTAAAGTTTTCTGCTGTGCCCTCCTGTACCATCTTTTTCTTTTTTAACAACTTGTCATCTTCCAACTGAGCTGATTTAATTTGGTTAAACATTACTTGCTTCACTCTCAACTTGGCCAAAAGACTCCCATCGCCGCTGATACTAAGCCGCACAAACATTGCTCTTAATTCAATTGCAACTTTTCTACTTAATGCATCAGCCACAACATTAGCTCTTCCCGGATGGTAGTTTATAACACAATCATAATCTTTCATAAGCTCGATCCACCGTCTTTGTCTTAAATTCAATTTTTTCTGAGAAAGAAGATACTTCAAACTTTTATGATTAGTATAGATGTAGCATTTTTCACCATAAAGGTAATGTCTCCAAATCTTCAATGCGAAAATGACAGCTGCTAGTTCAAGATCATGAGTCGGATAATTTCTCTCGTGTGGTTTCAATTGACGAGACGCATAAGCTATTACCTTTCCATCTTGCATCAGTACATAACCCAGACCATTCAAAGAAGCATCACTGTACACTATAAAATCTTTCCCAGATTCAGGTAATGTCAGAACTGGTGCCTCTGTCAACATCTGCTTTAATGTTTCAAAACTCTTCTGACACTGATCATCCCAAATAAATGGAACATTCTTTTGCAGTAACCTAGTCATTGGCAAAGCTATCTTCGAAAATCCGTTTACAAATCTTCTGTAGTACCCAGCTAAACCGAGAAAACTACGTACCTCTGATACATTCTTGGGTGGTTTCCACTAAACAATCGCTTCAATCTTCTTTGGATCAACTCTAATTCCATCTGCAGATACAGTTTGTCCCAAAGGGCTAGACACTTCTATTAAAACTTTAGACATTTCAGATTTTAATTTTCCCGACTCAACCAGTTTTGAATTAATATATGAATGTGACGACCCTGGATCAATTAAAGTATAAACAGGTTTAGAATACAGTAAAAATATACCTGTCACAACATCATGTGCATCGCCCCCTTCTTTTGTTCGAACCACATAAGGCCTGGCCGGTGCTCTTGCCTCTGACTGCTGTGAAACTATGTCATTACCCCTACGAACACCTCTACCTCTTGATACTGAACCACCTCTCCCTGAACCTCTGCCTCGAGCAGTAGATACTGATCTTTGTAATGTGGCAGGATTATCATTTTTAGTTTTCGGACAGTCTTTAACAAAATGCTCTGTCGACCCGCAACGGAAGCAGCCTCCAGTCACTTTCCAACATTCTCCCAAATGTCTCTTTCCGCAATGTTCACATTCTAAAATTCCCACATCCCGAGGTGGACCTCTTACACTGTCGTAGATATCGTCGTTTGTCTTCCCCGGCTTCTATCTCTTTGATCAGATCTAAAATTTGACTTCCAACCACCTTTGGATTCTTGAAATCTTTTCGGTAAATGATTTGAATTAGTAGTGCCAGCTCGTTTCCCGGTTGATCTAGCTATCTCTGGCTTTTTATCTAAACCCAAAACCTGCTCCACCATCTTAGCTCTCTCAACCAAATCTACAAATTCTGTAATTCGGTGTGACACTAGCTGTACTCTGATCTCATCTCTCAAACCCCGAAGAAACCTTTTACAACTATCAGCCTCTGTCGGTATGAATTCAGAAGCATATCGGCTGAGTCTAGAAAATTCACGTTCATAATCTACAACTGACATATTACCTTGTTGCAGCATCAGAAATTCTTGCCTCTTGTCTTCGATATACATCTCCCCAACATATTTCTTTTGAAATTCCTTCTGAAATAAGTCCCATGTCACTTGTTCTGTGGGCAAATGTCGTATTACAGATTCCCACCATAAATAAGCTTCACCATGCAACAGAGAAACAGCATAGATCAAACACTCTCGGGGGGTACATTCTAATTGCTGCAGAACTCATTTAGTTGATTCTATCCAATTCTCTGCAGTGGTTGGATCAACTCCCTTCAAACCCAAAAATTCAGTGGCACCATATTTCCTGAACTCTTTTATCGAGGCCCGTCTTTGAGTTGGTGCGGAAGTCGTAGCAGGAGCAGTCCCTGCCACTCTTTGTAGGGCATCGACAATAATTCTTAATATATCAGAATCATTCCTACCTTTTTCATCTCTCTCCCTATTGTTTCCTCCTTCCACAATGGGAGGTTGATTCCTAATCCGATTCACACTAGGAGTAGCTGAGTCACTTTCATCTAAACCATATGATTCTTCATTCAGATCAAAATATTCATCAGACATCTTTGATCTATAAAACAGAAACAATTAAATAGGTCAGCATCCAAAAATCCTGACTCAGTTTTAACTCAATAATGGCATGTACTTCTAAACTCACTTCTGAGCCCGATTTAGGCCGAGAATCGACTAAACCTGATAGCTCTGATACCATTAAATGTAATACCCTTTAACCCTAAACCGTCGCCGAAACAGGGTTACAAGGCATTACCAAACAAATCAGACAATTTACAGATAATTCTTAATAAATAAATAAGATAAAGTTTATTTAACAAATAAATTATAGTATAGTCATAAATGTATATAAATTATATTTTACTTCTATAATTGATTTTATTCGTTCATTTTTCATTTTGTTTTTTTTATAAAAATTTCGGCAGCATTTCTGCTTATTTTTACATAAAACCCCCTGCAAATTCAATCCAGAAATAAACCATTCCAACACCAATGGCACAATCAAAAACAATTTAAAAACTTAAATACACCTAAATTATGATCAATTAATTAACATAGTAATTTAATAACTAAACATTCATAATATTAATCAAAACTAAAATAATAACTTAATTTGTTTTTCATTCTAACTTAAGACTAATTATATAATATAATTTTTACCATTTTATCAAGCTAATAAAAAAAATATGGTATATTATTCTTACAACCAACATTACAAGCATACCTAAATAACCTATACAATGCCTAGTACATGCCACTTTCAATTAAGAAAAGAAAACATCACCAAAATCTTTTGCTGAAGTCGGGATCGTTCGGATGCTGAACCAGGACACTTGACTCCTTTTAACCTACGCACGGAAACAACCGTACGCTGAGTATTCCATACTCAGTGGTATTACCATAATTCAAACTTTAATAGCAATAATAATAAAATATAAAAACTAAGTATATAATAACAATTCATTTTTAAACTTTCATTTAATAACAATAATAAAACAATCTTCAACTATTCTTCAATTTTAGTCACTAATTACATTTATCAAAATTTTAATCACCACATTCACATTAATTTCATGCATTTCATTTCCAATCTAAATTTTCAGTCCACAATTTCAATTTCTTTCATATTCAGTAGTATAATTGATCAAGTTTATTTGATCTTCTCATTTCAATTATTAACCCTATTAACAATTCGGACTTTTACGGATACACGGATTCCAACCCAAACACACCAGTACGGCACATTGTGCCTAAAACGGTACATAGTACCTGATCAGTATACGACACATAAAGTGCCTGAAACGACACACAAGGTGCCTGAAATATGACACATAAAGTGCCTGATATACGACACATAAAGTGCCTGATATACGACACATAAAGTGCCTGATATACGACACATAAAGTGCCTAATATACGACACATAAAGTGCTTGATCGGTAAAGCCGGCAAATCCCGTACATTTTCAGATCCTATGGCATGCCAATTATATCCGACTCCGCCCGACTAGTTAATAGGGTATTTCAGTTCTCAATTTACTTTCATTTCCAATCCAGAACACTTTTTAATTACAATTTCACCTTCAAATAAATTTATAATTTAATTATACATACACATTCACCATTCAATTCAATTCTCATTCAACTCAAATATCAATACTTACCTTATATCTCACTTATTAAATATGAAATTTATATAAAACATTTAATAAAAAGTAATTTGAATTATAGTAATACAAACCGTGAATTTTTTTTTGTTTTAATCCTCGATAGCTTTCTCCTTTCCTTTGTGCGACGATGTCCCGGGTTCTTTTTTAACAATTAACTCCAAGCTTCATAAACCCTATTTCCCCTTTTTATTTTCTTTCTTTCCTTCCTTCTCTGTTTCGTTTCTTATGTTCTGTTTCTTTTCATTCTTTTTTTTTGTTTTTTTTATTATATATATAATGTAATAATATAATAATATAATAATGTAATAATATAATAATATTATAATATAATAATATTATTCTTTATTATTAAGTAATAATAAAATATATATAAAATCGAATAAAAATCTATGATTTTTATTAGTTATGCCGCCTCAACTTCTTCAATTGGCGTAATTTCCTATTTAGTCCTTTTTATTTTCTATGGTTCTATAATTAAACTTTTACCCTTTATTCAATTTAGTTCTTTTTACTAATTACCCTAAATTAAGCTAAATTTACTTAATTAAAACCTAATTAAACACACTACTAGATTCATAATTATTCCTAATAATTATTTACGAACTTGATTTGCTAAGACGGATGCCCGATAATGTACTTTTTCGGTGCCCGTGAATTTTGGGTCATTACAATTGGAATCTACCTTTTGAACTAATGTGCGATGCAAGTGATTTTGCAGTAGGTGCAGTTTTGGGACAACGAAGAGACAAGCACTTTCAACCGATCTATTATGCTAGTAGAACTTTGACAGCCGCTCAAGCAAATTATACTACCCCAACTACGATACGTTCAAGGTAAACAGACATAGGCTTAAACACTACAGAGGTGGGAAGCTTAAAGATCATAGGGAGGAGCTTCAGCTCCACGAAATCCCTTCGTGATACATCCAGGTAGAGTCGAGCTTAGACTCTAAATAAGAGCTTCTCGGGAGGCAACCCGAGCACTAACTTAGTACCTTTTCCTTCCTTGAAATTTTAAGTATTTTGCATCAACTAACCCTTTTTAAATGTAGAGATTTAGGACCGTACGGCCATGCCCACGGGCGTGTCCAAGGCCGTGTGAACACTTCAAGAAGAGACACGGTCGTGTACCGAGGCCGTGTATAACCAGAGCAAAAATTTTCCCAAAACATGGGCCACCGATAAATAGCCACGGACTACTAACAAATACCCACGGCCGTGCGACATGGCTGTGGCAACCCTGCAGTATCAACACGGGCTTGCACAAATCCCCATGCCCGTGTCCCCAGCCCGTGAAAGACACTGTTAAATTTCACACGGCTGTGGAACATATTACACGACCGTGTGAAACACGAACATGATCGCACACGGTCGTGAACACCATCATACGACCGTGTGAGTAACGAAGAACCGATCTTCCACAGTCGTGTAAATAGCAACACGGGCGTGTATTTCGAATCAGGCGGGCCAAAACCCCCAGATTTCGAAAGATACGGGCAAAACACGACTCACACGGGCGTGTGACATGCCCGTGTGACCCAAAACCTATAAATAAGCAGCCACTATTCATTCTCTTCTCCACTCAAAACCCTAAAATCCTCCTCCCCCAACCACTATAAGCGCCGCCACAGACCCTCAAAACATCACTACCCTCGAAATCAGTCGACCCACTATTCGATTCTTTTTTCTCATTTTTCTCATTTATTTTTAGTTATATTTCATTTTTCATCTATTTAGTTAAATGTTACTCTAGTCTAATTATTCATTCAAGCATGGAATTAGTTACACTAGGATAAATAATCTAGAATAGTATAGAATATATTAGGATTGCATGCCATTTAAATTCATTTTTGTTTGCCACTTAAATTCATATTTGCTTGCCATTTTTCTCATGAATTTAGTATAAATACATACTCATATTTCTTAGTTTTGTTACAAATTTCAAAATGATTAATTTCTACTATTCAGGTTAATCTTTATCTTATATTTTATGAACATTGTCATCCTAATCTACATTTTAATTATTATCTATCTAGTTTAATTTCAATCTTTCAGACTAATGCTTGTTATTTTATTGCAGATACTATGTCATCATCACGCGGTAGGAAAACTACCGTCCCCGTCTCAAAGAAACGTAAAGGGCCAGGAAGTTCATCATCGAGGCCAACCTCCGAGGCTCGACACCCGTTCATCACTTTTTCCCAAGCCTCCCAGGAGGAACATTATCACTTACTTCGAGCCCGTACTATATCTATCGACTGCTGCATAGATTGGACCGGCCTCGAGCAGAGACACCTAATGGACGACGTCCGAGCCCTATTGATGACCGAGCCATGGGAGCAGTTCTTTCATATTATCGAGCCCACCTACTTAGAACTCACTTTAGAGTTCTGCTCCACCTTCCACCTCTAGACTGTGACGACCAGATTCAATGATCCAGGGACGGTCCAATTTCGTCTGGGAGGACTCGTGCGACGCCTCAGCGTGCCAGAGTTCAGCACAGCACTTGGGCTCTACACAGAGCAATTCATGGCACATGAAGACTTCCCCAACCTTTCTCGTCGCATCCACATCCAGCCCATCGACTGTTGGAACGAAATAGCCCCGGGGCATCAGACATATAACCCCAGTGTCAGCAAGGCAACTGCCCTCATTCCCTCTCTGAGGTACATTCATGCTCTCATTGCTCACACTCTGACAGGTAGACGGGAGAGCACAGACGTCGTCAACACTCACGACGTCTACTTCCTATGGTGCATGGCGAACGGACACATTATCGACTTGGCATACTTCATCGTGCACGCCATGCAGCATCAGACGGAGAGGCACCACAGAGGCGTCTTATCCATGGGGCCTTACATTACACACTTGGCCCGTTACTTCGGGCTCCTCAACAGGTCAGCCCAGACATCCTCCTACACACTCATCAGTCAGATGTCTCCTCAAGGCATCTAGACTATGCTAGACATGAGGATGATCAATCGGAGACCAGGATGCAGCCACTTCCAGTTTCGCCTCATCCAGGAGGGCGAGGACCCAGAGGACATTACTGATGATGTCCCACCACCACCCCCTCGCCACCCATCTCATGCAGCAGCCTCCCATGCTAAACTATCTGAGCGCTTCTCTCAGTTTGAGCAGTAATGCTTTTGGTGCCTCGATTATATCGACGCCACCTTAGAGCAGATATGCCAGCACCTCCGCATCACTCCACCGCCGCGTGATCCATCTGAGGATTAGATATATCTATTCCTCTTAACTTTGTTTTTTTTACTTTTTTTTACTTTATTCTAACTTTTGAACACTGATCTCTATTTTTACCTTTTCTTCTAACTTTTTTCCCTTTTTATGTTTATTTTTATTTTCTTTTATTTCATCTTTTTCATTAATTGAATATTAGTATTTTTAGTATTTTGCTTTATTTTCTTTTATTTCTTTTTCACACCGTCCAACCCCTCACGAATAATTTCTATTGATCTAAATTCCCACACTAATCAATACTTTCGTAGTTTCAAAGGAGCTTTACAGCTCAAATCTTTATGAAAAAGGGAACACCTTGCCACAACTGCCAACTCTTCCAATCTCCGCCTCACTAATCCATCCAAAGCAAGGAGTTTCATACCTCTCCCTATCTTATGATCTTATGCTTTTATTGCTACTAATGATATCTTTGTACATTGAGGGCAATGTACATCTTAAGTGTGGGGGGAATCTATTTTCAAGTCTTTACACTCTCTTTGAAATCCCTGAACTTTTCTAACATTTTGCATTGTTCTCAAATTCTCATTTTCACTCTTTGCATTATCTTTAATCTCCTATTAAGAATATATTTTGATTGATTTATGATTTTTATTGATATGTGAGAATTAAGACATAGATGCTTGTACTCTGATTATTCAAACTTTAAAAGTTTAGGGAATCAAGGATGATAAGTTGAAATTTTTGAGAACCCCAATTTTTTTCATAAGTTCTTTTCCTTAATTCTAAGTGTTATCTTAAAATTTGAAATTCGCAGGACTGACATCAAAAGCCATAGTTCTGGTGAGATTTTTGAGTTTTTTGAGCATACATTCTTTCGTGCTCACTTTTATTATTGCTTTGAGTGAGTCAACACTGATTTGTTATTCTAGAACTTACTTTGATTATACATGTTGAGACCACATCATTGATTTGATATACTGAAATGATAAAGGCACCTAGGATTTAACCTATTTACTCCACAAAAGCCTACTTCCATAAATTAACCCCTAGTGAACCCCATTGAGCCTAACAACCTTTTCTTTAACTTACCTCTAATATTAACCTATAACCCATTTTTGTTCAATTCCACTCAATTACTTTGATCCCTATTTTTGTCGAGATTTGAGTTGAACTTATTATCTAAGCTTTATTCTCTTTTCCATATTTTAAAGTTGTAAAATTTCAACTTAATGTATTTTACTTGAATTGTTCTTAAAAAAACAAAAAAAATGTTCAGTTGTAATCTGTAATAGTTCAAATGATTTTTTTCATATTTCTATTTTAAGGCTACAAAGGCGGAAATGATGTTATCATAAGAATTAGCTCGAGAACTATGTTTCAGTGATAGAGATTTTTCTAGCTAGATAATTTTTCAGTTCAATCTCGATTCTACCCTCTTTTGCAGCCTGTGACAACACCCCTAACCAAGCCCTATTACAACCATTGAAAGACCTTTTGATCGATGTATCATATCAATCTACCGTGGTGGAGATCTGATTTTCTAGCGAGCCTATGGAAATAACTTTTCAGGTTGACTAGAGAGTGCTTAATTTTTGAACCCTAAACACTTCGAGTGGATAGAGTGAATCCTTAGCAAGGATGTCAAATCCTGTTAATTAAGATGGAGAGATAATTACTTAGGAGAAGAGAGAAAACTTATGTTTTCAATGATAAAATTCTCAACTTAAAGTAATTGAATCTTTAATGTTCTTTTGATTGAATTTTCATTGTATGATTACCTGTGGATTAGTTTAAAACATTATTAATAATGATTGTAAATTGAGAGGAATGATTCTTGATTAGGGATTGAGATTTTGCTTGAGAACAAGCAAAGGCTTAAGTGTGGGGGTATTTGATAAACGATAAATTATACATATTTTTACCTCATGTTTAGCTTAATTTCTGGGTGGATTATCATTAATTTTGTGAGAATTGGTGCTCTTAATCTTTCTTTTTCATATCTTATACTCAGGAGAGCATAGGGAAGAGAAAAGAACAGAAAATAGACCAAAAACGGAGAAAATGAGCCAAAATGTGAAATCAACACAGCCCAAGAAGTCACTACACGGCCGTGGCACACGGCCGTGCCACATGAAGATCACACGGTCCAGCCCCCGATAAGCACGGCCAGGCCACACGGCCGTGCCTCCACCAACAGACTCTCACACGGCCTCTTGTCGTGGCACACGGGCATGTCCCTGTCGTGAGGAAGAGGAATTTCACTCGAATTTGGATACTTAGGGGCTAAGAAAGCCATTCTAAACTCTATATAAAGACCCCAAGAGGCAACTCTAAAGATATACTCTATCCTCCTAAGAAAGAGCGCCATATTTCTGCCAATACAAGGAGTGAAAGCAAGGGATTACTCCAAGGGAAGCCGATTGATTCATCCCAGAAGCCAGAGTTCTACATCAAGACAGAGGATCTCCCTAAATTCCTTCAAGGGTTTTTTGGGTTCTTATGTTTTGTTATCTTAATTCTTCTGAGACGTTTTCTTTCTTTATTATGAACTAAACCCCTCAAATACTTGAGGGGGATGAAACCTAAGATAGATCTTGTTATTATTTATTCTTGAAATATTTGATAAATACTTGAATTGTTCTTAATTATGTGTTCTTCATTCTTGATGTAATAATCTTAAGTATTACTTCAAGAACTTGATGTGCTTAGGCAGAGGAGCAAAAGTCCCTGTTTTAAGAGTAGATCTACCATAATTAAGCAGAGTTGCATGCAACCCTAGACATAGGGCGACATAAATCTATCGGATTAGGGTCAAACCTAATAAGGGGATCCATAGATCAAATTAATGCAACCTAGGGTGTTAATTAATAAAGAAACTTTAGTTAACAGCCTAGGCCTAGTTGTTCTTATCCTCAAAAGAGGTATTAACATAAGTTAGGGATCTCTACGAATCAAATCAAGTAAAGAAATCATCTAGTTCAAGAAATTAATAACAAGTGAAGTCTAGGTGGATTCTCCCTTAAGTATTACTCATATCAATCAGCTTTTCCCTAATGTTTTCCCCAATTTACTTTTTGTTCACTTTTAGTTAGTTTTAGAATTAGTTTCAATCAATCCTCTTTTATTTTTTGGCTAGATAATAGAAAGGAAGTAAGTATTAGTACTTTTGGTTCCCTTGGGTACGATAACTTGGTCTTGCTGCTAAACTATACTACTGTTCGATAGGTACGCTTGCCTTTAAGATCGTGATATTAGTTAGTTTTTGGTGTGATCAGTTTTTATAAATTTTATTACTTAATATCGCGAGCATACCATAAATGGTCATCGACTTAAACTTTATAATGGTGAGGATTTTAAAAATGATACAGAGGAGCTTGGGCTCCACCAACCCTCATAAAGGTACGCACAAGTAAGTCGAGCTTAGACTCTAAATAAGCGCTTCTCGAGAGGCAACCCGAGCACTAACGTTTTAGACTTTCTTAATTTTAGTTTTAACATCTAACAATCACTAATTGAGTTACTAAAACGTAGGTTTATCTGACCACACAACCACGCACACGGGCATGCCTGAGGCCGTGTCCCAACCACGGGTAGGAGCGATAGGTGTGTCCTTGGCCATGTGAAAATAGGACTAAATTTTTCCTAAACTTAGGATACCACACGGGATACGACTAATCACTACGGCCATACGATATGGCCGTGGGCAAACCTGATTAATTACTACGACCGTGTGACATGGGCCTACGAACTCTACGGACAAAGCCCACGATCGTGCCTTAGGCCATGGGAAATCCTGATCAAAACACACGGGAGTGGGAGAAGTGAGCACTACCAAACACAACCATGCGATGCAGCCGTGGAAGGCACCACGGGTATGAAACACGGGCGTGGCCACAATCGTGTTAAAATCGGACCTTGAATTTTCAAAATATGCTGAGACACGGGATGCGAAGATCCCTATAGGTGTGCTTAGAAACTGTGCGCAAACTTGGCAAAAGCACACGGGCATACAAACCAATCACACTCCCGTGCCCATAACCTATGGACAAAACTGATAAATCAACACGGGCATGTGACATGCCTGTGCTCATACTCCATGGACAACACTGAGAAGTTATCACAGGCGTGTCATATACCATGGTCGATACTGATAAATTAACACAGGCGTGTTATAGCCCAAACGGGCATGGGAGAAACAAACAACACTATACATGGTCGTGCGATATGGCTGTATTAGTCAACACGTTATTAACACGAGTGTGGTTTCAGGCCGTGTACTCAATCCTGGCTAAGAATTCACGAAAAACACGGGTTGGACCTGATTACTTGAATTTTGTTTAACTCGACATTGTTTATTGATATATCTGTTCACTCTCTCAGGCAAACCATGACGAACACACGAGGCGAATCAAAGGTTTCCGTCCTCGCTTCCAAAAAGCGAAAGGGACCTGGTGCGACTTCATCCAGTGCATCTACAAAAGTGTGCCACCCTTTCCTACAGTTTCCACCAGGATCTCAAAAGGAACTACTCTAAATACTTAGAGCGAGACCCCTTGGTGTAGGCAGATGCATCGATTAGGCCGCATTAGAGCAGATCCACCTCGCCAACTCAGTTCAAGCCCTCCTTATTACCAAATCATGGGAGCGTTTCTTCGACATTGTCGAGCTGACATATATGGAGCTCACTTTAGAGCTTTGTTCAACATTCCATCTACTGGTGGTAATGTCGGAGTTCGATGATCCAAGCATAGTTCAGTTTCGTCTCGGCTGTTTGGTACGTCAATTAAGTGTCCCAGAGTTTGGAGTCACATTGGGACTCTATACAGAAGAATTTATGGATGAAGACGACTTCCCTGATCTTCACCGCTATGTTCATTACCAACTTCCTCCTATTGGAGGGCCCTTGTCCCTGTTTCAGCTACCTATGACCCCAGTTGCTCCAAGGCATCAGCTTTCTCTCTAGCATTACGATACCTACATACCATCCTAGCTCATACTTTAACGGGTCGGTGAGAGAGCACCGACATCATTAATACTCACGACGCTTACTTCTTATGGAGCATGGCACAAGGGCATGTTATCGACTTAGCATATTTTATTACCCTCACCATTCGTCATCAAACTGAGCAACACAGGAAAGGAGCCATTTGCATCGGTCCTTATGTGACACGCCTCGCACGGCACTTTGGCCTCCTCAACACAGTGGCACGGTCCTCATCGCTCACACTCATCGGCCAGATGTCTCCACAGGGCATCTCGAGTAAGCTTCATATGAGGATAATATAGCACCGTCGTGGGTTTGATCCTCCTCAATATTGTTTAGCTTAGTCTACTGAGCAGGATGACCCCACAGATATTATGGATATCCCTCCACCTCATGAGGATCAGCCTTCTCAGCCACCGCCGAGTCATAGACCAGTTCATTTGGCTGCTTCATTCACTGACATTTCTAAACACCTCACTCGATTCGAGTAGCAGTTCTTTCAGCGTTTTGACCATACTGATGCAACTCTACAGCAGATTTGTCAACATCTTCACATTTCACCTCTACCGCCACCACCTTACGACCCATCTGCCGATAAGGACTTTTGAGTCCATTTATCTTTATATTTATATTATTTATATTTATATTTATTTTTTATTTCTATTTTAATTTTTATATTTCTTTATCTTTATCTTTATCTTTATTTTTATTTCTATTTCTTCTTTATGTTCTACAAAATTTATCTTAGTCTATCTTGAACATTTTATATTTATGGTTGTTCTTAACGAGTAACCATGCTAATCCATAGTTCCTAAAACATTATTGATGCTATCGCAGTTACAAAGAGTTAAAAAGCTCAATATTACTCAGGAATATACAACTCCACTGGGAAGGGTACTCCACGACTGCCATGTCCTGCTCGACCACGACCATAGCCACCACAAAACCGAACACCATGATAATATCTTCCTTTGGCATTCTAATTATGGACACACACCCTTTACTACCACCAGAGTATCCTCCACCTTTACCTTTGCCTAGTTCATCATGCACTTCAAAAGCTTTCTATCCAAATCTGCTCTCTCTACTCCAAGGATTTCATTCAAAATTCAGGAAGTTTCACTTTTATCCCTATCTTATGATATTATGCCTATACTCATATGACCTAATTTTGTACATTGAGGACAATGTACATCTTAAGTGTGGGGAGGTTATTTATATCTTTATTAGAAAATCCTTGAATTTTATCTTGTTCTTAAATAACTTCCTCATATCACTATTAGAATGAATTTTGATTGATTTATGATTTTATTGATATGTTTTGGATTAAAACATAGGTATCTGGGCTTTGACTATTTGAACTTTAGGACATTAGAGAATCAAACATGAAAAGTTGATTTTTGAGAATTAAAAATTTTTCTAGGTTGTTTCCCCAAATTTAGGTATTATCTTGAAGTTTGAAATTCACAGGATTGACATCAAAAGCCATAATTTTGTGAGATTTTGAGCCTTTAGAGTATATATTCTTTCTTGCTCACTTTTGTTGTTGCTATGAGTGTGTCAATATTGAATTGTTATTCTAGAACTTGCTTCGATTATACATGTCGAGACCACATATTTGATTTGATATACTGAGATGATAAAGGCACTTAGGTTTAACCCACTTACTTCATAAAAGCCTAACTTCACAATTAACCCTTAGTGAACCCCCTTGAGCCTAATAAACCATTTATTGATCTACCCTTAATATTAACCCATAACCCATTATTGTTGAAATCCCCTTAATTAATTTGATCCCTATGTTGTCAAGATTTGATTTGAATAAATTGCTTAGCTATGTTTCCTGTTAGTTAGTAAATTTCTATTATTATTATTTGATTTGTTCTTAAAAAAATTATTATTATTTTAGTTGTTAATTTTTCGTTTAGCATATTATTATGAAATTATGTAATGCTTGAACTTAAAACGATGTTATTCATGAAGAAAAGCTCAATTCTAGGATCATTTATTCAGGAATGTAATTTCTCAGTATTAGTATTTTTCTAGTTAGGTAATTTTTCAGTTCAATATCGATTCTAACCTTCTCTTTTAGCTTGTGACCACACCTCCTAACCAAAGCCCTATTACAACCATTTAAAGACCTTTGTTATCGATGTATCATCTCAATTTATAGTGGTGGAGATTTGATTTTCATGCAAGCCTATGGTAATAGCTTTTCATGTTAACTAATGAGTGCTTAAATTCTGAACCCTGAACACTTTGAGTGATTTGAGTGAACCTTTAGTGAGGATGTCAACTCTTGTTAATTTTGAATTAAAGATGATTACTTAGATAAGGGGAGATGCCTATGTTTTTGGTGATAAAATGCTCAACTTGATTGTTTGAGACTTTGATTCTCTTTTAGTTGAATTCTCAATGTATGATTACTTGTGAATTATTTTGAAACGTTATTGATAAGAATTATAAGTTGAGAAAAATTAATTTTTAATTGTGAGTTGAGGATTTTGCTTGAGGACAAGCAAATGCTTACGTGTGGGGTATTTGATAAACCATAATATATACATATTTTTATCACATGCTTGACACATTTTGTGGATGGTTTATCATTAGATTTATGGAATTTGATGCTCCTAATCCTTTAATTTCATGTTTTATACTTAAGCGAGCATAAGGAAGTGAAAAGAGCAAGAAACAGGCCAAAAACGGACAAAATGGGCCGAAATTAGTATTCAACACGGCTTAGGCATTTTCACACGGGCAAACCACATGCCCGTGTATGGCACATAGAATCACACACGGCCTGAGTAGCCTCACACGGGCCTGTCCTTGACGAGACCTGTTTTAATTTTACTCTGAAAGGCTAGTTTTTGGGCTAATAGAGGTATTCCAAAGCTTATAAAAAGACCGAAGAGAGGAACAAAAACACGCACGAAGTAGAAAGTAAGGAATCACTCGAAAAATGCCAATTGATTCATCTCAGAAGCAAGGATTTACATCAGGACTGAAGATTTCCCTTCAATTTCTCTTGACGTTTTTGGGTTCTTTATGTTTTGTTGTTTTCCCTATTTTGAGATGTTTTCTTTTATAAACATGAACTAAATCCCCTAAATACCTGAGGGGGATGAAACCTAAGACAGATTTTATTATTAATTTCTAAATTATATGATAAATATTTGATTTGTTCTTAATTGTGTTATTAATTCTTGTGTTAATATTTCAGGATATTAATTCAAGTCGAAGGTGCTTATTCAGTGGAACAAAAGTCCTTGTTTAAGAGTAGATCCAACATAATTAAGCAGATTTGATTGCAATCCTAGACATAGAACGATGAAAATCTGCCGGATTAGAGTCAAATCTAATAGGGAAATCCATAGATCGAGTTAATGCAACATTAGGGGTTTTAATTAGAAAAAAATTCAATTAATCAACCTAGGGTTAGTTGTTTTTAGTCTTGAAAGAGATATTAACATAAATTAAGGATTTCTACGGATCAAGTCAAGTGAATAAATCATCTAGTTCAGAGTCAAATAACAAGTGAAGTCTAGGTGGATTCTTCTTTGGGTATTGTCTTAATCAATCAGTTTTCCAAAAGTATTTTCACCAATTTACTCTCTGTTGTGTTCTTAGCTTAGTTAAATTTTAGTTTATACAAATCCCCTTTTATTTCTAGGCTAGATAATAAAAAGGAAGTTAATACTAGTACTTTTAGTCCCTGTGGGTTCGATATCTTAGTCTTGCCATAAGCTATACTACTGTTCGATAGGTGCGCATGCCTTTATCATGATAATAGTTTAGTTATAGGTACGATCACACATAAATATCACAATCACATCCCTCTTGAATGAAGGTCCTAAAAAGCACATATGTTAGTAGAAGATTAGACAAATCAGTTCATATCATCATTCAATTAGGAAACTAAAATTAAATTGCAGCTTAATTTATTAATGCAAATAATACATTTTAAGTTAATTTTATCTATCAATTTAACCATTCCTTCTTGGGTAGCCACCACTTTTTAGCTATTAGGTTGTCTTATGGAACATGTTACAACATCTCTCACATTCGTCAAACACAGAAGATCATCCGTAACATGATTTGAAAACTCTTTATCCATAATCCAATTATTATTGGACTTACCATTCAACCATGTGGAAGCTGATTCTTTATTATTGAACACCGTCAAAAGAGATTGTCATTGCTTAGCGGTAAAACCAAGAAGTGTTGCCTGCTAGAGGTGGTTGAGGAGGAGAAGACTCGCCGTCATCCATTTAGAATGATGAAAGATTTTTTTCAAAAAGCTTCCTCTGATACCATGATAAGAATAGGGTAATCTCTTGAATTTTATTCATAGACCTCAAGGGTATATATATCTATACAATAATAGTTACGTAGGAATTAAATTGCTAAAAGATAATATCCCATTATAATATCCTATAATATCTCATTAGGAGTCAAATTACTAAGAGATAGTATCCCGTACTAATATCCTATCATATCCCAAAAAAAATCATATAATATCCCATTAGGAATAAAATTGCTAAAATATAATATCTCATAATAATATCCTAACACCTATTCACACAACAGCTGAAGAAGCTACAACCAGCAACCAGCTTGAAAACTATTGTCACCACCAACGAAGCGAATATCGACCATTTGAATTATAATGTAGCTAATCTAGAAATAAAAAATGTAGGGACCCTCAAGCTTTACAACTAGTTTATTTAGAAAATAGGTAAGATGGAGATGTTTTCAGTAGCAACTACAATTTTTGTTTTTTTAGTAAAATATAAGAATAGTCATCTAAAAATTTAGTTTGTTTTATTTTGGTCACTCAATTATTAATTTTTTCATTCTAGTCACGTAACTTTTTGAAATTAAATATTTTAGTCACTCTTTCGTTTGTTGCCTAATGAAAGTCTAACGTGAGTTTTGTTTTATTAGCCTAATAATAAATTTAACCCTCCTATATTTACACATTCTATCAATTTCATCCTAAATCTAAAATTTTCAATAAATTTAACCCTCAATATTTTTAAAATTTGTTATTTTAATTCTAATTTTAAAATTATAAATATATTTACAAAAACCTTAAAATATTTTCAAATTTTTATAATTTATATTTACTTTTCCCATCAACCATGCTCATTTCTCATCAACCAAACATATGAAAAATTTATAAATTAAATATTTTTTGTTCAATCTCTTTTTATTTACATCTGTTTTTCTTTTGCTACATTGTTTGTCTTAAATGCCTAATTAAAACCCAAAAAGAAGTTCAAAATTAATAAATTTATAAACTCAAAAAAATGGTTGGGCTGATAACACCACCTCCCACAACCTCACTCTTTGCTAACAAAGATAGTACCAATTTTAGGTTCTAGTGCTCACATGTCTTCATCATTTCTAGCTCAAGCATTGGAGAGAGATTGTATGTCAAGACTCGACATTTGATATTTCTAGTTTCTTTAATTGAATGAAAGAAAGAACAAAGTGAAATATATTGTTAAAAGTCATTTTTGGTAAAAAAAAATCTTTAAAATATTTTTATATTTATTAATTTTAAAATTTACATTCACAATTTAAAATTTTTTTAGCTTTTTTTATTTTTTTATAATTTTTATAATTATGACTAAAATGAAAAATCTTGTAAACATTTAGGGTTAAATTTATTAAATTTTTTAGATTTCGAATCAAATTGATAGAATGTATAAACATAAAAAGTTAAATTTGTTAAATTTGTTATTATACTTCCGTTAAGCAACTAACAAAAGAAAATATAAAATATTAATTTTGAAAAGTTAAATAATTAAAACGAAAATAATAATAGTTGAGCAACTAAAATACAATATATTAACTATTGTTGTACTTCACCCACATTTTTTTATTATATATATACACCCTTCGAAAACGGGAATGGATTATGAGCTTGAAACTTTTTTACCTGAAAAATCCTATCCTTGAATAGCAATGGTTCTTTCTTTTCCCTCCTTGCTAATCTTTCTTTCTTCCTTTCTCTTCTTGTCAATCGTTGTTAAAATAGTAAACAAAATTGAAACCATAGATTCAAACGATAAGCTGCCACCAGGGCCATGGAAATTACCCTTTATAGGCAACCTACATCAGCTAGTTGGCTCACTACCTCATCGAGTTCTGAGAGATTTGGCCAATCAACATGGACCCTTAATGCACCTACAGCTTGGTGAAAGTTCCACCATCATTGTTTCATCACCAGAAATTGCCAAAGAGGTGATGATAACACATGGTATCATCTTTGCTGATAGACCTTATGTGGCTGCTTTGGATGTACTGACTTATAATTACATGGACATTGCTGTTGAGATTTGGCCTGCATTGCAACAAAAGAACCAGCAGCAAGACATTTGGAGCAGAACCGGTTGCAGCAGCAAGTTTGGTTCATTTTGGATATTTTGTTCCTATGTATTTTTAATTTAGTTTGATTGTAATTTGTCCATATAGCTAGATGGACTTGTTTTAATTTGATTTGATTTTTGATGTAATAGCTGGACATGCTAGTTTGAATTTCTTGTAATTTAGGTCAGTCTAAGTGACTTACTAGGGGAATAGGTAAATCATTATGCTATGGCTTGTATTTTGTATCTCTTTATATTTTCTTTGTTTAATCAAAGAGTATGAATGTTGCTGTTTTTTTATCATCCGATCAGTGCTCAAGTTCTTTCTTCTATCTCGGTTTTGCTTATGTTTCTTGAGCTTTCTGTTTGTAGTTGCTGTTTCGATTGTGTTACAAGCCAATTACCGACATAGGTAATTACCTTTAGTTTCCAACATCGGTAATCATCCTTGTTTCACCATCAGGAATAGCCTTCTTGTTATCACAAAACAGATTACCATCATAGGTAATTCCCCTTTTGTTCTAACAAATGGTATCAAGAGCCTAAGTCTTTAAGGGCCTTCTCTTGTTGTTTGTTGTTTGGAAGTTTAAGCTTAAGAAAGCAGGAAATCGAGGTTGTTGAACTTGTTGCAGCAGGATGAGCTTCACACCACCTCCACCTCCGGTGTTCACTGGTGAGAACTACCACATTTGGGTGGTAAAAATGAAGACTTACCTCCAGGCACACGATTTATGGAATGTTGTGGAGAATGATGTTGAGCTACCTCCACTGAGAGCCAATCCCACCATTGCTCAGATGAAGCAGCATGCTGAAGAGTCTGCTAAGAAGCCAAAAGCCATGGCCTGTTTGCAGAATGGAGTGTCTGATGTGATCTTCACTCGCATTATGGCATGTGACTCACCTAAGCAAGCTTGGGACAGGTTGAAGGAGGAGTTTATGGGGTCTGAGAAGACCAGGCAGCAACAGCAAATTAATTTGAGGAGAGATTTTGAAAATCTCAAGATGAAGGAGGCTGAAACTATCAAGCAATATGCTGATAGGATAATGGCCATAGTGAACAACATAAGATTGCTTGGAGTGGACTTTGCTGAAAGCAGAGTGGTTGAGAAGGTGATCACCACCCTTCCTGAGAGGTTTGAGTCTAAGATTTCCTCACTAGAAGATTCGAAGGATCTCACCACCATCTCTCTATCAGAATTGGTTAACTCACTCTATGCCTTGGAGCAGAGAAGAGCTAATCGACAAGAGAATCAATCCGAGGGAGCCTTCCAAGCAAAAGTCAGAGAGAGCTCCAATGCAAGTCAAAAAGGCAAAAAGCCTTGGCTTGACAAGAAGGAGAGGTCGAAAAGAGATTCAAGCAAGAAGAGTTACCCACCATGCACTCACTACAAGAAGACCACACATTCAGAGAAGTTCTGTTGGAGAAGACCAGATGTTCAATGCTGGAAATGCAAGCAATTTGGTCATGTTGAGAAGCTTTGCAAGAACAAAGGCAAAGCACCAACACAACAAAGTCAGGCACAAGTTGCTGAAGATGTTCAAGCTCAGGAGGAGCATGTCTTCAGTGTATCTTTCCTTGCAACCACAAGCAAAACCAAGTGCAGTTGGCTAGTGGACAGTGGCTGCTCGCATCACATGGCAGCTGATGTGAGTTTATTCAAGGAGCTTGACAGGAGTTTCAGCTCGAGGATCAGGATCGGGAATGGAAGCCTGATTGAAGCTAAAGGCAGGGGAGATGTGTTGATCAGCTCAAGTTCAGGTAACAAGCTGATTACTGATGTGTTGTTTGTGCCCGATATTGATCAGAACCTTTTGAGTGTTGGTCAGTTGGTTGAGAAGGGCTACTCGTTGGTGTTCGAGAGTGGTTCTTGTGTCATTAAGGATTCTCTTGGACAGGAAACTGCTACTGTTCCTATGGCAGATAAGTGTTTCATGTTGGATGTTAGCCAACTTGAAAAGAAGGCTTATCCTAGTCAATGTGACAGTGCTGGCCTATGGCACAGAAGATTAGGCCACGCCAACTTCAGGTCACTCGACTTGCTGCATAGACTTGACTTGGCAGAGGATATGACCAAAGTGGAGCCAATTGAAGGTGTTTGTGATGTGTGTCAACTTGGCAAGCAAGCAAGGCTGCCATTTGCTGTTGATCAAGCATGGAGAGCTCGAGAGAAGCTTGAGCTAGTGCATTCTGACATTTGTGGCCCGATGAAGACTCCTTCATTGAATGGGAGTAAGTATTTTGTTCTTTTTATTGATGATCTGACCAGGTTCTGCTGGATTTTCTTTTTGAAACAAAAATCTGATGTGTTTGAGGCCTTTGTAAAGTTCAAAGCATTGGCTGAGAATCAGGTTGGTTGTAAGATCAAGACATTGAGGACAGACAATGGGGCTGAGTATTTGTCTAAGAGATTTAAGAGGCTGTGTGAGCAGGCTGGAATCCATCATCAATTGACCACAGTGTACACTCCTCAGCAAAATGGAGTGTGTGAGAGAAAGAATAGGACTGTGATGGATATGGCTAGGTGCTTGTTGTTCCAAAGCAAGCTACCAAGCTCATTTTGGGCTGAGGCTGTTAACAGCTCTGTGTATCTGCTCAACAAGCTTCCAACACATGCTGTCAAGGACAAGACACCCTTTGAAGCATGGCATGAACTCAAGCCAACAGTGTCTCATTTGAAGGTCTTTGGATGTGTGTGCTATGTCCTTGTTCCTGCTGAAAGAAGGACTAAGCTCGAGAAGAGGTCTGTTCCTTGCATATTTGTGGGCTATAGTAGTGACAAGAAAGGCTATAGGGTCTATGATCCTTCAACAAGGAAAATTTTGGTAAGTAGAGACATCAGATTTGATGAAGAGAAGACTTGGAACTGGAATGATTCCAATGCATGTGAGTTTGAAGAAGATTCAGCTGAAGGCAACTTGGAACTAGCTGAAGGTGAGCCTAGCAGTGACAATGTCGATGACCCTCCTGTGAGAGGTACAAGGCCTATTGCTGAAGTTTATCAGAGGTGCAATGTGGCTATTGTTGAGCCCTCAAGCTATGAGGAAGCTGCTAGGGACATGAACTGGAAAAGGGCTATGGAAGCAGAATTAGACATGATTCAAAAGAATCAGACTTGGGATTTAGTTGAGAGGCCAGAAAAGAAGAAGGTTATTGGTGTTCGATGGGTCTTTAGAGCTAAGTTCAATGCTGATGGGTCATTGAACAAGCACAAGGCAAGGCTGGTGGTCAAGGGATATAGCCAGCAATATGGTGTCGATTTTGAAGAGACCTTTGCTCCAGTTGCACGATTAGACACCATCAAACTTCTGTTTTCTTTGGCTGCACAGAAGCAATGGAGGATCCATCAATTGGATGTTAAGTCAGCCTTCTTGAATGGCCTTCTCAAGGAAGAGATTTATGTTGAGCAACCTGATGGCTACAAGGTTCAGGGTCAAGAAAACAAGGTGTATAGGCTTAAAAAGGCCTTGTATAGGCTGAAGCAGGCACCTAGAGCCTGGTATGACAGAGTGGATAGTTATCTGTCAAGGCTCGGGTTCGAGAAAAGCTTGAGTGAGCCTACACTCTTTGTGAAGAAATCAAAAGAGGAGACATTGCTAATTGTCTCGATTTATGTCGATGATTTGCTGGTGACTGGAAGCAAGGATGTCATTATCGATGAGTTTAAAGCACAGATGCAAGAAGCATTCGACATGACTGACTTGGGGACCATGACCTACTTCCTTGGCATGGAAGTAAATCAGTCAGATCGAGGGATCTTCATCAGTCAGCAAGCCTTTGCCTTGAAGATTCTAAATAGGTTTAGCATGCAAAATTGCAAGCCTGTGAGCACACCAATGGCTCAAAGCGAGAAGCTGTCAAGCATTGGTGATCATGAAAAGGTCGATGAAAGGGAGTATAGGAGCTTGGTTGGCTGTTTGCTCTATTTGACAGCAACTAGACCTGACTTGATGCATGCAGTCAGTTTGTTAGCAAGATTCATGCATTGCTCGAATGTGGTGCATTTTAAGGCTGCTAAGAGGGTGTTGAGATACATCAAGGGAACTTTGAAGCTTGGTGTATTATTTAAGAAAGAAGAGCAGCTGAAGCTGGTTGGTTACTCAGATAGTGATTGGGCTGGCTGCATTGATGACATGAGGAGCACATCGGGGTACTTTTTCACCCTTGGCTCGAGTGTGTTCTGTTGGAGTTCGAAGAAGCAACAGACAGTTGCTCAATCCACAGCTGAGGCAGAGTACATTGCAGCAGCAGCAGTGAATCAAGCCATTTGGCTTCGAAAGTTGCTGAGTGATTTGAATGAGAAGCAACTTGAAGCTACTGAGATCTTAGTTGACAACCAGTCAGCAGTTGCAATAGCTAAGAATCCAGTCTTTCATGGAAAGACTAAGCATTTCAAGATCAAATTCCATTTTGTTCGAGAGGTTGAACAGTCAGGAGAAGTTAGCTTAGTGCATTGCTGTTCAAAGGATCAGTTAGCTGACATTTTGACAAAGCCACTTGGAACAGCACGATTTGAAGCTTTAAGGGAATCTATTGGTGTTTGTTGCATACAGTCCAAGGAGGAGTGTTGAGATTTGGCCTGCATTGCAACAAAAGAACCAGCAGCAAGACATTTGGAGTAGAACCGGTTGCAGCAGCAAGTTTGGTTCATTTTGGATATTTTGTTCCTATGTATTTTTAATTTAGTTTGATTGTAATTTGTCCATATAGCTAGATGGACTTGTTTTAATTTGATTTGATTTTTGATGTAATAGCTGGACATGCTAGTTTGAATTTCTTGTAATTTAGGTTAGTCTAAGTGACTTACTAGGGGAATAGGTAAATCATTATGCTATGGCTTGTATTTTGTATCTCTTTATATTTTCTTTGTTTAATCAAAGAGTATGAATGTTGCTGTTTTTTTATCATCCGATCAGTGCTCAAGTTCTTTCTTCTATCTCGGTTTTGCTTATGTTTCTTGAGCTTTCTGTTTGTAGTTGCTGTTTCGATTGTGTTACAAGCCAATTACCGACATAGGTAATTACCTTTAGTTTCCAACATCGGTAATCATCCTTGTTTCACCATCGGGAATAGCCTTCTTGTTATCACAAAACAGATTACCATCATAGGTAATTCCCCTTTTGTTCCAACAATTGCCATGACACGGTATGGAAATTATTGGAGACAGATGCGGAAAATTTGTACAGTGGAACTTTTAACGGCAAAAAGAGTGCAGTCGTTTGAATCAATCAGACAAGAGGAAGTCTCAGGTCTTGTGAAATATATATCTTCAAACCATGGCTCCCCAATCAATCTTACCAATAAGATTTTTTCCTTGACATATAGGATAACATCAAGAGCAGCATTCGATAACGTATGCAAGGAACATGATATATACTCATCAGTTGTGGATGATATAACAAAGCTGGGTTCTGGATTTAGACTTGCAGACATGTTCCCGTCCGTTAGAGTGCTTGAACGAATTAGTGGACTGAGACAGAAAGCTGAGGCTCTGTTTCAGAAGAGTGATAACATACTTCAAGGTATCATTAATGAACACAGAGCCAGTCTGGAGAGAGGATTAGTAGGTGAAGAAGTCAAGGAAGACTTGGTCACTGTTCTTTTAAAGATTCAACAACTTGGTGGTCTTGAATTTCCCTTGACTGACAAGGAAATCAAAGCAATCATTTGGGTTAGTATGTTCCTTTTGCCTTTTTTTGAGTTTATATATAGATTGGTTCCTCAAATATGCATCTTTTAGAGCATGAAGTAATGTTGGCTCATAATCTCTCAGGATATGTTCAGCGGAGGGGACGAAACATCATCAACAAGCGTAGACTGGGCAATGTCAGAAATTGTTGGGGTTGGAAGCATGTATTACCTATGGAGGTAATTAGTTTTGTTGATGAGACCACGTATTACCTATGTTGGTTAAACGTGGCTCAGTATGTAGCAATGAAATTGTTGGGTTTTTGGGGAAGCAGAGGAAGAAAAACAGGAAACAGAACAAAGAAGTAAGGCAATATTTTTACTTGCTCACAAATGTGCAGCAAGGGAGCTATGGCTTCAGCTCATTTTTGCTCATTCATTCAACTAAAAAAAAACAATACATTTATAGATAAAACACATTACCAAATACTACCTACTCCCACTTAGTAGCCTAGGGACTTGTTAAACATAACTTGCACACATCAATAAGCTAAATTATCAGCTCTATCAGTACCTAAACACATCAAAACGTCAGCAACTTAGTTCATTTCCAACCAAACTAAACTAAATTGCAACTACAACAGAAAACTTGTTGCTGCAACATGCAGCATGCATACAAGCTGTATGCACTCAACAAAAACATAACAGCAGCATGGATGGCCAATTTCCAACAGAAATGGTGAGAAATCCAAGGGTGCTAAAAAAGGCACAAAATGAGGTTAGACAGGTGTGTCATGGAAAGGGAGATGTGGATGAAGCAGGTATCAAAGAATTAAAATACTTAGCATTAGTTATCAAAGAAACCTTGAGGTTACACCCTCCACTTCCTCTGTTACTTCCAAGAGAAAGTCGAGAGAATTACGAAATCAATGGTTACCAAATTCCTTCCAAGACTAAAATCATAATCAATGCATGGGCTATTGGAAGAGATCCCAAGTACTGGAGTAAAGCTGAGACATTTTATCCTGAAAGATTCCTCGATAGTTCTATTGATTTCAATGGCACAAATATGGAGTACATCCCATTTGGGGCTGGAAGAAGAATGTGCCCAGGCATATCATTTGCTCTTCCTAACATTGAGCTGCCTTTGGCAAAGTTGCTTTTCCATTTTGATTGGGAGCTTCCTAATGGAATGTGGCATGAAGATTTAGATATGACTGAAGACTTTGGTATGGCTACAGGAAGGAAAGATGATCTAATCCTAATTCCAACCTCTCATGCCAATTAATCTCCTGAATAACAATTTTCTTCCCACCATTTAATGTTATCTAAATAAAGATGTTTTTATTGTTAGAATAATTTGTGCTTTCGGCACTAATAATATGAGAATTATATTCCAACTCAATTACTTAATCAACGTATTTATTTTTTTAAATACATACAATTAAATCAATATTATAGTTTGTGTATATATAAACCAATAATCAAAATTTTATATATATAATTATAATAAATTAAAATTTATGTATTAAATTTTTCAATAAACTAAAACTTGATCTAAAATATTTACCATGCTAACTCATTTGAGAATTTATCACACAATAAAAATTTGATAATTCATGAAAAACTATTAATCTATCTCATTACTTACTAAATTGGAACATTCAGGGGCGGTACCGTTGGCAGGGAATCGCACCATAAAATGGGAAATTTAAATTTTAGCCATTTAATTAGCACATTATAAAAGTATACTTTGATATCCAAAATAATAAAACTTTAATTTATTTTTTTTTAAATTTATAAAAATATAAATTATTAGAATAATAAAAATATATTTTAACTCATATAAAATTATAAATTTAATTTTGACCCAAAATGTTTTGACTACATTACTTTTTTTTTCTACAGCAAAGGGCTTGGAAGCCACTACCTCGATTAACTATAATCAGAGATAACACTATTGTGGATATCGCTTGGATACACCAACTCCAAAAAAAAATTACAGTTCTTAACCAAGGCTAATCTACTAAAATGATCTGCGGCCTTGTTTTTAGACCACCTAATCCATTTAATGTTGGTTTCGGCAAAGGAGTTAAGCAGGCCAAAAATCTCCTTAACCTGATGACTGATAATGGTAATATCCTTATGATTCTTTCGAACACGTTTGACAATGCTAGCACAATCAGTTTCAAAATTGATTTTCACAAAGCAATTCGTGTGAGCCAAATTAATTCCCTCACTCAACGCACTCAACGCACAAAGCTCAGCCCACTCCACACTCCTATGCTCTTCTTTACAAGTCGTGATGCCCCCAATAACAAAACCATCACTATCCCACGCAACAACCCCAATCCCAATCTTATCGTCGGCCATGGTAGCATCTACGTTAATCTTTATCAACCCGATTGGTGGTTTCTCCCATTTTTGTGAGCTATGTGACATAGGAATGATCGGCTTGTTAGTTAAATTATGGACTTGAAATCAGCCACAAGAGTCTTGGTCCAATCCCAAGTTACATTAGCCTCCTCTCATTTGCCCCGGAAAAGGGAATTGTTACGACAATTCCAAATATTCCAAAGGATTGTGACAAAGTCTTCGAAAGTGTTCCTATCCATCAAGCGCATTGCCGCCTCCAACCAATCAATACATCTATCATAAACAGAGTTAGGAAGCCGACCATCAATCCCACCATAAGAGAGAATCGCATGAGCCTTCAGGAAATCCTTAAGAGCATGAATGGAGGTCTCGTTGGTAACTCTTGAAAAGAGTTATATTTTATGCCTTTAGACTTGATTAATTGCCTGTACTTAGGTAAGTTTAGTTACATTTTTAGGATTTTCCATTAGTGTTTTTAGGAAATTGCATTAAACGGCTTGGACTGTGGTTAAATGTTATTTCTAGTTGTTTGTAGGAAGAATTTGTTTGTTATGTGGCAGGTGCAGAATGAGGAAAATAAGTAAAGTAAAGGTTTGTTGTGGCAAGAGGATGGACAATTTGCCAACACAAATGTCGTGGAAATTCAAGGAAGTGACCCAGTCAACACTTAGCCATTATTAGCCCTGCTGTAGATGTACCAAAAAAATCAGCCTAAAAAAGAGGAAAAAGATCATGGAATGATGGGTCTACCCTAAAGGGGGAGATATAAAACCCAAAAATAAAAACTAAAAAAGAGAGTAGACGATTAGAGAGTCATTTTGGAAGGAGAAATCTATTAGATGAAATAAGGACAGAGATGCAAAGGGGAAGACAAAGGCAGCCCTTTCTGGTCACCGAAAGACATTTTGTAGCCGGAGTTGTGGTTGGACAGGTGAAAGCTATCTTCCTGAGTTCTACCTTTAATTCTTTATTTTTTGTTCCGTATGGACTCTACCTTTCGAACTTATGTACAATGCCAATGATTTTGCCATAGGGGCAGTACTTGGACAGAGAATGAACAAGGTATTTCACGCTATCTTCTATGCAAGTCGTATGTTGACTGATTCATAGCTAAATTATACCACCACTGAGAAAAAGTTGTTAGCTATGGTATTTGCCTTCGACAAATTCAGAGGTTATTTAGTAGGTACCAAAGTGACGATTTATACGGACCACTCTGCTATTAAATACTTGGTGACCAAGAAAGACGTCAAGCCTAGGTTGATTCGATGGATATTTTTATTGCAGGAATTTGATCTAGAAATTAGAGATAGGAAAGGCATAGAAAATCAGGTGGTTGATCAATTGTCTCGACTTGAAGTAGGAAATGGATACGGTCATATTCAGCGCATTTGAGATGATTTTACAGATGAGCAACTGTTAGTTGTCATGGCATTACCATGGTATGCTGATATTGTAAATTTTTTGGTTAGTGGATTGCTGCCATCTGACCTCACAAATCAAAAACGGAAAAAAATTTCTCCATGATGCCAAGTAGTATTACTGGAATAAGTTGTTTTTATTCAAACACTATACAAACCAAATAATTTGGAAGTGTGGTCCAGATGACAAGATTTAGAGTATTTTATTTCATTTTCATTCAACACCATCCGGAGGGCATTTTAAGGGCATGAAAACTACGGCAAAAGTTCTCCAATTGGGTTTTTATTGGCCAACTATGTTTAAAGATGCTCATGAATTTTGCCAAGCTTGCGAGCTGTCAAAGAACTTGAAATCTATTGATGAGGTACGATATGCCCTTACAAACTATTTTAGAAGTGAAACTATTTTATGTTTGGGGAATTGATATTATGAGACCATTCCCACCTTCTTGGGGCAATGCATACGTACTTTTAGCTGTTGATTATGTCTCTAACTGGGTTAAGGCTATTGCTTTACCAACAAATGATGCCAAATCGGTACTGAAATTTCTCAATAATAATATTTTTATTAGTTTTGGTACTCTTCGTGCGTTAATTAGTGACGAGGGTTCACATTTTGATTGCAAATTAGTTGCTAATGCTCTGAACATGTATGGAGTTAAACATAAAATTGTCATGGCATACTATCATCAGACAAATGGGCAGGTGGAAGCTTTTAATAGAGAGGTTAAACAAATTTTGGAAAAGGTAGTCAATCCCAACCGAAAAGATTGGCCATCTAAACTAGATGAAGCTTTATGGGCGTATCGCATTGCATTCAAGACGCCATTGGGGATGTCTCCCCTCAAGCTTGTTTATGGGAAACCCTGTCATTTTCCTGGTGAACTTGAACATAAGACATATTGGGCAATTAAGAAATTGAGTATGGATTGGAATGCTACTGGTACCCACTGCCTATTGGAGTTGAATGAGATGGAAGAATTTTGAGCACAAGTCTATGAGAATGCCAAGCTATACAAAGAAAAGATTAAGGGATAGCATGACAACAAAATTTTACCACGACAATTTGCACTTGGACAACAGGTCCTATTATTCAACTCCAGACTTAAATTATTTCTTAGCAAATTGAAATATAGTTAGTTTAGTCCATTCAAGATAGTTTGGGTTTGCCCTCATGGAGCTGTAGAAGTTAAAGACAGCAAAACTATTTCCAATTTCAAAGTCAATGGCCAATGATTAAAGCATGACTTTGGAGCCTCTATAATTCATGATAAAAGTTTTATCATTTTTCAAACTATTTAATATTTCTTTCTTATCATATTTTATTCATTTACTTTATTTATTTATTTGTTATTTTCTTTTGTTATAGGTACCTTATGGCCTATGATTGTAGACATTAGCCCATTCACTACATTAGTTAATTCTAATATCCAAATTTTTCTACTATTTTTCTTTTCCCGCTTAATTTTTCTTTTATTTGTGTCAAGTTAATCTAAGCCACTACGTCATCGTTATATTTTCTCTCACGTTTACCCTAGTCATTTCACTTCTTTTCTAACTCTTTTTCTGTTTTGTCTTGTTCAACTTCCTCTATTTTTACTCCATGAAAACTGTAAAGGTCTAACATTTTTCTATTTTTCTAGTCACTATTGTTGATACAATGGCTCACTAAGCACCATCCTCTTCCACCCCTGTGCCTCCACAAACATTTTTCAGCAAAATTGCGGAAGAAAAGTATACCCAGAACATATCAAAGTAGCCATTTTGTTTGGAAAAAGGGTTCCTTTTTCAATATGCTCCATTTATGGGTTACTCTAAAGCTATCTCTTCTGTAGTGGAGAAACATGGATGGCAAATCTTCTGTCTCCACCTAGATGACATTCTCACCAAGGTAGTGAAAGAGTTTTATGCTCATCTCACCTCTCTGGACAATGCCTTTATATATGTGCATAGTGTATCGATGCTATTTTATGAAGACTCCATTAATACAGAATATGGGTTATCTGACAACCTAAACAAACACACCCAATTTGTCAAGTTTATGACCACTAAATGGCTCTAATAAGTATTGACAGATTTTTGTGTCGAGGGGACGAAGTGGACAATTTCTAGAAATGATTGTTATACCATTGACCGTGTATCATTGAATCCTCACTACTAAGTTTGGTATCATTTCCTTCAAGCTTGTCTCATCCTTTTTACTCATAACTCAACTGTTTCAAAAGAACGTTTGTTATTATTGCACTCAATTATAACAAGTAAAAAGATCAATGTTGGAAGCATCATTTTTAGAGTAGTCCACCGCTACTATTAGAAGAATGTCGATGCCTTAAATTTTTCATCCCTCATTACAACACTTTGTTAGCGAGTGAAGGTTCCTATTCAAATTAATAAAGACACAATTACCAACAAAGGAGCCATAACAAAGCAACTTGCCCTAAGATTTTCTGGGGAGGAAATGCCAAAGCATCTGGGCTCCATATTTACACCATCACCACATCTGCCTACTAATACTGCTCCATCAACATCTCATAGTAATTTTGAGTAGAAAGTGATTGACGTGCTTAAGATGTTGTAGCAACAACTCCAAATACTAGAGAAACACCAACAAAGGCTGGCCACTGATTTTGGCTGCGCTCAAGAGAAAATGGCTCTCTTTTAGGGGTATATTCAATGAAGAAATAAAGCCATGAAGAAATCTCTTTAGAAGAACTTTACCTGACCCATGCCTTAATTCCCTATTTTTCCTAAGGAATTATTGTTGGAGCCAGAGGAGGAGGATGACAATGGTGAAGAAACTATTATGGAGAAGAAGACCATATAACAAGAAAAAGTAGAGAAAATCGAATTTGTCCATGTTAAATATAAGAAGGATGATAATGATGTAACTTAAGCTAATACACCTACAGACACCACTACTGCACCGACCACTACACTTATGATTGAACAAGAATGTGCGGTTCACCAACTAATTGATTATCTCACAAAGTCAGACACTGATGATGAAGAAGAGGTACATATTAACTAGCTAAAATGAAAGTGCTACGAGAGAGCTGTTAGAAAATCCAGTCAAGTTGATACTGGTGAAGTAGAAAGGCAGCAGCGATACAAACGTGCTGCCAAGAAATCCACCCAACCCAAATAGAGCAACCTCCATTCTTTCCAAGCTTTTGTGTTTCTTTCTTTCATTTTATACTATGTGTTTCATGCATTCATGGTTAGTTGTCATTGTATGTTTATAATTGATAGTTGTTGTTATTGTATTTTGTCATATTTCATTGTTCATGCATTGAGGACAATACATCCCTTAGTTTTGGGGGTATGTTGTGTTGTACATATAGTATATCATAGATAGATGCTTTAATATTCATGCATTTTGTCATTTAGTTTGCCGTTACATACAAATGTCAAATAACTATTAAACTATGATGAGTATATTGATATAGATGATGTTTGATGAGGATAATAACTCTTCAACTAATTTAGAAAATTGTGGAAGTTGATTAAGCATGTTTAGCTTAGAATAGTTGTTTGAAAATTGATTCCTAAAAGTAGAACAACTTAAGTATTAATGTAAGTAAGTCTGTAGTAGGATTCTTTTAATGCATTTAGAATTTCTTGATCCTAAATTCAATAATTTGGTTATAAATGATAAGGAAAACCTTAGCAATAGTTTTACACTCTAATGTTTGAAACTGTTGAGTAGGTCAGTATCGTATTATTGATAAAAAAATGAGTTCAAATAAGAGTGATTAAAAAATTATTAATAATTAGGGACACTCTATTATAGTAATAGGCTGACTAGCTAAGAAGGTAGTTGTTTTCTCCATCTATCTCTTTAGTTAAGAGCCTTAGCTTTATGAGTGAAATACATTTAAATTGTGGCATGATATACTACCTGGTAATCTAGTGTATGCTCCATTGATATTTTCAAGTAAAGAAATCATGTGACAAGATAAATTTTCTATAGAAAATAATATTTGTGATTAAAAGTTTGAACTGACTGAATAACTAAAAATAGTGAAATTGAGTTTAGAGGAAAGACATTTTAAATATAATAGGAGAGGTTTGCTATAGTTAGAATTGCATAATTATTTAGGAACTTTTATCTTTAGGAAACATTTTTTGCACTTCATTTGCTAAACAAACCTATACAACTCAAACCAATTTTTTTTTATTTAGAAGAATATTGAGAATGGAGGTATTAAATATACTTCTCATGGTTCAACAGTGCAAATTGTAACTCTTTGTTTTGGCAAATATTCATGCATTTATGTTTACTCATATACGTTTTGCTTGATGACAAGCAATAATTCAGGTTTGGGGGTGTGATAACTCTTCAAAAGAGTTATATTTTAAGCATCTAGATTGAATTAATCGTTTGTAATTAAGTAAATATGTTTGCATTTTTAGCTATTTTTAGAATATTACATAACAAAGCTTGAATTGTGCTATGCATGTTATTATTTGTTACTTCTATTATTGGGAAAGAAAGGTGTTGTTTGTGGTTGGTACAGGTGCAGGATGAAGAAGAGAAAAGAAAATGATAGGAAAATGAAGGAAGTGAAATATTGCCATGACAAAATGTTGGTTAGATTGCCAATACGAATCCCATGACAATTCTAGGAAGATGATGCAGCACTCAGTCCCCGACAACAATGCCAAAAACTTGATGTAGTCGTAAGCCAACTAAAAATTTGATAAAGGAAAGTGCACCTATTAATTAATAGTATAGCTACAGTGAGCACAGATATCATTCCCATGAAGATTAAAAGTACTAGTAATTACCGTCTTTCTATTATTTAACTGACAAATTGGAGTGATTGATTAAAACTAAAATTAACTAAATTAATTAACTAAAGAACATTGTAAAGAATAAATCAAGAAAGCCAACGATTAACAAACAAGAAACGAAACAATACCCAGGAAAGAATTCACCTAGACTTCATCTCTCATTACCAATATGAATTAAACAATTTCTTCACTTAGTATCTTGATCTGTAGAAATCCCTAAATTATGCTAATATTTCTTTCAAGACTAATAGCAACTGCCTCCAGGTTGATTAATTAAAATTTCTTTCTAATTAAAGCCCATATTATCACATTAACTCGATCTATGGATTTCCCTATTAAATTTGACTCTAATCTAGTAGATTTATGTCATCTTGTTTCTAGGATTGCATGCAACTCCACTCAATTATGCTAGATCTTCTCCTAAACAGAGACTTTTCCTCCTCTATTCAAGCACATCAAACATGGATTAATAGTCCGAAAATTTTAAACCAAGAATTAAGCACACAAAATTGAGAATCAAATCTAAGTATTTATTGCGTAAAATAGAAATAAAAGACAAAATTCATCATAGAGTTCATCTCCTCTAGGTATTTAGAAAATTAGTTCATAATCGCAAATAAAAACATATCAAAGATAGTATAACCACAAGAAACAAGAAAATCCATAATAAACTTCAAACAAATCAAAAGGAGATCGTCAATCTTGATGGTAATCTACTTTAGAATCGGCTTCAATGGTGTTTCCCAAGTTATTTTCTTGAGTATTTTATAACGGCTTAGTCCCCTATTGTTATATGATAAACCATAAATACAACATATTTTAATCCCATACTTGGCATATTTTTGGATGATTTACCTTATAAATTAAAGAATTTGATACTCCTAATCCTTTAATTTCATGTTTTATACTTAAGTGAGCATAGGGAAGTGAAAAGAGTAAGAAACGGGCCAAAAACGGACAAAATAGGCTAAACTCAGCATTCAACACGGCCTAGGCATCTCCACACGGGCAAACCACACACCCGTGTATGACACACGGGCTGGCCACATGCCCGTGTGTGACACACGGGCTGACCATATGCCTGTGTGTCAATGCCATGTCGACTTCTACCCAGCCAGTATTGCACACAGCCTAAGAATCTTCACACGGGCTAGCTACACGTCCGTGTCCCTGTCGAGTCCTGTTTCAATTTCACGTGAAAAAAGCTAATTTTTAGGTATTTTGAGCGTTCCTAAGTCTATTTAAACACACTAGGAGATGATTAAAGGGACACAAAGCAGAAAACAGGGAATTACTCGAAGAAAGCCGTTGGATTCATTTCGGAAGCAGAAATCTCTTTCAAGACTAAAGATCTCCCTTCAATTTCCTCGAAGTTTTTGGGTTTATTTGTGTTTTGTTATTTTCCAAATTTTGAGATGTTTTCCCTTGTAAGCATGAAATAAATCCCCTAGATGCCTAAGGAGGACGAAAACTAAGACGAATCTTATTATTTTATGAATTATATGATAAATACTTGATTTGTTCTTAATTATGTTTATTAATTATTGTTTTAATATTTCAAGATATTAATTTAAGTTGAATGTGCTTATTCAGTGGAGCAAATGTCACTGTTTAGGAGTAGATCCAACATAATTAAGCGGAGTTAATTGCAACCCTAAAGATAAGGCAATATAAATCTGCCGGATCAGAGTCATATCTAATAGGGAAATCCATAGATCGAGTTAATGCAACGATAAGGGTTTTAATTAGAAAGAAATTTCAATTAATCAACCTAGAGTTAGTTGTTTTTAGTCTCGAAAGAGGTAATAACATAAATTAGGAATTTCTACGGATCTAGTCAAGTCAATAAATCTTCTAATTCAGAGTTTAATAATAAGTGAAGTCTAGGTGGATTCTTCCTTGGGTATTGTCTCTCTAAATCGGTTTTCATAAAAGTCTTTTTCCCAATTCGCTCTCTTTGCACTCTTAGTTAGTTTAATTAGTTTTAGTTTAAAACAAGTCCCCTTAATTTTTAAGGTAGATAATAAAAAGATAGTTAATACTAGTACTTGTAGTCCTCGTGGATACGATATTCCGGTCTTGCCATAACTATACTACTGTTCGATAGGTGCGATTGCCTTTATCATGATCATAGTTAGTTTTGGGATCACCAATCATTATATTTTGTATATATAGGTATTAGAATGCTCGAAAAACCTAAAAATTACGTTTTTTTTTTCTTTGCAAAATCCACACAATCTGGCACATGGCCATATGGCAGTCCATATGGCTCACACGGCCATGTGCCTGGCCCATGTGGGAGGGTTTAACCCGTATGGCTCCTAAAACTTGCTCCGATTTTTGCTCGTTTTTCTCTCATTTTGCTCTCAAATGCTCTCCTAAGTATAGAAACAAGAATTTAAATGATTAGGAGCATAAAATTCACCATTTTACATCGAATAATCATCCAAAAATGCATTAAGAATGAGGCTAAAATATGTTACTTTTATCATTTATCACTTTCAACAGGGTTACGTTTCCCAATCAAACTTTGATTATTCCAGGGATATTCCAGTCATATTAGAACTCTAATCTCAGCCTATATAAAAGGCCATTAGAACCCTAATAGGTGTGACCAAAAAGAATAAAAAGAGAGAATGTTGTTTTGAGAGAGGGATTTTGTTTTTTTGGTATTTGGGGCTTGTACGACTAGGGTAATTTTTCTCCACATTTTATTCTCATTTGTTTTCTTAAAAGTGAAAAACCGATAAAATAAAAAGTGGAAGATGGATCGAATAAACCAACGAATATGATGGATAGATGAATAAGAGTCCAATTGAACCCTATGAGATATAAACCCCAATAAACTCAATTAATGGCTCTAATCAAACCTTCAAGAAATAATCCTTGGCAAATTGAATGATGAAAAATGAATTCTCACGACTCCTTGAAAAAATTCGAGAAGAAAACTACTTCTAAAAATAACAAGAAAGCAACTTACACAAAGAAACTAACTCCATGACTTGAGAACTTTATTAATGAAGAAACAATTGTGTATCTCATGAACAATGAAGAGGCCTATATAGGCTAGCTAAGTACATCCAAATAAAACTCCCAAATATACTCAAGCTCTAAATAATCTAAATAAGAAGTATTTTTAAACTACACTTTCTTGTTGACTAAGAAACATAAAATAATCTAAATGACGCAAAAGACTTAAATAATATCCAAAATTCAGAATAAATAAATAGTAAAACCTAATAAATTCAAATTTGGCTCATACATAATAAAAATTAAGCCTAAAAATTGGACTCAATATGATTTAAACTTGAATTAAAAGTTTGAACTGTTTGGTTGTCTATTTCTTATGTATATAATTTTATATAATTTTAAGTGTCATAATCACATCAAAATTATTAAAAAAATTATGTTTATAATTATGATGCTGATTCATGACTAGATTAGACCATTCTTTTATTCATCTACATTAAATTATTTTACTTGTCAGTAAAAATTGGGAGAGAAAATCAGAGAAAATAACCGTTGTATGTGTTTTTAGTAAGATTAGCAAGATTGAAATGAAGGGTAATGTTTTTTTATAACCATAAATTGAATAATTGAGGTGGAACTCGGAACAGAAAAACTTTTGCAACCTAAAACATGTTGCTCTCGGAATCTGATCCTCACGTTCTTAGTGCTGAAAGCACAAATTATTGTGACAATAAAAACATTTTTATCGGATAACAGTAAATGGTCAGAAGAAAAATGTTATTCACTAGCTTCATTGAGACGAGTGGTTGGAATTAATATTAGATCATCTTTCCTACTGAATCTCACACCAAAGGCTTGAGTCATATTTAAATCTCCATGCCTCGTTCCATTAGGATGCTCCCAATCAAAATGGTAAAGCAATTTTGTTAGAGGCAGCTCAATGTTAGGAAGTGCAAATAATATTGATAAGGAGGTAGCGAATCAAGATCGTATTTAAGTTGTTTGATTCGATAAAGAAAAATTTGAAATTAACTTGAAAAGAAGAAATTAAACTGATTTAGGAAACAAAAAAATAACTTATACAAGAAACTAAAGGATAAAGAATAAATATTTAAAAAATAAAAAATAAATAAACAATAGAATAAAAAGGGGAAGATGGATCAAATAAGTAGAGGGATATGATGGATAGATGGATAAGTATCTAATTCAACCTTTTGAGATATAGACACCTACAAACTCAATTATTAATCCCATCCTTGACAAATTGAAGGAAGAAGAATGAATTCTTCCAACTTTAACAAAATCGAGAAGAAAATTGTTTTTAAAAATAAAAAGAAAACAATCTTGCACAAGCTTGGAAACTAACTTTAAGACTAGAAAATTTTATTAATGAAGAAACAATGGTGTATCTAATAAACGATGAAGAGGCCTATATAGGTTAGTTAAGTATATCTAAATAAAACTCTTAAGCATATTAAAACTCTAAATAATCTAATTAAGAAGTAGTTTTAAACTAAATTTTCTTATTCACTAACAAATTTAAAACTCTTAAATAACTTAAAATACTTAATACACATCCAAAGTTCGGTATAAATAAATAATAAAACCTAATAAATATAAATTTGACTCAAGTTCAAAATTGTTTGTTTATCTGTACCTTGTTTATACAACTTTATATAATTTTAAGTGTGATAATCACATCAAAGTTATTGAAAAATTATAAAAATAATTATGTTTATAATTCATTATGCTTGCTTCGTGACTAGATTAGACCATTCTTTTTTTTCATTTAAATTAAATGATTCTACTCTTATGTAAAAATTGGGGGAGAACATCAGAGAAAATAACTGTTGTACGAGTTTTTAGTAAAATTAGCGAGATTGAAATGAAGAGTAATGTTTTTGTATAACCATGAATTGGAAGATAGATACTTGAGTTCGAACTCGGAACAAAAACAAATTTGGCAACTTAAAACATTTTCCTCTCGGAATTTGATCCTCACGTTCCTAGTGCTGAAAGCACAAATTATTGTGGCAATAAAAACATCCTTATTTCGATAACAGTAAATAGTCAAAAGAAAAATGTTATTCAGTAGATTCATTGATACGATTGGTTGGAATTAAGATTAGATCATCTTTCCTACTCATAGTCACGCCGAAGGCTTCAGTCATATCTAAATCGTCATGCCTCATTCCATTAGGAAGCTCCCAATCAAAATGGTAAAGCAATTTTGCTAGAGGCAGCTGAATGTTAGGAAGTGCAAATAATATGCCTGGACAAATCCTTCTTCCTGCACCAAATGGGATATATTCCAAATCTGTTCCTTTGAAATCACTGGAACTATTGAGGAACCTTTCAGGATAAAACGTTTCAGCTTCACTCCATTGCTTAGGATCTCTTCCTATAGCCCATGCATTGATTATGACTTTAGTCTTGGAAGGAATTTGGTAGCCATTGATTTCGCAATTCTCTCGACTTTCTCTTGGAACTAGCAAAGGAAATGGAGGGTGTAACCTCAAGGTTTCTTTGATAACTAATGCCAAGTATTTTAATTCTTTAATACTTGCTTCGTCCACATCTCCCTTTCCATGGCAGACTTGTCTTACCTCATTTTGTGCCTTTTTTAACACCCTTGGATTTCTCACCATTTCTGACATTGCCCAGTCTACGCTTGTTGATGATGTTTCGCCCCCTCCACCAAAGATATCCTGAGAGATTATGAGCCTACGTTACTTCAAGAAAGAGAAGCATATTTGAGGAACCAATCTATATATTAACTCAAAAAAGGAAAAAGGGACATACTAACCCAAATGATTGCTTTGATTTCCTTGTCAGTGAAGGGAAATTCAAGACCACCAAGTTCTTGAATCTTTAAAAGAACAGTAACCAAGTCTTCCTTGGCTTCTTTACCTATTACTTCACTCTCCACACCGGCTCTGTGTTCATTAATGATTTCTTGAAGTATCTTATCACTCTTCTGAAGCAGGGCCTCCGCTTTCTGTCTCAATCCACTAATTCGTTCAAGCACCCTATAAGACGGATACATGTCTGCCAGTCTAAATCCAGAACCCAGCTTTACTATTTCATCCACAACTGATGAGTATAATTCATGGTCATTGCATACGTTACCGAATGCTGCTCTTGATGTAATCCTATATGTCAAGGAAAATATTTTCTTGCTGAGATTGATTGGCGATCCTTGGTTTGAAGATATAGATTTCACAAGGGCTGAGACTTCCTCTTGTCTGAATGATTCGAACGATTGCACTCTTTTCGCTGTTAAAAGCTCCACAGTACAAATTTTTCGTATTTGTCTCCAGTAATTGCCATAATGTGCCATGGCAATGTCCCTAGAACCATAAGTCAGAATATCCAAAGCGGCCACATAAGGTCTATCAGCAAAGATAATACCATGTGTTATCATCACCTCTTTGGCAATTTCTGCTGATGAAACAACGATGGTGGAAATTTCACCAAGTTGTAGGTGCATTAAGGGTCCATGTTGATTGGCCAAATCTCTGAGAATTCGATGAGGTAGTGAGCCAACTAGCTGATGTAGGTTGCCTATAAAGGGTAATTTCCATGGCCCTGGTGGCAGTTTCTTGGTTGAATCAATGGTTTTCATTTTCTTTACTATTTTAACTACGACTGACAATAAGAGAAAGGACGAAAGCACGATTAGCAAGGAGGGAAAAGGATGCTCCATTGGTTTTAAAAGGACAGGATTTTTAAGGCAAAACGTTTCAAGCTGATAATCCATTCCCATTTTTGAGGGGTTTATATAGAAAGATAAAAATCGTAGCTGCCATTGGAAACTTTTCCCTCTAACCTATTTTCTGACTAAACTAGTTGTAATGATTGAGGATACCTACATTTTTTTTTATTTCTAGATTAGTTACATTATTATTCAAATGGCCTCGATTGGACCATTTTAAAAGCTGATTTAAATAAATACAAAACTACAAATATATAAACTTGTTTAAAGTTTGATTCATAATATTTACATATTTTTTACTACATCGATACTTGAATTTTCTTTTAAAATTTAATAACATGTGCAATAAATTAGAGATGTTTATAACTGAGTTGAAGTTGTATTGCAACTCGAAAAAAAAATTTTGACAATAAAGCTGATATTTATTAAAGGGATAAGTAATGGCACGCGGTTCAATACCAATTTCAGGCCACTCAAACAACATAAGAAAATGAAAATAACAAAAAGAAAACAGAAACTAAAACCAACAGAAGCCAAGCAACAAAACCAGATGAAAAGACGCCCATAGAAAACAAAACCATAAACACACCCCATGCCAAAACCCAACCGACACAAATCAGAGAAATATCAGCCATTCCTTTTCTTCCAATCTCGCATAAGTCGAAATCCAGAAAAACCATGGAAGAGATTAGAAAACTCTTATAATTTATATTGTTTTTATTTTATTTATAATAAACTTAAATAAAAATTAGGTAAACTTTAAAAATAATTACTTAACTATGCTTTTAGTTTTATTTTGGTCACTCAACCATCAATTTTTTCGATTTAATCACTTAATTTTTTGAATTTAAAATTTTTAGTCACTATTCTATTAGTTGTAATTAGATGAGTGATGGCAAGTTGACGAGGGCTTTTTTATTGGCCTAATAACAACACATTCTATCAATTTGATCCTAAATCTAAAAAATTTAACAAATTTAGCCCTCAACAATTACAAAATTTGTCAAATTTGTTCTAATTCTAATCATCAAAAAAAGAAAAGTATTTTTAAAAAAATTATTATCTGTGAAACATAAAATGATGGTATATCATAATTGTGTTAATAATTTATGAGAATTAGGTCAAATCAAAATTTCATATATAAAACTGCACAAGATCAAAATTCATGTATAAAATTACACATTAAACCAAAGTTCATGTATAACTTTAAGATTTATTCCATAAGTTTAGCATGGCAAATTTTCCTTTTTAGATTTAGAATCGAGTGCATTATATTTAATAGCAATTCATTAAGAATAGATTTTTTTTTTATAGAATGATGATTTAAACTTAATTTATTCATAAAAAAGATGAACATACGACTAATAGACCACAATTTAAAATTCAAAATATTTAAAGATTGAACATAAGCTTAAATGAGAAAAAAAGAAGCATGCAACATAAGGACTTTCTGGAAATCATCCATCTTAAAGCTAGGGGTGAGCATTCAATTGAATCGAATCGAATGAAAAAATTTCGAGTTAATCATATTGACGAATCATACTTTATCATCCTAATTTGATTTGAAATTTTCTCGAATCGAATCGAGTGAGATGGAATTTGAATCGAGTCAAATCGAATATATTTATTCAAGTTAAATTTTAAAAAATAATTTTGGGTCCTTATAACCACTGTCACCCATCGTAAAAAAATTTGTCCACCTTAATTAATTTTTTTATTAACTTTCATCACCTTATAATTTATTTATTAATCTTTTATATACGAGTTAGCTTCTTTGCTTGCTTGGTTGTTTCAATTATATTCAGATTTTTGTTACTATATATTTTGAAATTAACAAATATACTAAATGTAAAAATGAGATTTTTTTAATAAAATTTATTTTAAATATAAAATGTGGAATTGATACCAATATAAAATTTTAACACGAATATTTTATGGCATAATTAATAATTCAATTTTAATATAAATATTCAATATGACTAAACAATTCAATAATATAAATAATATAAATGTGAAATTTAATTTAATAATATAAATAGTAGATATAAATAAAACTATTACTATTTATGTTTAGTGATTTTTTTTGGATAATTTTGATTTTTTATTTGGGAGTAAAGGGTGAGAAGTAAAAGTTTAGGGGAAAAATAAAAAGTTTTGGGGAATAAAAGTTTGAGGGAAAGTAAATAGGGAGAGTAAAATTTTGGAGGAAAAATATTAAAAAAAAATTGGGGGGTGGGCTTGGGGTAGATGGGAGGTGGGATGGGAAGGGAGTAAAAGTTTTAGGAGGAAAATGGGAGGGAATAAAAATTTTGGGGGAAAATAAAAAGTTTTGAGGGTTTTGGGGAGTAAAATTTTGAGAAAAAGTAAATGAGAGAGTAAAATTTTGGTGGGAAATGGATTTTGAGTAGATTGGGGGGTTTGGATGGAAGGGGAGTAAAAGTTTTGGGGGAAAAGTGGGAAGGGGTAAAAGTTTTGAGGGAAAAGTAAAAAAGTTTGAGAGTTTGGGGTAACAATGTAAAATATTATAGTTTGATATTCGAATTATTCGAATTATTCGAATTTAAAAACTCAACTCTATTCGAACTCGAAATTCAAAACAAAAAATTCGAGTTGACTCGAATAACTCGATTAACTCGAACAACTCGATTCGTTTAACTCAAAATTTAATTTTTTTTCAATTTTTTCGAGTTAAATTAAATTTTACTCACCCGTACTTAAAGCTACTCTTGCCAATCACACTTAGCTTCTAAGTTTTGATAAGATCCATATTATTGTTGGTATGATTACAACGAATAGACTATTTAGATGAAGACAATTCCTTTATTTTTGCTATACTTTTATGAGTTAATCGTACAAAAGTAATTGTATATATTCATAGAATATTTAATATAATATTTTATGATTACAAATGCATGACGTGTTTGTATTATTTTTTGTGGTATCATGCCATATTTATATCTTATTTTAATTCTTTTAATCATATTCGCAGGTGTTTAAAAATTACCAAATCAAGATATAGATAACAAATATGAGTTCAAAACTTCCCAATATCCTAGTGATAAAATATTTTGCATAATGCAGCATTCGAGTTTAATATCAATCCCTAACATCTCTACACTAACTAGTTATTAAAATAATAATCATGTTCAAAAGGATGACCTCAATATAATAAACTTAGTAGATTAAATATTGTTATGTTACAAAAAATTAAAGAGTTCTATATGCTATTCCTTTGTTTTTTTGTTGTTGTTGTTTATAGTTGATGGGAATGTTATGATCTATAAGATCTTTTTATAAGCTTTGAATCAATATAAAATAAAAAAAAAAGAAAAAAAAAAGGGAATCTTTGGTGCCGGTATGACTTTCTTTTTTTATAGAATTGTTTATTAAATCTCAAATATGACATTTATAAGAATCGAAAGATAAAATTCACATTCACATTAAAATAAAATAATTATTAAAATTGAATATTCATATTGAAAATAAAATAAAATAAATCAATAATGAAAAGATAATAACAAAATCTTACTATAAAAAAATTTATGTTAGTCATATATAGCGTTGTAAATGAGTACAACATTCAATGAGCTAGTTGTGAACAGTCCATACGATCCTCGTTTATTTAATTAAATAAATGAATATGAAAATTTATTTATGTTCATTTATTAAATGAATGAGTTTGAACAGAGATATGTTTGGTTCATTTATGTTCATGGTTAAGTTTGTTTATTAACTCGTTTATCTAAAAATAATATTTTTTATGAAAAATACTTGACAAATATTTTCCCTCAATTTTTATATTTAAATTTTTATTTATTTTTTTTGTTTAGTTGGTTTACTGTTTTTAAACAAGTTCATTTAATGCTTACAAATATGTTTATTTTGATTTGTTTGATTTACTGTTTCATCCGCCACAATCCGTTGTGACAAATTAAGGTCTTTCCGGCACTTAACGAGCTTATTTTCGAGTGTTTTTACACGCTTTTGTATTGTTTTTTGCATTGTTTTGGTTTTCGTCATCTTAAGTTTAATTTATGCAAAATAAGCTCTCTCTTTTTTTTTTTGCAATTTTGAGTAATGTCATGATCTAATGGGCCATCATAGGCCTAAGGATGATTTAACGACTTCATTTAATGTGTATGACACTATTTTCAAGCTTAGAAGACAAAGGACGATTGTTGCGTCGCGACACTGAGGAGTGGTGCCACAACACTGGATTTTGAAGCCACAATATCCCAATTCGAAAGGCAGTGTCATGACACCGGTCCTATGGTGTCGCGACACTGGGTGTAACACCTCTAACCCCTCTCTGTCGTCGGATTAGGGTCACGAGCATTACTAACACTTCAAACAATTAATCAATCATAATTTCATATATACATACTAGCCATTAACAATATAATATACAAGGGTAGGTCACAAACAATCAAATTATATCATACTAGAATATTATACAATTGAATAATGATTCATGCTATGCAAAGGTGAACTTGGTCTTCCACTGTCTACACTCTTATCACTATTTATCCCTTCTTCAATGTCAGAATTCAGATACATACAAGACTATTCCAATTTTTAGCATCAGAATATTGGCTCATACTCTATCAGAATATTGGCTCATACTCCATCTACAAATAATTTGATTTTAGGAGTCGCATGCCCATGTGGTCAGGCCATGTAACTCTCTGACTTGAGTCACATGCCCATATGTGTTGCCCATGTGTGACACATGCCTCTGTGTGGTACATGCTCGTGTGCGACACATGCCCATGTGACCAGGCCGTGTACACCTAAAAGTATATTAAAACTCAAGTTTACCATTTCCTACTTACTTGGGCATTAAGCAACTCAATTGCCAATCGTTTAACCTATTCAAAACACGATTAAACATGCCCAAAATACACCAAATTCATCACCTAATATGCCTAACCAATGTACCCCCATTAGTACCATATTTTATATGTTCAAATACATCAACAACACATCAAACATTCAAGACTTTCATTCATATTCGAATTTACCATAATTGGACTATCCCTTAGCTATTTAAGCTACTAAACTCTAATCTAACACATACCAAATATAAACTAGGCTAACATACCAACATAGCCTCAAACACAACCATATACACATTTAAGCATCATTTCACTAGTAACTAAGATAACCACACCTTATAGACAATATCAACAAAAGACTCCCTAGGTACATGCCATTACAAAATGAAATATCACCACACTTGAGCTCGGGATTTGTGATTTGAAGTTGAGTTGATGATAAATTGAATAGTACCTAGCCTGTGCACGAAAAATAAAACAGCACACTTAGTAAAACTCAGTGGTATTTCTATATTCCGAATAACATAAACTTGATATAAGTATTTAAAATGCAAAATACAACAAGTAAGCTATGTTCATGTGTTTCAATTCAATAGTATAATTTTTGCTCATTCCTTATTCACATCTACTAAGATTTTCACATGTTCAAATGTATAAGTATACATTAATGGCATTTCATTTAACATTTGAATACATCATTTCATGTAATGGCATGATTCATATCTTTGATCAATACTTGAATTCATTTAAGTTTCACATCTCAATTCATCATTTCATATCTCATTTCTCATCTCATAATCATTTCTCATATTTGCCATCTCAATATTTTCTTATCTTATATTCATTTTTCATCTTTGCCATTTCAATATCAATTAGATAAATTATTATTTTACTTTCCCCTATTAACACGACACGGACTTGGACGAATACACGAATCCAACCAACACACAAGTTTGGCACCCAGTGCCTCATTGGATAAATCAGAAGTAATAACTGCACCCAACGTCTCAATTTCATGAATGTATATCATCACATATAAGCACATATTCAATTTGATAATAATCACATTTTTTCTCAATACACATATATTCATAACCAATATATTTCATAATATACAAAACCAATCCATTTCATTTCAATTATGAATTTAATTCAATCACAAAGTATCAAAGTAATCACCTCAAATGCTTACCATATGCAAACAATTATATATGCAATAATCTACTATTTAATTTGGATTATAGAAACACAAACTGTAACTTCTGAGCTATTCAACGTCGATTTTATCCTTCACCTTTTTACTCGAGGATATAGATACAATGTTATCTACAGAATAAAACAATTAAATCTCATTAATATTACACATTTCAACTTCACATTAAATTTTAATTTTCACACTATATTTTTCTTATTCTTCAATTTAGTCCCTAAACCGAGACTAATTTTAACATTCACAATTAACTTCATATTTTTATACTAGTTTCACTCTAGACCACACTTAGCTTCCTCTTTTCCAATTTGACCCCTTAATTTTGAATTTTTCACAATTTAGTCCCTATTATTCAAAATCAACAATTAATTCCACAATTTAGTCCTTTTCCATTTCTAACTTAAAAATCTATCTACTTAATCCTTAATACTTACACTATTCAACAATGTCAATATCTAAAATATTAAACAATACTAAAAATTACAATATGAGTTGAGTAGCCCTAAATACTGAGATTCTAAAAACATAAAATTTACAAGATAAGAACTAAATTGCACTAACCAATTTGGGTTTAAATTTCAAACCCCTAGCCGTGCGTTGTCTTCTTATTTTTCTTTCTTTCATTTGTTTAATTTGCATGTCTCCACTTTCTTTTCGTTTATTATAACTTTCATTCTAATTATTATAATATATATACATTAAAGCTAACATATATAAATTATATATATTCATGCATTTTGCTAAGCCCATAGCTGGCCACCTATTTAGCAACATTAATTAAGTGGCATAATTGCTACTTTAGTCCCTTTAATTTATTTCAATCTATAATTCAACTTTTAACCCTTACGTAATCTAGTCTCTGTACCTTAATAACTCCTAATTTCATGAAATTTACTAAATTAAAAATTAATTAGCTACCCAACTAACTTCGTAAATATTTAATTAAATATTTATAAGTCCAGTTTACGAAAACGGAGTCCCAAAAATATATTTTCTGACACCTCGACTATCGGGTCGTTACATTGGGCGACGGTTAGGAATTTTAATTATGGGCATTTAAGCCCACAGAATGAAATGTAATCAGATTTTTGGGTTGTTAATCAATCCTAATTAGGTCAGAACATAAACTCTATAAATAGGCATGTTTAGTCTCATTTTAGGAGGCTTGGCTAAATCAGTCACTTAGTTAGTTTTAGGTTTTTATTTTATTTTTTATTTTCTTCCAATTTAGTCCTTTAAATAGTTTTTGTTCTTGTTTAACTTGGATTCTATTTTAACCCAAGCTTTCAATTTATTTGTTTCCAATCGCAATCGAAATTATCTTTGCAACTGTTAAAGAAAAAGCCACTTTTGTGCACAAATCAACATCGAGACAAAATTATTTTCTTATTTCATTCTTGTATTTGATTTACTATTTTGTATGTTAAATATGAGTTTAGGGAATATTGCATCTAGGTCCATTAGTGACTAGTTTCCTTAGGGAGATTAATGAACGGATATGTGACTAATTAACGAATGAATTAATGTTTAGTTTTGAGTTAGTTGGTTTAAATTATGTGCGATTAAATCCTAGGAAGTGACAACCCTAAGAAATAATTTAGGATAAATAAGATCAAAAGATAAGTTTACCGAGTAGATCATAATTTATCCCAGTCAAGAAAGTGAGGCCGAGAGGTAAACGTGTATTGGTCGATTAGTTAATTAGTTAGAGACTGAGAGGTAATAACTAGTTAATTAATAGCTAACTCAATAAAAAACCAAGTTCTAAAGTTAGTTAAGAACACTGAAGTGAGTTAATCTCATGTATGTTTAATTAGAATTAATTTCAATTTTTAATTGGTTGTTTTCATTTTAGATAATTTATGTTAATTTGCTTAATTAATTTTAATTTAGTTTTTTGTAATATAATTTTATATTAGTACTATTTAGCCTTGTTAGTGTAGAAGATTAATTTAAGTTTAATTCAACTGTCGATGGGTACGATCCTTGAAGAACTTTTCAAAGTATTTTATTGTAAAATTCTTCTATATTACAATTTGACCTATATGCTTGTGGACACCACTATTTAATCATATATTTATTTGTTGCAGTATTTCTAGTCCAGATGTTTATGTGTTTGGCGAAGATCAAGTTATTAGCACCATTACCGGAGAGATTTTAACACTAATCTGAAATTTCATTTTCTGCATTTTAATAGGATAAATAGGAATATTTAGAATTATAGATACAAATTTTATTTTTAGTTATTTTATTTTTTGGGGCTACTAAGTTTAATTCAATTTCTCTTTGATTTCAATGTATGACTCTGTAACACCCCAAACCCGGCCTAGAAGTTAGGCCTGAATTTGGCAATGTCACATTGAAGGGTTGCTTTCAAAAATGATTTAGTTTAAAAAAAACTTAGTTCAAAACGAAGTAAGCTTGGTAGGAATTTACTTAGTTAAAAACCAAAAAAAAAAATTAATAAAAAATAAGCATGTTTATTAATTATAATAATAAATCCCAAGTAAATAGTAATTTCTGAGATACATAACCTTATTACATCACAGTGAAAACTTAAAAGTAGCTATCATAAACACTTAATAAAATTATATTTAAAATTCCTAAGTGACTTGTAGTGTGGCTATTTCCGAGTCCTCTCCCGCGTCGAGCCGTCTACTGTGGAACACCTGAAACATTAATAATAAAGGTGTAAGTTTTTAAACTCAGTGTGTACGACCCTTGGCAATCAAATCAATTCAGTATGCACATTTCACATTGGGCCTAAGCCCTAATCAATATCGGTGGTCTGGGCCTTAGCCCACATTGACATTATATCATATCAGAATTTCATGAATGCAAATGTTCCCATCCCAAATCCAACTGCTACACACCACCCGTACCAACCCTACACTCCTGTGGGGATGTCTACATCAACCCACCCATACTCTACACTCCAAAGGTAGCACCGGTTGCGGCACTACTCACGTTGCAGCAATGCTGCTGTATATGTGCGGTGTAGCAAAGTTACTCGGTGGCTTAAAAGCTTATGGTGGATCCACGGTCGTCAAGCGACTATGTGATCCTCAAAAAACTTCATCCGTATCATCAAAACCTACCCAAGTACAACACATAATTCATGAATGCATCATACACATTTTCACACATTTTCACATATTAAGCACTTAGGGGTATTTTAGTCATTTCACTATCCAGGGGTATTTTCGTAAATTTACCCTACAGGGGTATTTCGGTACTCCTACCCTACGAGGGTGTTTTAGTAGTTCTACTTTACAAGGCATTTTCGTAATTCTACCTTAGAAGGGTATTTTCGTAATTTTATCCTAGAAGGGTATTTTCGTAATTTCCTAATGGTACAGATTTTAATTATGGATTTTGGCCCATCAACAAGTCCTCGCGGCTAAGATGAATGGATACTATGCACCAAGTAGGATTCAAGTGAAGAGGAAGTAGGTCACTTAGACCGCTTAAGTACCAAGCTCTTCCTAGATCCAATCCTAGACGTGCACACATCCATTGCCACACATTAGTCTAGCGACTTGCCCACGGACATGTTTAATTATTTAATTAAGTCTTATGAAATTTGAGAGTTTATTTAACTAGGCCTTAAGTCCATCAGTACCCTAGCATGCATTTCTACAATTCCATGAGGCCCATTAAGCCCATTTACGTTCGTTAACCCATTAAGCCCAATCATACTTATATGACCCATTAGGCCCAATCATAATTCAATCATACAATCATACATATCAATCCATCACAAAATTTCATATCACAACTTTGCCAATTTGGGCCCACAAATTCGGTAGGCCCATTAGGGATTTCAGGATTTCGGCTTTTGCCAATTTGCCGTGTGTGTAGTGCATGTACACACCTGATTAACGACCCACACTACACTATCCTCAGCCTCGACCTACAATCAAAACCACTTTCGAATCAATTCTATACCTTAAACTACAACTTTATCAAATCCCGAAGCCTTACCGTAACCTTACCGTGTACCCTTGGCTTTTTTAGCCTTCCTTAGCAAATAGTCTCAAATATTCTTAGATCTGCATCAACACATATATTTTATCAACATCAGGTGACTCGTCTTCCACATGAGTCACCTTTATGGCTACACACATATTCGACCACCCCCTTAAGAAACCGAAATTGAGAATGAGACACTAACCGAAACTAGTCTCCGATCTCGTGGCCTAGATATCTACTGAGTGTGCCCTCAACTTTTAACAACTCGATTAAGGGTTACAAATTATAAAAACAGGTTTATGTTGAAAGAAAACAAAAGAAATTGGCAAGAGGACGTGGGTATTCAGCTTTTAGGAGATTTAAGGGAAGAAGTCGGCAAAGACTATAGGTATTCAGCTTTTAAGAAATTAGGGATGGTGTTCGGCTTTTGCAGAGAAAAAAACACAACTCTATGGATTTTCGGTAAAAGGATGAAAGGGAGAAGAGAACTCGGCAAGAAAAGAAGAAAGAAGAGAAGAAGAAAAAAAATACAAATCGGCACTTGAGGAAAAGATGAGAAATTTGGCATTAGCTTAGGATCCCAAATTCGACACATATTTATATCCCATAACCTCAATTCCCAATTCAGCTTCATCACTTCCCCCTTCTCATCTCCTCGTTTTTCTCCCTGATAACTCCCCAATCTATTTTCTAAATTTTCTCTTCTGATTACCTCTCTGAGAGTCCAGCTTCACGCCACTACCAACCTTCTAAAAGGCCAAAATTAAACTCCTAAAAATACTAAGCTAGGATCCAAAACTTAACCAAGGCCCAATACTTTTAGGCCCAAAATTTAGGGTGTTACAGACTCGAAGTGGAACCATTCCAATCGAGTCTAATCTTGAACCAGAGAGAATTTTGAGGCTAACCTGTCAACAAATGCAAAACAATCCACCTGTGGTAGCTGATTTACCTTAGGAAAATCTTTTGTTTGGCGAACCACAAAAACCACCAGCACAATTCCAAAAAGAGCCATTGATGGCTTGATAAGAGTAAACCTTGCACTACCCACCTTAGATGCAGTTGGAGGTAGTATCGAAAGGTCGACGATCAATTCCAATAATTTCGAGACTAAGATGGCCACTATCCAAATGATACAAAATAATTTGCAATTTCGGGACAATATGATGGAAGACCCGAATCAACATTTAAAGCAGTTTATGCAACTCTATGACATGTTTAAGTACAACCAGATTACCAATGAAGCCATTCATCTTCGATTATTTCCATTTTTGATATGTGATAATATGTATGAATGGTTGGATTCATAAGAGCTTCGTTCTATCATGACTTAGGATGAACTAGTGAGAAAATTTTTATATAAGGTTTTTCCCATTAGTCAAACTATCCAATTGAGGTGTGACATTGCCAACTGCAAATAATTTGAAGGTAAAATCTTGTACGAAATGTGGAGACAATTCAAATTGTTGCTAAGGAAGTGCCTACATCATGGTATGCTAGAGTGGCTGCAATTACAAATTTTCTACAATGGATTGGATGGTAGTTTGAGAGCTGGATTAGAAGACGTGTCTAGTGGGGCCTTCATAGACAATACATATAAGCAAGCCTATCAATTGATTGAGGACATGGCTATGAACTTGTATATTAGACCAACGAGCACTTCTTATATAATCTGAAGCCATCAACGACTAAAGTGGTCAAAAAGGACGATAAGTATCAACAAGTTTTGGAGAAACTACATTGTCTCGAGACCACTGTTAAGCAATCTATGAATGATGTCACTCGATGCTACACGTCGTACTCTAAAACCCAATAGGAAGAAGTGAATTATTTGGGCAATAAGGGTGGAAATCCCTATTCAAACACTTACAATCCCGATTGGAAAGACCACTCGAATCTAAAGTGGAGAGGCAACCATAGTAGTGGAAACCCAGCTTTAAACTGATAAAATCCTCCATATCAGCCCCTACATATGCAAAGGTCTCAAGAGAGATCCATGAGTAACGATTATGTTTGTTGTGGTCAACAATTGGACCTGAGAAGAAGTGAGATGCAACTTATGAGATTTGAAATGTTTACTGTTTGAGAGCAAGTTACCAAAGGAACTTTGGGCTGAGGCAGTGAAGACATTAGTCTATTTGCTAAACAAACTACCAACCAAGGCTGTAGAAGAAAAGACTCCATTCAAAGCATAGTTTGGAAATAAACCCTCTGTTTCTTACTTAAAAGTTTGTGGCTATGTTTGTTTTACTCAATGCCACAGGTGAAACGGAGCAAGTTAGAAAGGAGGTCATAGCCAGGTATCTTCCTTAGGTATAGCAACAATAGGAAGGGCCATAAAATTTATAATCCTTCCTCCAAGAAAGTTTTGGCAAGCAGGGACGCTGTGTTCGACAAAGGTAGAACATGGAACTAAGACGCTATTGAAGCTAAACAAAAAATATGTGAATTGGGTTCGCAAAACCATGATGATGGTGGCGAGCTGGGATCGCAATCTGGTGATGAGCTAACTAAAGCAGACTTCGATGATACTCTAGTAAGAAGCACACGATATCTTGATAAGATCTATCAACGAGCTGACGTAGCATTACTAGAACCTGCAAGCTTTGTAGAGGTTGACCATTCTATTTCTTTTTATTTTCTTTAATAAAATTCCTTTTTTTTTTCTTTTATTGATGTTATGAATTAGTTCAATCTGGATTTAGGTAGATAGTCAATTTGGTAGAAAGTTGTGAGATTTGACCTCATATCTAACAATTTTCATGCCGATATTTATTATTTCTCTGATTTAGAAGATAGACATTGTTGTCTCACAAAGTTATTTTGACACCAAATCAAAAAGTGCTCCTTGATT